>JARWIR010000016.1:22771626-23410246 GCA_029959085.1 Nemophila menziesii | reverse complement strand
AGGGTGCGAGGACCTACCTTATGGACTTCTTTAATATGTTTCATAAACTTAGCAGTAGATTTATCAGCAACCATAGCATAAGATGTTTTACATACCTTACACTCCGCCCTGCCTATGTTGGGTTTGTCCTTCACGAAGTAGTCCCACGCTAATGACCTCAGAGCTCGAGTCCGTGGTTTAGGTTGCAACGCATCTACGTAGTCGGCATCATCACCGGCGTAGCTTTAGCCTCTTTCTCTATGTTGATAAAATTGGGATTCGTTGGTGGGTTCATCGAGTGGAGGGTGTTTTCCAGATGTGTCTCATTATCCATATGTATAATTAAATATTGAACCAATTTTATTGCATAAATCCTTATGTACAAACCTTTTATGATTATTTAATATTGAATGTGTATACCTTGGGAGTCATTTAAATGGAACGCTTCACATTGCGCAGCTAATTCCGCTTCTAATTTATCGATATGTGCTTGTAATTCGGAATTACTTGCCAAGATTGATGGTCATTTGTATGTTTAAAAATGTGTATTGATTTTCAAAAAAACCGTTTTTGTGGTTTAAGTTTCATTTGTATGTTAAAAAATAAGTAGTGATTTTCAAAAAAACTATTTTTTTTAATCCTAGTTTTTCTTTAAGTTTAATTGTTTTTGAGGTTTGAATTTTATTCTAATAGTTGAGGTTTAAATCTTTTATCTAAGAGTCGAAACCTAGTAATCTAATAGACTCAACTTCAGAATTTTAATAGTCGCAATTAATTAGTGTTAAAAAATGTAAACAAGCTAAAACATAAATGTAAAATACAAAAAAAAACCTGACAAATATATAAATTATTGCAAACTAAATAAAAAAATTTAAAAAACTAAAAAAATCAACTTGAGTATACCTGGTTTGATATGTTGTGGATAGGCTTCGTAATTCAAGTAGTGAATGCATTTGAAGTAGTTCAAATGAAAGTTGACAAATAAATATGAAATAGTTGGTGTCGCCTAGGGTGTGATAAAAATAAGATAAAATAAGCCAGAAAACAATGCACTAATCACCCTAGACAAGTACAGTACTGCAAGTATTACAGGACGTATGCAAGTTTTAATGATAAGAAGAATTCGTTCGCAGGGACTTAGTGTGTTACACGAATGACGGAATGAGCAAATAATTAAGAGTAGCAAGTAATTAATTAAAAGACGGAATGTAAATATGGTTGATTAAGAGATGATTAATTGAACTAAATAAAATAAAAGACAATAAAGTGAATATGAGAAAATATAAGATGAGAGAGTATAGCTTAGGTTTGCTAGTATGCACTAATCCTTCTAATTCTTTCTCAATTTCAGTTAATAAGGGAGATAATAGCTCTTAAATACTTAGTCAGGATTCTAAATTCCCATTCCTTAGACATTGAGAGCGACTAAGGGGGCTATAGCATAACCACAAGGTAGTTTAAAATAGGGTTATCAAGCGCTACCAAGGCCCTAAGCAAAAAATTCCTACAATTGGTGATATGGTGATTAAAACATACCCTAATGACTATCTAGTTAGGATCGGTGTTGTCAGGACCAATACCGGACACTAGAAGTTATGTGGTGTGTCAATAATTAGACACCCCTTCCGGGCGACCATTTAACTACTATTAAGAAAGCCTAAAGTGATCAGGTTTAGGGCAGTCAATAATTCAAAACACATAAACAAATATATGGGTAAACAGCTAATATCAAATTAAGACATATAATTCCCAAAGAAACTTAGATAGAAAGAAAATAGAATTCATAGATTATACATGATGCAAAACCCAAGCTATGGGAAAATTAGTTCATACCTGAAAGAAATAAACTAAAAGATTGATACAAAGATGTCATCTTGTTTTCTTTAATAACTCTAATGATAATAAATCTAAGGACTAGTTAATGGGAGGCAAGGATTGAGCAAGGATGACTTTACAAAGGTTTAAGGGTGTATTTATAGGTGTTTAGAAGACCTCATTCGTTTTCTTGGAGTGGAAGACAAGTAACTTGGACTCCAAGCCCAACTCAAATTTATAGGTGTTTAGAAGACCCATTCGAAATAGTCTGCC
Organism: Nemophila menziesii; assembly: GCA_029959085.1. Classification (NCBI taxonomy): domain Eukaryota; kingdom Viridiplantae; phylum Streptophyta; class Magnoliopsida; order Boraginales; family Hydrophyllaceae; genus Nemophila; species Nemophila menziesii. The sequence goes on along the minus strand of JARWIR010000016.1, from coordinate 23,408,179 downwards.
GATGTTTTGTTTTGGTGATAACTGTTTCAATACTTATCCATTTGATGCGTTCCAATAGTCGAAAATGATCTTCTCGGAAAGCTCTTTAACTTTGCTTCAGACCATTCTTCCAAATTCCTAACCAATATTGAGTTATGATCACTTCTATGGTCGTAGGTGCTGAAATTCAGATTTATTTAGCAACTTTATCTTTCCATATCTCCAATTCTCATGTATATCTTCTTTCATTTATCTTTTAGAATTGACTTGACATCTAATTAATCTCCATATATATCTTGAAAACTTCACACTAAATAAATAATTAAACCAAATATGCTCTAAAAATAATAAATCATTAAATTAAGACAAGAAATAGGAAAGTGCAATATATCATGTGAAAATCGACTGAATGACTTCTTAAAACACTAAAAATGATGTCTCCATTTAATAATAAATCATCACAAATGGGGAGACATCGATAGTGAAGAGAGAATTTGAAGAAATAGGTTACGTAGAAAGTTTTCATATTGCAAAATGTAGGAATACATCAAAGACCACCACTTTTATAGGTAAAAACAATTGGTTTAAATAGGATGGTTGGAATTAGATGAGATGTGACAATAATCAATTAGAATAAAAGTTTTGCAGCAAAATAGCCTTTTTGTTTCTTACAAAATAGACTATCTTCACACTCACCTTTCTACTAAGCCGATGTACTGCAAAAGAAATCCTCCGCCGCTCGAGGACCATTCTCCACCATCTTTCGCCGCCGCTCGAGGACCATTCTCCACCATCTTCCACCGCCGCTTGAAAAAAACTCTTCACACTGACCTTCCCACTCATCTTCTGCCCGGTTGATCTTTGTAAATCATTGGGTTTGTAACCATATAAGAATGAAATTGGAAATAAGAAAAAAATTCCATCGTTTGATGCTTAAAGTATGGGATTTAGATTATATGTACCAAAAATGAAATCCGTTATATAAGAAAATAATGACATAAAATCTAACTAATTCGTTTAATATAAGGGTATGAATGATGTACAGATTAAAAAGCTGGACCTTTTGGGGGGGAGAAATAATTCATTGGATTTTATGAGGTAGGTTATTAAGTTTTTTGACTCAATTGACTAATATTTCTATAAACATATGACTTATTAAGAATAATAGAAACAACACTTGGTAGTAATTTTTGCTTGCCGATATGATATAAGTTAAGTCCCCTCATATTATAAATACCATTTAATCATCATGAATTTTTTATTGTTTAGAAAAAAATTATGTACGATAAACAAAATAAAACATTTAGACAATTGAATAAATTATAGTTGGGCTTTCAAATATTATATATTATTATTAGGTGTAGACATTTGGTCGACATAAAAAAAGAAAACAAATCATAGAAAGAATAGTATAGAAACTCTTGCCAAAAAAATAGTATAAAAACTAGATATTATTAGAGAAAAAAGGAATTTTGAAATTAACAAATATTATGAAGGGTAAATAAGTCTCATAGATTTTGTATTGAAAATAATTGATGATTTAAAGAAAAAATTATTATATTTTCTTTTTTCATTACATAGTTTTTTGTGATATGTATTGATAAATTAGATATAATATTTTGTTGGTCGAAAATTAGTGGAAGAAGAGGGGATTAGTTTTTTCTTTGGGTTGGGGGAATTAGAAAGATTTTGGAAGAAAATACCTTATATGTGATTAAAGGAATGTATAGGGAAGCGAATGCTTGTACCAATTGGCTAGTGTATTTGGGTTTAAGGTAGGTCCATGCCTACTGTACATATATTGATCCTCCAGATAGGATTTGGTGTGTACTCACAAGATATGTGTGCATGAAAGACACCTATGAGAATTTTCTCTTCGGATATTGAAGTCTTAGTACGTATGTACTTGTTTTGTTGTTCTACTATCTTAAGACAACCTAAGTAAGAAAAAAAAATAGGTATATATTCATTTGATTTGTACAAGTAATTAGTATCACAACAATTAAAACTCAAAATTTTATTGATTTTTATTTTATCAGCTACACTAGTGTTAAAGTTTATCTAACTAATTTTATATTCCAAGAGTTAACATTAGAGTAAAAAAACTCATTAACTATAGTTAAATTAGTATTCTTTGGTTTGATTACCTTATCAATATTGATGATCCATATGTATTCTTTAAACAAAATATTTAATCCATTTTTTATTTTCTATTTAATATCATCTTTAAAGACATCTCTTCCAGCAGCTATAAGGCTTTTCCAACCATTATATGGTCAATATTATCTTATTAAGATTTTATTTAAATCCCTAATAATCCTACACGGGATAAAATCTAAATCTATCAAAGGGTTGTAAGTAGACACATCCTTATAGAGATCTTTAAATATATTTTTGCCTGGTTCGTCTTGTCAAATACAATCGACATCTTCACTCTATTTTTTTTGTTAATATAACGTCTCTATAAATGGTAGAGGCATGGAAGAAAGCAATCTAGCTCTCCTAGACTATTATTTATTTTTATTCTATAGTCCACATCTAATCCAATTAATTTTTTAAAATTTTTACGTTGTCTAAATTATTAGCCGACGGAGGATTGTTCTAAAGAAAAGTGAGCTTTTTCTAAATCTTCTTGATCTTTATACGATTATTATTAAACGTATGATTACTATAATTCTTGAGAATAACGACACATATATTCTTTTTCATCGCAAACTCTTCTAAATTATGTGTTTACAAATCCGGATCCACGTGAATTGAAATAGATCTTTACAAGTGTGATCATCCATCTCGAATGACTTTTTTTTTACAAGATCCATCTCGAATGACTCAAACGTAAAATAATGAACATTGTTAGTCCTAATATGGTTTCAGTTGATGATTGGAGGAGAATTATATGAACCAATAAAAATAGAGTAAGGACACTAGTATTCGGATTATAAATGAATAAATTTTAAAAACAAAGCGCGCTATCCAATTTTCGCTTAATATGTTGATCATTAACTTTGTTGTTAGACCACGCATAGGAACAACCTTTCGCCAAAACTCAATAAGAAAGTTGAAGTTTATAAAGTCGTTAAAAATCTCTCCACTCTATAATCATGAATATATCTAATTCCAATTTTAATACATGACTTGGCCACCTTGTTAAAATCTCTAAAAGTAAATTATTAAGTAATATCATTTTTTATTCATTATAATTAATCTAAACATGTATGAAAAAATCATAAAAAAAGTAGTTGGCTTATCTTTCTTTTTTTTGTTCCAAAGCAAGTTGGCTTGTGATCATATATACTAAATACTTACAAGATTTTTCTACTACTATCCTAAGACTAACTTTCCGAAAAATCAAAATGCCTAGGAAAGTATCATCACATTGATTAAAACGAGGTTGTTATACTAAATTATTACAACTACTTTAATTAATGGGCTGGATTCCTTTATTTTATTACAGAAGAGATATTTCTTTTGAACTGGCTAGTAATCAAATGGCCCGTAAATTAAATCTACCAAACCGAGTCCATAACTGTTCAAATAATTTTCTAGTCGTTGGTCTCATCAAGATAGCACCACGTGTATAAATCAAGCAAACAATGGCAATAGCATAAACGTAAAATAAAGAAAATCGACCCTAATAATCAGGTAATAAGGTAACTAGAATTTGTTGAATTTGATTTTCGATTTATACACACACATCATCAGAATCATTTAATTGCAGGAAGTACTATGGCTGCGAGACCAACATTTTGAGTAAACGAGCAAGGAGGAACCTGAATATTCGGTCCATCGCAGAAAATATTCTTCGAGAGACATGGCTACTCACACTACCTCAAATCCAAGATTTTTAATCTTGTAATAATATAGTTTGTGTTTGATGAAATTTTGTAACCTCTGCTCTCAGAAGTGGCGATTTAATCCCATTAATAGGTTGTTAGAAGTGGGAAATAATAGGATTAGTGAGAATTTCTAAGTGAGATTTGATGTATATGATTGTACAGAAAGGAAGGTCAAGATACTAAGGAACCTGACCTGAGAGAGGAGTTAGAAGATGGTGAACGCAGGTAAGAAGGCAATTACGATTTGTTGAATTTGATTTTCGATTCATACATACAAAAATTTGTTTAATTCTTTTGTTAAGTTTACTGATTAAAGAAACAATATGGTTAAATAGGATCGAGAAAAGCAAGAGGATTTTCATCGCAAATTTCTTCACAACTAGATCAAATGAATTGAGGCTCTGCTTTATTTGTATAACAAATACAACTGATCGTATAAAAGAGGTTAGTGAGTCATTTTTTAGTTTAGTTTCTTTCAAGTCTCAGGCTATTTTTATTGTTTGCTAGCTAGCTATGTTTTAGCTGTTGGTAGAGAAATTATACATTCAAGTTGATATAACATAACATAAAATGAAATAATACGATAATAAAAGAAGAAGATCTTAATTATATTAAAAACCGGAAAAAGTTGATTACAATTGTTTGACAGATTAATATAATAATTCGTGGAAAACCCTCCAACCGGGAGAGAAAAAAACCACAAGAAAAAATCAGTTATGCTTAAAGAATATATATGAGAAGAGAGAATATTTTAAGTATATGAAGCAAGCAGCAATCTAATCTAATCTAATCTAATATGAAAAATAAAGTTGAAATCTTATCTCCAACTACAATACGTTTAGTTAATCAATGAGTTTCTAAATTACAGTTATGCATATCTTATCATTTTCGGATAACTCTTTCCTTACACTAAGTTAGACCCCAAGTTTTTCTCTACTTTCATATTTTCTGGTTTACCAACTTTGGTCAAGCAACTTTATCATCAAATAGATTTTTCATGAAGTATTATTTTTCACTTTTTTTTTTCTCAGATTTTTTATATTTTGAGCTCTTGTGAAAATGCATCACTTTTTTTCTCAGATTTTTTTTTTTTTGTGAGCTTGTGAATGCATAAATATGGTCATGGGCTTTCATTGTATCCCTTTAGCGAGTGTTGGGGTCGATAATCCCAGATTTCACAGAACCTTAGGTTACCAGGATGAAACATCCCCGTGAGTACCTTACTAACTCAAGATACCAATGGCTTTTTCCATAAATAATAATACTTCAATATAGTTTAGATCGTTTACATATATTTCTGGATGATAAAACTTAGTCACTATTTTTCCTAAAGGAAGGTAAAACATAGATATTAGGCAAAAAGTCCCTCGTTGCAAGTCTAACCAAATGTCACGTACTTGTTATCTTACTAATCATTCACTACCTAACGTTACCAGAACCCTCAAATTTTAACTAAATTGTATCGTAAATTCGAGATAAGACTCCAAGAATACAAGAATAAATCCAAAAAATTCTATACTATCTTGCTTATATACCCTATATATCCAAACAATCATATAATTAATTAAGGCATACTCGTATTTTTCCTAACTACCTAATTTAAAATATATATATATATATATATATATATATATATATATATATATATATATATATATATATATTTCTCTTACCTCCAAATCGGATGTTGTGTCCTCATACATTCATGATCGTCGCTGTAAACCCAGTCTTGCCTGCTAGAATTTTTTACCCAGTCATCAAAAGACTGTGCACTGCAAAGAAAACAAACTTAAAAATTAGACCAAAATAAAAATAAAAATAAAATTGAATGAATAAAAAAAACTCAAAACTTAAATTTGCACATTACCGGTTCTTTACACTACAATTCCCTATTGCGCATATGATGTGTTTCATGGTTATTTTTGTCTCTTTCTCGACCTTGAGATCATCCTTAGCTTGACAAAGCATTTTATCGAAGGCAGCAACTGAATAATTGGACAAAATAATCGGCTTCTTGGCTTTAAGGATTTCATCAATATTATTATATTGTTTACGCAAGACAGCAAAAGGTTTTGTTGAGAGGTATTTTATTGGTACGATGTGTTCTATATTCTCTTCACCAACATAAACCAAGAAAAAACCTTTCGGAATTGGTTTTATATTTTCATCATTCTTCGACAGCTTGGTGTAGTTATTATTACCGATCTTCTTGAGAAAACCAGGAAGCTTAAAAGTAGGCATGATGTTTGAAAAAGGTTGAACAAATTGCAAAAGAATTTTTTGAAAGAACGAAACGCTTGAAATTTTAGAAGATGGAAATCTGGTAATGAAAGAATAGTGAAAAGAAGAGTAATATATATAACTTTGCAAGAGGCGGTTAAGTGATTGAGTAGATAAATTTAGTATTATCGACTCCAACTCAAACACATATATGTATTTATATCTTTGCAAGAGGCGGTTAAGTGATTGATTCCTACTTGAATTCTAATATCTCTATTTATTATATATATTCTTTTGTAAAGTAGTAAATGGCGGATCACAAAATAAAGATTGGTAAAAGAGGGATACCTTTTAACAATTTAGTTATGGACGAGCGGTTCGGTTTGTATTAATTGGATGCAACATCTATCATTATTAAATGTAGCATCCTTGATCACTATTAAATGTAACTCAAACATTTAAGATAAAAACCAATGCATTTTTTTTTTTGGTTTTGTTTCTAAAAGGTTATATTAAATAAAAGAAAGGTTACAAATTATTCGGGTTTGACCCACCAAATTCAAAGAAAAAAAAAATACAAAAAACAACAAGAAAATGACTAAAATAATTAGAACAAATATCAAACAAGATACTCTCGAACTGTAACCTCTTCCCAAAATGAACTAGAAACGTACATGCGACCGAAGTAGCGGGCTTAGATTGCGAAGGGTCTAACAAACACGATCCTTAAGAAAGACAAACTTAAACCTCAGAACAAGGGGGGAGTAAATCGACTACCATAAAACGAACTCTCGTAGTTACCAACTTGAAACAGACTCGCATACCCAAAGTATAAGCTAAGACGACAGTTGCATTAACAATAACAAAAGTCCTTATAGCCCTCAGACCAAAGAAAGTATCACTAGCCCAAGTGATAATAACGTATACCCGAGACAGAAAAGGTTGAGCGAAAGCACAAAGACCCCTTCTCTAGCCAAACGATATATTCACAAGCCAAACTAGCCAAACAAGGATGATCCAAACACCAGAAACCCCGACTGAACGACAAAACCCGAAACTTCTAATGTCTGACTCAACTAAATGATTAACCAAGTCCTCGAATGAATCATCGCCCGTGATTGTTGGGAACCTGCAAGAAACTGAGAAACAACACCGACGCACAAGACCACAGTATAGCCTCCTCTTCCACAACCCAACACTAGTGCAAGTCAAAATATCGAACAAATAAGAACCGAAATGAGAAAATGCCAAGTGAACAGCATACACCTGGAACTCCAAAAAACAAAACCAACTGAACAAATAAAATTAACCCAAAGTGAACCTCCACCAGCCATTAGCGAGGGAAAGCAGAATACTAGGCCAGGAAAACAAAAATACACCCAATAACCAAGTAAACTAACGAAGCAGTTAACCCATCTGATCAAATCCATAAAGCTCTGCTTACCTATCAGGAAGTCCAAGACATCCCACAAGTTGAGTCGGACCATCGTGACTTGAAATCCAACACACCAGAACAAGGAAGCCAGACTGAATGAGCAAAGACCCATGCTTGGTAAAGCCATAAAACAAAGAATCCAACCTTGTAAAATGAAGAAAAGCCAAACGAATCCATACCAATAAGCGTAAAGGCATGATATATTATAACATCAACCTCATTTAGTTGGGCCTTCGAATGGGCTAAGCCATCTAACTGTACAAATGCAGACGTTATAGGTAAAGAAGCAAAAGCGTATTGGGCCCACGAAGCCCGTCTCACCGAGGCCTTGACGAAGCAGGCCGGGGGTTGCAGATTCGATAGGCCACCGACACCGGGGAGATGGACAGTGTGACACGAAAATGGAGGGGGCATTACAATAATTTATATATTTTCATTAGTAAAATATAACCAATATATTCAACATATAAAAAAGAAAAAGAAAATGCCACTTAGGGTCTTGAACACACCCCCCTCTTCCAGATAGCAACCCCTCTAGGAGTCTCTTCTTACTAAAGACCTCAAAGAGAATTTAACACATGAAACCCAAAATCCATATTACAATTATACCCTCGTTTTATTTTTTGTCTTCTATATATACTAATTTAGAAACCCACCCATTATAATTTCATATCAATATTCTCTCACCTCTATCTTCTCCCCCAGCTCCCAAACCGCCACCACCACCACCGAAAACCCCACCAACACAGTCACCAAGCTCACGCTCGACGAAGCAGCAACAGTGCAGCTTGGATCTCGAACTGGAACAAATCTGGAACAGCAGGAGAGCGGAGGAATGCAGCACGAACAGATCTGCAAAGCAGCAGCTCGGAAAAGTAACTCCGGCGAAGGTTTCCTTGCTGCAGCGTTGCTCGAATCTAGTCGCCGGAAAAGATGCAGCGTGCTCGACGCTGCTGGAGAAGACGGGGGACAGGTGGTGGTTGAGGTGTTATGGTGCGAACGGAGGAGCACCTCTTCTCGTCGGCACCGTGCAGGAGCAGATGAAGAAGAAGAGCACTCATCCATGGAAGTCGAACCTGTGCAGCGCTGTCACGGAGGCGAATATCAAAAGACTAGTGGTGGTGCTCGGTTTGGGAGGAGGGAGAAGGTCGAGTTCTGCCTGAATATGTCTTCACTCGGGCAGATCTGCAACGCTGTTTTTTTTTTTGTGATGAGCGTACTGTGTACGCAACAAGATTTTTTTTCCAGATCTGGTCAAACATAAATCTAGCTAGTATTTTTTTATTTATTTGAATTGCTATTTGTATTGTAATTCATTTGAAATTGTATAAAAAAGATTGAAAAGTGAATAAATTATTATTTTAGGATTATTCTTTATTTATTTTTGTAAAATACTCATCAAATATGCAGAGTACTCTTCAAAATTACGGAGTACTCATTAAAATTATCTGAATACTCATTAAAAGTCATAGAGTACTCATCAAAATTATCCGGAGCACTCATCAAAATATATATAGTACTCATTAAAATATATAGAGTACTCAGCAATTTTATAGAGTACTCTTAGTTTTTCCGATACTCATCAATTTTATCCGATACTCTATGTTTTTTCCGACGACCGGTGACCGGAGGTCGGAGGTCGGTGGTCGGAGGTCGGAGGTCGGAGGTAGGTGGGTAGTGGTAGTGAAGAGAGAAACAGTGACATCACACTTTCTTTGTCTTTTAGTGTTAGTAAGGGTAGGAAAGACAATTGTAAAAAATGAGGTCCCTAATAAGAACAGATTTTTAGACACTACTCTATTTTTCGCTAAGACCCTATGTATAATTCACCCTAAAAAAATTCATTAGAAGAATTTTTGGATAATAATTTCTCAATGTTTTATTCAATATTTATTTATTTTCTTTTAATTGTTGAAAGTAATTTTTTTTGGAATTATATATATTGAAGGTTATTGAACTTTATTGTGTAAATAACTTTAGTTAATCATCATGAGTTTTTTTTGTTTAGAAAAAAAAATTGTGTACGATAAACAAAATAAAGTAAATTAAATAAATTGTAGTAAGCTTTTAAAAATTATTAAATAGCTTATTAGTTCACCTAAGTAGATAAGTGGTCGACATAAAAAAAAAGACCAAGATAATTGTAAGTAATTAATTCCTATTTGAATTCTAATATATATATATATATATATATATATATATATATATATATATCTTTAATATTATATTTCAGATTTTTTTCTACAGTCCAGATTTACCCGTATAAGTGGTGGTCAGGATTAAATTTGGCCAAACATAAGTAGTGGTCAGGATTTAATTTGGCTAAACATAAGTGGTGACCAAGATTGATCTGGCCCCTTCTACCAGGGAATCTGGGTTCGATTCCCATCAACGGAATTAATTTTTGCTTTAGTGTAAATTATCAATTCCTCCACTATAATGTTAGATAGATAACTTAGATAGATAAAGGCTCCAATAAAAATTATCAATTCCTCCACTATAATAAACAACATTAAAAATGTAAATCAAATTGAACTTTTCAAAGCCGATGGCCAAATTGAACCATGTAACATATCACATTGTGCTTGAGACAACAGAAATTTTTCTCTCTCTAGGTTTACGCTCTCTCGCCTCTCTCTTCGTTTTCACGCCTTCTTTTCGAATTTTTTTTCTTGCATCTTATCCACCTTCTTTGGTGGTGCTATCTGGGTCTCCCGCTTCTAGCGTGTTAGGCTCTCTCTACTTACTTATCCCCATTCTCTTCTTGAGATGGGGATTACATCGGATGGGGAAGGGGAGCAATCATTAGGGTTAGGTATAATAAATTTGGGGATAGGGGTTTCTAAGCGGAAGCATCAATCATCTATTGGCTACTTACCCATAATCAGTAAAGTTGAAGGGATCGAAGCTAAGATTAATGATGATACAAGGAGAAAGCTGAAGTGGAGTAGCGGGTGTCTCGATCTCCACCACTCTGCTGCTCAGATGGTTTTGGGTTTCGAGGTTAAGCACGCTTCTTATCTTTTGTTTTTTCTCTTTGGAAATCTTTTCGTGCAGGTCTCAACTTGGCCGAGTAGGATTAAATCCTCGGGGAGTCGAAGCGACGAAGTGAAGCGTGTGTGCTTAACACAAGAAAGACGGCTGACCAAACAAAGCTACTGCAAAGTGGGAGTTCCAACAATAATAATGAGGTTAGGTGATTATTTAATTAGAGATATTAGAGAGGTTAGCTGCAGGTTAGACTGTTGCAATTATCAAAGCACTCAAGATCACTACTTAGCTACTTATTACATTTTCGAGACGAGTATTAGAGGGATTTCCAAGATGGAGCTATATAAACGAAGAAAGGGAGTTTGGTTTCTCACTTTCTCTCTTTCCTCTTTCTTACACTTATTTCCCTGTACTCCCTCTACTTGTACTGTGTCCTACTCTTCGCCCTTACATTTCTGTGTATTTCCTTTCTGCTCTAAATCCTTTTTTCATCTGTGGGTTGTAGTTTGCTTTGCTGTGTGTGCAGGTCTCAAAATGGCTACCAGAGATCACCATGCTCTTCCTATTATACCGCTGAATGACCACAAGGCAAGAAAGCTGGGAGTTATCAACATCGGTTCGAAGGCTAGACTTACTGAGAGCATGAAGGAAGAGAAGGCTATCCTTATTAAGGCTATTGGCACAACCCCAATTTATGCAGTCCAACTGAGGAACTTTATTGAAGATAGGTGGGGTATTCAAGGACATTACAGGTTAACTGATGTAAAGGAAAACATGTTCAAACTGGAGATTTTCAATGAAAGGGAATTTAAGCGTGTGTGGGAAATGAGGCCGGGGTTGTACCAAAAACTACACTTAAGTATGACCATCTGGCCTTTAGTAGTGGATTTTAATGACCTGCCTACTGACTACTCATCAATCTGGGTCCAAGTGAGAGGTCTTGCGTTTAAACAGAACAATCTGGAGACTGTGAAAGCACTTGAAGTTTGTTTCATCAAGATTGAAGCTGTGGATTTTCCCACATCACAAAACTGTGATGTTAAGGTCCTTAGGTTTCGAATCAGAGTTAACACAAAATACCCCCTTCCACCTGGTGCATATCTATATCAAGAAGAAGGTGCTGCTTGGGTGGTGTTTCAGTATGAGAACACGGGTCTTCTGTGCTTTAGATGTGGAAGAATAGGCCACCAATACGGAGAATGTCCTGTCAAGAGTATAAAACAGGTGGAAGATATAGATGAACGCAGGAAGGTTTCATGGAGTATTGATAATGTAGCAAAATTCCCACCTTTTAATCCCATATATGGTCTTCACATTAATACTAATGGTGAATTTACTAACTACATATATAATGATAAGAATATCAAGTATGCAGGTCCAAGTACCAGGTACAATAATCCTATAAGAAGCATTCAAATCAGTTCTGAAGAAGGGGATATTTTAAACAAGTTCAATTACACAAAAAAAGGTGGTACGAGTAAGTCAAAAAAGCAATTTCAAGAAGATGAAGAAAGAGAGAAAGAAGATCAGGAGTGGGAGAACTGGAACAAACAAATCCATGATCTTCGAAATGAATTACATGAGTCCACTCAGAAGATGGAGGCTTTTAAGAAAATCCGTGGAATCACCAATGAGGATGAAGATGAAAATGAAGGGAATGTACGAGCAGCACTGTTGGCTTTTGAAGAAGAAATGAGGAAGCTTAAGGGCAAATATGTAGCTAATCAGAGCAATACGTCGAATCAACATATGGACACTTCCTCCAATTCGCAACAAACAGTTAAAAGAAGAAGAGATGGCAAGGGCATTCGAATTGAGACTAGCAGTGGGGAAGTCAACTCGAAAGTGACTGGCAACTTTAAGAAGTTAAGGGTCATTGACCCAATTGAGGAGTTTGTTAACAAAAACCAATTCAGCTTACTTGAAGATGAGAAGGAAGAAGAAGAAAGAAGGGAAAACAAGAAAGGGAAAGGGAAGGAGATGGAGATCAAAAAAACCATGATTGATGAAGAAGACTCGAACTTTGAACCTGAAGAAGAAGACGAAGCTAACTTTGAAAGCAGCGAGAATTATTTTGAGAAAGACTACGAAGGAGGTGGAGAGGATCATGACATGAATTTTCAGTATGAAGATGCTTTTGAAGATGAGGAGGAGAAGGTAGGCAATAACAAAGGAGGCGGCAACTCCAAAAAAGCCGCGAAAGGAATATGACGACTTTGTTCTGGAATGTTCAGGGTTTACGAGCGCCCTTAACATTATCCAGAGCAAGCTCGTTGGTGGCTCAACATCGTCCTAGTGTGGTTGCGTTCTGTGAAACAATGATGAGAGAGGAGGACTCTCAGGGTGTGGTGGCAAGGTTTGGTTTTGAGAAGTCGTTTTTTGTTGAACCCTCTGGAAAGGCATATCATTCTGGGGGGTTTCTGATTTTGTGGCACCCTTGGGTGCATTTGCAAGTTGTTTTCAGTTGTAATTCGTATGTAGTTGCTTTTATTAATGAATTGTCTTTTGCTTATTATGTTATCTTTATTCACGCACCTAATGACTTTAAAATGAGACTTGAAATTTGGGATGAGATTACAAATTGGAGTAAAGGGATTAAGGAGCCATGGATTATTATGGGAGATTTTAACGAGATACTTAATATCACGGAAAAACAAAGCAAAAATCCAGCTAATATGGACCACATCAATGCTTTTATTGATTTTACTAGTTGTAATTCGTTAGTGGAAATTGATTCTGATGGGTGTTTTTTCACTTGGTCTAACAGGATGGATGGAGATAAAAATGTAAAGACAAGAATCGATCGCGGACTTGCTACGTATGATTGGATGCAAAGGTATCCAAGATCACAAATTCATATACCTCCGGCAATTGGGTCGGACCACTCTCCCCTACTTCTTCATTTTGATAGCAATACTAATAGGACTAAGAAATTTTTTAAATTCGAATCTAGATGGCTTGATAATGATAACTGTAGGAATATTATTGATAATAGTTGGAACACTCCTAAGGACAGAATCCCCATTCCTAATTACATTAAAAAGAGAGAATACACCAAAAAAGAACTCACCAAGTGGAGCTCAAAAAACTTTAAAAATCATGGGAAAACTATTAAAAATCTCCAGGAAAGGCTTATAGAGTTAAATAATAAAATAGATAACAACACTACTAACCAAGAAGAACAGGACATTAAGGAGCAAATTAAGAAAGAATACGAAAAAGAAGAAAAATATTGGGGGGATAGGGCTAGACAGAACTGGTTGGTCTATGGCGACAAAAACACGAAATATTTCCATTTAGCTACTATAAAGAGGAGAAAACTTAATAAAATAACTAGAATTAAAGATAAAGAGGGTAACTGGACAGATGACTCAGGGGGTATTAAAGACTCCTTTCAAAACTATTATAAAGAATTATTCAAAGAGAACATAGGCGGAGAGGACTCGATGAAGGAAGCTATTAATTTCATCAAACCTTGCATAACGGATAATATGAACGCTGAATTAACAAAGATACCAGATATTGAAGAAATTGAGAAGGCTGTCAGAGAGCTTTCAGCTTCTAAAGCGCCGGGCCCTGATGGCCTTAACGGTAAGTTCTATAAAGAATTTTGGGATATTATCAAAAGTGATGTAATACAGGTAATTATGGATTTCTTTGAGAACAACTGTTCAGTCGAATCGATTAACGATACTCTGATCACACTCGTACCAAAAGGCATAATCCAAGAAGACCTCGGTGATTTCAGACCCATATCTTGTGTCAATTTTATATATAAAATTATTACAAAAATTCTTTCGAACAGATTAAAAGAAATCATGAACGAGATTATATCTCCCACGCAATCAGCTTTCATCAAAGGTAGATCTATACAGGACAATATCATTATAGCGCAAGAAATCTCTTTTTTCATGAATAAAAAGCGGAAAAATGGGAAGCATATGGCGGCTATTAAAATCGATATGGCCAAGGCATACGATCAGGTAAGATGGTCGTTTCTCTTGCAGGTTTTAAAGAAACTAGGTTTTTGCGAAACATGGATAAGCTGGATAAAAAATTGCATCACTTCTGTTTCCTTTCATATTACCATCAATGGGGAAAGACTAGAAAATTTTAAACCAGGTAGAGGGCTCAGACAGGGCGACCCCCTGTCCCCTTTTCTGTTCTCTATCCTTACTGAATCTCTTATTAGTATTGTGGATCATTTTGTGGCGAGTAAGCTGATTAAAGGAATAAAAATTAATAGAAACTGTCCTATGATTTCTCACCTGTTATTTGCAGACGACTCTCTTTTCTTTTTGGACCTGGAAGAAACAGATATTGGGAAATTCAAAGAATGCCTGGATATTTATTGTAATGGGTCAGGACAACAAATAAATTTCCATAAGTCAGCCCTTATCTTCAGCAAAGAAACGCCCGATGAAATTAAAAACGAGATCACTAACAGGTTAAATATTAAAGAAACTGAAAATCTGGGATACTATTTGGGAATTCCACTATGTCATAAGAGGTCAAAGATAGAATCCCTCGAATGGATTGCAAAGAAAGTATTTAAGAATACAGAAGGATGGAAAGCTAAACTTTTATCAGAAGGAGGCAAAGAAGTCCTCATCAAAGCTATTCTTCAGGCCATACCTAACTATTATATGTCTATTTTTTCTTTTCCTATATCCTTTTGTAACAAACTAATATCAGCTATATCCAATTTCTGGTGGAATTCAGGCGAGAAAAATAGAATACACTGGATTGCATGGGAAAAGGTCACAGTCAGTAAACTAATAGGTGGTCTTGGATTTAAAGATTTCAAAAGGACGAACACGGTCTTATTAGCAGCCCAAGCATGGAGATTGATTCACAATCCTAATAACCTTGCAGCTAAACTTCTCAAAGGTATTTATTTCAACAAATCTGATATGCTAACGTGTAAACTTAGACAGAGCAGAACGTGGAGCTGGGCAAGCATTATAGAAGGAAGGGACTTTATCACAAAGCATGGGATTAAAAAAATCGGAAACGGGAGAGACACGAATATATGGAGTGAAAGATGGATAGATACTGAATGGAAATTAGAGAAACCAAAAGGATCATGTATCACAAAAGTACACGAGCTTATGAAAGAAGGGAAAGATGAGTGGGATTTAGAAAAACTGGACAATTTTTTCCCACTTCCCATTATCAAACTTATCAAGAAGACAAAGATAAAAGAGCATGGTATACAGGATAAACTTATATGGCCTTTCTCTAAAGATGGTAATTATGATACAAAAACAGGTTATAAGGTACTAACGGAGGAAAAAAACAGAAATAAAGCAACAACAACGAAGACAAAAGCCATGCAAGACTCAAAAATATGGAAAACAATTTGGAACTCAAACATACCTAAAAAAATAAAATTGTTCATGTGGCGAATTATCAACAATGCGATCCCAACAAGAGTCAATTTATATAAAAGGAAATGCGCTGATACAAAGAGTTGCTTATGGTGCAACTATAAAGAAGAAGATGTGGAACATATCCTTCTGCATTGTACAATGTGTAAAGATATCTGGGCGGGATCTTTTCTTCAGATAAAAATCAAAGAAGTCCAGGATGATAAAATCGAGGATTGGTTTCTAAAAATTATCAAGGCATACAAAAAAGGGGGATGGGACAAAAATGTGATACGAGACTATTTGATGATTAATCTATGGAATATTTGGAAAGCAAAAATGAAGGCAATCCACGAGGACACAGCAGTCGACGGTACGGGAATCAACATAGCATCTAAAAAGCTCATGCAGGAAATTCACGGGATAAATTGGATCAAAGACGGATACAAAGGTTTCAGCCACAAGGAAGATCGAATTTTAAACATAAATGCGGAAGAACAAGAACAGCACGTTTCCTTATTTTGTGATGCTTCTTTTACTAACAAATGGGAACCCACTGGAATAGCAATCGTTGGAATCCAAGAAGAGAGTGGAATTAACTTCAGAGGAAGCACCACAATCAGTTGCAACTCGGCTGTGGAGGGAGAAGCAGAGGCTGTTCTTAGAGCCACTCAGATTGGAGCTCTCTTTCCAGGGAAAGATACCGTAATCCTTCAGATAACCTTGAAGTGATTCAAGGTATAAAGCAGGTGTCAGCGGCTAGGTGGAACATCCAACCTACCCTTCAGAAGATTATCCATAAAGCTGAAGAGCTTGGGCGAATCTCGTTCAAACACATCAAAAGAAAGCTCAACAGGAATGCGGATAAGTTAGCGAAGGAAGCTAGGCACGCAGCAAGTTTTAAAGATCGAAATACAATTAGTATTTTCGATCTTTCTTCGGCTTTTAGTAAACTAGGAATAGGCTAATTTGTTTCCTTTTGTTTCGGGTGCTTTTGCACCCTTGTAATGTCCAAAAAAAAAAAAAAAAAAAAACCATGTAAGTGCAGTATGAGCATAAAATTTATTGTTACAATAAAAATTACGTTGTATTTACCTTTCTTAATAAAATTGTACTCATTTTGGAGGTGCTACATAGATAAGCTGGGGTGGATTTTGGATTCGAAATTTCCGATTTCCAATTTTTCCGATCCAAAAATTTCGATTTAGGAACAGCTTTTTAATGAATTATGAAATTCCGATTTCCGATTTTTTCGAGATTTCTGGTTTTCCGATCTAATTTTTATTCTGATTTTTATTTTCAAATGTAATATATTAAATAAGTAAAATAGAATATTAAGAATAAAATAAATGAAAAAAGTACATCAGGTTGAAATTTTTTCAGAACAAAAAAGAAATTCTAAACGTTGAAAAACAATGAAACATTTTATTTTTTTTCAAAAAAGAAACAGAAAAATAAAAACAAAATAATAATCTCGTACTCTTAAATAGATGTCGAGTTGCTTCAATATCATAGGATACTTTGTTCTAATTATCTTAATATATGCTTGAAAGTATATGTAATAGTGTAATTAAATATAATACTTGTTTGTCAAAGTTGAATATTGATGAATTCTAATACCATTTTACGAGATCTATTGCTAAATAGCATTCTAAATTCAGATGAGTAAAAAAAAAAAAAAAATTCTTCACACTCATCAAGGTTTATAATTTTATATGATTATTTAATTTTTAACTATTGGTTGTGATAACTATTGTCTTAGTTTTGTAATTTCTAAAATAAAAGTCTGAGAAATTTCCGAACCAAAAGTTCAAAAATTTCAGTGCCGAAATTACCGAATTTTCGAACCAAACGTTCAGAAATTCCCGTGCCGAAATTCCGATATTTCGGATTCGGAATTTTTTTTTCAGTTCCGGAAAATAGGAACAGAATTGGAATGGAAAAAATCTATTCCCAAAAAAATAGAAAATTTTCCGAAAGACCCTTTTTCCAATCCGTTCTAGTGATTTCCACCGCTATAGGTAAGCGATTCTTTGAATAATGGAGCCTTTACAATCGGCCCAACCAACTATCATTGACGGTTAACACATTATCAGACACTATGCCACAAACAATCAAAAGTCTTGGTAAATAATCAAAAATAGTAATGTTTGGGTTTGGGTAAACAAAATTTTGAACTGAACAAACTACAATATCTGGAACAACAAATGAGTGAATCATTTTCAGCAGATGGGAGATAAATTTTTGTTAAGGGAGAGAAAAGAAAGAGAAGATGAAGAACGTACCGTGGCTTGGCTGAAATTGACTCAGGTGAGAGTTTTGATGACATTCGAAGGGAGAGCCCGAGAAAATGAAAAAAGAAGAGAGTGTCTAACTGCTCAGGAGGGCTAAGTTCTTAGCGTTCCTAGGCAGTCCTCCCCCTTATAGGACCGGTCCAGTCCGGTTTCATAGGGGTTATATAAGAAGCACGAACCGGTAAGATGAACCCGTCTGACCGGTTCCGGTTCGGTCATAACAAGTTCGTTAATGTTTTTCTATTGGGTTAGGATTTGTGGCAATAGAGAAAATCTAAAAACACATTTTTCTTCAATCTTTGTACAGAGACTGTAAATTTGATTAAATTTAATAAATCCAATTGCACAACTGATGAAATAAATTACAAAGGATAATAACATAACTTATTACAAATATAATTTAGCTAAGGAATAAATTATTACAATCTCATTTCACCAAAAGAACAACATATAAATTATAAGTCTGCATCGGGAATCGGGATCAATCTGTGGAAGGGGGGTTGGTGACTGTGCCATAAAATTTAGAATGCCTACGTACCTTTTCTATAGGTAGCGTGAAATGCATACCTAGAAAAGGATCAAGTCACCACGTAGTTTTTTAAACCCCCTTGGTAAAAGTGTTAGTACGTTTATTCAAAAATTGAGTTGGAGTAAAGAGTCGAAGAAAGAGCTCACCATTCATCTTCATCGGGTTGGTATGATGTTCATCTGGTCTTGCGTTCAGACGTCTGCTTTTAGCCAGTCTTGTATTTGTACCACCCGTTCTAGTGTTTACCCGATCATACTCATCCGTTGATCAGAAAGTTGATACTTACCCTCACTGAAAGCAGATTCGGATGGAACTGAGGACGCTGAAATGGTTAGCACGTAGGGTTTTAAATGAACCAAGCCGCTCGCGAGCAGCTCGAGCTCGGTTCGCAGAAATGCTCGTTCGAGATCGGTTCGAATATAAACAAGCTCAAGATCAAGCTCCATTTTAAGCTCGATACGTAAACGAGTCTGCTCGAGCTTGGCTCGTGAGCTCGTTTAAAATTATGAATTATAAATTTAATATATTATCTACTTATAAATATATTATTAAAATTTCAATATCTAATTGGATATTTTTAATTTCTTTAGACATTTATTTTTTTCATTAATGTTATGTTTCATATTTCATACTATACACTCATGAAAGTCTCATTTCAACCATAAAAAACAAATTGTTCATGAGCAACTCGTGCTCGACTCTAAGAAAGATTGTTCTGTAAGTTGAACAAACAAGTTATAACAATTCTAATTTGGATCATTGAAAGCTCGGGCTCGACTCGTTTAAATTTGAGCTTGGCTTGGCCCGAATCGTTTAAATTTGAGCTCGGCTCGAGAAATTAAACAAACAAGTCTGTACATCTAGTATTCATCTCGGCTCGGCTCGTTTGCAGCCCTATTAGCAGGTCACGTTCCATGAGTGACAAAATGGGCCTGCTATTATATTTTCTCCAAAAACCAATAATATCATAGTCTTCAACATGCGGTTCATGGATCGATTAAAAGTAGAAGTCAAGGTAAATTCACTTGCCTTGGTTATAGGTGGTTTGTGTTGTGTTGTCTTCGTCAACCATTCTACTAGCTCTTGATCTTACAACACCTGTGACTCGGCGTGACCTAAACAAGTACTGAGTTCCAATATAAATTTTTCCGTACACTTTAACTTGTAACGCTGATCTAGGACACAACATTTAGCAAACACAATCAGGATAGGGTCATAGTACTTCAAAAAAATTTCCATCATCAGACCAATTATAATGTCAATCCCCTCCGTTAACCTATACTCTTTCATCTGCAAAGCCATTTCGTAAACTCTTTCTAACACCAAGTAACTTTTAGGAGTATATGTTTCTGTTAAACAATTGTGGTTTCGCTAAAGTGTTGGAGGAAATCGACTAATGCTCTAACCAACTCCCGATCACTAGAATCAATAAAGTTATCACTAAAATTCCCGTTATTAATGCTTGTTATAATATTCTTAAACCCCAATGCACGTTGTAACATCAAATACGTTGAAGTCACTCAGGCAGGACAAACCAACGTCAGTCTCTTTTGCTTAACACCCGTAGACTCACATTTCTTTTTAAATGCCCGGATTAATGCACGAGTGTTTCTAATACTAGTCGACGTTTTCCTAATCTTTTTAACTACATTCGGTCCAACCATTTTCACACCTAAGTCGTAGTTATAAGTCACTCCCAGACCAGCAGTCCCGTCACTAACTACCAAATTGATAATGTTACAATTACAATGAATGTGGAAAAGATCATCGTAATACAATGACCTATCAGTAAAGTTTTTAATGAGGTCCGAGACAGCAATAACCATGTCCAAACCATTGTCGAATGTACATGTAAACACCCGATTAGTAATATTGTACGCCAAAGCAATAACAGTAATCAAATCATTAACATTACTACTAGTAGGACATTCAACAACGACAGAAAAACAGATTATACGCTTCAGCAGTAACCAGTTTCCATCAATCCAGTGACATGTTACTCCCAATATTTTCAAACCATTCTTAGCTTCCCACATATCAGATGTTAGACAAGATTTGGTCGTTAGGTTTTTTGAGTTTCTTCATGACTACCATTAGTGCAGTTCTCTGAATCGGCTCATAACACGGGTTTTGCGAGTTTCTAATAAACCTAGCAAGACTGGGACTCGGGGCGTGGCTAAACGATTGACTGTCACAACATATGTATATGACCATCTCCTTAAGTGTCAGTTCTATGTTCGGCGTAAATGATTTTCCGGTCACGAGGTCAATGGTAGTTTGAGTAAGGGTGCGAGGACCTACCTTATGGACTTCTTTAATATGTTTCATAAACTTAGCAGTAGATTTATCAGCAACCATAGCATAAGATGTTTTACATACCTTACACTCCGCCCTGCCTATGTTGGGTTTGTCCTTCACGAAGTAGTCCCACGCTAATGACCTCAGAGCTCGAGTCCGTGGTTTAGGTTGCAACGCATCTACGTAGTCGGCATCATCACCGGCGTAGCTTTAGCCTCTTTCTCTATGTTGATAAAATTGGGATTCGTTGGTGGGTTCATCGAGTGGAGGGTGTTTTCCAGATGTGTCTCATTATCCATATGTATAATTAAATATTGAACCAATTTTATTGCATAAATCCTTATGTACAAACCTTTTATGATTATTTAATATTGAATGTGTATACCTTGGGAGTCATTTAAATGGAACGCTTCACATTGCGCAGCTAATTCCGCTTCTAATTTATCGATATGTGCTTGTAATTCGGAATTACTTGCCAAGATTGATGGTCATTTGTATGTTTAAAAATGTGTATTGATTTTCAAAAAAACCGTTTACTTGATATTAGTGTGGTTTAAGTTTCATTTGTATGTTAAAAAATAAGTAGTGATTTTCAAAAAAACTATTTTTTTTAATCCTAGTTTTTCTTTAAGTTTAATTGTTTTTGAGGTTTGAATTTTATTCTAATAGTTGAGGTTTAAATCTTTTATCTAAGAGTCGAAACCTAGTAATCTAATAGACTCAACTTCAGAATTTTAATAGTCGCAATTAATTAGTGTTAAAAAATGTAAACAAGCTAAAACATAAATGTAAAATACAAAAAAAAACCTGACAAATATATAAATTATTGCAAACTAAATAAAAAAATTTAAAAAACTAAAAAAATCAACTTGAGTATACCTGGTTTGATATGTTGTGGATAGGCTTCGTAATTCAAGTAGTGAATGCATTTGAAGTAGTTCAAATGAAAGTTGACAAATAAATATGAAATAGTTGGTGTCGCCTAGGGTGTGATAAAAATAAGATAAAATAAGCCAGAAAACAATGCACTAATCACCCTAGACAAGTACAGTACTGCAAGTATTACAGGACGTATGCAAGTTTTAATGATAAGAAGAATTCGTTCTCAGGGACTTAGTGTGTTACACGAATGACGGAATGAGCAAATAATTAAGAGTAGCAAGTAATTAATTAAAAGACGGAATGTAAATATGGTTGATTAAGAGATGATTAATTGAACTAAATAAAATAAAAGACAATAAAGTGAATATGAGAAAATATAAGATGAGAGAGTATAGCTTAGGTTTGCTAGTATGCACTAATCCTTCTAATTCTTTCTCAATTTCAGTTAATAAGGGAGATAATAGCTCTTAAATACTTAGTCAGGATTCTAAATTCCCATTCCTTAGACATTGAGAGCGACTAAGGGGGCTACAGCATAACCACAAGGTAGTTTAAAATAGGGTTATCAAGCGCTACCAAGGCCCTAAGCAAAAAATTCCTACAATTGGTGATATGGTGATTAAAACATACCCTAATGACTATCTAGTTAGGATCGGTGTTGTCAGGACCAATACCAGACACTAGAAGTTATGTGGTGTGTCAATAATTAGACACCCCTTCCGGGCGACCATTTAACTACTATTAAGAAAGCCTAAAGTGATCAGGTTTAGGGCAGTCAATAATTCAAAACACATAAACAAATATATGGGTAAACAGCTAATATCAAATTAAAACATATAATTCCCAAAGAAACTTAGATAGAAAGAAAATAGAATTCATAGATTATACATGATGGAAAACCCAAGCTATGGGAAAATTAGTTCATACCTGAAAGAAATAAACTAAAAGATTGATACAAAGATGTCATCTTGTTTTCTTTAATAACTCTAATGATAATAAATCTAAGGACTAGTTAATGGGAGGCAAGGATTGAGCAAGGATGACTTTACAAAGGTTTAAGGGTGTATTTATAGGTGTTTAGAAGACCTCATTCGTTTTCTTGGAGTGGAAGACAAGTAACTTGGACTCCAAGCCCAACTCAAATTTATAGGTGTTTAGAAGACCCATTCGAAATAGTCTGCCGATGTTTTGTTTTGGTGATAACTGTTTCAATACTTATCCATTTGATGCGTTCCAATAGTCGAAAATGATCTTCTCGGAAAGCTCTTTAACTTTGCTTCAGACCATTCTTCCAAATTCCTAACCAATATTGAGTTATGATCACTTCTATGGTCGTAGGTGCTGAAATTCAGATTTATTTAGCAACTTTATCTTTCCATATCCTAACTTTTCCTTTCTTTTCTCCAATTCTCATGTATATCTTCTTTCATTTATCTTTTAGAATTGACTTGACATCTAATTAATCTCCATATATATCTTGAAAACTTCACACTAAATAAATAATTAAACCAAATATGCTCTAAAAATAATAAATCATTAAATTAAGACAAGAAATAGGAAAGTGCAATATATCATGTGAAAATCGACTGAATGACTTCTTAAAACACTAAAAATGATGTCTCCATTTAATAATAAATCATCACAAATGGGGAGACATCGATAGTGAAGAGAGAATTTGAAGAAATAGGTTACGTAGAAAGTTTTCATATTGCAAAATGTAGGAATACATCAAAGACCACCACTTTTATAGGTAAAAACAATTGGTTTAAATAGGATGGTTGGAATTAGATGAGATGTGACAATAATCAATTAGAATAAAAGTTTTGCAGCAAAATAGCCTTTTTGTTTCTTACAAAATAGACTATCTTCACACTCACCTTTCCACTAAGCCGATGTACTGCAAAAGAAATCCTCCGCCGCTCGAGGACCATTCTCCACCATCTTTCGCCGCCGCTCGAGGACCATTCTCCACCATCTTCCACCGCCGCTTGAAAAAAACTCTTCACACTGACCTTCCCACTCATCTTCTGCCCGGTTGATCTTTGTAAATCATTGGGTTTGTAACCATATAAGAATGAAATTGGAAATAAGAAAAAAATTCCATCGTTTGATGCTTAAAGTATGGGATTTAGATTATATGTACCAAAAATGAAATCCGTTATATAAGAAAATAATGACATAAAATCTAACTAATTCGTTTAATATAAGGGTATGAATGATGTACAGATTAAAAAGCTGGACCTTTTGGGGGGGAGAAATAATTCATTGGATTTTATGAGGTAGGTTATTAAGTTTTTTGACTCAATTGACTAATATTTCTATAAACATATGACTTATTAAGAATAATAGAAACAACACTTGGTAGTAATTTTTGCTTGCCGATATGATATAAGTTAAGTCCCCTCATATTATAAATACCATTTAATCATCATGAATTTTTTATTGTTTAGAAAAAAATTATGTACGATAAACAAAATAAAACATTTAGACAATTGAATAAATTATAGTTGGGCTTTCAAATATTATATATTATTATTAGGTGTAGACATTTGGTCGACATAAAAAAAGAAAACAAATCATAGAAAGAATAGTATAGAAACTCTTGCCAAAAAAATAGTATAAAAACTAGATATTATTAGAGAAAAAAGGAATTTTGAAATTAACAAATATTATGAAGGGTAAATAAGTCTCATAGATTTTGTATTGAAAATAATTGATGATTTAAAGAAAAAATTATTATATTTTCTTTTTTCATTACATAGTTTTTTGTGATATGTATTGATAAATTAGATATAATATTTTGTTGGTCGAAAATTAGTGGAAGAAGAGGGGATTAGTTTTTTCTTTGGGTTGGGGGAATTAGAAAGATTTTGGAAGAAAATACCTTATATGTGATTAAAGGAATGTATAGGGAAGCGAATGCTTGTACCAATTGGCTAGTGTATTTGGGTTTAAGGTAGGTCCATGCCTACTGTACATATATTGATCCTCCAGATAGGATTTGGTGTGTACTCACAAGATATGTGTGCATGAAAGACACCTATGAGAATTTTCTCTTCGGATATTGAAGTCTTAGTACGTATGTACTTGTTTTGTTGTTCTACTATCTTAAGACAACCTAAGTAAGAAAAAAAAATAGGTATATATTCATTTGATTTGTACAAGTAATTAGTATCACAACAATTAAAACTCAAAATTTTATTGATTTTTATTTTATCAGCTACACTAGTGTTAAAGTTTATCTAACTAATTTTATATTCCAAGAGTTAACATTAGAGTAAAAAAACTCATTAACTATAGTTAAATTAGTATTCTTTGGTTTGATTACCTTATCAATATTGATGATCCATATGTATTCTTTAAACAAAATATTTAATCCATTTTTTATTTTCTATTTAATATCATCTTTAAAGACATCTCTTCCAGCAGCTATAAGGCTTTTCCAACCATTATATGGTCAATATTATCTTATTAAGATTTTATTTAAATCCCTAATAATCCTACACGGGATAAAATCTAAATCTATCAAAGGGTTGTAAGTAGACACATCCTTATAGAGATCTTTAAATATATTTTTGCCTGGTTCGTCTTGTCAAATACAATCGACATCTTCACTCTATTTTTTTTGTTAATATAACGTCTCTATAAATGGTAGAGGCATGGAAGAAAGCAATCTAGCTCTCCTAGACTATTATTTATTTTTATTCTATAGTCCACATCTAATCCAATTAATTTTTTAAAATTTTTACGTTGTCTAAATTATTAGCCGACGGAGGATTGTTCTAAAGAAAAGTGAGCTTTTTCTAAATCTTCTTGATCTTTATACGATTATTATTAAACGTATGATTACTATAATTCTTGAGAATAACGACACATATATTCTTTTTCATCGCAAACTCTTCTAAATTATGTGTTTACAAATCCGGATCCACGTGAATTGAAATAGATCTTTACAAGTGTGATCATCCATCTCGAATGACTTTTTTTTTACAAGATCCATCTCGAATGACTCAAACGTAAAATAATGAACATTGTTAGTCCTAATATGGTTTCAGTTGATGATTGGAGGAGAATTATATGAACCAATAAAAATAGAGTAAGGACACTAGTATTCGGATTATAAATGAATAAATTTTAAAAACAAAGCGCGCTATCCAATTTTCGCTTAATATGTTGATCATTAACTTTGTTGTTAGACCACGCATAGGAACAACCTTTCGCCAAAACTCAATAAGAAAGTTGAAGTTTATAAAGTCGTTAAAAATCTCTCCACTCTATAATCATGAATATATCTAATTCCAATTTTAATACATGACTTGGCCACCTTGTTAAAATCTCTAAAAGTAAATTATTAAGTAATATCATTTTTTATTCATTATAATTAATCTAAACATGTATGAAAAAATCATAAAAAAAGTAGTTGGCTTATCTTTCTTTTTTTTGTTCCAAAGCAAGTTGGCTTGTGATCATATATACTAAATACTTACAAGATTTTTCTACTACTATCCTAAGACTAACTTTCCGAAAAATCAAAATGCCTAGGAAAGTATCATCACATTGATTAAAACGAGGTTGTTATACTAAATTATTACAACTACTTTAATTAATGGGCTGGATTCCTTTATTTTATTACAGAAGAGATATTTCTTTTGAACTGGCTAGTAATCAAATGGCCCGTAAATTAAATCTACCAAACCGAGTCCATAACTGTTCAAATAATTTTCTAGTCGTTGGTCTCATCAAGATAGCACCACGTGTATAAATCAAGCAAACAATGGCAATAGCATAAACGTAAAATAAAGAAAATCGACCCTAATAATCAGGTAATAAGGTAACTAGAATTTGTTGAATTTGATTTTCGATTTATACACACACATCATCAGAATCATTTAATTGCAGGAAGTACTATGGCTGCGAGACCAACATTTTGAGTAAACGAGCAAGGAGGAACCTGAATATTCGGTCCATCGCAGAAAATATTCTTCGAGAGACATGGCTACTCACACTACCTCAAATCCAAGATTTTTAATCTTGTAATAATATAGTTTGTGTTTGATGAAATTTTGTAACCTCTGCTCTCAGAAGTGGCGATTTAATCCCATTAATAGGTTGTTAGAAGTGGGAAATAATAGGATTAGTGAGAATTTCTAAGTGAGATTTGATGTATATGATTGTACAGAAAGGAAGGTCAAGATACTAAGGAACCTGACCTGAGAGAGGAGTTAGAAGATGGTGAACGCAGGTAAGAAGGCAATTACGATTTGTTGAATTTGATTTTCGATTCATACATACAAAAATTTGTTTAATTCTTTTGTTAAGTTTACTGATTAAAGAAACAATATGGTTAAATAGGATCGAGAAAAGCAAGAGGATTTTCATCGCAAATTTCTTCACAACTAGATCAAATGAATTGAGGCTCTGCTTTATTTGTATAACAAATACAACTGATCGTATAAAAGAGGTTAGTGAGTCATTTTTTAGTTTAGTTTCTTTCAAGTCTCAGGCTATTTTTATTGTTTGCTAGCTAGCTATGTTTTAGCTGTTGGTAGAGAAATTATACATTCAAGTTGATATAACATAACATAAAATGAAATAATACGATAATAAAAGAAGAAGATCTTAATTATATTAAAAACCGGAAAAAGTTGATTACAATTGTTTGACAGATTAATATAATAATTCGTGGAAAACCCTCCAACCGGGAGAGAAAAAAACCACAAGAAAAAATCAGTTATGCTTAAAGAATATATATGAGAAGAGAGAATATTTTAAGTATATGAAGCAAGCAGCAATCTAATCTAATCTAATCTAATATGAAAAATAAAGTTGAAATCTTATCTCCAACTACAATACGTTTAGTTAATCAATGAGTTTCTAAATTACAGTTATGCATATCTTATCATTTTCGGATAACTCTTTCCTTACACTAAGTTAGACCCCAAGTTTTTCTCTACTTTCATATTTTCTGGTTTACCAACTTTGGTCAAGCAACTTTATCATCAAATAGATTTTTCATGAAGTATTATTTTTCACTTTTTTTTTTCTCAGATTTTTTATATTTTGAGCTCTTGTGAAAATGCATCACTTTTTTTCTCAGATTTTTTTTTTTTGTGAGCTTGTGAATGCATAAATATGGTCATGGGCTTTCATTGTATCCCTTTAGCGAGTGTTGGGGTCGATAATCCCAGATTTCACAGAACCTTAGGTTACCAGGATGAAACATCCCCGTGAGTACCTTACTAACTCAAGATACCAATGGCTTTTTCCATAAATAATAATACTTCAATATAGTTTAGATCGTTTACATATATTTCTGGATGATAAAACTTAGTCACTATTTTTCCTAAAGGAAGGTAAAACATAGATATTAGGCAAAAAGTCCCTCGTTGCAAGTCTAACCAAATGTCACGTACTTGTTATCTTACTAATCATTCACTACCTAACGTTACCAGAACCCTCAAATTTTAACTAAATTGTATTGTAAATTCGAGATAAGACTCCAAGAATACAAGAATAAATCCAAAAAATTCTATACTATCTTGCTTATATACCCTATATATCCAAACAATCATATAATTAATTAAGGCATACTCGTATTTTTCCTAACTACCTAATTTAAAATATATATATATATATATATATATATATATATATATATATATATATATATATATATATATATATTTCTCTTACCTCCAAATCGGATGTTGTGTCCTCATACATTCATGATCGTCGCTGTAAACCCAGTCTTGCCTGCTAGAATTTTTTACCCAGTCATCAAAAGACTGTGCACTGCAAAGAAAACAAACTTAAAAATTAGACCAAAATAAAAATAAAAATAAAAATAAAATTGAATGAATAAAAAAAACTCAAAACTTAAATTTGCACATTACCGGTTCTTTACACTACAATTCCCTATTGCGCATATGATGTGTTTCATGGTTATTTTTGTCTCTTTCTCGACCTTGAGATCATCCTTAGCTTGACAAAGCATTTTATCGAAGGCAGCAACTGAATAATTGGACAAAATAATCGGCTTCTTGGCTTTAAGGATTTCATCAATATTATTATATTGTTTACGCAAGACAGCAAAAGGTTTTGTTGAGAGGTATTTTATTGGTACGATGTGTTCTATATTCTCTTCACCAACATAAACCAAGAAAAAACCTTTCGGAATTGGTTTTATATTTTCATCATTCTTCGACAGCTTGGTGTAGTTATTATTACCGATCTTCTTGAGAAAACCAGGAAGCTTAAAAGTAGGCATGATGTTTGAAAAAGGTTGAACAAATTGCAAAAGAATTTTTTGAAAGAACGAAACGCTTGAAATTTTAGAAGATGGAAATCTGGTAATGAAAGAATAGTGAAAAGAAGAGTAATATATAGTATAACTTTGCAAGAGGCGGTTAAGTGATTGAGTAGATAAATTTAGTATTATCGACTCCAACTCAAACACATATATGTATTTATATCTTTGCAAGAGGCGGTTAAGTGATTGATTCCTACTTGAATTCTAATATCTCTATTTATTATATATATTCTTTTGTAAAGTAGTAAATGGCGGATCACAAAATAAAGATTGGTAAAAGAGGGATACCTTTTAACAATTTAGTTATGGACGAGCGGTTCGGTTTGTATTAATTGGATGCAACATCTATCATTATTAAATGTAGCATCCTTGATCACTATTAAATGTAACTCAAACATTTAAGATAAAAACCAATGCATTTTTTTTTTGGTTTTGTTTCTAAAAGGTTATATTAAATAAAAGAAAGGTTACAAATTATTCGGGTTTGACCCACCAAATTCAAAGAAAAAAAAAATACAAAAAACAACAAGAAAATGACTAAAATAATTAGAACAAATATCAAACAAGATACTCTCGAACTGTAACCTCTTCCCAAAATGAACTAGAAACGTACATGCGACCGAAGTAGCGGGCTTAGATTGCGAAGGGTCTAACAAACACGATCCTTAAGAAAGACAAACTTAAACCTCAGAACAAGGGGGGAGTAAATCGACTACCATAAAACGAACTCTCGTAGTTACCAACTTGAAACAGACTCGCATACCCAAAGTATAAGCTAAGACGACAGTTGCATTAACAATAACAAAAGTCCTTATAGCCCTAAGACCAAAGAAAGTATCACTAGCCCAAGTGATAATAACGTATACCCGAGACAGAAAAGGTTGAGCGAAAGCACAAAGACCCCTTCTCCAGCCAAACGATATATTCACAAGCCAAACTAGCCAAACAAGGATGATCCAAACACCAGAAACCCCGACTGAACGACAAAACCCGAAACTTCTAATGTCTGACTCAACTAAATGATTAACCAAGTCCTCGAATGAATCATCGCCCGTGATTGTTGGGAACCTGCAAGAAACTGAGAAACAACACCGACGCACAAGACCACAGTATAGCCTCCTCTTCCACAACCCAACACTAGTGCAAGTCAAAATATCGAACAAATAAGAACCGAAATGAGAAAATGCCAAGTGAACAGCATACACCTGGAACTCCAAAAAACAAAACCAACTGAACAAATAAAATTAACCCAAAGTGAACCTCCACCAGCCATTAGCGAGGGAAAGCAGAATACTAGGCCAGGAAAACCAAAATACACCCAATAACCAAGTAAACTAACGAAGCAGTTAACCCATCTGATCAAATCCATAAAGCTCTGCTTACCTATCAGGAAGTCCAAGACATCCCACAAGTTGAGTCGGACCATCGTGACTTGAAATCCAACACACCAGAACAAGGAAGCCAGACTGAATGAGCAAAGACCCATGCTTGGTAAAGCCATAAAACAAAGAATCCAACCTTGTAAAATGAAGAAAAGCCAAACGAATCCATACCAATAAGCGTAAAGGCATAATATATTATAACATCAACCTCATTTAGTTGGGCCTTCGAATGGGCTAAGCCATCTAACTGTACAAATGCAGACGTTATAGGTAAAGAAGCAAAAGCGTATTGGGCCCACGAAGCCCGTCTCACCGAGGCCTTGACGAAGCAGGCCGGGGGTTGCAGATTCGATAGGCCACCGACACCGGGGAGATGGACAGTGCGACACGAAAATGGAGGGGGCATTACAATAATTTATATATTTTCATTAGTAAAATATAACCAATATATTCAACATATAAAAAAAAAAGAGAAAATGCCACTTAGGGTCTTGAACACACCCCCCTCTTCCAGATAGCAACCCATCTAGGAGTCTCTTCTTACTAAAGACCTCAAAGAGAATTTAACACATGAAACCCAAAATCCATATTACAATTATACCCTCGTTTTATTTTTTGTCTTCTATATATACTAATTTAGAAACCCACCCATTATAATTTCATATCAATATTCTCTCACCTCTATCTTCTCCCCCAGCTCCCAAACCGCCACCACCACCACACAACCACCACCACCGAAAACCCCACCAACACAGTCACCAAGCTCACGCTCGACGAAGCAGCAACAGTGCAGCTTGGATCTCGAACTGGAACAAATCTGGAACAGCAGGAGAGCGGAGGAATGCAGCACGAACAGATCTGCAAAGCAGCAGCTCGGAAAAGTAACTCCGGCGAAGGTTTCCTTGCTGCAGCGTTGCTCGAATCTAGTCGCCGGAAAAGATGCAGCGTGCTCGACGCTGCTGGAGAAGACGGGGGACAGGTGGTGGTTGAGGTGTTATGGTGCGAACGGAGGAGCACCTCTTCTCGTCGGCACCGTGCAGGAGCAGATGAAGAAGAAGAGCACTCATCCATGGAAGTCGAACCTGTGCAGCGCTGTCACGGAGGCGAATATCAAAAGACTAGTGGTGGTGCTCGGTTTGGGAGGAGGGAGAAGGTCGAGTTCTGCCTGAATATGTCTTCACTCGGGCAGATCTGCAACGCTGTTTTTTTTTTTGTGATGAGCGTACTGTGTACGCAACAAGATTTTTTTTCCAGATCTGGTCAAACATAAATCTAGCTAGTATTTTTTTATTTATTTGAATTGCTATTTGTATTGTAATTCATTTGAAATTGTATAAAAAAGATTGAAAAGTGAATAAATTATTATTTTAGGATTATTCTTTATTTATTTTTGTAAAATACTCATCAAATATGCAGAGTACTCTTCAAAATTACGGAGTACTCATTAAAATTATCTGAATACTCATTAAAAGTCATAGAGTACTCATCAAAATTATCCGGAGCACTCATCAAAATATATATAGTACTCATTAAAATATATAGAGTACTCAGCAATTTTATAGAGTACTCTTAGTTTTTCCGATACTCATCAATTTTATCCGATACTCTATGTTTTTTCCGACGACCGGTGACCGGAGGTCGGAGGTCGGTGGTCGGAGGTCGGAGGTCGGAGGTAGGTGGGTAGTGGTAGTGAAGAGAGAAACAGTGACATCACACTTTCTTTGTCTTTTAGTGTTAGTAAGGGTAGGAAAGACAATTGTAAAAAATGAGGTCCCTAATAAGAACAGATTTTTAGACACTACTCTATTTTTCGCTAAGACCCTATGTATAATTCACCCTAAAAAAATTCATTAGAAGAATTTTTGGATAATAATTTCTCAATGTTTTATTCAATATTTATTTATTTTCTTTTAATTGTTGAAAGTAATTTTTTTTGGAATTATATATATTGAAGGTTATTGAACTTTATTGTGTAAATAACTTTAGTTAATCATCATGAGTTTTTTTTTGTTTAGAAAAAAAAATTGTGTACGATAAACAAAATAAAGTAAATTAAATAAATTGTAGTAAGCTTTTAAAAATTATTAAATAGCTTATTAGTTCACCTAAGTAGATAAGTGGTCGACATAAAAAAAAAGACCAAGATAATTGTAAGTAATTAATTCCTATTTGAATTCTAATATATATATATATATATATATATATCTTTAATATTATATTTCAGATTTTTTTCTATACTCCAGATTTACCCGTATAAGTGGTGGTCAGGATTAAATTTGGCCAAACATAAGTAGTGGTCAGGATTTAATTTGGCTAAACATAAGTGGTGACCAAGATTGATTCTGGCCCCTTCTACCAGGGAATCTGGGTTCGATTCCCATCAACGGAATTAATTTTTGCTTTAGTGTAAATTATCAATTCCTCCACTATAATGTTAGATAGATAACTTAGATAGATAAAGGCTCCAATAAAAATTATCAATTCCTCCACTATAATAAACAACATTAAAAATGTAAATCAAATTGAACTTTTCAAAGCCGATGGCCAAATTGAACCATGTAAGTGCAGTATGAGCATAAAATTTATTGTTACAATAAAAATTACGTTGTATTTACCTTTCTTAATAAAATTGTACTCATTTTGGAGGTGCTACATAGATAAGCTGGGGTGGATTTTGGATTCGAAATTTCCGATTTCCAATTTTTCCGATCCAAAAATTTCGATTTAGGAACAGCTTTTTAATGAATTATGAAATTCCGATTTCCGATTTTTTCGAGATTTCTGGTTTTCCGATCTAATTTTTATTCTGATTTTTATTTTCAAATGTAATATATTAAATAAGTAAAATAGAATATTAAGAATAAAATAAATGAAAAAAGTACATCAGGTTGAAATTTTTTCAGAACAAAAAAGAAATTCTAAACGTTGAAAAACAATGAAACATTTTATTTTTTTTCAAAAAAGAAACAGAAAAATAAAAACAAAATAATAATCTCGTACTCTTAAATAGATGTCGAGTTGCTTCAATATCATAGGATACTTTGTTCTAATTATCTTAATATATGCTTGAAAGTATATGTAATAGTGTAATTAAATATAATACTTGTTTGTCAAAGTTGAATATTGATGAATTCTAATACCATTTTACGAGATCTATTGCTAAATAGCATTCTAAATTCAGATGAGTAAAAAAAAAAAAAAAATTCTTCACACTCATCAAGGTTTATAATTTTATATGATTATTTAATTTTTAACTATTGGTTGTGATAACTATTGTCTTAGTTTTGTAATTTCTAAAATAAAAGTCTGAGAAATTTCCGAACCAAAAGTTCAAAAATTTCAGTGCCGAAATTACCGAATTTTCGAACCAAACGTTCAGAAATTCCCGTGCCGAAATTCCGATATTTCGGATTCGGAATTTTTTTTTTCAGTTTCGGAAAATAGGAACAGAATTGGAATGGAAAAAATCTATTCCCAAAAAAATAGAAAATTTTCCGAAAGACCCTTTTTCCAATCCGTTCTAGTGATTTCCACCGCTATAGGTAAGCGATTCTTTGAATAATGGAGCCTTTACAATCGGCCCAACCAACTATCATTGACGGTTAACACATTATCAGACACTATGCCACAAACAATCAAAAGTCTTGGTAAATAATCAAAAATAGTAATGTTTGGGTTTGGGTAAACAAAATTTTGAACTGAACAAACTACAATATCTGGAACAACAAATGAGTGAATCATTTTCAGCAGATGGGAGATAAATTTTTGTTAAGGGAGAGAAAAGAAAGAGAAGATGAAGAACGTACCGTGGCTTGGCTGAAATTGACTCAGGTGAGAGTTTTGATGACATTCGAAGGGAGAGCCCGAGAAAATGAAAAAAGAAGAGAGTGTCTAACTGCTCAGGAGGGCTAAGTTCTTAGCGTTCCTAGGCAGTCCTCCCCCTTATAGGACCGGTCCAGTCCGGTTTCATAGGGGTTATATAAGAAGCACGAACCGGTAAGATGAACCCGTCTGACCGGTTCCGGTTCGGTCATAACAAGTTCGTTAATGTTTTTCTATTGGGTTAGGATTTGTGGCAATAGAGAAAATCTAAAAACACATTTTTCTTCAATCTTTGTACAGAGACTGTAAATTTGATTAAATTTAATAAATCCAATTGCACAACTGATGAAATAAATTACAAAGGATAATAACATAACTTATTACAAATATAATTTAGCTAAGGAATAAATTATTACAATCTCATTTCACCAAAAGAACAACATATAAATTATAAGTCTGCATCGGGAATCGGGATCAATCTGTGGAAGGGGGGTTGGTGACTGTGCCATAAAATTTAGAATGCCTACGTACCTTTTCTATAGGTAGCGTGAAATGCATACCTAGAAAAGGATCAAGTCACCACGTGGTTTTTTAAACCCCCTTGGTAAAAGTGTTAGTACGTTTATTCAAAAATTGAGTTGGAGTAAAGAGTCGAAGAAAGAGCTCACCATTCATCTTCATCGGGTTGGTATGATGTTCATCTGGTCTTGCGTTCAGACGTCTGCTTTTAGCCAGTCTTGTATTTGTACCACCCGTTCTAGTGTTTACCCGATCATACTCATCCGTTGATCAGAAAGTTGTTACTTACCCTCACTGAAAGCAGATTCGGATGGAACTGAGGACGCCGAAATGGTTAGCACGTAGGGTTTTAAATGAACCAAGCCGCTCGCGAGCAGCTCGAGCTCGGTTCGCAGAAATGCTCGTTCGAGATCGGTTCGAATATAAACAAGCTCAAGATCAAGCTCCATTTTAAGCTCGATACGTAAACGAGTCTGCTCGAGCTTGGCTCGTGAGCTCGTTTAAAATTATGAATTATAAATTTAATATATTATCTACTTATAAATATATTATTAAAATTTCAATATCTAATTGGATATTTTTAATTTCTTTAGACATTTATTTTTTTCATTAATGTTATGTTTCATATTTCATACTATACACTCATGAAAGTCTCATTTCAACCATAAAAAACAAATTGTTCATGAGCAACTCGTGCTCGACTCTAAGAAAGATTGTTCTGTAAGTTGAACAAACAAGTTATAACAATTCTAATTTGGATCATTGAAAGCTCGGGCTCGACTCGTTTAAATTTGAGCTTGGCTTGGCCCGAATCGTTTAAATTTGAGCTCGGCTCGAGAAATTAAACAAACAAGTCTGTACATCTAGTATTCATCTCGGCTCGGCTCGTTTGCAGCCCTATTAGCAGGTCACGTTCCATGAGTGACAAAATGGGCCTGCTATTATATTTTCTCCAAAAACCAATAATATCATAGTCTTCAACATGCGGTTCATGGATCGATTAAAAGTAGAAGTCAAGGTAAATTCACTTGCCTTGGTTATAGGTGGTTTGTGTTGTGTTGTCTTCGTCAACCATTCTACTAGCTCTTGATCTTACAACACCTGTGACTCGGCGTGACCTAAACAAGTACTGAGTTCCAATATAAATTTTTCCGTACACTTTAACTTGTAACGCTGATCTAGGACACAACATTTAGCAAACACAATCAGGATAGGGTCATAGTACTTCAAAAAAATTTCCATCATCAGACCAATTATAATGTCAATCCCCTCCGTTAACCTATACTCTTTCATCTGCAAAGCCATTTCGTAAACTCTTTCTAACACCAAGTAACTTTTAGGAGTATATGTTTCTGTTAAACAATTGTGGTTTCGCTAAAGTGTTGGAGGAAATCGACTAATGCTCTAACCAACTCCCGATCACTAGAATCAATAAAGTTATCACTAAAATTCCCGTTATTAATGCTTGTTATAATATTCTTGAACCCCAATGCACGTTGTAACATCAAATACGTTGAAGTCACTCAGGCAGGACAAACCAACGTCAGTCTCTTTTGCTTAACACCCGTAGACTCACATTTCTTTTTAAATGCCCGGATTAATGCACGAGTGTTTCTAATACTAGTCGACGTTTTCCTAATCTTTTTAACTACATTCGGTCCAACCATTTTCACACCTAAGTCGTAGTTATAAGTCACTCCCAGACCAGCAGTCCCGTCACTAACTACCAAATTGATAATGTTACAATTACAATGAATGTGGAAAAGATCATCGTAATACAATGACCTATCAGTAAAGTTTTTAATGAGGTCCGAGACAGCAATAACCATGTCCAAACCATTGTCGAATGTACATGTAAACACCCGATTAGTAATATTGTACGCCAAAGCAATAACAGTAATCAAATCATTAACATTACTACTAGTAGTACATTCAACAACGACAGAAAAACAGATTATACGCTTCAGCAGTAACCAGTTTCCATCAATCCAGTGACATGTTACTCCCAATATTTTCAAACCATTCTTAGCTTCCCACATATCAGATGTTAGACAAGATTTGGTCGTTAGGTTTTTTGAGTTTCTTCATGACTACCATTAGTGCAGTTCTCTGGATCGGCTCATAACACGGGTTTTGCGAGTTTCTAATAAACCTAGCAAGATTGGGACTCGGGGCGTGGCTAAACGATTGAATGTCACAACATATGTATATGACCATCTCCTTAAGTGTCAGTTCTATGTTCGACGTAAATGATTTTCCGGTCACGAGGTCAATGGTAGTTTGAGTAAGGGTGCGAGGACCTACCTTATGGACTTCTTTAATATGTTTCATAAACTTAGCAGTAGATTTATCAGCAACCATAGCATAAGATGTTTTACATACCTTACACTCCGCCCTGCCTATGTTGGGTTTGTCCTTCACGAAGTAGTCCCACGCTAATGACCTCAGAGCTCGAGTCCGTGGTTTAGGTTGCAACGCATCTACGTAGTCGGCATCATCACCGGCGTAGCTTTAGCCTCTTTCTCTATGTTGATAAAATTGGGATTCGTTGGTGGGTTCATCGAGTGGAGGGTGTTTTCCAGATGTGTCTCATTATCCATATGTATAATTAAATATTGAACCAATTTTATTGCATAAATCCTTATGTACAAACCTTTTATGATTATTTAATATTGAATGTGTATACCTTGGGAGTCATTTAAATGGAACGCTTCACATTGCGCAGCTAATTCCGCTTCTAATTTATCGATATGTGCTTGTAATTCGGAATTACTTGCCAAGATTGATGGTCATTTGTATGTTTAAAAATGTGTATTGATTTTCAAAAAAACCGTTTACTTGATATTAGTGTGGTTTAAGTTTCATTTGTATGTTAAAAAATAAGTAGTGATTTTCAAAAAAACTATTTTTTTTAATCCTAGTTTTTCTTTAAGTTTAATTGTTTTTGAGGTTTGAATTTTATTCTAATAGTTGAGGTTTAAATCTTTTATCTAAGAGTCGAAACCTAGTAATCTAATAGACTCAACTTCAGAATTTTAATAGTCGCAATTAATTAGTGTTAAAAAATGTAAACAAGCTAAAACATAAATGTAAAATACAAAAAAAAACCTGACAAATATATAAATTATTGCAAACTAAATAAAAAAATTTAAAAAACTAAAAAAAATCAACTTGAGTATACCTGGTTTGATATGTTGTGGATAGGCTTCGTAATTCAAGTAGTGAATGCATTTGAAGTAGTTCAAATGAAAGTTGACAAATAAATATGAAATAGTTGGTGTCGCCTAGGGTGTGATAAAAATAAGATAAAATAAGCCAGAAAACAATGCACTAATCACCCTAGACAAGTACAGTACTGCAAGTATTACAGGACGTATGCAAGTTTTAATGATAAGAAGAATTCGTTCTCAGGGACTTAGTGTGTTACACGAATGACGGAATGAGCAAATAATTAAGAGTAGCAAGTAATTAATTAAAAGACGGAATGTAAATATGGTTGATTAAGAGATGATTAATTGAACTAAATAAAATAAAAGACAATAAAGTGAATATGAGAAAATATAAGATGAGAGAGTATAGCTTAGGTTTGCTAGTATGCACTAATCCTTCTAATTCTTTCTCAATTTCAGTTAATAAGGGAGATAATAGCTCTTAAATACTTAGTCAGGATTCTAAATTCCCATTCCTTAGACATTGAGAGCGACTAAGGGGGCTACATCATAACCACAAGGTAGTTTAAAATAGGGTTATCAAGCGCTACCAAGGCCCTAAGCAAACAATTCCTACAATTGGTGATATGGTGATTAAAACATACCCTAATGACTATCTAGTTAGGATCGGTGTTGTCAGGACCAATACCGGACACTAGAAGTTATGTGGTGTGTCAATAATTAGACACCCCTTCCGGGCGACCATTTAACTACTATTAAGAAAGCCTAAAGTGATCAGGTTTAGGGCAGTCAATAATTCAAAACACATAAACAAATATATGGGTAAACAGCTAATATCAAATTAAAACATATAATTCCCAAAGAAACTTAGATAGAAAGAAAATAGAATTCATAGATTATACATGATGCAAAACCCAAGCTATGGGAAAATTAGTTCATACCTGAAAGAAATAAACTAAAAGATTGATACAAAGATGTCATCTTGTTTTCTTTAATAACTCTAATGATAATAAATCTAAGGACTAGTTAATGGGAGGCAAGGATTGAGCAAGGATGACTTTACAAAGGTTTAAGGGTGTATTTATAGGTGTTTAGAAGACCTCATTCGTTTTCTTGGAGTGGAAGACAAGTAACTTGGACTCCAAGCCCAACTCAAATTTATAGGTGTTTAGAAGACCCATTCGAAATAGTCTGCCGATGTTTTGTTTTGGTGATAACTGTTTCAATACTTATCCATTTGATGCGTTCCAATAGTCGAAAATGATCTTCTCGGAAAGCTCTTTAACTTTGCTTCAGACCATTCTTCCAAATTCCTAACCAATATTGAGTTATGATCACTTCTATGGTCGTAGGTGCTGAAATTCAGATTTATTTAGCAACTTTATCTTTCCATATCCTAACTTTTCCTTTCTTTTCTCCAATTCTCATGTATATCTTCTTTCATTTATCTTTTAGAATTGACTTGACATCTAATTAATCTCCATATATATCTTGAAAACTTCACAGTAAATAAATAATTAAACCAAATATGCTCTAAAAATAATAAATCATTAAATTAAGACAAGAAATAGGAAAGTGCAATATATCATGTGAAAATCGACTGAATGACTTCTTAAAACACTAAAAATGATGTCTCCATTTAATAATAAATCATCACAAATGGGGAGACATCGATAGTGAAGAGAGAATTTGAAGAAATAGGTTACGTAGAAAGTTTTAATATTGCAAAATGTAGGAATACATCAAAGACCACCACTTTTATAGGTAAAAACAATTGGTTTAAATAGGATGGTTGGAATTAGATGAGATGTGACAATAATCAATTAGAATAAAAGTTTTGCAGCAAAATAGCCTTTTTGTTTCTTACAAAATAGACTATCTTCACACTCACCTTTCCACCAAGCCGATGTACTGCAAAAGAAATCCTCCGCCGCTCGAGGACCATTCTCCACCATCTTTCGCCGCCGCTCTAGGACCATTCTCCACCATCTTCCACCGCCGCTTGAAAAAAACTCTTCACACTGACCTTCCCACTCATCTTCTGCCCGGTTGATCTTTGTAAATCATTGGGTTTGTAACCATATAAGAATGAAATTGGAAATAAAAAAAAAATTCCATCGTTTGATGCTTAAAGTATGGGATTTAGATTATATGTACCAAAAATGAAATCCGTTATATAAGAAAATAATGACATAAAATCTAACTAATTCGTTTAATATAAGGGTATGAATGATGTACAGATTAAAAAGCTGGACCTTTTGGGGGGGGAGAAATAATTCATTGGATTTTATGAGGTAGGTTATTAAGTTTTTTGACTCAAGTGACTAATATTTCTATAAACATATGACTTATTAAGAATAATAGAAACAACACTTGGTAGTAATTTTTGCTTGCCGATATGATATAAGTTAAGTCCCCTCATATTATAAACACCATTTAATCATCATGAATTTTTTATTCTTTAGAAAAAAATTATGTACGATAAACAAAATAAAACATTTAGACAATTGAATAAATTATAGTTGGGCTTTCAAATATTATATATTATTATTAGGTGTAGACATGTGGTCGACATAAAAAAAGAAAACAAATCATAGAAAGAATAGTATAGAAACTCTTGCCAAAAAAATAGTATAAAAACTAGATATTATTAGAGAAAAAAGGAATTTTGAAATTAACAAATATTATGAAGGGTAAATAAGTCTCATAGATTTTGTATTGAAAATAATTGATGATTTAAAGAAAAAATTATTATATTTTCTTTTTTCATTACATAGTTTTTTGTGATATGTATTGATAAATTAGATATAATATTTTGTTGGTCGAAAATTAGTGGAAGAAGAGGGGATTAGTTTTTTCTTTGGGTTGGGGGAATTAGAAAGATTTTGGAAGAAAATACCTTATATGTGATTAAAGGAATGTATAGGGAAGCGAATGCTTGTACCAATTGGCTAGTGTATTTGGGTTTAAGGTAGGTCCATGCCTACTGTACATATATTGATCCTCCAGATAGGATTTGGTGTGTACTCACAAGATATGTGTGCATGAAAGACACCTATGAGAATTTTCTCTTCGGATATTGAAGTCTTAGTACGTATGTACTTGTTTTGTTGTTCTACTATCTTAAGACAACCTAAGTAAGAAAAAAAATAGGTATATATTCATTTGATTTGTACAAGTAATTAGTATCACAACAATTAAAACTCAAAATTTTATTGATTTTTATTTTATCAGCTACACTAGTGTTAAAGTTTATCTAACTAATTTTATATTCCAAGAGTTAGCATTAGAGTAAAAAAACTCATTAACTATAGTTAAATTAGTATTCTTTGGTTTGATTACCTTATCAATATTGATGATCCATATGTATTCTTTAAACAAAATATTTAATCTATTTTTTATTTTCTATTTAATATCATCTTTAAAGACATCTCTTCCAGCAGCTATAAGGCTTTTCCAACCATTATATGGTCAATATTATCTTATTAAGATTTTATATAAATCCCTAATAATCCTACACGGGATAAAATCTAAATCTATCAAAGGGTTGTAAGTAGACACATCCTTATAGAGATCTTTAAATATATTTTTGCCTGGTTCGTCTTGTCAAATACAATCGACATCTTCACTCTATTTTTTTTGTTAATATAACGTCTCTATAAATGGTAGAGGCATGGAAGAAAGCAATCTAGCTCTCCTAGACTATTATTTATTTTTATTCTATAGTCCACATCTAATCCAATTAATTTTTTAAAATTTTTACGTTGTCTAAATTATTAGCCGACGGAGGATTGTTCTAAAGAAAAGTGAGCTTCTTCTAAATCTTCTTGATCTTTATACGATTATTATTAAACGTATGATTACTATAATTCTTGAGAATAACGACACATATATTCTTTTTCATCGCAAACTCTTCTAAATTATGTGTTTACAAATCCGGATCCACGTAAATTGAAATAGATCTTTACAAGTGTGATCATCCATCTCGAATGACTTTTTTTTTTACAAGATCCATCTCGAATGACTCAAACGTAAAATAATGAACATTGTTAGTCCTAATATGGTTTCAGTTGATGATTGGAGGAGAATTATATGAACCAATAAAAATAGAGTAAGGGCACTAGTATTCGGATTATAAATGAATAAATTTTAAAAACAAAGCGCGCTATCCAATTTTCGCTTAATATGTTGATCATTAACTTTGTTGTTAGACCACGCATAGGAACAACCTTTCGCCAAAACTCAATAAGAAAGTTGAAGTTTATAAAGTCGTTAAAAATCTCTCCACTCTATAATCATGAATATATCTAATTCCAATTTTAATACATGACTTGGCCACCTTGTTAAAATCTCTAAAAGTAAATTATTAAGTAATATCATTTTTTATTCATTATAATTAATCTAAACATGTATGAAAAAATCATAAAAAAAGTAGTTGGCTTATCTTTCTTTTTTTTGTTCCAAAGCAAGTTGGCTTGTGATCATATATACTAAATACTTACAAGATTTTTCTACTACTATCCTAAGACTAACTTTCCGAAAAATCAAAATGCCTAGGAAAGTATCATCACATTGATTAAAACGAGGTTGTTATACTAAATTATTACAACTACTTTAATTAATGGGCTGGATTCCTTTATTTTATTACAGAAGAGATATTTCTTTTGAACTGGCTAGTAATCAAATGGCCCGTAAATTAAATCTACCAAACCGAGTCCATAACTGTTCAAATAATTTTCTAGTCGTTGGTCTCATCAAGATAGCACCACGTGTATAAATCAAGCAAACAATGGCAATAGCATAAACGTAAAATAAAGAAAATCGACCCTAATAATCAGGTAATAAGGTAACTAGAATTTGTTGAATTTGATTTTCGATTTATACACACACATCATCAGAATCATTTAATTGCAGGAAGTACTATGGCTGCGAGACCAACATTTTGAGTAAACGAGCAAGGAGGAACCTGAATATTCGGTCCATCGCAGAAAATATTCTTCGAGAGACATGGCTACTCACACTACCTCAAATCCAAGATTTTTAATCTTGTAATAATATAGTTTGTGTTTGATGAAATTTTGTAACCTCTGCTCTCAGAAGTGGCGATTTAATCCCATTAATAGGTTGTTAGAAGTGGGAAATAATAGGATTAGTGAGAATTTCTAAGTGAGATTTGATGTATATGATTGTACAGAAAGGAAGGTCAAGATACTAAGGAACCTGACCTGAGAGAGGAGTTAGAAGATGGTGAACGCAGGTAAGAAGGCAATTACGATTTGTTGAATTTGATTTTCGATTCATACATACAAAAATTTGTTTAATTCTTTTGTTAAGTTTACTGATTAAAGAAACAATATGGTTAAATAGGATCGAGAAAAGCAAGAGGATTTTCATCGCAAATTTCTTCACAACTAGATCAAATGAATTGAGGCTCTGCTTTATTTGTATAACAAATACAACTGATCGTATAAAAGAGGTTAGTGAGTCATTTTTTAGTTTAGTTTCTTTCAAGTCTCAGGCTATTTTTATTGTTTGCTAGCTAGCTATGTTTTAGCTGTTGGTAGAGAAATTATACATTCAAGTTGATATAACATAACATAAAATGAAATAATACGATAATAAAAGAAGAAGATCTTAATTATATTAAAAACCGGAAAAAGTTGATTACAATTGTTTGACAGATTAATATAATAATTCGTGGAAAACCCTCCAACCGGGAGAGAAAAAAACCACAAGAAAAAATCAGTTATGCTTAAAGAATATATATGAGAAGAGAGAATATTTTAAGTATATGAAGCAAGCAGCAATCTAATCTAATCTAATCTAATATGAAAAATAAAGTTGAAATCTTATCTCCAACTACAATACGTTTAGTTAATCAATGAGTTTCTAAATTACAGTTATGCATATCTTATCATTTTCGGATAACTCTTTCCTTACACTAAGTTAGACCCCAAGTTTTTCTCTACTTTCATATTTTCTGGTTTACCAACTTTGGTCAAGCAACTTTATCATCAAATAGATTTTTCATGAAGTATTATTTTTCACTTTTTTTTTTCTCAGATTTTTTATATTTTGAGCTCTTGTGAAAATGCATCACTTTTTTTCTCAGATTTTTTTTTTTTGTGAGCTTGTGAATGCATAAATATGGTCATGGGCTTTCATTGTATCCCTTTAGCGAGTGTTGGGGTCGATAATCCCAGATTTCACAGAACCTTAGGTTACCAGGATGAAACATCCCCGTGAGTACCTTACTAACTCAAGATACCAATGGCTTTTTCCATAAATAATAATACTTCAATATAGTTTAGATCGTTTACATATATTTCTGGATGATAAAACTTAGTCACTATTTTTCCTAAAGGAAGGTAAAACATAGATATT
Source organism: Nemophila menziesii (assembly GCA_029959085.1). Taxonomy (NCBI): domain Eukaryota; kingdom Viridiplantae; phylum Streptophyta; class Magnoliopsida; order Boraginales; family Hydrophyllaceae; genus Nemophila; species Nemophila menziesii. Next base: position 23,363,760 of record JARWIR010000016.1, on the reverse strand, counting down.
AGGCAAAAAGTCCCTCGTTGCAAGTCTAACCAAATGTCACGTACTTGTTATCTTACTAATCATTCACTACCTAACGTTACCAGAACCCTCAAATTTTAACTAAATTGTATCGTAAATTCGAGATAAGACTCCAAGAATACAAGAATAAATCCAAAAAATTCTATACTATCTTGCTTATATACCCTATATATCCAAACAATCATATAATTAATTAAGGCATACTCGTATTTTTCCTAACTACCTAATTTAAAATATATATATATATATATATATATATATATATATATATTTCTCTTACCTCCAAATCGGATGTTGTGTCCTCATACATTCATGATCGTCGCTGTAAACCCAGTCTTGCCTGCTAGAATTTTTTACCCAGTCATCAAAAGACTGTGCACTGCAAAGAAAACAAACTTAAAAATTAGACCAAAATAAAAATAAAAATAAAATTGAATGAATAAAAAAAACTCAAAACTTAAATTTGCACATTACCGGTTCTTTACACTACAATTCCCTATTGCGCATATGATGTGTTTCATGGTTATTTTTGTCTCTTTCTCGACCTTGAGATCATCCTTAGCTTGACAAAGCATTTTATCGAAGGCAGCAACTGAATAATTGGACAAAATAATCGGCTTCTTGGCTTTAAGGATTTCATCAATATTATTATATTGTTTACGCAAGACAGCAAAAGGTTTTGTTGAGAGGTATTTTATTGGTACGATGTGTTCTATATTCTCTTCACCAACATAAACCAAGAAAAAACCTTTCGGAATTGGTTTTATATTTTCATCATTCTTCGACAGCTTGGTGTAGTTATTATTACCGATCTTCTTGAGAAAACCAGGAAGCTTAAAAGTAGGCATGATGTTTGAAAAAGGTTGAACAAATTGCAAAAGAATTTTTTGAAAGAACGAAACGCTTGAAATTTTAGAAGATGGAAATCTGGTAATGAAAGAATAGTGAAAAGAAGAGTAATATATATAACTTTGCAAGAGGCGGTTTAGTGATTGAGTAGATAAATTTAGTATTATCGACTCCAACTCAAACACATATATGTATTTATATCTTTGCAAGAGGCGGTTAAGTGATTGATTCCTACTTGAATTCTAATATCTCTATTTATTATATATATTCTTTTGTAAAGTAGTAAATGGCGGATCACAAAATAAAGATTGGTAAAAGAGGGATACCTTTTAACAATTTAGTTATGGACGAGCGGTTCGGTTTGTATTAATTGGATGCAACATCTATCATTATTAAATGTAGCATCCTTGATCACTATTAAATGTAACTCAAACATTTAAGATAAAAACCAATGCATTTTTTTTTTTTGGTTTTGTTTCTAAAAGGTTATATTAAATAAAAGAAAGGTTACAAATTATTCGGGTTTGACCCACCAAATTCAAAGAAAAAAAAATACAAAAAACAACAAGAAAATGACTAAAATAATTAGAACAAATATCAAACAAGATACTCTCGAACTGTAACCTCTTCCCAAAATGAACTAGAAACGTACATGCGACCGAAGTAGCGGGCTTAGATTGCGAAGGGTCTAACAAACACGATCCTTAAGAAAGACAAACTTAAACCTCGGAACAAGGGGGGAGTAAATCGACTACCATAAAACGAACTCTCGTAGTTACCAACTTGAAACAGACTCACATACCCAAAGTATAAGCTAAGACGACAGTTGCATTAACAATAACAAAAGTCCTTATAGCCCTCAGACCAAAGAAAGTATCACTAGCCCAAGTGATAATAACGTATACCCGAGACAGAAAAGGTTGAGCGAAAGCACAAAGACCCCTTCTCCAGCCAAACGATATATTCACAAGCCAAACTAGCCAAACAAGGATGATCCAAACACCAGAAACCCCGACTGAACGACAAAACCCGAAACTTCTAATGTCTGACTCAACTAAATGATTAACCAAGTCCTCGAATGAATCATCGCCCGTGATTGTTGGGAACCTGCAAGAAACTGAGAAACAACACCGACGCACAAGACCACAGTATAGCCTCCTCTTCCACAACCCAACACTAGTGCAAGTCAAAATATCGAACAAATAAGAACCGAAATGAGAAAATGCCAAGTGAACAGCATACACCTGGAACTCCAAAAAACAAAACCAACTGAACAAATAAAATTAACCCAAAGTGAACCTCCACCAGCCATTAGCGAGGGAATGCAGAATACTAGGCCAGGAAAACCAAAATACACCCAATAACCAAGTAAACTAACGAAGCAGTTAACCCATCTGATCAAATCCATAAAGCTCTGCTTACCTATCAGGAAGTCCAAGACATCCCACAAGTTGAGTCGGACCATCGTGACTTGAAATCCAACACACCAGAACAAGGAAGCCAGACTGAATGAGCAAAGACCCATGCTTGGTAAAGCCATAAAACAAAGAATCCAACCTTGCAAAATGAAGAAAAGCCAAACGAATCCATACCAATAAGCGTAAAGGCATGATATCTTATAACATCAACCTCATTTAGTTGGGCCTTCGAATGGGCTAAGCCATCTAACTGTACAAATGCAGACGTTATAGGTAAAGAAGCAAAAGCGTATTGGGCCCACGAAGCCCGTCTCACCGAGGCCTTGACGAAGCAGGCCGGGGGTTGCAGATTCGATAGGCCACCGACACCGGGGAGATGGACAGTGCGACACGAAAATGGAGGGGGCATTACAATAATTTATATATTTTCATTAGTAAAATATAACCAATATATTCAACATATAAAAAAAAAAGAGAAAATGCCACTTAGGGTCTTGAACACACCCCCCTCTTCCAGATAGCAACCCCTCTAGAGTCTCTTCTTACTAAAGACCTCAAAGAGAATTTAACACATGAAACCCAAAATCCATATTACAATTATACCCTCGTTTTATTTTTTGTCTTCTATATATACTAATTTAGAAACCCACCCATTATAATTTCATATCAATATTCTCTCACCTCTATCTTCTCCCCCAGCTCCCAAACCGCCACCACCACCACACAACCACCACCACCGAAAACCCCACCAACACAGTCACCAAGCTCACGCTCGACGAAGCAGCAACAGTGCAGCTTGGATCTCGAACTGGAACAAATCTGGAACAGCAGGAGAGCGGAGGAATGCAGCACGAACAGATCTGCAAAGCAGCAGCTCGGAAAAGTAACTCCGGCGAAGGTTTCCTTGCTGCAGCGTTGCTCGAATCTAGTCGCCGGAAAAGATGCAGCGTGCTCGACGCTGCTGGAGAAGACGGGGGACAGGTGGTGGTTGAGGTGTTATGGTGCGAACGGAGGAGCCTCTCCTCGTCGGCACCGCGCAGGAGCAGATGAAGAAGAAGAGCACTCATCCATGGAAGTCGAACCTGTGCAGCGCTGTCACGGAGGCGAATATCAAAAGACTAGTGGTGGTGCTCGGTTTGGGAGGAGGGAGAAGGTCGAGTTCTGCCTGAATATGTCTTCACTCGGGCAGATCTGCAACGCTGTTTTTTTTTTGTGATGAGCGTACTGTGTACGCAACAAGATTTTTTTCCAGATCTGGTTTGACCAGATCTGGTCAAACATAAATCTAGCTAGTATTTTTTTATTTATTTGAATTGCTATTTGTATTGTAATTCATTTGAAATTGTATAAAAAAGATTGAAAAGTGAATAAATTATTATTTTAGGATTATTCTTTATTTATTTTTGTAAAATACTCATCAAATATGCAGAGTACTCTTCAAAATTACGGAGTACTCATTAAAATTATCTGAATACTCATTAAAAGTCATAGAGTACTCATCAAAATTATCCGGAGCACTCATCAAAATATATATAGTACTCATTAAAATATATAGAGTACTCAGCAATTTTATAGAGTACTCTTAGTTTTTCCGATACTCATCAATTTTATCCGATACTCTATGTTTTTTCCGACGACCGGTGACCGGAGGTCGGAGGTCGGTGGTCGGAGGTCGGAGGTCGGAGGTAGGTGGGTAGTGGTAGTGAAGAGAGAAACAGTGACATCACACTTTCTTTGTCTTTTAGTGTTAGTAAGGGTAGGAAAGACAATTGTAAAAAATGAGGTCCCTAATAAGAACAGATTTTTAGACACTACTCTATTTTTCGCTAAGACCCTATGTATAATTCACCCTAAAAAAATTCATTAGAAGAATTTTTGGATAATAATTTCTCAATGTTTTATTCAATATTTATTTATTTTCTTTTAATTGTTGAAAGTAATTTTTTTTGGAATTATATATATTGAAGGTTATTGAACTTTATTGTGTAAATAACTTTAGTTAATCATCATGAGTTTTTTTTGTTTAGAAAAAAAAATTGTGTACGATAAACAAAATAAAGTAAATTAAATAAATTGTAGTAAGCTTTTAAAAATTATTAAATAGCTTATTAGTTCACCTAAGTAGATAAGTGGTCGACATAAAAAAAAAGACCAAGATAATTGTAAGTAATTAATTCCTATTTGAATTCTAATATATATATATATATATATATATATATCTTTAATATTATATTTCAGATTTTTTTCTACAGTCCAGATTTACCCGTATAAGTGGTGGTCAGGATTAAATTTGGCCAAACATAAGTAGTGGTCAGGATTTAATTTGGCTAAACATAAGTGGTGACCAAGATTGATTCTGGCCCCTTCTACCAGGGAACCTGGGTTCGATTCCCGTCAACGGAATTAATTTTTGCTTTAGTGTAAAAATTAAGGTAAAAATAAATTAATTTTTACCATTGGAACTCTATAGAATTGAATTATTCTTAACCTAATCTCATTACTTTTAATTTTTTTATGATTTATCTGATTTAATTATAAATTACATGTGATTTCCCGATTAATTGACGGCTTAACCCTCTCGCTGGTCTCGATTCACGGAGGCTTGGTGGTGATGTCTAATTAATTTGTCACTATCTTCATTTCATTGATCCTTTAACTAAAGTATCTCCCTATCACTAAATATGTAGCAGCAGCTGTTAGGAGTAGAAAGGTTAAAAGCTGTAGAAATGCTATTACTGTGCCTAAAGAGGATTAGCAAAACGAAGGTTCTTCTTTAGAAAGATTTTTATTTATTTTTTAAATTATGTCTGTTAAAAAATGTTTGATTTCGTAAAATATAGAGATCTATGGTGCAATTTTGCATAATATAGGAACCTTGACGTTAAATTAGATAAAAATAGTTTGAGTTTCTTTCTCAATTTTCCCTTTTACTATTTTGTCGATTTTTGTAGGATTATCAACACAACTAATAATCACTCGAAACTTCACATTCTATCAATGACTTTGCCTTTTCTTCCTTTTTATATTCAATTGTGAGTTTTCTTTTTTCCTACTATTTTTTATCTGATTAACAGTGAACTTTATTAATATTTATCGAAACAATTTTGCTTTTGCTTTTGATCATATTGCTTTTGTTGAATTTAGCTTTGATCTAAAATTTAATAGTTTGATTAGTACTGAATCATATTTATCTAATTTGATCAAAAGATTTGGTTTTTGTTAAATTCATAATAAACTTAATTTTATTGTGGGTTTAGAGAACATAATATTTTTTGTTAGCTGATTATTGTTATTTCTCTAACCCTGATCTTCTAGGGTATCCCTAACAACATGGTTCGCTACAAAAACTTCCTGGAAGGAGATATGAGATGATAGGTTTAAGCATGTTGGACGTTCTTTTCTTTCCAAAGACATGAATGTAAGTTTTTTCTAAAGACATGAATTTGAACAATCAAATAGAAGACTATTTCCCTCTGTTTTCCATAAATAATGAAGACCCTCAAATTACAGAGTTTGTCGTTTTAGTAAACTTAAGCATGAGGATATAATGTTGAGGAAAATTAGGAGAAGTTGTTGGTTTGTTTAGCTGTTTTTTCTTTGTGAAATTCCCCCAAATAGATTATCTGTTATGCGGAATAGTCAAATATTTCATAAATTAATATTATTGCATAACAAAGGGACTAATGGTGAAACTTTTTGTGGTTTATATCATAGTCAATATTTATTGTAAATTTTTTGTTTGTAGTGATTTTGATGGAATATTAATGGACTATCGAAGGTAATGTGCTACCAGGACACCTTTAACAAACTTCTAAATATAGCAGAGTTTAGTTAATTATTTGTATATTATATATTTTTTGAGAAGATCTAATTTTCTTAAATCTTTTCATCATTATTTAGGTTGCAAATCTCATAGAAAAAATCAACAGATGTTCTATGGAGAGCGTGTAAATAAATAAGTTCTTTGTCTTCACATATCATATAATGTTATGTTAAACAAAAGTTTCCTTAATTTTTGACGGGTGTAACATTTTTGTATATTTATTCTTCAAGTATATTATTTTTCTTGGTATTATCAGATAAATAGTATAAAGAATAGACTAATTCTGTAATTGTCCCTTCGTGCACCAAGGGAGTCAATAAGTAACAGTGATGTGAATGATGTTGTGCCTAAAGTTCTTGGCAAAATTCAAGCGTTTTCAAACAAAAATTGAAATGGGGGCAGGGTATTTATTCTCTCCCTAAACCGAGACAACCTTATTTGTAACAATATGTCTAATGTTGTGGATAATGGAATATGTTGTTACGTGGGGGCCACCGGTATGGGTAGAGTTACTTAGTTCCATATTTGTACACACGACACATTGGTAGATATAGATGTGTAAACTATTATTTTTGTTTGGCTAAAATACATAATACCCCCTGTTGTTTGACAAAAGGTAATAAAAAACCCTATAGTTTTAAAAGGGAAAACTCCACCTATTATTCATTTTATTACGAGAATAATAAGTAAGAACATGAAAATAATTCATCTTTCTCCATGCTCAGAAGGCGGGACTAACATCATAGAGAAGATGGAAAAAACGGGTAATTTTATCCCACATTGAAGGAAAAAATTAAAGAATATATATTTGTTTGTTTTAACTGGATCAAAGCATAGGAGGTAATCCAATAAAAGAGCTAAAGTTGTTAAGAAACAGCTTGAAGATGGTTGATTTATTTAATATATTTGTCATCTTTTGCTTACCATACACTTGAAGAAGCTTTCTCTCAGTACAGTGTTTATCAGATCGGTTCCATTCAATATTGGCTTTGTTGGTTAAATAATATTCTCCCTGTTATTGATCTATGTTACAATTATTGTTACTAATTGTTTCTTTTCTATGAAATGGTACATTCCGACTTTTCTTTCCGTAGAGACAGATTTTCATCTATAATTTTTTTTATAAATATATGAATTATTAGTTGTGTTTGGTTGTTGATTTGCATTTCTACACCGTTGCTTTGTTTAGTATTGTTGTATTTTGTATTTTCCATATAAGTAATGTTACTATACTTTACAAATTCTTTTCTTTTTCCCCTGGAAGATGTTATATTCTCTTTGTAAAGACAAAGATCGATTGTCTTTCAGTTTTGTTTATTTTGAGACATTGAATTATGCTAACGGTGACGTTCTATTTAGATCTGAACTACATTCTATTTTGAAGTCATTAGCGATAATCTTTTAGTTGTTTAAGTCGAATTTTTAAAATTTTGAAGTGCCTTCAGGCACGGGCAATATCTAGTATATATTATATTTCAGAGATTTTTCTACGGTCCAAATTTATCCGCATAAGTGGTGGCCAGGATTTAATCTGGCCAAACATAAGCGGTGGCCAGGATCGTTTCTGGCACCGCTTATCATTAATACCATTAATATTTTTATTATTATTTTTAAAATAAAATCCTAAATATACCAATTAATAATACAATCAATTACCTCTTTTTTTAGCTAAAAAATCCACCGTTACACCCTTTAATTTATCAAAAAACTCATAAAAAAACAATTAACTTATTATTCACACTCGCATTCCAACAAAAAGAAAAACAAAAAACATTCTTCACTTTCTCCTTTCCACCAAGCCACTCCCCTGCAAAAGAAACCCGCCGCCGCTCGAGGACAATTCACCACAGCCGCTACACAAGAAATCCGCCGCCGCTTGGGACCATTCTCCACTATCATCACACGGCTCGACGAAGAACCCAGTTAACGGTAAAAAAATTGGATTATCATTAATATTCTTACTATTTTTTTAAATAAGATGATATACCCGATCTTTTCTCAAACCAATATTTTTTTTTTCAATTTTACTTTGAGTTTTTCAGAATTTCTTTTTGTGTGCGGGGGTGCTAAGTGAAATTTTAGGGGGGGGGGGGTCATAAGAAATGTTTTGATTGCTTAAACTTATATAAAAAGTGACGATTCTACATGAACTAGACTTAGATGGAAAGAAGTTTCGTTACTGTATTTTCCATCCTAACAACCTTTTTTTGATGGTTATGGTTTAGAACAGGTATATATATATATGATTCCGATTTTGTATAGATGAAATTTTGTGATTGGGTTTTCAATCTCTAGGTGTTATAGATGCTACAAGTGATGATAGTTATTCAGTCAAAATTATTCGAATAAAAAACAAAAAGAAATATTTTCACACTCGCCTTTCCACCAAGCCGCTCTCTTACACAAGAAAACCGTGGCCACTTGGGGACCATAAAAAATGGCCGATGTCGACCTTGCTTGGCAAAGAACCCAAGTTTGCGTCTAAAACTATCTAATAAAATTCTTAAGCAATTAGAAGATGTGGGTCAACAATTAGTGTTCAATTTTAACAACGAGGGCTCTTTATTAGTTGTTGGTGGTGAGGTATATATATATATATATATATATATATATATATATATATATATATATATATCTACTTTCACACTAAAACCATGAAACTATGTTTTTGTTTTTATGCTCAAATTATACGTACAGCTCTTTTGATGCAGTACGTGATGGTAAATTGCAGATTTTCAAGTGGCCTTCCATGGACATTATTCTTAATGAAGCTAATGCTCATAGATCAGTCAAGGATTTAGATTTCAGGTTTTCATTTAATCTATTTTATTTACCCATATAATGTTTAAAATAACCTTTGGTTATGCAATGCATCCCTGATGGTAAATTTCTTGCCTCTGTGGGAAGTGGGCCCGCTAGAGTTTGGGATGTCGAAGCTTTAAAATCTACAGCTTCATTATCAAAGGAAAAAGTAAGAATATTATTCATTTTTTGCGTGTTATTTAAATTATTACTGATCTGTTTATGCTGTTCAGGATGAGATTTTTGGATTATTTGTAGGGTCTTAGAAATATATGATTGCCTGCTCTTAGGAATATATGGTATATCAAGAACATGCGGGGGGGTTAGAGGTATTTTATTTATCTCTATTATATATTTATGAATGTATGTGTTATGTTATTTTGGTTACAGGTTGTTAAAGATCCGGCTCTGCGTGAAAGACATTTAGGAGATTTACAAGGGAAGTGCTACACAAAAACACCATTTCTTGACGTCAACTCTGTAATTGGAAATCCCACCTGCGATAATCACCCTTTCTTTCTTTATCCTAAACACAAATTTACTTTTCCCTGAAGATATATAGTTTTCTCTATTTTATCATTTCTAATTTATTTAGTGCGTATTGCAGATCAAAGCTTCACAAAAGGAGGTTTAAGAAATGGTTTGAGAACAAAGGTACCTTCTTTTTACGAGATGTAGTTTTAGTTACATTAAGTGTATAACTCAATTTTAACTCTCTTATCAGATCTACTTCAATGCAAGGTAAAGAATCACGCGTCCTTAAATTCCACTCACCAGACTGTTGGCAGCTCCATTTCAGCACCTCCAAACAATTAAACAAGCTGGTATACTTTTTATCTTCATATTATTTTCCAAATATTAGATTAATAAAATCAAGATCTCAGTTTTAATTTCGTTTGGGTAAATAGATGGAGGTATTTCGCCGCATCTTGGTTTGGGCCCTACAATATCATGGAACCGACCGTTAATGCCATTGCTGCTAAATACGCCAACGTTGATTTTGTCAAAATTGACGGTGATGAACTCTCTGTATGTATCTTTTACTTTTGCTAATGTTTAATCACTATTGACACGTTGATATGTACTTTTTACTGTAAGTTAGCAATTTGATGTTTTATTTGAATTTTATTGCAGTAAATTGATGGACTGAGTATGTGTCACCCTCGGTCCCTTTGTTATGTAAAATACCCAAATATGCCCCTGTAGTACTCCAACAACAGAGAAACCCATTCGGAGAGATATTTTTGCTACCACAATGTGTAGAACAGTGCTATATTTGTCTATTTCGCATAACACACGGAGTCAAAATCAATGGTGCAATTTCACTCTTCTGTTAGGTATTTAGGGGTGAAGTAAGGGGTTTTTTGTTTCAGATGATGGTGTTACATTTTTAAATTTAGTTAAATGATTGATAAAATACAATTAATTTTGTCTTACTTCTGTACCATTTTAGTTTTGTAGGTTGAAAAAGGGTATTAATTTTCATTTCCCCAGACACAAGAAACTTTTTCAAAGAGCTGAATTGCAATCGATTTTGTATGTCGATTCTATATTTTTTTAACTTTGTATTTCAAAAGTAGTCTATTTTACATATTTGAACACGAGATGAATTAGTAAAACATTGTAACGATTTTGGTTGTTTTATTCAGAAGAAAAAGAATCAAAATTTGTTTAAGTTTCTTTAGGTAAGAGTTTTATATGTTTTTTTTCTATTTTTATTATAGTTTAGTTAGTTGAAGTGATAAACTTTTCGATACTGAGTCTTTGAGTAAATATCATTTGCCGCTTATTAGTGAGCCAATAATTGAGCATTTCCATGATATTATATAGAAGTTAATCTCTATTGTTGATCGAGGATTAGTCTTGATTGGGTATAGGAAAACCTTAGAACTCAAAAGTGTAAAAGAAGAGTGAAAACAAAGAGATAGAAGTGAATGATTTCCTATCTTTCAATGACGCTTATCTCTTTATCTATTACTCCATGTAAGTTTTAGTTTTATACTCATGAGAATTTTCAAATATATCTTGAGTTATTTATAACTACTTGATCAATTTTGCAAAAGGATTTTTATGCTTAGTACATTTTGCACTCTTTGTGAAAGTAAATGATTCAAGTAATCTGAAGGAGTGACATTTACATACCAAAAAAGAGAAAAAGTTTACAAAATTTGACGTTCAATTAAATCCTAAATGTTGATTTTTTTTTATTAACATTATATTTTGTATACAACCAAGATTTACATATGATTGTTTAGTTCCCTTAATATAACTTAGTTGAATTTTGATGTAATAAGCATAAAATTATGTAAGATGGAAAGTATTATTACATGAACCTTAAACCAGTAACCTTAATATTCACCTTTACCCTAACCTTAATATTAAAACAAAAACCCCGACCTAAACCTTAAACCTTAATCTTGAACTTAACCCTTAACCCTCAACCTCAACACTTAACCTTGATCTAGGAAACATGGGTTCGATTCCAGTCAACGAAATAATTTTTTTAAGTGTCTTGATGTCTCCTCATTTGTGATAATAAAATCTATTTCTGAGACATCATTTTAGGGGTATTTATTAGTTTATAGGTCGATTTCCACATGATTTAGTACACTTTCCTATTTTGGATCTTGAATTAATTAATTATTATTTTTAGAGCATATTGGGTTTAATTATTTATTTAGTGTGAAACTTTAGAGATATATGATAATTAATTAGAGTCCAAGTTGGTTCAAAGAGCTAAAGGAAAGAAGATAAACATGGAAATTGAAGATAAGGAAGTAAAAGTTAAAAAAATGGAAAAGGAAAAGCTGCCTTAAATCTGAATTTCTGCACCTACGATCACAAATCAGCTTATATCTTAAAAACGGTGAGGAATCCGGAGAAATGTTCAAGAGAAAAGTTGGAGATCTTTCCGAGACAATGAATTTCGACTACTCATACGCGTCAATCGGATGAGTATTGAAGATGCTAGGACCAAAACAAAAATGAGGCTGATTTCATATTTTTGGGCTACAAATTTGAGTTGGGCTAGGAGCCCAATAGTTACATTTTCCTTCAAGAAAACGATTAGGTCAACTTATACACTATAAATACAGCCTCTTAACACTAGAAACTATCCTTGACCAAACCTTAAGGTCAGGAAGAAGTTATAACACAAGAAGAGAAGTCTGGAAGGAGCTGTGCATCAATTATGTCTCCTTCAACTTTAATTCTGTAATTCTTTTCTTTTATCTTCTTAGTATGAATTAAATTATATTTAGCTTGAGTTTTAGCATATATGTATGAACCCTAGTTTTGGTTGACATCTATCTAATTTGGGAATTCTATGTTTTAAATTGAATTATTGTTTTTATTCTCTGTTTATGTGTTTGGTTTTATATACTGTGTTCTTGTGGATCGCGACCATATAGAATTACCATCTAGTAGTTAGGTCACCATTGACAACGGTGTTTAATTACATGTTTAGCACATAACGTCTAGTGTACGGTTTAGATCTGACAAATCAACCTAACTAGATAATCACCATGGTTTAGTGTATTGCTATTTACCAATTGCAGGAACAGATTGCATAGGACTCCTTACTGACACATGTAAATCCTATTTAAAACTACCTAGCGCAATTGGAACCGATTATTGAATTACTACATAATTCACCCTTACGTGTTTAGAACAACAAAACTAGTGGGGATTACATGCTATTTACTCAAGCTTAACTCTCATACTAAACTTCTTCTCTTGCATTTAATTTTCTGTCTTTAATTTTTTAGTTTAATTTAGTTAATTGAAAATCAAATAAAAATCTATTTGTCTTTTACTTTTCTGTGTTTTATTTGTTTTAGCTTTTAATATTTTCACTTGATTATTGCATAAGATTCCCCTAACCTTCGTAGTCTCTGCGGAACGAATCTTACTTATTTATTAAAACTTGCATACGATCTGTATACTTGCAGAACCGTGCTCAGCTTAGGGTGTTTAATTGCATCTAATTTATACATCTTTTTATCACACCCTACGCCACACCAAGTTTTTGGCGCCGCTGCCGGGGACTACATCGCTAGTCCTTGTGCATATATCTTGTGCTTTTATTTCAGTTAGATCTATTTTACGCTTTTGTCTTTTTAGTTTTTGTCTGATAGATAGTTACAGATGGAGAATCCAAGGAGACTTGAGTTACCCATCGAATTTAGAGTGCAACCACGCGGAATTCGCACTCCACAAATTCAAGCCGCTAAATTCAGGCCAGATCCAGGGATGCTAGCGCAGTTTGCAAATCATGGGCTATTTAGCGGTGCTGCACAACAATATCCGATCCGATATATTCAGAAATTCATGCAAATATGTGATGCTTATATCGTAAGAGGAGTTACTAGGGAGCATGTGTATTACGTGATGTTCCAGTTCTTCTTGACCGGAGGTGCAAGCAATTGGTACGATACCCAATATCCTCATGTCATTCCAAATTTGGGATAAGCTTCAAGCAAGATTCCTAGACCGCTTCTATCCGGTTAGTAGACGATTAAAAGATATGTTGGAGCTTGAACAATTTATACAGGAAGACGGAGAAAGTTTGGGTGAAGCATGGTTACGATTTAATGAAAAGAAGGCGAGATGTCTATATCATAAATCATCGCCGGATTATTATTTAACCTTGTTTTATGGAGGACTCAATGACAAGTCAAGGGCAAAAGAAGATTCGTTAGGAAACAAAGGTTTTGTGTTGCTAGATCCTGAAGAAGCCGAAATTGGTATGGAGAGAATTCTTGAGAACGAAAGGAGTTGGCCAAAGAAACCAGAAAAAGAAGACACTTCAGAATCTCTGAAGATTAAAGAATTGGCCCAACAACTCGAAGAACTACAAGAACAAACTCGAACATTTGCTCAGGTGAATCTAGTACGTACAATACCTTCTTGTCCTGGTTGTGGATCAAGAAGTCATGTGTGGGAAAGGTGTATGAATAATACAGCTTCAGCTTCCATTATATCTCAATAAAATAACCATTATTGTAATGGTTATGGTTATCCGCAAGAAAGCTACGCTAATTAAGGCCAGGAAGGTCTTGTTCAACTCGGTTCTGTTGATTATTAAGGTTATTCTGCCCATTACCTCCTCCTAATGGTAGTTGTACACCGCGTCCACCACCAGGAAGGTTCTGTTGTTGGATCCCGGGTGGGTCTTGTTGTAGTCCACCAGGTGGTGGTGGTGGTGGACCTCTTGGATTTACTCCAAGTTGGTCACCAAGTGGTGGATCTTGATGGGCTGTCATTACTCTTCTTAAGGCTCTTTCCTCATGAACTCGTTTGTTGTAAGGTCTAAAGCTCCTCTCAGGCTCCGATAAAGGAGGCCAAGAATTAAACACGGTGAAACCTGAAAAAGACTAAAGTAAACTACAAGCGTAAATCCGGAAAATAAAATAAAAACTAAGACCGAAAAATAAAAACTAATTAAAAACTACTACTCGAAATAGATAACCCACACGCTAACGAGACACAAGTCCCCGGTAGCGGCGCCAAAAACTTGGTGTCGCCTAGGGTGTGATAAAAATAAGATAAATAAAGTCTAGAAAACTACGCACTCTCACCCTAGACAGGCACAGTACTGCAAGTATTACAGGACGTATGCAAGTTTTAGTTGATAAGTTGAGTTCGTTCTCAGGGACTTAAGTGTGTTATACGAGTGGATAGCAATAACGAGTAAAAGTAAATAATTAAAAGACATAAAATTAAAGCGAATAGATTTCGAAATTAATAACTAAAACTAGGAAAATAAAGACAATAAAATAAAATACTAAGAATATGAGATGAGAGATATAGCTTAGGTTTTGCTAGTATGCACTAATCCTTCTAATTCTTTTAGATCTAGTTTATAAGGGAGAATATTAGCTCTTGGTATACTTAGTCAGGATTCTAAATTCCCATACCTTAGACCTTGAGAGCGACTAAGGGGGCTACGACACAACCAAGACGAGGTCTCAAATAGGGTTATCAAACGCTACTAAGGCCCTAAACAGACACTACAATCAATTGGTGATATGGTGATTAAAACAAACCCTAATGACTATCTAGTTAGAATCATGTTTTGTCAGAACTAATATCGACACTAGACGTTATATGGTGGTTCAATAATTAGACACCCAGCTAAGGTGATCATCTAACTACTATTAAGGTAATCCTAAACGTTGCGCACCGCAAGGAAAACAAGCATTAAATCAAAACACATAATCAAATATAAAGGTAAGCAGCTAATATCAAATTAAAACATATAATTCCCAAAGAAACTTAGATAGAAGAATTAGAATTCATAGATTATACATTATGCAAAACCCAAGCTATTGGGAGTTTAGTTCATACCTGAAGGAAATAAACTAAAAGAAATTACAAAAGACACCATCTTGCTCTCTACAATAAACTGGAAGAATAAAACTCTAAGAACTAATTATTATGAGGCAAGGATGATTTACAAGTGATATAAGGGTGTATTTATAGGTGTTTAGAAGACCTAATTCGTTTTCTTGAGGAAGAGATAAAGTATTGGACTCCTAGTCCAACTCAAATTCGTATGGAAATAAAGATAAACACTGCTGGACCGTTTTGAGCATATCTTCTTCGTTATTGGTCGGTTTGAGCTCCATAAGATGCCAAAAGAATCCTCACAGAATTATCTACGTCCCTATGAAAGGAAATTACCAAAATCGGCTTCCTTGTAGGAGTAAATACCACTTCTTTAGGCGTGTGCTGCAGAATCTCAGATTTAGGCAACTTTTCCTTTTCCATCTTTTTAGCTTTTGTTTCCTTATCTCCAATTACCATGCTAATATCTTTCCATATATTGTAGTGTTTGACTTGGACTCTAATTAATCTCCATAATTATCTTTAAAGCTTCACACTAAAATAAACAATTAAATCCAATATGCTCTAAAAATATTATTTTACTAAATCAAGACTCAAAATAGGAAAGTGCACTATTTCTCAAGAAAATCAATTAGAAAGACTTCTAAATCACTAAAAATGATGTCTCATCCTAATATAAATCTATCACAAATGAGGAGACATCAGAAATGAAATCTGGAACGTTGTCACAAATCACTGTTTTTGAGCATCTTATCCACTGATCCAGCCTTGGAGCATAAAATGAGGTCGATAGAGCTTGAAGTCGGGAAGATTTTCCAAGTTGGACTAATTAATTCCGAGTCCAGACGCAAAAGTTACAGCTGTTTTAGTAACAGCTATACACCAGTTACGGAATTTCATTAAATGGATTGGGCTTTTATTCTAATTAACCTAATCCTTCTTTTTAAAAGCCCTATTTCTCACTATAAAAAGGCTTTAGGCTTCATTTTTTACACACAATTCACATTAGAGAAAAAGCAACGCTTGGGAGAAGTCAGAGAAGCAAAAATGAGAGAGAAAGCTGAAGCTGGAGAACTATTTCTTCCAATAATCAGTCATATCAATCCTTAAATTAGGTTTTTCTATTTCTGTAATTTATTATGAACACTTTTTATTTTAATTTAGTAGTTTTTAACATTAGCATGAGTTAAATTCCTTAAGTGCTTGAGAATCGCGTTAATGGGTTGAGCCTCAATTTATTGAATTTATGTTTTTGAATTTGGGATTGAACAATTTAAACTGAATTGGGTAATTTCGTATTGACTATTATTTTGCATTTAATTAATGTCTTTGAAGTCATGAATCAATTATAGGAATAAGTAATTAAGCTATTCACTTAAGTGGCAAAGTGATCGCCTTGACGGGGGGTTTAATTACGGAACTAAATAATAGACGTAAGGTAGAAATTATTGATCCTGACGGGCTTAGTTAACCTTATAGACAATTGGGTAGAATACTTGACCATTCGAAGGTGGATTATAATCACCCTGACGGGGTTTGTAACACCTAAGAATAGCTCCTAAGTCCACCCTAACGGGGGTTAGTAGACTATAAAATTCCGACTAGTACTTAATCCCGATTCTTTCCTTAAACAGAAACATCAATTTAATAGATTTAGGTGTAACCCTTGCGAAACTCAAAGCTATTTCTCAATCTTTGCGTCCATCCATATTTATTTACTTGCGTCTCATTTATTTGCATTAGTTTAATTTAGTATTTTATTTTATTTGCATTTTAGTCCTTAATCAAAAACCAAAACAAATATTTATATCATTCATTTTCCGCATCATATAACAATTAGTCTCACTTATTACATAACATCGAAAGTCATATCCAATTCGTCCCTGAGATCGAATTCCCGTTTACTGGATATTACTTGGACGACCCGTACACTTGCGATACGTGTCTTGCCTTTTTAGATGTATTATTTTAGAAAACACAAGGAGACACCAATAGCTGATTTAGCTCAAGCCTGGATACTAAATGTACAATTAAGAATAATACGTTCACCATTTTTTACTCCAAGTTCACACCATTCACACATGTCATCATCCAAACATTTCTTCTTCTTTAAGTTTTTCTTGGTTGGGGGAGCACCATTACAAATTCTCCAGCAAATTTTCTTAATTTTTGATGGAACATTAGAATGCCAGATTGATTTCCACAAAACTCTATTATTCGCCTCCCCTTGTCTAGATGATTAGGACTAAAGAGAAATGTCCTAATTAACTAACAGATTATGTCCAGATTTGGTTGTGTAAACTCTATCCTTCACGTATGGCCAAATAATCATATCTTCACTATAGGAGGGAACAGACAATAAAGTAATCCAAAATTCCACCCAGTCATATCCTTGTTAAAAAGTTGCCTGACAAGATTAATGTTGCGATTTGGAGGTTTATCGATATTGTATCCCTTTCCAGTCCAATTGTACTCCCACACATTAGTACTCATACCGTTCCCAATTTGCATAACTGTATAATCTTTCAAAAATTGAATACCTTTAAAAATACTGGCCTAACTCCATGATTTTTTTTTTTCCAGTTTGGACTCCCATAAACTATATTTTGGAGAATAAATAGCTTTGAGGACTTTGTAAACAAGAGAGCCAGGATTTTTAATGATTCTTCATGCTTGTTTAGCTAACATTGCCAGATTCATTTTTTGAAAGTCTCGAAATCCAATCCCATCCAAGGTTTTGTGCTCTATCAATCTTCTTCCACGATATCCAATGAATTCGTTTCTTGTCGCCTGAGTCCGACCAAAAATTGGCGATGAGACTAGATAGTTTTTTACATAATTTTCTTGGAAATTCGAAGATTGACATCACATAATTGGGGATCACTTGAAGAACAACCTTGATAAGAACCTCCTAACCCCCTTCCGAAAGTATGCATGGAATCCAACTAGCTGATTTTGAAAAAGTCGATATTTGATATAATTAAGATTCTCGGTTTTTTCCCTTTTGAGAGTTAGTGGGATGCCCAGATATTTTCCAAGGGAACCAGTTTCCTTAATGCTTCGATATCTAGACGCGTTTTCGCGTATATCCTCTGGAGTGTTTTTACTAAAAAGAATTGATGATTTGTGAAGGTTAATTTTATGACCTGATGGAAGACAATAATCTTCAAGATCTCTCCTAAAAGCTTCAATCTCATCATCACTTATTCTTATGAACAAAATATTATCGTCTACAAATAGGAGGTGCGTCAATTTTAGGCATTGCCGAGTGATGGAGATACCCTTAATCATTCCTTCCCGACATTGATAATTAAGAAGTCTAATTAAACTCGGTGATTAAGGAAAAAAAAGGAGCGAAGAAAGGGGGTCACCTTGTCTAATTCCTTGACTTGGAGAATTTTTTAAGTCTTTGTCCATTGACTTTAATATGCATCGCCACTGTTGACATACAGTTATAGATCCAATCATTCCATTTATCGCAAAACCCGAGACTTTCCAACATTTTAATAAGAAACTTTCTATTTACTCAATCATATGTTTTTTCCATGTCAACCTTAACCGATGCATAATTAATTTTTGACTTTCTTTTTGTATTAAGATAATTGGAAACTTCTTTCGCGATTAGGATGTTACCCTGAATACTCTTGCCTTTGGTAAAAGCCGATTGTGTAGGAGAAATGATTTCATTCATCATCAGTTGAAGTCCTGTCGCAAGAATTCTTGAAACAATATTATTACAATAATTAACACACGAGATTGGTCTAAAATATTTAATGGTCTCTTCTTTATTGGATTTAGGGTTGAGCATGATAAGTGTATCATTAATAGGCTTCAACGGTGGATTCTCATTCAAGAAATCCATAACCATCTTTATCTTCTTTTTAAATATCCCAAAATTTTTGGTAAAAATTCCCTGGCAACCCGTCCGGGCCAGGTGCTTTAGATCCCGACATACTGAAAACTGCATTCTTGAAAACCTCCAGATCCGGTGTCCTTGTTGACAAATCTTTCATATCCACATTAACTTTTGATGGAGTATGCTTAGAGATCTCCTCCACGTTCATGACCGGGTTTTCTTTAAACAAATTGGTATAAAATTTCTGAATAACTTTATTCTAGGAAGGTAGTATCCATACAACTATTTTTGTTCGAAAGGTAGTAGCCATACCATGGATTAAATAAACCACACCAGGCTTTGCATGTGACTTTTGACGTGTTTATTTTGGTCAATTGTTTTTCGTGATAAAGCGATATTTATTTAAAATATTAATTTAAAAATAAATTAATTCTACTTATAATTAAATTTTATACATACTAATTTTCGATTTGAAATCACTTTGAAAATTCTACTTTTAGGTGCAAAATTATTTTTTATTAAAAGAACTTTCAAATTTATAGTTCGAACATAAAAACTAGTTTCTAATAATCAAATATAAGTTAATTTTCAATGTCATTAATTTGCATCAATTTAGTAAATTTACTATTGGACTTAACATTGATTTAAACTTGGTAACCAGGTTTGGTAAAATAGATATAATATTACAGATACAATAACGGATAATAATTAGATGAACGAACCATGATAAAGTACTCAGTATAACAATGGTGTAGAGATTTTTTTTGATTTTGCGTTCAGCCGTGTTACCACACGTAATACAAAGATAGTGTGTCGTTGTGGTAGTTGTAATTTTTGAATTTACCAAGATCGTGATATAGTGAGAACTCATCTAATCTGCAAATGGATGCCTCGTGACTATGTTGAAAGGGGTTTCCATGGTGAAAAAAATAAAAACATCATACACCACCTTTTATTACTCTAGATCAACTACTTGAAAAATCGTTTAAAGGGCATTTTAATATGCATGACTTAATAATGATGCATTTGAAATCCATGATGCATCATATGCAAATAATGAAAAAGGTGATGAAAATGATGATAAAAATGTTAATGAATACGATGATGAAAATGTTGATGAAAATGTAGAGATTGATGAGGACCAAATGTATGAAAAAGATCCAGATATTGTATATGAAGATGATGAGGAAGTTTCAAGATTTTTTAAATTATTTGAAAAAAAGAACCAGAAACTTTATCCATGATCTAGAACAACCGTATTACCAGTCACGGTTCAACTCTTGCACCTAAATCATATTATAGGTGAAGTGAAGTTTTAGTTGGCATGCTTTTAAGATTCTTAAAGAATCATAAGGAAGAGATATCATAAAAAAAACCCACGAGATGTAACATCATAGTCGAAAAGAACGTTTCGAAATTAGACGGTCGATCCAAACCTATAGACTAAGCAAAATTGAACCAGAAAGTATTTCTTTTATAAAATTTTAATTTCAAAAATCACTTTTTCGACTGATTATTTATGTCTCAAAACGTTTTTTTTTTGGTATACAGTGATATCTAATGATTTTGAATTTATCTTTTGATAAATATGTTTATAATTTTTTCAATTATGACAATATTAATTTTTTTATCAAATAATTTATCAAAGTTTTAAGATTTGAACTCTTTTTCTAACAACAACAAGTAAAAAGTAAAAAGTAAAAATGATGAGAAGTAAAAAGAAAATCTGATTTAATGCGCTGGCAAAGAGCAAGTAAGAAAAAATGAGAAATAGTAAAGAATGTATTTTCTATACAAAAAAAATGTGTTTAATATATTGGCAGAAAATATCTATGATATGAACAAAATAAAAAAATATTTAAAAAATATAATAAGTTTATTAAACTTGTGGTTTAAAGCTATTTACCTTTACACATTGTTAGACATCATTGTTAGTGGCTGAACCACCCATTTATAATACAAAGTAATAAAAGACGCTTAATTATATAAAATATCAGATTTAAATCTACCTTTTTTACGGCCGCTTACAATTTTTTTTATTGTTTGGATACCAGCTCTGAAAAATAAACGCTTATAATTGTTCTACAGTCATGGATCACCCCTTAATTTAGCCTTATTTTTCAGTTTTGTTCCCTTATTTTATCTTTCATCCATTTCAATTGTTTCTTTTTTTTGTTTACATAGGAGAGCCATTTTGAACTCGGAGTCATTGACTCGATTCGAACCTGCACCACTAGATTGGTAGACCAAGGCCTGGCCATTGAGCTAATCCCATCTGGTTTTCAATTGTTTCTTTTAGTTTCATGTACTTTATATTTTATACCTTCTGTTTTTTCTTGTTGCTTCAACTGTCACTCGTTTTGTTTTTGGATCATATGCAGATAATTTTGTTGGTTTTCGGAAGTGTCAGGTGCCTTATGTGGCTTAACCACGTTTCTGAGAGAACCAAGATAGGTAATTAGATTTTTTATTTTTGTTTACAAGAGAAGCTATGCTTTTGCTGTCTTTTATTGGGATTTCTTGATGAGATGGAAAATTGATACCGGTATATGAGAAACATAAGCATGCAGATATGGGGAAGATTGTGTGTAGTTTCAGATGAGGTATTTCTTGATGAATCTTCACCTTTCTCTTCACCCTCTTGCTTGAATTTTCCCATAAAACTTCTTTCCTTTCTTCACGTTTTGTTCTTACACTGATGTTATCTTTCGATACATGCATGAGTACACGTTTATGGGCTTGCTGTAATATAGAATAACCTCGATACAATGGACACTCTGGGTAATTTCAGAGAACAAATATGAAAGGAGGCAACGCATGGGTGAAAAGAGGGGTTGTGACGCTGATAAAAAAGAAATTGGGTAGTACAAATAAGAATACTTTTGGGTCTAGATACAAATCATTGGCCACTTTTGACATAGGGGGGACTAGTGGGATTGTTCACCAAGAAGAGGAAGTAATTGAGCCGGTGTGTCTTGTTAGCACTAGAGATAAGACGAGAAATGGTCCTGTTCGGGGAGGGTTAGTGCTCGAACACAATGTGATTGAGCTAGTTACTAATAGGTTAGATGAGGGATTCCGTAAATGTAAATCCGAGAAGCAAAGGGTGTGTGATGGTGAGATGGTGGGACCGGCCCCGAAACACAAAGATAAATTGGGTAAGAATGGGTGTGAGAAAACCGGAAATAACACCGTGTGTCATAATGAGAATCAAGAGGGGCAACAGGTTGAGTGGAGTGGAGTTGAGGAGAGGGCTGGTATTGAAGTTATTAGCGAGGACATAATGATGGTGGATAGTGCTAAGGATTGGGACCTCGTGGGTGAGAGTAATTTACAGTGAGGGTATGGAACATGACGCTTTAGTGGACAAAGGTGTAAATGCAATTACAGAAGTTTTGCGACCAGCTTTTGGGTCTGACTTCACTAATCAGAACAACAGAGTTGTTCAAGTGACTTTGGGATCATCAAGACAGCACGACTGAATCAAGCAAACAATGTCATAAGCGTAAAACAAAGAAAATCGACCCTAATAATTTGTTGAATTTGATTTTCGATTCATACAACACAAATCATCGGAATCATTTAAATATGACTACGGCTGCAAGACCAACATTTTGAGGAAACGAGCAAGGAGGAGACAGAATATTCTGTCCATAGCAGAAAATATTCTTCGAGAGACATGGCTGCTCACACTACTAAAAAGCCTTGGTTTTTAATCTTGTAATATTATAGTTTGTGTTTGATGAAATTTTATAACCTCTGCTCTCAGAAGTGGCAATTTAATCCCATTAATACTACTCCGAAAAACTAAGCAAGGAGATGTAGATTAGGTTGTTAGATGTGGGAAATAATAGGATTAGTGAAAAAATTTAAGTGAGATTTGATGTATATGATTGTACAGAAAGGAAGGACAAGATACTAAGGAACCTGACCTGAGAGAGGAGTTAGAAGATCGTGAATGCAGGTAAGAAGGCAATTACAATTTGGTTGAATTTGATTTTCGATTCATACACACAAAAATTTGTTTAACTTTTTTGTTAAGTTTACTGATTAAAGAAACAATATGGTTAATAGGATCGAGAAAAGCAAGAGGATTTGTAATGATTTTCATCGCAAATTTCTTCACAACTAGATCAAATGAATTGAGGCTCTGCTTTATTTGTATAACAAATACAACTGATCGTATCGAAAGAGGTTAGAATTTGTGCATTCTCATAGTTATTAGTAATGAAGGAATTCTTGTTGATCAATTTTACCTCAACCTTATATTAGTTTAGTTTCTTTCAAGTCTCAGGCTATTTTTATTGTTTGCTAGCTATCTATGTTTTAGCTGTTGGTAGAGAAACTATACATTCAAGTAGATATAACATAACATAAAATGAAATAATACGATAATAAAAGAAGAAGATCTTAATTATATTAAAAACCGGAAAAAGTTGATTACAATTGTTTGACAGATTAATATAATAATTCGTGGAAAACCCTCCAACCGGGAGAGAAAAAAACCACAAGAAAAAATTAGTTATGCTTAAAGAATATATATGAGAAGAGAGAATATTTTAAGTATATGAAGCAAGCAGCAATCTAACCTAATCTAATCTAATATGATAAATAAAGTTGAAATCTTATCTCCAACTACAATACGTTTAGTTAATCAATGAGTTTCTAAATTACAGTTATGCATATCTTATCATTTTCGGATAACTCTTTCCTTACACTAAGTTAGACCCCAAGTTTTTCTCTACTTTCATATTTTCTGGTTTACCAACTTTGGTCAAGCAACTTTATCATCAAATAGATTTTTCATGAAGTATTATTTTTCACTTTTTTTTTTCTCAGATTTTTTATATTTTGAGCTCTTGTGAAAATGCATCACTTTTTTTCTCAGTTTTTTTTTTGTGAGCTTGTGAATGCATAAATATGGTCATGTACGGGCTTTCATTGTATCCCTTTAGCGAGTGTTAGGGTCGATAATCCCAGATTTCACAGAACCTTAGGTTACCAGGATGAAACATCCCCGTGAGTACCTTACTAACTCAAGATACCAATGGCTTTTTCCATAAATAATAATACTTCAATATAGTTTAGATCGTTTACATATATTTCTGGATGATAAAACTTGGTCACTATTTTTCCGAAAGAAAGGTAAAACATAGATATTAGGCAAAAAGTCCCTCGTTGCAAGTCTAACCAAGTGTTACGTACTTGTTATCTTACTAATCATTCACTACCTAACGTTACCAGAACCCTCAAATTTTAACTAAATTGTATCGTAAATCCGAGATAAGACTCCAAGAATACAAGAATAAACCCAAAAAATTCTATACTATCTTGCTTATATACCCTATATATCCAAACAATCCTATAATTAATTAAGGCATAATCGTATTTTTCCTAACTACCTAATTTAAAATATATATATATATATATATATATATATATATATATATTTCTCTTACCGCCAAATCGGATGTTGTGTCCTCATACATTCATGATCGTCGCTGTAAACCCAGTCTTGCCTGCTAGAATTTTTTACCCAGTCATCAAAAGACTGTGCACTGCAAAGAAAACAAACTTAAAAATTAGACCAAAATAAAAATAAAATTAAAATTGAATGAATAAAAAAAACTCAAAAATTAAATTTGCAGATTACCGGTTCTTTACACTACAATTCCCTATTGCGCATATGATGTGTTTCATGGTTATTTTTGTCTCTTTCTCGACCTTGAGATCATCCTTAGCTTTACAAAGCATTTTATCGAAGTCAGCAATTGAATAATTGGACAAAATAATCGGCTTCTTGGCTTTAAGGATTTCATCATTATTATTATATTGTTTACGCAAGACAGCAAAAGGTTTTGTTAAGAGGTATTTTATTGGTACGATGTGTTCTATATTCTCTTCACCAACATAAACCAAGAAAAAACCTTTCGGAATTGGTTTTATATTTTCATCATTCTTCGACAGCTTGGTGTAGTTATTATTACCGATCTTCTTGAGAAAACCAGGAAGCTTAAAAGTAGGCATGATGTTTGAAAAAGGTTGAACAAATTGCAAAAGAATTTTTTGAAAGAACGAAACGCTTGAAATTTTAGAAGATGGAAATTAGGTAATGAAAGAATAGTGAAAAGAAGAGTAATATATATAACTTTGCAAGAGACGGTTAAGTGATTGAGTAGATAAATTTAGTATTATCGACTCCAACTCCAACTCAAACACATATATGTATTTATATCTTTGCAAGAGGCGGTTAAGTGATTGATTCCTACTTGAATTCTAATATCTCTATTTATTTATTTTATTTATTTATTTATTATACATATCTAATAATCTAGCACCAAATCTCCGTGTGATATTCTAATAGGTCGGCTATTCTTTCTCTCTTTGACATCATATGTATTAGGCCAACCCTAATTTACATATTTAAAAATCATGAGTTAACAAACAGGGTAATACTTCCATCCAATATGGCAAAATATTTGTCAAACGATTTATATATAAAACTAACTATTAATTGCATAATTAGTCATGTTATTTTGTCACGTACATTTTTTTCGTAAATTAGGGTTAATTGTCTCTCAGTTATCAAGCATAGGCGCCAATCTTTCTTTTCTTAAAATAAACAGCTTAATTAATATCTCATTCACAACCATTTTATGATAATTTAGTTGAAATTACCTTAGCATACATATTATATTGTTGCTTTAACTGATTGATCTCCTTTTTGCAGCGATAAACTAGTATTTTTGGATATGTAAACAAGTGGTTTGAATTAGGAACGTCTCTTGTGCTAAGAGTTTCCACCTTAAGTCATTCAGTCTCTGATAACACATTGGATGAAAATAGACTGAAATGCCTTATGTTAAGAGTTTTCAACACAGCCTCGGTATAGTGGCCTCATTTGTTGTGAAAAAATGAAGCTATTCTTGTCGAAATCCCTATTTTTATGTGCCCTCAACGCTCATAATATACCGAAACATGAATATGTAACTATGATTGAGTTATGGTTTCCATAAAGTGCAAGTCAACGCAGAGTTTATGTACTGTCTTTTTATTACTTCGCAATTTTCTTCTTTAAATTTGTACTTAACTATTTCTATACTTAAACATAGTATTTAAAGATCACTTCCCATGTCTTGATTATGCCCTTAATATTGATGTCAAATTCTCTCATAATTTGGAGTACTCTAGTACTTGATGCTCATAGATCTAACTATCCAATATTATTTTGATCAATATTCTTGCATTTTTGTTACCAATGTTTGCACAGAGGCTTTGAATTACTTCCATAAGAGATCAATATAGTATACAGAATATAGGACCAACTCTTCTTTGTCAATACTGTCTAAAAAGTTTGTTTTGAATTTGCCTCTGGGAATCAGATTTTTGGATAATGATACTACTATTATAGTAGTTGTGATGTTGTTGGTTTATTAAAGATGAAAATGCATTTGGCTGATTCGCGTAACATAGGGACCAACGGTGTAATTAACATTTTTATGTTTTGCTGCATCATTTAAGGTCACGTCCTTGATTTACACAATCAGTTTCTGCTTTATTGAACAGATAGTGTGGAGAATTGGAGATTGCTACTATATGGTTCATTTCTACAGGTTTTTTATTCTTTTTTGAAAATGGGAGTTTTAAACATAATTCAACCAATGCCTAATCTTCCAAAATAGGCATTGCACAGACAAATTGTTAAGGGTGATCTGCAGTTGCAGATCTCTCTAAGTAGTCCGCTGTCTAGCGCCACATACAGCTTATCGGCCATTCTTTTAAGACGCTTAGGGATATGCACATATACTATGTTTTCATGTTCTTCCACGTAAGTATATGTATGCACAAAAAAGAGTGTCTACTAGCTCACTTTTTTTATAATATATATATTATTATCAGTAAATTATAGTAGCAAATATATTCCACTTTAAAAATAATAGAAATTTTTTTAGATAATGATTTCTCAATTTTTATTGAATTTTTATATTTTATTTTCTTAATTGCTGAAAGTAATATTTTATTTTCTTTTACTTTTTTGGAATTCTATATATTAAAGGTTATTAAATTTTATTATGTAAATAACTTTAGTTAATTATCATAAAAAAAAAATTGTTTAGAAAAAAGAAATTATGTACGATAAAAAAAAACATAGATCAAATTGAATTAATTGTAGTAGGCTTTCAAAGATTATTATATAGCTTATTAGTAAACAAATGGTCTGACATCCAAAAAAAAAAATCATAGTAGAAATAGTATGAAAACTTTTCTCCAAAAGAAAAAAATAGTATGGAAACTAAAAATTATTAGAAGAAAAAGGGAGCTTAAGATTAACAAATTTTTATAGATAGTTGTTATCTTAAATTTTTAATGTCGGTATAACGCTTTCTAGAATTCTTTTATCTTTGGTGGTTGAACATTGACTTTTTCATTAATTGGGCATTAATTTCCAATTCTGTTCGTTGACCTTCCTCCAATAGAGTATAACGGTAACTTCTATGGTGGGTAGGGGAAGGCTCCCGCCGCCCAAAGACACCGGAATCTTTAGGACAACGATTATCTCAGGGAGGAGGCGGCCCCGCACGTGCAGCTTCTCTTCCATCAACACCCATCATGAGAGATTGCTCTCGAAATGCTAAACCGCTCTCGAAATGCTAAACCGAACAATGTGTGAAGCTTTTTCTTTTATATATGGGTGTCCGGGCCAGCTTATGCGCACCACGAGTATTCCCATAGGAAATATACACGCCTCCTCATGCATATTCCTACACAATCAGAACTAGGTTAACCATGTTCAGGGAGGAGACTCGAACCTTCCACCTCTTGCTTTACCCCCTTTAAGGACTCAAGAAATAACAAGGCTGAGAGGATTCGAACCTTGTACCTCCCAGATGACAGACAAGGTCCTGGCCATTGAGCTAGCCCCAGTGGTTAGCGTGCGTAAGCTTTCTACCAAGAGACTGAAGCTCTTCTCCCATCCTCCATCCCAGACACCGGCGAAGAGCCCCACCGAGGGCACCAAGAATGGCGAAGTCCCGGGAGTCCAGCGGGTATCAAAGAGAGCACTAAGCTATCCGGATAAAGACAAATTATCCCCTGTAATCAGTGGTACTCCGGCTATTACAACGAATAATCAGAATACTGGGACTGTGACGAAGGAACCGGTGTTGGCAATCATGGACTCTTCATCGGGTTACGAATCGTCTTTTCCATTGAGAAATATAATCCAAAATCAGACCTTCCCCATGGATGGGACAAACAACTGGTTTCTTTGACTGGCGCGCCGTCTCAGCAATTGGTGGTTTAGCTGATTTGGGTTTCGAGGGTCCAAGGTTCACATGGAGCGACTCTTGGAACACATGGCTGAGGTGTTGGACTAAGTCCTTTTAATCTTGTTTTAATATTTTTCAAATTGTGTTTTAAACATCCCCGAAATAGTGCATTACACTTTTCCTAACTAAATACCTTTTCTCCATGCTTTAAACATTATTTTTCAAGGTTTATTTAGTAGCCGGACCGGCATACCGGAGGTAGGACCGACATACCGGCGAACAGAGTCGTTGCCCAATGGTCACATGCCACGTCAAATGTAACCGTTGACTAGAAAACAAGCCGGACCAGTATACCGCCCAGAGGACCGGCATACTAGCCAGAGTCAGAAAGTTTGCTATAAAATGGGATTTTATGCTATGCAATGATTCACCTCTCACCAACACATTTTATACAATCTTATACATTCATTAGAGGTCTCAAGCTATCAAAGTATCAAGCCAAGCTTGATCATTCAACTTGTTATATCTACTCAACAAGGAGTTAATCCAAGAAGCTTCAAAGTTCTAACCATTCAAACACTTGATTTTATCCTCTTAGATATTGTCTTTGTAATAGATAGATTAATAGAGAGTGTGAGTATAGGGAGTATACTCGGTTTCCTTGTGTTTCGATAGCACAAGAGTTTCCTACGTCGTATCGAAGTGTTTGTAAAGGTATTGTGTTCTCATCCCGGTTAAGAGAGACACGAAAGCTTAGTTAAGAAGCTTTGTAATCCTAAGGTGGCATATTTAGGTAGTGGATGTAGGGATAATCGAACCACTCTACATCGTTGTGTACTTTCTATCCCTTATCTCTTTACTTATCGTTTAATGATTGCTCGGCTTTTCACTTATATCAAACCTAGTTACCCTATTGCATGATCCCAAAGATTTTGATAAATATTGACTTAGAATTTTCTCTTTAAACTTATAATTGACTAAAAGATTTTTAATTAGGCATTGATCTTATTAGTAATCCTATTCACCCCTCCTCTAGGACTTTCAATTGGTATCATAGCCTAACTCTACGTGAATAGCTTAATCGTTAGCAGAGTAAACGACATAGAATTTAATCTTTTGGAAGAGTCGTCTTCTACACGACCTCCACTTATTGTAGGTACTTACTACTTTTCTTAAAGAAAAAAATGGAGGAATTTATAAAAGCTTAAGATCCCGATCAATGCAGAATAATTATGGAAGGTTCGTTCGTTCCATACAAAGAGGAATTAAATGAAGCGGGAGTTCTTAAGTTGAATCAAGAAGAAAAGATTACGATTAACTCACTGATGATGATAATGATAAAATCACTCAAAATGCAAAACCGATTTATACTTTAATAGGTGGAATATCCGAAGAGATTTTCACAAAGATGTTGGAAATATTATTTATTGTAGGCGTTGAGCGTCAAGGAAATGAAATAATATACAAAAGGACGCTTAAATCTCGTAAAAATAAAATCTGGTGCTTTATGTGTGTATGTGTTTCTTTTTATATATGAAAGTATGTTTTAGTTTTTACCCTTTTATTACGCTTGAAAATGTTTAGTTTTTTTGGTTCTTTTTCCTACTTTTTAGAAAATATAGGGATCTTGTTGCAAAAATCGGTTTTCGTTGTTTTAGACCCTTCTACTTGTTAGTTTTCAAAAAAAAGATGTTTTAAAAGCTTTAAAAACATTCTCAAACTATTGGGGAGCTTTCGGGTCGATTTCAGACAATTTTTTTGCCGTAAAAAATTGCAATTTTTTGATCCAATGTCGAGGACTTGAGCGGCTAACCGGTCCCTGACCGGACTTACCGGTGAGAGGCTGATTCCTCCCTGGTTCTTGACCGGCTTACTGGTCGATAGATCTGAGACGCGTTTTTAAATGCTTTTACTCTTCATCTTCTCACTTTTAACCAAAACCGTCTTCGTTTTCTACTCCCTTCTCCTTCAAAAACAAAAATATTTAATCCTCCCTCTCAAAATCCTTCATAAACCCATCGATTTTACCCCATATCTCTTTCATTAATTAAGCCTTCATCTTCTCCATACAAAAATACCTCACAAACCCATCTCAATCCTTCTCTCAAGTCTTCAAGATGCCTCAAAGGAAAGATTCTTCAACATCAAAAGGGAAGAAGAGAGAAAGTTCTTCAAGGGCTCAAGAGGAAGAACAACCCATCCCTTCTCATGGCACAAAACCTTTCGTAATCAAACCCGGAAGGAAAATTGATCCATCAGATTTCACTCAAGGTCCAAACTTCTTTGAACTCCTAACCACTCAAGTTCTAATAGCTTTCCTCTCTATTGAAACATCTATTTATCTTAGCTATTGCATTATATTTTACACAAACCTTGAGTATAATTGTGAAAATAATTCAATTGTGTCAAAAGTTCATGGAAAAACTTTTTCAATTCATTTTTTCAATTTTCGTGATTCCGGTTTTGAAAACTTTTGGGGTGTTGGTTGGGGGTCCTCTTGATGATGAAACAACTAATCGGGTTACGTCTTTCATGGAATCCCGTATGATTCCTCCTTTTTCTCCCGTTTTGTAAACTACTAAATTTACAACCGATTTTCGAAAACTCGTTTTACAAGGGTTTTTTAGCAAAGCAAAACATGATGCTATAATCTTCCCATATGAAGCTCATCTTATGTTTCATATCTATAATTCCGAACCTATTAACTTTCCGGCAATTGTGATTAAAATGATGAATCATGCACGAAATAATACCGTTAATGGTCCTTTCTCTTTAGCCCTATCATCGTTTTTTCAAAACCATCTCAAAACTTGACCCAAAATTCTCGCAAACTAGGAGTTATAATCCAAATTGGGTGTTTTATTATAAAGCCATTCGTCAAATGAAACTTGTGATTTATAACAATGAGTATATTCCGGAAAAACATCTTTATAATTTGGGAAATGATGAACTCATCTCTAGCATCACGTCTTCATCCTCACCTTCCGTTGGTATACCCATTTCAGCCTCTCCTATCCATATTGAGCCAACACAAAACCATCCTACAAATGAGGATCCTCCTCATCTTTCACGTATTGAAGCGACTTTAAACTGTTTTATAAATTTTTTGGAAAGGAATTTTGTGTTTTTGCAAACGAGGTATCGTGTATTAAGAATTATGTGACACACATTCTCCAAAGAATTGTCCAACAAGAGAGTTTCCCCATCCCTCAATTCCACTCTTCACTACATCCCTAGGAGGTTTAACCATGTGTTCATCTTCTTCTTTACTAGGAGCAAAGTATTTCAGCTTCAATTCTTAATCACTCTTCTTGAACAATTCATTCCACTTACCTTGTTTTCCATTGTTTTTCTCTATTATTTCCACCTCGGATTCATCCTCATTCTCCACCCTTTTACCTTGTGCTACTCCCAAGAGGGTACTTTCACTAGGTGGAGAAATTCCTCCAATTCATGCACCTAAAGTGGAGTAATCCTCCTTGTGACTCATTGTCAAACCATTCATGAAAGGATTAGGAGCCTCACCCTCAATTATGGCCTCATCTTGGCCATTTATCCCTTCAATCATTGTACAATTAATGACTTGAGTAGCTTGAATGCTTTCTCTGGAGCTAAGTAAGGCTAAATCATCTTGAACAGTTTCTGTTCCTCTCTTGGAACTTTCATCAAACAGGTTGAACTCATTTCTTGAAATGTTATCCTTCTTACTATAATCATACTCTACCCCCGTATGGTTGGTGATTGTTTATCTTGATTTAATTATTATCTTGCTTTAATTATTATCTAGCTATTCCCGTATGTTATGCTATTGTTGCTTGTCACTAATCTCTATCCTTATCTTATAGACTTTGCATATTGATCCCTCCTAGTTGGGAAAATTGGATTTTGGTCCTCACTTTAAATAGTTGTAGTTTAAATTCCATATCTCTTGAAATTGCATACATCTAGAATAAGTTGTATCTTTCAAAATTAAGATTATGCATTCTTTACAAAATTGCAGTTTTATCCTTAAAACTTTTAAACATTGCAATTTAGTCCCTACACTTTGTAAATTTTCATTTTAGTCCCTATACTTTGTAAAATTTCATTTTAATCCCTATACTTTGCAAAATTACATTTTGGTCCCTCAAATTTTTATTTGACCGATTAGTCCCTTTTCCTCTTTTGAAAATGATTTTCAATCCCCTTCTTTTTAGAACCTATCTTTTTAAATCCTAAGAATTTGAAAAATTACACCTAAGGTTTTTCAAAATTTGAAAATTTACACCTAAGTCCCTCAAACTTTGAAATTTGCGCTTTTAACCCTAAAAGCTTATATCCTATTCTAAAATGTCCTTTACTTCTTTTTGTTGTTGAAAAGGGGGAGAAAGATCAACGATACAAGTTTACACGTTTTACAAACCTTAAAGTATCTTTGAACAAAAATTTGCAATTGTTTTATGCTTTTAGTAAGGGGGAGTTTTTTAAAGAGTAAATTCACTAATCATGTTTACAAAAAATCTTTTCAAATTCCTTTGGTATTTCAAAAACATTTTTATGCATAGAGTAAGGGGGAGTTACTCCATTTACCGGTCGTTAACTCGTTTGAAGGAAAACATTGTTAAAAACTCTCTACCGGCAACCTTTTGTCTTTCGATTTGTCAAACATCAAAAGGGGGAGATTGTTGGTCTAAAGTATTTTTAATCTTGTTTTAATATTTTCCAAATTGCGTTATAATATCCACGTAAAAGTGCAATACATGTTACACGGTTCTATACGATACACTAATATTCTTATCCTTAATATATAAACTTTTCTAAGCACTCATTTCAGAACCGAACCGGCTGACCAGTCACAGGACCGTCTTACTAGTGGAAGAGAGTTGTTTCCAAATGGCCAAATGCCACGTTGGATCCAATTGTTAGACTAAGAGACAAACCGGACTGGTATACCGGTCAGAGGAACGGCTAGCTGGCCAAGAGGCAGAACGTGCCTATTAAAGGGAGCTTTATCACCTGCAACAACTCACCTCTTACCAATTCAATTATAATCATTATTATACATACATTATAAGTCTTAACCAATCAAATTCATCAATCCAATCTTGATCAATCAACTTGTCTAATCTACTCAATTAAGGAGTTAATTCAGGAAGCTTAATTGTCCATCTACTCAACATGATTTTCATGCTTAAATTTATATCTACTCTTTAGGAGATTGTTTAGCAAAGTTATTCCAGCACTTAAAAACTTCGCATTTATCCTCTTTAGTCTAGTCTTTGTAATAGTTAGATTAAGAGAGAGTTTGATTATAGGGAGTATACCTAGGGATGGCAGTGGTTACGATTTTAATCCGAAACCGACGGATTACCGAACCGAATAAAAACCGATTATGTAACCGTGGTTAAATCCGTTAGGGTTTGGTTTTGAAAAGTGAAACCGATGGTTAAAATCGTTAGGATATGGTTTTAGATTAAAAAAAACCGAAAAACCGAAATCCGTTATATATATATATTACTGATTTTATTTTACCTACTAAAGGCTAAAATCCATGTATTTTTATATTTTGAAATCCATCTTTCTTATATTTTTTTTTTATTTTTAATTACCAAAAGGCCAAAGTTCTCCACCCAACTATAGATAAGGATGGGAATGGTTATGGTTTAAAATCAAAATCGATGAAAATTTGAACCGATTAAAATCGATTATGCAACCATGGATAAAACCGTTAGGTTATGGTTCTGAAAAAATGCAACCGATGGTTAAATTCTTTAGATAAAAATAAAACCGAATAACCAAAAACCCGTTTATTATCATATATTTTTGTATATTTTATAGTATTATAGATAAAAAAATATTTTCATATCTCAAAACTAAAATCTAAATATTAGAATTAACAAAAGAATAACAAAAACGTTATTTAATTAAAGATCAACATAATATTTTATATATTGGATATTTGTCATATATTTATGATATTGTTTCAATATTTTCAATATATTTAGAGAGTTATAGTTTGGCATGTCACGAGAGCGAGGCGAGGTTAGGACTCCTACTGCCAGAGGGGCGCCTCGCGAGCCGGGTTATGGTTAAAATCCGAAAAACCGTTAAAAAACCGAATCCGAATTATTCGGATATGGTTTTGAAAAGCAAATCCGATGGTTAAATTCGTTAGGGTTTGGTTTTTGATAAATTTAATGGATATGGACATGGTTTTCGATTTTTTTGCAATAATCCGATCAATTGCCATCCCTAAGTATACCCGGTATCCTTGTGTTGTGATAGCACAAGATTTTGCTTCGTGGTATCGAAGTGGTTGTAAGTTTATTGTGTTCTCAACCCGGTTAAGAGAGACACGGAAGCTTGGTGAGAAGTTTGAAAATCCTAAGGTGGCTATCTTAGGTAGTGGATTAAGGAAACTGAACCACTATATGTGATTGTGTACTTTCGATCCCTTATCTCTTTACTCATCGTATTATACCTACTTATATTACATATATATCGAACCCCTAATTATCCCTTGCATGATCCCGTAAGATTTTGTATATATATTGACTTAGAAGTTTTCGTAAAACTTATAATTGTCCAAAATATTTTTCATTAGGCATTAATCTTATTAGTAATCCTATTCACCCCCTTCTAGGAATTTCAAGTTTTTATTTGGCTTACTCTATATATGACACCCACCGAATATAAATCCAACACTCAACTTTCTTTTCTTATATTTGTATTTGTCGTTATCGCCATGGCAACCAAAGAAAATCACTTCCTTCCCTTAGCTAAAAATAAAAAAAGATACATTCAAAAAGCTGGAATTTATGTTCCTCTCAACAAAAACACCCTTTGTGAAAAATAACCAATCTGAATCAATTATGTGGCAAAAATCATTGTTGAGCGTGTGTTCACCTTTGGGGTTTTTCAAAAAATTGAAACCTGGGTTATCAAATGCAGTATTATCTTTAAAGAACTTGGTGAAAAACTTTATAAGATCACTCCTGATGCTGAAGAAGAAGTTGAACGTCTCTGGTTCTTAAGACCATGCTTGGCCCAAGCCACGTGCGTTCTTATTAGCATATATAATGAAAACATTGAACTGAAGGACCTTGATTAGTGAACTCGTTTGCATGGGTACGCGTTTATGCACTTTTTGGAATATGGTATAACCTCGACACAATGGAGACTCTGGGTAATTTCAGAGAACAAATATGAAATGAGGCAACATAGGGGTGACAAGAGGGGTTGTGACGCTGATAAAAATGAAATTGGGTAGTATAAATGAGAATACTATTGGGTCCGGATACGAATCATTGGCCACTTTTGACATTCCGGGGACTAGTGGGATTGTTCACCAAGAAGAGGGAGTAATTGAACCGGTGGGGTTCGTTAGCAATAGAGATAAGATGGGAAATGTTCATGTTCAAAGAGGGGTTAGTGCTCCACAACACAATGTGATTGAGCTAATCCTTAATAGGTTTGATGGGGGATATTTTAACTTCGAGAAGCAAATGGTGTGTGATAGTGAGATGGTGGTATCGACCCCGAAACACAAAGATAAATTGGGTAAGAAGGGGGGGTGAGAAAACTAGAAATAGCACTGTGGGGCGTAATGAGAATCAAGAGGGGCAACAAGTTGAGCGGAGTGGATTTGAGGAGAGGGTTGGTATTGGCGTTATTAACAATGACGTAATATGGTGGATGGTGCTAAGGAGGGGGGCCTCGTGGGTGAGAATGTTAGTTACGGTGAGGATATGGAACATGACTCTTTAGTAGACAAAGGTGTAAATGCAATTACAGAAGCTTCGCGACCAGCTTTGCATCTGACTTCACTAATCTGAACAACTGATTTGTTCAAGTGACTTTGGGCTGGTGGTGGAACCCGAGGTGTAATAAAATTAAGCAATAAAAGAAAGGATCTACATACCGCAAGTGTACAGGTCGTTCAAGTAATATTCCGATAAACGGGATTTCGTTCTCAGGGATTGAACTGGTATAACTCAAGTGTTCAATGAATTAGTAGTAGTAATTGCAAGCACGGAAATATAAGATAAAAGATATATTTGTTTGTGTTTTCCAAGATTAAACTACTGAACGCAAGAAAATAAAGTAACTAATATTAACAGAATGAAAATAAATAATAAAGAAGTATACCCAGATATGAGAGCAATACTTGAGTCTCTATAGGGATCCACCTAAGTTCATACATTTTGTGCTTTCGTTTGAGGGTCAAGCTAGTAATTATATATTAGTTGGGACTCTACAATCTCCTAACCCCCTGTCGGGTGGACTTAGGAGCTATCCTACGGTAAGACAAACCACTCTCACGTAGTCTATTTACTTACGGATGTGAATTCTTTTACCCAATTGGATACATGGTTAGTCAAGTCTGTCGGTCAATAACGGACACCACGTGTTTATTACCTAGGTCTGTAATTAAACCCTCACATCAGATAATCACTCGCCACTAAGTGAATAGCCTAATTACTCAAACCTAATTCTAATTCCAGACTCAATTAAAATTACTAAATAAGCATGAAATAATAAAAAGTATGAAAAACCTAACTTGAATTAAATTAAGATCATCCCAAATCCAAAAATACTAAATTAAATAAACTAGGGCTTAACCCATTATGTGATTCTCAAGTATAATTTCGTTTAGCTCATACTGAAATTAAAAACAGAAAATAAATTACAAGCTTCCATAATTCCTAAAACTTAAATAGGATAAAAACCTAATTAAAGGAATGAGTTGAGTTGTTGTTGAAGAAGAATGACTTCTCCTACTCTTCCTCTGCCTTCTGCCTTTTTACTCTCCTCTGACTTTTAGAAAATAATAAAGCGTATGTAAAAATGAGGTCTAATAGCGAGTATTTTGGTTTTGTGTTTTTCCTCGAAAAATGCGAGTCACATTACACATCAGATATCAAGTAAAGAATTTTATTCTTTACATAAAAAACCTTATGATTTATTTCGTCGGAAATATTTTACTACACCTTGGGCAAATATTATTTGGGACTCGTGTGTATTTTCTAAACATGCAATTATTGTGTGGACGGTATTGAGCGAGAGGCTTAAACTAAGGATCACATTACTTATTTAGAGTTGGAACCTCTTTGTAATTTATGTGGAAAAGATTTTGAGTCAAACAAGCACCTTTTTTTATTACGTTTATACGAAGTTATTTGGGTTGAGATAAAGTCTTGGCTAGGATTGGATAAGGAGATGAACACAGTCCTAAGTAATTTGAAATTGCTTAAAAAGCTTAAAGCTAGAGAAATTCGGAGGAGAAAAGCATGGAGGATTGGATTTGGAGCTGCCGTGTATTGTATTTGGAAAACGAGAAATCACCTAGCTATGAGAGATGAATCTTCATCTAGAGAAATGGTTACCAAGGAAATTAAGTGGTGAATTTTTTCAATTTTATTTTCTTTGTTCCCTCATCATTCATTTATGGATGATGGTTGACGATTAGCTTGTATTAGCATTAGTATGAGGTAGTCGTTTTTAACTTCTTAGTTGCTATATTTAGCCTTTTGTCTTAGGTAAGTAACTATCTTGTATAGTGTACAGTTATTTTTTATTAATACAACCGCTTACCTAACCCAAAAAAAAACAGCCGTAACTTTTGCGTCTCACGTCTAAATCACCTGATTCCAGTCCTCAATGGTGCAACTTGCTCTTTCATATCTCCAAGCCTGAATTAGTTCCAATGTGGCTCGAAATCAGCAATTAGTAGCAGCAATCCAGATTTCTATCTCTTTTAGTCAACTCTCCGGGTGATTCTTTCTTGCTTTTGACCTCTCCGCTTGATAAGACTTTAATATTCACTTATCCTCCTTATCTTGGTGCTCCATAACATCCATGTACCTAATAACTTTACACTTAAAACCAACAAATTAACGTACAAAATCTCTAAAAATGCAAATACATAATTCCAAGGGGAGAAAGTGAAATATACTAAAATAAGCATAAAAGTCTATCAAATAAGTCCAAATTTCACTTGAAATGATGTCTCCTAAGGGCATATATTTATAACAAAATGGGAGACATCAGCTGGTCCTGGAACAACTTGCTCCTCTCAATGAATGGTGAATTCGCATCAGAACATGGTCGAGGACCAATGGTGCAGCGATGTGACAGTTGGTGAAAGCGATTCGACTAGTAGATACCTGTAGATGGAGTGTAGAAATGAGGTTCAGTAAGGAGAAAATTGAAGGCCTTTTCAGGTGGAGGATTGGAGAGCCGGTGAACGTTCTCTTAAAGTATTTTTCACGAACAAACTTGATGCTCTAGATTACAAGATTTTTTCGTGGAGAATTCTAATGACGTAAATTCACCATGACCAAGTAACGATCTTAATATGCTTGAGAATCCAGAGGATTTAGTGATGGAATATGAGGAGAGTGAGTCGGCACAGAAAGTTTAAGTGGAGCAGGTTTATTGGTGTTATTTCTGGTCTTTGGTTGTTTCTTTCGATACTCTATGTTTTTATGTCTATTACACCTAATAATTTTAATAGGAATTGGTCCTTTGTTAATTACCCAATTCTAAATTTTTTTTGGAATTGTAGAGGTGACAATAGTGCAGGTTTTAGAAGAGTATTTAAGGATATCATCGAGCTTCACAAACCTCTCCTTGCAATTGTTGTAGAGACTAAGACAGCGGGCTCGGAAGCTACGGGGGTCATCAAATCTTATTGGATGGTTAGGTCGATTAAAGTAGAGGCACAACGATTTTCAGGAGGGATTTGGATTCTCTAGAATAATTTGGATATTGCAATCCATATTTTATCGGCGAGTAGAAAGGTAATTAATGTTTGTATTTCTAAAGTCTCATGTGTTTCTTGTAATTTTTATAGCAGTGTATGCGAGCCCCAAAGTATAGATTAAGGACCTTCGCTAGGACGCATTGGAAAAGGCCTTGGATTTTATTATAGAACTGTGGTTGGTAGTGGATGATTTCAATCAGATAGGGACACGCCACATGATAAATTTCAAAAGATGGATTGACCAGTGCGACTTGGAGAATCTGGGTTTCGAAGGACCTAGATTCACTTGAAGCGACTCTTGAAATACGGGGCTGAGAATCATGAAACGGTGCGGTAGAGCTTATGGTTATCTCCATTGGTTTGAGATATTTGGGTCTACGAGAGTCAGGAATCTACCCCCATGTACATTCGGATCATGTCCCTATCATTATTTCTCTAGCAGACACGTCGACATCTTTTGTGATTATTAGGCGTTTCCGGTTCGAGATGGCTTGGTTCCATCACTAGTTTCAGAGTCCATGTGGAAGATAGGTGGATTAGAGAAGTACAATCGCTGGGGGGTGACGAACATTGAGGTTTGAGGAAATAGTTAGAGGTATGGAAGTTTGATACATTTGGAGACATAATAGACTTTAAGCAAAGATTTCAGGTACTCAAAAGGCTGTGCAACGTTCTTACAAAGCGTCCCTGGTGAAACTCAAAAAGATATTGAGGGTATGTTTGGATTAAGGAGGGATTCTTTATTAAAGGATAGGAAGGGAGAGTATAACAAAGGAATGGAAAGGAGAGTATTTAATCTTGTTCTTAGGCATGCACTAGAGAGGATCTTGCACGAAACTTCTCTCTTTGAGTTGCTTAAATAGGAGTCGATCATGTTAATGTAATATAACTTCGTATTTTTTATTAGAATTGCATTAACACTTCAATTGGTCCTAAATCATGCGGGGTCTGAAATATGGGTAAATAACTTCCTATAACTAAGGTGAGGTTGAACTTCCAATTTAAAACATGTGAGTAAATAGCTAGTTACTCATTAACCAAATAGGGATAAACTACTATGTTATCTTTACTTTTCACATTTCCATAGTGTTTGAGCATATAACACTTCGTCTATAAAACAGATAAAAGTACTACATTACCTTTATTTTACCATCTTTCCATAGTATCAGAGCATATGACACTCCTTCTATAGAACAAATTGTACTTCTGTTTTCTCTATATTATTCTTCCTCTCCTTTATTTCAATTTTCAATTGTTCTTAATAAAAAAAAAATTAAATAAAAAACATACATAGAAATTAGTTCTTAAGGTTTTATTCTTCAGAGTTATTGTAAAGAGCAAGATGATATCTTTTATTATTTCCTTTAGTTTATTTCCTTCAGGTATGAACTAAACTTCCCATAGCTTGGGTTTTGCATCATGTATAAACTATGAATTCTAATTTCTTTCTATCTAAGTTTCTTTGGGAATTACATGTTTTAATCTGATATTAGCTGCTTACCTTTATATTTGTTTATGTGTTTTGATTTAATGACTGTTTTCCTTGCGGTGCACAACGTCTGGATTACCTTAATAGTAGTTAGATGATCACCTTAGATGGGTGTCTAATTATTGAAACACCACATAACGTCTAGTGTCGATATTGATCTTGACAACACTAATTTTAACTAGATAGTCATTAGGGTATAATTTAATCACTATCACCATGTATGGAAATTGATTTCTTAGGGCCCTAGTAGCGTAGGATAAACCTATTTGAACCAGCCTCGTGGTGTGTCTATAGCCCCCTTAGTCGATCTCAAGGTCTAAGGTATGAGAATTTAGAATCCTGACTAAGTATCTAAGAACTAATTATCTCCCTTATTAACTAGAATGGATAGAAAGAATTAGAAGGATTAGTGCATACTAGCAAAACCTAAGTTATACTTCTCATCTCATATTTCTTCGTATTTAATTTACTGTCTTTATTTTCCTTAGTTTAATTTAGTAAATCCGAATTATTCTCTCTTTATTTTCCTGTCTTTTAATTAATTACTTCTTACTCGTTATTTCTACCCATTCGATTAACACACTAAGTCCCTGAGAACGAACTCAACTTATCATTAAAACTTGCATACGTCCTGTAATATTTGCAGTACTGTGCCTGTCTAGGGTGAGAGCGCGTTGTTTTCTGACTTATTATTTATCTTATTTATCACACCCTAGGCGACACCAACTCACAAGAGATATGTGTGCATGAAAGACACCTATGAGAATTTTCTCTTCAGATATTGAGGCCTTAGTACGTATGTAGTTTTTTTGTTGTTCTACGGTCTTAAGACAACCTAAGTAAGAAAAAAATGGGTATATATTCATTTGATTTGTACAAGTAATTAGTATCACAACAATTGAAACTCAAAATTTTATTGATTTTTATTTTATCAGCTACAATAGTGTTAAAGTTGAACTAACTAAGTTTATATTCCAAGAGTTAGCATTAGAGTAAAAAAAAACTCATTAACTATAGTTAAATTGGTATTTTTTGGTTTGATTACCTTATCAATATTAATGATCCATATGTGTTCTTTAAACAAAATATATAATGCATTTCTTATTTTCTATTTAATATCATCTTTAATGACATCTCTTCCAGCACTATAAGGCTTTTCCAACCATTATATGGTCAATATTATCTTATTAGGCTTTTATTTAAATCCCTAATAATCCTACACGGGATAAAATCTAAATCTATCAAAGGGTTGTAAGTAGACACATCCTTATAGAGATCTTTAAATATATTTTTGCCTGGTTTGTCTTGTCAAATACAATCGACAGCTTCACTCGATTTTTTTTGTTAATATAACGTCTCTATAAATGGTAGAGGCATGAAAGAAAGCAATCTAGCTCTCCTAGACTATTATTTATTTTTATTCTCTAGTCCACATCTAATCCAATTAATTTTTCAAATTTTTTACGTTGTCTAAATTATTAGTCGACGGAGGATTGTTCTAAAGAAAAGTGAGCTTCTTCTAAATCTTATTGATCTTTATACGATTATTATTAAACGTATGATTACTATAATTCTTGAGAATAACGACACGTATATTTTTTTTCATCGCAAACTCTTCTAAATTATGTGTCTACAAATCCAGGTCCACGTAAATTGAAATAGATCTTTACAAATGTGATCATCCATCTCGAATGACTCAAACGTAAAATAATGAACATTGTTAGTCCTAATATGGTTTCAGTTGATGATTGGAGGAGAATTATATGAACCAATAAAAAGGACACTAGTATTCAGATTCTAAATGAATAAATTTTAAAAACAAAGCGCGCTATCTAATTTTCGTTTAACATGTTGATCATTAACTTTGTTGTTAGGCCACACATAGGAACAACCTTTCGCCAAAACTCAATAAGAGAGTTAAAGTTTATAAAGTCGTTAAAAATCTCTCCACTCTATAATCATGAATATATCTAATTCCAATTTTAATGCATGACTTGGCCACCTTGTTAAAATCTCTAAAAGTAAATCATTAAGTAATATCATTTTTTATTCATTATTATTAATCTAAACATGTCATAAAAAAGGGTCAATGACCCAAAAAATCAAACTAATATTATACTTGCCCCAAAGAATCATCCATTAACTTACTATTATAAGATTACATGTTTACCCTTACACCATAAGAACTATTCCCATCACGGACGATTCCCGTCACGGATGATTCCCGTCAAGGACGATTCCCGTCACGGACGATTCCCGTCAAAGACGATTCCCGTCAAGCACGATTCCCGTCAAGGACGATTCCCGTCAAGCACGATTCCCGTCAAGGACGATTCCCGTCAAGCACGATTCCCGTCAAGGACGATTCCCGTCAAGCACGATTCCCGTCAAAGACGATTCCCGTCATTACGCATATAAATCCCATCACTAGTTGTATTGAATTCCACCAATATTTTGACAAAAAAAAATCCCACCAATACAACTATATCTCATCAACTAACGTATAAAATCCCATGACGCATATAAATCCCATCAAAGTTGTATTGAATTCCACCAATATTTTGACAAAAAAAAATCCCACCAATACAAACTATATCCCATCAACTAACGTATATAATCCCATAACAAAAATAAATCCCATCAACTAAATAAACTATATCTTTTGATTGATCACCAGTGCGAAATAGTAGAGCATTTAATGCACTCCTTTGAGCTTCACTCATATACGTTGTGTTTCGCCTATTCAACAAAAGTTTATAAGTATGTATGTTAGAAGCATTTATGAAAAGATTAACACAAAACTAATACTTACTCGCATAAAAACGCATCAGCTTCATCGATGAAAAGCAATAAGCCTCAATTCGACTTTTTAGCCCAATCAAACAACTGATGAATTTTCGTAACAGCCTGTGAGCTTAAAGGTGCAACATCTCCTCTAGTCATTAACGCATAATCAAGGCCCTGAAAAGCAAATTAAATTGCAGTTAGGGTCGGTCAATAAAGTAAAAAAAACAAAGAGTTAATCAATCACATACTGATTTTTGAGCAAGCTCTCGTGCAGCCATGGTTTTCCCTGTACCAGGTGGGCCATAGAAAAGCATGTTACGAAAAGGAGCTTGATGAGATTTTGTATTAGCAGTTGCATTAGCTAATTGTTGAATTCGCTTTTGAAGGGCATAGTACTCGTGACATTAGTCCTCTTTCTCCCATCACAAGGGCTATTAT
Source organism: Nemophila menziesii (assembly GCA_029959085.1). Lineage (NCBI taxonomy): Eukaryota > Viridiplantae > Streptophyta > Magnoliopsida > Boraginales > Hydrophyllaceae > Nemophila > Nemophila menziesii. The sequence continues at coordinate 23,319,919 of JARWIR010000016.1, read as the reverse complement.
AGGCACCTATGTCAAAATCATATCAACATATAAACACATATGTTATAGTTAGTTATAGTTAATATGCGGTTAAAAACTAACCATCAGTGCAAGATAGCTCAGGATTCATGCCATTATCTGCTATAACAACACGTACAAAAAGAAAAGTACCAACCTGAAATAAACAGAAATTGTTTTCTTTAATATAGGGACCCATACTGCAATTAAACAAAATATAAATATCATTCTCACCTCAATCTTTGGTATGTTTGTTTTAGTTGCTCCTTCTAATGCAAGGACAGGTAAAATTGCAGTAATTGGTCCTTTTATGTCTACCACGAAATTCTGTTTTGAACATAAGTGGAAAGATTAGGGGTTACAATGCAATATTATTAAAATTAAGCATGAACATACTTACATCTTCTTGACAATCAACCACGATTCCGAGAACTAATAAGCTACTTACAATCAGAACAGTGATACACCAATTGGAGCAAAAATGGATAGATAATACTAATAAGCTACAGATAAATCTAAGATATTAGACATCAGCAATGTATAAACAGTACCTTGGCTTCTTCCTTGGCAGGTGCAGCTTCTGTTGCAGCACCTCCACTTACGAATCTAAGTCCAACAGATTTACCAGGAAAGCTGCAACAAAAATTAACCTTTTTATATACCGAATGTGTGTTGAACAAAGACACATTCTTCCCCTTCTGCTTCAGGGGGCATAGCGTTCATATCCAAGTCAAGAACAACTCCTTTACCTCCTCCACCACCACCACCAGCGCTGCTTACACTACCGGAACCACTTCTTCCAGCGTTTGTCATTAAACATTTAAAGCATATCCAATCTCTACGATTCTCCCTTCCTTGATAACTCCGACCACATATGGAACTGACTATAACGACGTAAGATATTACATCATCATCACCACCGCAACTAGCTCCTCCGCCGTTTCTATTTGTAACCTCGCCTACGCAAATGACGTCGTCGGGAATTTCATTAAGATCGATTTCGTCGATTTAAATCGTGGACGGCGGAAGGGTTAAGGAGGTGATGGCTCTTAGATAGGAAAAGCTTAGATGGAGAAGAATGGAGTTTTGATGGGATGGGTTTGGGGTGAAATGCTGATTTGAGGTTTTGAACGAGAAGAAGAAAAGAAATTGGTATATATATTAAATAGTCTGTAATATAGAAAATAAGTAGGGATAGTTTAGTCAAAAAATGTATAAAATATGAGCCAATTGTTGATTGATGCCTATTAAAAAACTTATTTAGAAAAAGGTGCCTAGGAAAAAATATTTATTGAAAACAACCCCATCCCAAAATTACCCTTATAATTAACAATTAAAAAATAAGAAAAAAACTAATAATCACACGCGCGCGTCCGTGAAATTTTTTTAAAATCGTCATAACTAATTCAAAAAAAATCAAAAAAATCAAAAAAATAAAAAAAAATTATATTTGGATAAATCAAATTAATATTTACGTCTATGATTTTTTTCAGAATTTTCTGAATTTTTTGATTTTTTTGATTTTTTTTAATTTTTTTTTCGCAGACACGAAATTACATGTTATAAACATGGAATTTCATGTTTATTTCACGGTTTAAAACATGGAATTTCATGTTTAAAACATGGAATTCCATGTTTAAAACATGAAAATCCGTGTCTGCGAAAAAAATCAAAAAATTCAAAAAAAATCAAAAAAATTCATAGACGTAAATATTAATTTGCTTTATTCAAAAATACAATTTTTTTAATTTTTTGATTTTTTTTGAATTAGTTATGACGATTTTTAAAAAAAATTCACGGACGCGCGCGTGCGATGGAATTAGTAGTAGTAGTAGGTGGTGGTGGTGGTGGTGGTGGTTGTGGTGGAGGTGGTGATGGTTGTGGTGGATGTAGTAGTGGTTACATACATGGTGGTTGTGGTGGTGGTTGTGGTGGTGGTGGTGGTGGTGGTGGAGGAGGAGGAGGAAAAAGAAGTACCCTATTATTTGTTTAATATTTAAAATTAATATTGTATTAAAATAAAATAATATATTTAATAATAAGGGTAGTAAAGGTATAGAAAATATAAAGGAGATGTTTTCTATAAATAATTACTTCATTAGGCATTTTTTTATAAATAAGATTATTGAAGGCACAAAAAAACAATTAGAGAGTTTTATGAGGATGTTTTCAACAATAACCCCATAAAATAATTCAATTGATGATTTTATTGGGCAGAAATTTTGTCATTGAGGTTATTGGGATGAAAATAATATTATTTTGATTTTTTGGGTCATTTTCCCCATAAAAAAAGTAGTTGGCTTATCTTTCTTTTTTTTTTTTTTTTTGTTCCAAAGCAAGTTGGCGTATCATATATACTAAATACTTACAAGATTTTTCTACTACTATCCTAAGACGAAGTTTCCGAAAAAATCAAAATGCCTAGGAAAGTATCATCACATTGATTAAAACGAGGTTGTTATACTAAATTATTACAACTACTTTAATTAATGGGCTGGATTCCTTTATTTTATTACAGAAGAGATTTTTCTTTTGAACTGGCTAGTAATCAAATGGCCCGTAAATTAAATCTACCAAATCGAGTCCATAACTGTTCAAATAATTTTCTAGTCGTTGGTCTCATCAAGATAGCACCACGTGTATAAATCAAGCAAACAATGGCAATAGCATAAACGTAAAATAAAGAAAATCGACCCTAATAATCAGGTAATAAGGTAACTAGAATTTGTTGAATTTGATTTTCGATTCATACACACATCATCGGAATCATTTAATTGCAGGAAGTACTATGGCTGCGAGACCAACATTTCGAGGAAAGGAGCAAGGAGGAACCCGAATATTCGGTCCATCTCAGAAAATATTCTTCGAGAGACATGGCTGCTTACACTACCTTAAATCCTAGATTTTTAATCTTGTAATATTATAGTTTGTGTTTGATGAAATTTTGTAACCTCTTGCTCTCAAAAGTGGCAATTTAATCCCATTAATACTAATCCCAAAAACTAAGCAAGGAGACGTAGTTTAGGTTGTTAGAAGTGGGAAATAATAGGATTAGTGAGAATTTCTAAGTGAGATTTGATGTATATGATTGTACAGAAAGGAAGGTCAAGATACTAAGGAACCTGACCTGAGAGAGGAGTTAGAAGATGGTGAACGCAGGTAAGAAGGCAATTACAATTTGTTGAATTTGATTTTCGATTCATACACACAAAAATTTGTTTAATTCTTTTGTTAAGTTTACTGATTAAAGAAACAATATGGTGAAATATGATCGAGAAAAGCAAGAGGATTTTCATCGCAAATTTCTTCACAACTAGATCAAATGAATTGAGGCTCTGCTTTATTTGTATAACAAATACAACTGATAGTATAAAAAAGGTTAGTGAGTCATTCTCATAGTTATTCGTAATGAAGGAATTGTTGATCAATTTTACCTCAACCTTATATTAATTTAGTTTCTTTCAAGTCTCAGGCTATTTTTATTGTTTGCTAGCTAGCTATGTTTTAGCTGTTGGTAGAGAAATTATACATTCAAGTTGATATAACATAACATAAAATGAAATAATACGATAATAAAAGAAGAAGATCTTAATTATATTAAAAACCGGAAAAAAGTTTATTACAATTGTTTGACAGATTAATATAAAAATTCGTGGAAAACCCTCCAACCGGGAGAGAAAAAAACCACAAGAAAAATTCAGTTATGCTTAAAGAATATATATGAGAAGAGAGAATATTTTAAGTATATGAAGCAAGCAGCAATCTAACCTAATCTAATCTAATCTAATATGAAAAATAAAGTTGAAATCTTATCTTCAACTACAATACGTTTAGTTAATCAATGAGTTTCTAAAGTACAGTTATGCATATCTTATCATTTTCGGATAACTCTTTCCTTACACTAAGTTAGACCCCAAGTTTTTCTCTACTTTCATATTTTCTGGTTTACCAACTTTGGTCAAGCAACTTTATCATCAAATAGATTTTTCATGAAGTATTACTTTTCACTTTTTCTTTTCTCAGATTTTTTATATTTTGAGCTCTTGTGAAAATGCATCACTTTTTTTCTCAGATTTTTTTGTTTTGTGAGCTTGTGAATGCATAAATATGGTCATATACGGGCTTTCATTGTATCCCTTTAGCGAGTGTTAGGGTCGATAATCCCAGATTTCACAGAACCTTAGGTTACCAGGATGAAACATCCCCGTGAGTACCTTACTAACTCAAGATACCAATGGCTTTTTCCATAAATAATAATACTTCAATATAGTTTAGATCTTTTACATATATTTCTGGATGATAAAACTTTGTCACTATTTTTCCGAAAGAAAGGTAAAAACATAGATATTAGGCAAAAAGTCCCTCGTTGCAAGTCTAACCAAGTGTTACGTACTTGTTATCTTACTAATCATTCACTACCTAACGTTACCAGAACCCTCAAATTTTAACTAAATTGTATCGTAAATCCGAGATAAGACTCCAAGAATACAAGAATAAACCCAAAAAATTCTATACTATCTTGCTTATATACCCTATATATATCCAAACAATCATATAATTAATTAAGGCATAATCGTATTTTTCCTAACTACCTAATTTAAAATATATATATATTTCTCTTACCTCCAAATCCGATGTTGTGTCCTCATACATTCATGATCGTCGCTGTAAACCATAACTTGCCTGCTAGACTTTTTTACCCATTCATCAAAAGACTGTGCACTGCAAAGAAAACAAACTTAAAAATTAGACCAAAATAAATATAAAAATAAAATTGAATGAATAAAAAAAACTGAAAAATTAAATTTGCAGATTACCGGTTCTTTACACTACAATTCCCTATTGCGCATATGATGTGTTTCATGGTTATTTTTGTCTCTTTCTCGACCTTGAGATCATCCTTAGCTTTACAAAGCATTTTATCGAAGTCAGCAATTGAATAATTGGACAAAATAATCGGCTTCTTGGCTTTAAGGATTTCATCAATATTATTATATTGTTTACGCAAGACAGCAAAAGGTTTTGTTGAGAGGTATTTTATTGGTACGATGTGTTCTATATTCTCTTCACCAACATAAACCAAGAAAAAACCTTTCGGAATTGGTTTTATATTTTCATCATTCTTCGACAGCTTGGTGTAGTTATTATTACCGATCTTCTTGAGAAAACCAGGAAGCTTAAAAGTAGGCATGTTTGTAAAAGAAGTTTGAACAAGTTGCGAAAGAAGTTTTTGAGAGAAGGAAAGCTTGAAGGAAGTTTCGTAATGAAAGAATAGTGAAAAGAGAGTTAATATATATACTATTACTTTGCAAGAGGCGGTGCTAAAAATTGGTAAGTAGTAGTTGCTTAGATAAATTTAGTATTATTGAGTCCGACTCTAAATTAAACACATATATGTAAGTGATTGATTCCTGCTTGACTCTAATATCAGTATTTATTTATTTATTTATTTATTTATTATATATATTTATATCTATATAATATTTATATGGGAGAAGGATTTAGTTTAATCGAAGAACCCAAATTAATGTAAACACTCACTCAAACAATCACTTTCCCATCAACCCGGCTTGGCTAAGCAAGCCATCAAAAATTGAACAAGTATTAATTGCAGCACTATTTCTCCCTATATTTGCAAGCACAAGTGAAAAAGACCTGAATTGTGGTTGGGTTCTTCATAAAAACTCTCCTGATTTGTCTTTTTTTCTCTTCTGCCTCTATAAAAAAAATCACAGTCCCCATGAAGCAGTAGTCTTTATACAAACCCAAAGCAAATCCATCTCCCCATAAGTGATAATTTGTAGTTTGATATGCTTACATGTGTTGCCAAAGATGTGAAATGGCCTCGATCCAAATGATAACCAAGATAAACATTTTCAGTGAGATTGAAACAAAGAAACTAACAATAAAACATAAAATGGAGTGAAAAAGTTAACAAAGATAGTGTAAAGTCACATTTACCAAGACCAGTTAGCAGTGATCATTTAATACCCCAACCACAAAGCTCGCCTTAAGCGACCACATGCACCGTTGCTAAAGTTTCGTGCGCTAGTTATGCTTTGGGAGTAACAGAGCCAATTTTTCTAAGGTGATAATAATTGCTATTTAAGAATAAACTTGATGGTCATTGTCTTTCCCTAGGCAAACTGAAAAAAATAAACAAATATAATATCCAATTAAAAAATAACATTAATGAAACATAACATTTAGTTCTTTCCCTAGGCGAACTTGATGGTCATTTAGTTAAGTACATTGGTCTATGACAAATTTTTAAACATAACGGACATAAGTAAAGAGTCTTCAGAAATTGCAGGCACTAATTTTTCTACGAAGGCACAAGTAAGCGCATAATCGGTAACCAATAGCCATTGCTAATAAAACCCAAACTTCTTGCAATCCACCACTCAAATTCACAGTGTCAAAAGAAGGTGAACTCTGCAAACTCCTGCATCCACCTTCACTTTCACATTCATACAACTCATCTGCCGAATATTGCACCTTTAATAGAAGCCGAAATCCATAGTACATGAAAGACAGATACTTGAGCCATTGCATAAATGCTGGTATATGCTGCAACACAAATGAAATAAAAACACGGGTCATATTTTGCTTTGCTTTTTGCATTGAGTTTTTCTTACATCATTTATACCTGAACATAGTAACCTCCCGTCAGAAGAAACAACATCAATACTAGTGAAGCTATCATTCCAGCTCGTCTAATGCTCATTACCGCAGCTCCAAAAAGTTCTCCGGCGCCCTGATCAAATAAAATTTATTATTTATATTGCAGATAAATTTGAATTATATATCGCAGAAAACACAACTTACTTGGCTAGTTACGGCTATCAATAGTATGCCAGACATTGTGAACAAGAAGCATTCAACTGTTCTTTTGAAGCCAGCCATGAAATATAAAATGCACATGAAAAACGTCGGATATAACACGTGTGCCACCATATCACATAACGTGCTGGAAACATAATACACGCTTAGTCTGTACATATCTACTTTCCGCTCTTTGACTAAATAGATTTTCTCAAACGGAAATACATATACAGCTCCAAATAGTGATGATGATGTCCAGAAAATACATATGTAGAACATCAAACCAATCTGCAATTGTACATCACAACACAAAGGTAAGGTGGATTTCACTCAATTAAGGTATAATTTAAAATATTCTTGATGTACCTGATCTCGAAGATGAGCTTCGGTGATAATGCTGGATTTCCACCAAAGAAGGCCTAACAGAATCGCCACACCAAGAGCTTGAACTAGCCGTAGTTTATCAAAGTAATCTCGGCATCTCTCTCGGTATGTTCTCTTTGACAGTATCGTGAATTGTTCCCACCAAGTTATTGTCCAATCCTTCTTAACTTGAATGGCTGATTGAAGATGCTCTGGTGCCTTAACTCTACGATGATTCTCCTTCTTCTCTTTCGGCTCCAATAGAAGTTTATATTTTCGTTGTAAATACTAATGTAAAAGATATACGGAAATCAGAAACTTTTTTTTAATAATAATGAAAAATGTAATAAAATGATTTTACCGCAATGACAACTTTTTCATATTCGGCTGTGCCTCGAGGTGCGATTAAATCGTCAGGGACACTAATGTCATTAACTTGTCCGGTTGCTAAATCCAGTAAAAACTCAGCGGGGTTCATCGCTATTTCCGGGATAAAACTTAGAGATGAGAAGTACTCAATGGATTCTCTCGCTCTTCCATAGTAGACAGGGTAGCCTTCTGATATTAACAAGACTTTGTCAAACATGTGAAACATTCTACTTGAAGGTTGGTGGATCGTTGTAATAACTGTCCTTCCTGCCTTAGCTACTCCTTGAAGGATTAGGAGTAGTCTATTTGCGGAGGTGGAATCGAGTCCTGAAGTTGGTTCATCAAGCAATAAAAGAGAAGGATCAACAAGAATTTCATAACCTATGCTCGTTCTTTTCCTTTCTCCCCCGGAAATTCCTTGGACAAATCCTCCTCCAACACGTGTATGACGACATCTACACAATTGTAAATCATGTAAATTATTTTACAAAAAAGCGTAATATTTTTAGTATTGAATTATGCTAACCTTTCGAGGCCCAATTCCTTAATAATTGTCTCGACTCTTTCATACTTTTCACGTTTGCTCATATTACTTGGAAGTCTCAAAAATGCGGCAAACACCAAGGTTTCCTCTACTGTCAACTGAGGAAAAAGCACATCATCTTGTGTTACAAAACCAATCCTGCAAACAAGAAAAATCCCTGAGCTTCAACATGGAATTAGTAAATATTTAGTAGATATTGTTGAAGATCACATATGTCTAACCTTCTCTTAAGAGCTGCAGAATAAGGCATGTCGTTATAAGTAATGGTTCCTTTTACATTCTCATTCAATCTTGCACCTATTATCTTCAAGAGAGTCGTTTTTCCGCTACCAGAAGGTCCCATTAAAGCAAGGATTTCACCAGGCCCTATACTTCCGGTTATACCCTTTAGTATTTGTTTATGATTGTGTTGTTCAATCCGTAATTGTGACGCCACCTTTGAAACTACTGCTTTTACTGGATTAGAAGAAGCTTGGCTAAGCTTTACTTTGAATTCCACATCTGCAAACTGCATCTCGAATAGAAGGAATTCTTTTAAGAGGAAAGACATGGCAAACTTGTTCTTAGGCATGCACTAGAGAGGATCTTGCACGAAACTTCTCTCTTTGAGTTGCTTAAATAGGAGTCGATCATGTTAATGTAATATAACTTCGTATTTTTTATTAGAATTGCATTAACACTTCAATTGGTCCTAAATCATGCGGGGTCTGAAATATGGGTAAATAACTTCCTATAACTAAGGTGAGGTTGAACTTCCAATTTAAAACATGTGAGTAAATAGCTGGTTACTCATTAACCAAATAGGGATAAACTACTATGTTATCCTTACTTTTCACATTTGCATAGTGTTTGAGCATATAACACTTCGTCTATAAAACAGATAAAAGTACTACATTACCTTTATTTTACCATCTTTCCATAGTATTAGAGCATATGACACTCCTTCTATTTCTATAGAACAAATTGTACTTCTGTTTTCTCTATATTATTCTTCCTCTCCTTTATTTCGATTTTCAATTGTTCTTAATAAAAAAAATTAAAAAAAAAACATACATAGAAAAAATTCATATTCAAAAAAAAAAAAAAAAGGATTAGAAATATACCTTTAGAAATATTGGAAGAGGACGGTCAATACTACAGCGAAAATTGTCTCCCTCTATATTAATCTCGGAGCTGCTGTTTCTAAGATAAGCTTCGGGCATAAACTCTATATTATGACCAAAGCTATTGCTTCCTGCTATTTGAATCGATGCCATAGTTGGCGGAGCCAACGCAGAATCCTCAATTTCGTCCTGTCTTCCAAGTTCCATGTTTTAGTATTTTTGACAACTTTCAAGAATTTTTGAGGTTATAATGTTGTTCAATATATGAAGATGTGTCGTATGGTGAATCTCAACCATAACTAACCAAACACCTGCCTATATTGAATTGGGAACACATCCTTTCTGTGTCTAAACTAGAGAAATTTAGACAACTTGTATTTAGTTATTACACGCTCTTGATACATTTTGACTTTCAAAATTTGATTTACGGTTAATTTACCGTACAAATTGTCCATTATCCTTCAATGGGAAACAAGTAATATAGCTTGGGTGCGATATGTGTAGTTCCCAAAGGATTTGGCCTATTCTAGAATATGATTTACTCAGTTCTACCATGTATTTTTCTGCAAGGAAATGTCATGATTAACAAAAAAAAAAAATGTTCCTTTATTTTTTGACGGCTCCGTTCATTTTATTTTATAACTCCTCAATTGAGAAAAAACACCAATGTAATGACTCAAGTGAGAGAAGATAATCAATAAAGTTAAAAACAACTCTTTTGTGTTAGTAATTTTCCCATTCAAGACAGACGCTTAATTGGATAGAAGGTTAGGTCGGGGAAAATGTTGGGATTGCAAGGGGGAAAGACGCTTAATTAATGGTTAGGACGAGGACCTTACTGATGAAGAAAATGAGATTCGACTTTAATTTTATTATGTAATATTTGATTTTTTTAATGATTTTGTTGACTTTGTTTATATAATTATCTCGAATATTATTGTATATATTTGACTTTCAAATTAATTTATTACAATCGTTATAAATAAATAAAAATTAATAATTACAAAATATAAAATTAATAAAAAATAAAATATTGATAAACAAATAATTAACTTAAAAAAAAAGATATTTGCGTCACAAAAAAAGAAAACAATGTTCTTACAAATAGTATTTTAGTGAAGACATTTATCCTCGCGAAATTCTTGGTCAACTACGAGGACTACTATTCTCGCTAAAGATTACATCATCCATGAAGACTATTGTCCTCGCTAAAGGTAGTCTTCCTTCCGTGATGACGCGCCCAAGTCCTCGTGTAAGTAATTTATTACGACGCATTTTTAGCGAAAACTTTTTCACAAAGACATGTCCTTGTGAAAGACAAATCGGAGTCTTTTAATATGTCTTTTGCGACGACAAATAAAAATGAAATATGCAGCAGTGTTATTAAATCAAGAATATAACTACATTATTCACATAGACTTGACTTTCCACCTAGACTTATAGTCTATAGAATAAGTTGGATCATGAGAATGAGATGGCCATGTTGTGCTAGCTTTTTCGGAATGAACACTTCCGTAATGTCAAAGTTGACAACATTAAATATATTATTACCAATTCAAATTGATATCGCTTAGTGTGAGTTATTAACATAGCCTCAAATTCTCAATAGTGCACCCAATATTTAATCACCATCTCTATCTATCCAACACCAACACCACCCCTACAACCTCATTTAACTTTTTTATTAATTGTTAAAAGTAATACTCATTTTCTAAGACAATCTAGAATTATCTAATTTCTAAAAAAATCTAGTCTTTAGAATTATCTAGTTTGTAGTAGGAATTTTCTATTAGATCTCCTAGATTCTAGAATATAGTTAACTAACATAGTAAAGTAGTATAAATAGATCTCATGGATCATTCATAAAAATCGTTCAAGAACTACTACAACTCTTGTACTACTCAAATAATTTAATAAAGTTTTCATTTCATCAACGTTCATTTTCACTTTTCACTTCTTTTCAGCATTCTTTTTCTTCCCACTATAAAATTGCTTTATAAATTCTATTTATTTTCTCTTCTTTAATATAAAAACCAACAAGTGGTATCAGAGCCATGTTCGATTGTCAACTAGGCGATAATTAACTTCCGCAAAAATACTCTCATGGCCGCTCTACTAAGCAATACCCAAATTCCGATCCTGGTTTTTTCGGGAGAAAATTATGACTATTGGGCAATCAAGATGAGGACATACTTCATGTCCCAGAGTTTATGGGATATTGTTGACAAGGGATATACTGTTTCCGAAAATACGTCAACTATATTTGTAGCAGAGAAAGAAAAATTAACTAAGGAGATGGAGAAAGATAATTTGACACTTTACAGCATACAGATGGCCATGGCGGAGTCACTATTCCCAAGAATTAGCGGTGCTACTACGGCGAAGCAAGCTTGGGACACGTTGAAAGAGGAGTTTCAAGGAAATGTAAAGGTACGCAATATTAAACTTCAGACTCTAAGAAGGGAATTAGAAAATATGAAAATGAAAGAATCTGAGACCATAAAAAAGTACTACACTAAATTACGAGAAATAGTTAATCAATTAAGAGCCTATGGAGATGATATAACCGATAAAAGGGTCGTGGAAAAAATATTAATTACTCTTCCAGCTAAATACTATCCAATAGTAACTACTACTGAAGAAACTAAGGATATAGCCACTCTGTCAGTAACAGAGTTGGTAGGCTCTTTAGAAGCTTACGAGAAAAGACTAAGTATGCGTGAAAATGAATCCGTAGAAAACGCATTTCAGTCTAAACTAAACCTAAGGTCTCAAAATTCTAAAAATGGGGGAGAAAATTTAGAGAAAATTCTAAAAACAGAGAAAATGGCGAATATAATCAAAGATCACGAAAATATTCACCATGTCGTATCTGTAAGAAAACTAATCACCTTGAAAAAGATTGTCGGTTTCGTGGAAAACCGCAATGCAAGAGTTGCGAAAAATTTGGCCACTTGGAGAAAGATTGTCGGTCAAAACAAAAGCACCAAGCTAACTTCTCCGAAGAAAATAAAAATGAAGACAACCTATTCTACGCATGTCATGCTGCTTCAGAGGTGAAAGACGACACCTGGTATATTGATAGCGGCTGCAGCAACCATATGACCGGTGATGAAAAATCTTTCGAGATATAGACAAATCGGTCAAATCTCAAGTCAAGCTTGAAAATGGAGATCTAGTGAAGGTCGAAGGCAAAGGTACAATCACGGTCAATACGCAAAAAGGTACACGACTAATTCATGATGTACTGTTGGTCCCCAGACTAGATACGAATCTATTAAGTGTGTGTCAAATGATGGAAAGAGGATATAAACTCTTATTTGAAGATGACTCGTGCAAGATATATGACAATAAAAATAAAAATCAAGAAATAGCTGTAGTAAAAATGCAGCAGCAGAGAAATTTTCCAATCCAATGGAAATATGTTGAAACAGCCATGAAAGTTCAAGAAGACCAATCATAGCTATGGCACCGAAGGTTCGGGCACTTCAACTTTCATGGGTTAAAGATTCTCTATCAGAATAATATGATGAAAAATCTACCAGTCATCCAAGAGAATAACGACGTGTGCGAAAGATGCCCAGAAGGAAAACAACATAGAAAATCATTCCCTTCAGGCAAAGCATGGAGAGCCAAACATGTGCTAGAATTGATCCATACAGACGTATGCGGACCAATGAGGACTCCAACATTTGAAAATAATAGGTACTTCATCATTTTCATGATGACTATACTAGAATGACTTGGGTCTACTTCATGCGAGAAAAGTCAGAAGTATTCAGTATCTTCAAGAAATTCAAAAATCTTGTCGAGAACCAAAGTGGTCGACGAATTAAAGTCATTCGAAGTGATCGAGGAAAGGAGTATACCTCAAAGGAGTTCAGTAAATTTTGTGACGATGAAGGAGTTAAACACCAACTAACAGTCGGCTACGCTCCAGAACAGAATGGCGTGTCAGAAAGGAAGAACAGAACAGTCATGGAGATGGGAAGGACTATGCTAGCAGAGAAAGGAATGCCAAAAGAATTCTGGGCAGAAGCAGTATACACTGTAGTCTACCTTCTCAACAGACTCCCAACAAAGGTCGTACAAAATAAAACTCCAATTGAAGCATGGAGTAGAAGAAAGCCGTCAGCACAACATCTCAGAGTCTTCGGAAGCATCTGCTATGTGCATATCCCGAAAGAAAAACGTCACAAACTAGAAGAAAAGACAGAAAAAGGAATATTCCTCGGCTATAGCTCAGAATCAAAAGGCTATAGAATCTATAATATTAAAACAAAGAAACTTATAGTCAGCCGTGATGTCGAGTTCGAAGAAAATGCAGCATGGAATTGGGATGAAGGAAAGGTGGAACGACAAAGTATAATGGTACCAAGGGTGCGCAATATGGATAATACCGAAGAAGAAGGTCCACAGAATACCCAGGAACCCATATCACCAAGAACTCTAAGATCATCTTCATCTTCAGCCAGTGATGACGAGACATCTCCAGAAACACCAGGCAAGACAAGGTCACTTAGAGACATATATCAAACATGCAATTTCGTGACTTTGGAGCCTGAAAGCTTTGAAGCAGCATCAAAACAAAAAGAATGGGTAAACGCAATGGAGGAAGAGATCAAAATGATCGAGAAAAACAGAACATGGGAGTTGGTAGATCAACCAACAAACAAAGAAGTAATCGGAGTCAAGTGGGTATACAAGACAAAACTCAACCCAGATTGCTCAGTCCAAAAACATAAAGCAAGACTGGTTGCTAAAGGGTACTCACAACTACCAGGTATTGACTACAACGAGACATTTGCACCAGTTGCACGCTTAGACACTATAAGAGCACTTATTGCATTAGCTGCTCAAAAGCAATGGAAGATATATCAACTAGATGTAAAGTCAGCATTCCTCAATGGCTATTTAGAAGAAGAAATATATGTCGAGCAACCTCAAGGGTTTGTAGAGAAAGGTCAAGAAGATCGAGTTCTAAGACTACAAAAAGCACTATACGGACTCAAGCAAGCTCCTCGGGCATGGTACAGTCGAATAGACAATTATTTCACTGCTCGAGGATTCACGAGAAGTCAAAACGAGCCTACTCTCTACATTAAAAACCAAGGTAATGATAATAGACTCATTGTCTCTCTTTATGTAGATGATCTCATCTATACAGGAAACAATGAGAAAATGATCAAGGAATTCAAAGAAGACACGATGAAAACCTTCGAGATGACGGATCTCGAGTTAATGCACTATTTTCTCCGCATCAAGGTGATACAAGATAAGAGAGGAATATTCATCTCACAAAAGAAATATACAGAGACTTTACTAAAGAAGTTCAAGATGCACGGATGCAAAACTGTTGCTACTCCCCTGGTCACCAACGAAAAACTAACCAAAGAAGACGGCTCAACTAAGATAGATCCAGCAATATACAGAAGTCTCATAGGAAGTTTGCTATACCTTACAGCTACGAGACCAGATATCATGTACGCTACGAGTCTACTATCGAGATTCATGCATAGTCCAAGCCAAGTTCACTATGGAGCAGGAAAAAGAATATTAAGATACTTGCAAGGTACAAAGGACTATGGTATATGGTATGAGCCTTGCACAGACTCAAGATTGACTAGCTATACAGACAGCGATTGGGCTGGATCGATAGATGATATGAAGAGTACCTCGGGCTATACATTCTCACTCGGCTCAGGAATATTCTCATGTTCATCAAAAAAACAAGATTGCGTGGCACAATCTTCAGCAGAAGCGGAATATGTAGCCGTAACACTAACAACAATTCAGGCAATATGGCTTAAACGAATACTTGAAGATATGGGAGAACAACAAAAAACACCAACAAAAATCTACTGCGACAACAAGTCGGCAATAGCAATGGCAAAGAATCCCGTCCATCATAGTCGGACTAAACACATTGCTATCAAATATAACTTTTTTCGAGAAGCATCTAATGAAGGATAAATTGAGCTCCAATACATAAGGACTGAAGAACAACTCGCGGATATTTTTACGAAAGCACTTTTACGATCAAAGTTTGAGACACTACGAGAAATACTCGGAGTTACGAAAATGAGCATTAAAGAGGGGTGTTAAAAGTAATACTCATTTTCTAAGACAATCTAGAATTATCTAATTTCTAGAAAAATCTAGTCTTTAGAATTATCTAGTTTGTAGTAGGAATTTTCTATTAGATCTCCTAGATTCTAGAATATAGTCAACCGACATAGTAAAGTAGTATAAATAGACCTCATAGGTCATTTGTAAGAATCATTCAACAACTGAGTTTTTTTTTAATTCTAACACACTGACAAAAAGTATTTTTGTCAGTAACGTTTTTTTTTAATTTTAAAAATAGCAAGTCGCGCGCTGACTCAGCGCGCGACTGATGACATGGCAGCTACACTCCGATAGAAGTGAAATTTATTTTGCAGGAATCTTAACATTTACTTTTTGACCGAATAATTTGACCCCATTTTTTTCTTTTGTTTACTTTGACCCCAAAACTCTATATAAACCCCACTTTCCTTTAATTATTCATTCCTACTCTTACCATATTAATCTATTTCTTTCATCTTCTTTCAAGCTCTACAAGAAAAAGGTATGTTTTTTTTTTACAGAGCTTATTATTTGTTAAATTTAATTATTAATTTTTATATATCTCTTGATTAATTCTTTTGCAATTATTTGATATAAAAATATTAAATGATAGTTACATAAAATATATAATAGTAATTTTTTTTTTGATAAAATGTAATATATTATTGTGGTATAGTGTTACAAATACATCATTAGATATATATAATAAATAATAGGTTAAAAAAAGTGTCTAATTTTGTATTATAATTTTTTTAATACCTTGTATATATTTATTTAATTATATCTTTTTAAATTTTAAGAGTAAAATAAATGATATAGTAGTTATATAAAATATACAAGTAGTCCTATAAAAGACAATGGGTGTAGAAATATTTTTTATAACATTTCTAGTGGTAAATATTAGGGCTGCACACGGGTCGGTTAACCGACCCGAAGTGCCAAACTCGATATCCAATCCGCATATGTCGGATTTGAAATATTATAACCCTAACCCTAATTTAATTTTTGTAAACTGGGCGGGTTGGGTTACTGCGGTTTGGGTCGGATTAGGTGCGGGTGCGGTTTTGGTCAACAGAAAGTCAAAGAACAATTAAATCAATAATAAAAACAGCAAATAACAACTTCCAGCAGCAAACCACATCCTTCATTATTTAAACAAATAAAGAAAAACAGAAAATCCAGTATACAATGTATAATAATTTTACAGCAAAAAATCCAGAAAATATAACCGCTATCACACTAAAACTACTTAATAAATAATAAGTATTTCATTAATCTTCCATAGAAATATCAAATAACAACTTCCAGCAGCAACATCTTGATTCAACAATAATCATCCTTGAGCAAGCATCACCTACAAAATACTATTTTCACAATTACTACTATTTTCGAAATGCTATTTCTTTTTTAACATAACTTCTGTATATTATTTTTGAATTGAAGTTACACAGAAACTTCAGATCTGCAATATTTAATAAATCTAATATATTTAGTGTAAAAAACATAATATATTGTAGATCTATGATAAAAATCGGTTATAGATTAATAGTACTTCGAAAATAAAAGAATTGAAACATAAAATAAGAATTATACATTAGATTAACGACTGAAATGATAATTGTTTTTGAAATCTAGAATTAATAAGATCAAACATACATAACATATGATAGATCTGTAATAAAAATCTGTTTTTTCGAGAATAAAATGTTTAATAAAGATCAATGAAAGAGAAGCAAAAGCGGAGAGTAAGATTTGAGAGAAGAAAAGTTGAGAGCTTTCTAGAGAAGCGTTCTTTGTCTGATGAAAAATGAGGTTTTTAATGGGTCAAAGAGGTTATATATGGAGTATAAACTAGAAAAGGTATAATGGGCTTGGTCTTGGGTTGTCCAGCGGCTGGGCTTTTGTAAAAATAAAATAAAAACGGATCGGATTGCAAATCCGTGGTTTGGGCCTTTGCCAAACCGAGGTCCGACCCTATAGCTCAAAAAAAATTATTTTGGACCCTACATGACACCCAAACCCATCGGTTCGGTTTTTTTCGGGTTGGGTAGGGTCGGGTGGTTCGGTTTTACGGGTGGTGGGTTTGTTTTGAGCAGCCCTAGTAAATATTGTAGAATTTTGTTGAAAAAAATACTATTAGCTATATTGAAAATAAATTATTACAAAAAATTCAGTTATATGAAATACACTAGTCATATAAAATACAATGGGTGTAGAAATATTTTTTATAACATTTCTAGTGGTAAATATTGTAGACTTTTGTTGAAAAAAATACTATTAGCTATATTGAAAATAAATTATTACAAAAAATTTAGTTATATGAAATACACTAGTCATATAAAATACAATGGGTGTAGAAATATTTTTTATAATATTTTTAGTGATAAATATTGTAGACTTATGTTGAAAAAAATACTATTAGCTATATTGAAAATAAATTATTATAAAAAATTTAGTTATATGAAATACACTAATAGTCATATAAAATAAAATGGGTGCAAAGATTAAAAAATTATTACATTTGTAGTGGTAACTATTGTAGACTTACGTTAAAAATACAATTACTTATACGGAAATAAAATTATTAACAAAATTTAAGATATTAAAATACACAAATAGTTATATAAAATAATGGGTGTAGAAATATTTTTATATAACATTTTAGTGGTAAATATTGTAGACTTGTGTTAAAAAAAAATATTACTAGGTTTTCACTAGTTCACAATGCCAAGGAGGACTAATGTACATGATGGAAGCTCTTCATCTAATGTCCATGGTGATACGCATTTCACCGGACCAATTGATGGTTCAGTCTTGTGGCAACAATTGACGCATAGGAGTACAAAGGTGTGGAATAATGAGGTAATTATCATGTATATAAATAAATTATTTTGTAAACGTTGCTTATATAGTTAGTTATTTATGCAAAATAGGAAATCACACCAATGGTGTGTAGATGTTACAAACCTTGGAATCTTGACAGCCGTGTTAGTTATTACGTACGCGAAGCAGGATTTGGAGGCATTTCAGAAGTCGCGGGAATAAGGTTGTACCCCTCATTGATCCAAGCATTGGTTGAGCGGTGGAGACGTGAGACACATACTTTTCACTTTCCAATGGGAGAGATGACAGTGACGTTGCAGGATGTTGCAATGTTACTTGGCTTGCCTATTGATGGGATGGCTGTGACATATAATCAAATCCTTTCGACAAACAATTTAGCTGAAAAATTTGAGCAACTACTGGGAGTTGTTCCCCCTCCGATCATAACAGTGAAAGCAAATGGAGAGCAGAAGGTTGATAGTAGTCTTAAATCTATTAGCTTGACTTGGTTACGTGAAACTTATTCAAACCCGCTACCCGATAATGCAACTGACGAGACAGTGCGACAACATGCTAGGGCGTATATTTTGTACGTTATTGGTGGGGTCATATTACCGACCTTACAAGGTGCTTTATTTTCAAGCATGTATCTCCCACTGCTCGAAAACTTTGATGACATTCGAAGATACAGTTGGGGTTCTGCATGTCTTGCTCGTTAATATGCAGGATTATGTAGTGCATGTGCCATGATATCATCTAATATGGGTGGTTGTGCCCTTCTTTTACAGGTATGTCTGTGTTATTTCAAATACTATCAAATTTATACTCGGCACGTATAATACTTATTTCAAATTGTGGACTTTGGTACAGTTATGGTCGTGGGAGCACTTTCACGTGGGTCGCCCATCGATGGAATTAAGAGAAGATATATACAACAAGCCGTTAGGCTACTAGTAAGTAAATATTTGAAATTGGTAAAAAGTATTTTGTATGTTTGTTATGTTATTAACAAAAAATATTGTTTTTTTAGTTGGAAAGGACCAAAAACTTTTAGACGGAATCCTAGATCATGTCTTGAATTTTACCGTGATGAGTTTGATTCGCAAGAGTATAACCACGTTATTTGGGCCCCATACACACAAGATCGCGTTTTTGGAGCTGATCCTATATGCACAGAGGCTATTGATAAATGGTTGGCATGTGTTCCTTTAATCCAATTTCACGAGGTAGAGTGGCATCGTCCAGATAGATTTATGAGACAATTTGGGTTTAACACACAACATATAACAAGTGATATAGATATGGATGAGGACAAATATCATGGTCAAAGTAGGCGAGGGTGGATAACCCAACCATGGGCGACTAAATTTAGCAAGGAAATCATGATGTGGAATTCTCGTCGTGCCCATGTTGTACCACTGCCTCTTCCACAATGAAGATTATTTTAATTGGTATTGGAGTATTACTCGCAGGTATATGTCTTGTCCGAGAACACGAGTGCAACGCGAAGAACAAGCATATTTGGGCGATTTAGTGTACCATCCTAGAGGCAATCAAAATCGAGCAATGCTAGCTGGTTTAATACGGGGAGTTGTCAAAGCAATAAATGCTAGTCACAAATATAACGATCAGGGATCTAGAGAATGGTTAGAAGAAATGAAAAACCTATTACTTTAATTGGTGAACCAGAGATTTACACACGAATACTGGAACAAATGCAACCCTTCCATGATTCTGATAGTGACTGAATTTATTTATTTTGATTAAGTCGTTCGGTTATGGTCATTTATAAAATTATGTATTGAAATTTCGTATGGTTAATTGTTTATGTTTATATAACTATCATGTGAGGTGAAGGGGCTAACGTAGTAGAAATTAATTAACCATATAAAATAACATAGCGTTCAAATTTTAAAATAGTACATTAAAATTGATAACATAAAACAAAGACTAGGTTGGCATTCGAACTTGGCAAGTTTTTTTGTTGTGACCACTTTGATGGCATCTACCACATTTATTGGTGGTGCGTCCCTCTCTGGCACCCATTTCATTGTGTATGCGGGTTGAATTCCTACGACCTCTTTTTGTGATAAATTTGCTTGGATCCCCCGCGACCTCGAAACCGTGATAGGGTTCCCAAAAAAGTTCATCGTTTATAGGGTAGTATATTGGTGTATACGACATTAAATATGATTTTCAGTAAGAAATAGCCTGAAACAAATTGGGTATGGTCGATTTTACAGTCCCTACAAATGGCCATCAGATGTGGACAGGGACGGTGCCACAATCTCCATTCTCCGCACGTACAACTGCTTTCACTCAGATTCACGATGTACTTACCCGGAACAAGATTTCCAGCTGATGTAGAACGACCACTAGCTTTAACATTATATATACCCCTTTCTGAACTATAAATTTCAACTCTGCACTCCCCCGCCTTGGTCCTTGCTTTTTTGACTTCGTTATCCACATTAAATGGCCATAGAAATCCACGTTTATAGAATTTCTCTCCCTTTTTTCGTCTTTCAACAAAGTATTGATTTGTTCGAAAGAATGTTAATAAGACAAGGGCAGTTACTGGCAACCCTCTAGCGCCTCGTAGGACATTATTGAATATCTCAGCCATATTCGTTGTCATGTTACCAAACCGGTGTCCAGTATCGTAAGCAAGTGCCCATCTTTCTTTTTGTACGCTTTCAATCCAATCTTTGTATGCACCCCCCTTCATTGTACAAAACTGGTCATAGCAGACATCAAACTGTAACTTGTTAGGTTCAGTTGCCATTTTGTAGAAACTATCCTTTACCGCCTTGTTTTTGAAATGATGGTTGAAATTACTTGCTAAATGACGTGCACAAAACCGATGAAACCCATATGGCTCTGGAAACACTTCATCCACCTGACTCTTAATGGCTGCATGACGATCAGATCTGATGCATATCCTACGTCCCCGTGTAATATAGTGTCTGAGACACTGAAGGAAAAATCCCCAAGTATGGTTCGATTCATTTTCTGCCAATGCATAACATAAAGGATATAATTGATTGTTGGCGTCGTAGGCGACTCCAATGAGTAATCTTCCTTGATACTTTCCGTATAAATGAGTTGCATCTATACTAACCAACGGTATACAATACTGAAACCCTTCTATGGATGGTTGATATGCCCAAAACACCATATCAAAAACCTTTGCTGATCCAATCATAGTATCCTTAAATCGAGAGTCAACCACCGTGCCCTGGTTGGATCTTTGTATTTCTTTCAAAAGTTTTGGCAATTTGGGAAATGCTTCCTCATGCGTCCCAAATAGTTTCTCGAGTACTGCCTGTTTCGCACGCCATGCCTTCCCATACGATATTTTGTATTTGTATTGCTGCAATACAAAGGCTTGGATCAAACTAATCGATATACCTAAATCAGCTTCTACTAGGTGAAAATTTTGGTCAGCTACAAACGAGGAAGTTAACTGAGGATGATTCTTAATGAGAATTCTGTTAACACACCTATGGGGATGCCGATTTTTTGTTATTTTCCAAAGATTTGAACTTGCAAGCAAAGCTCCACGCAATTTCCACGGACAATTAGACTCTTTGGAGCTACATTTATAATTCACATATGTAGTAGTTGATCGCTCCACACTATATCGACTGTGATGTTTTATGTGCCATTTCTCAACTGCCCTTTGAAGGTCTTTTTTAGATAGATATGTTGAACCCTCTACGATATCACCTTCTTCGTTATATGTACGTGAACTACCCGTCGCCCAATCAGTACAAAACATATCATCAAGTGAGCCAATATTTGTAAAAAAATCTTCCACAGGGGGCTTCATCCGATGATCAACCTCTGGTTGATTCTGTACAAAATCAATCTCTTCATCATCACTTGATGAATTTACCACCTCATTCCTATATTCTTCGTCTTCCTCATTATTGATACGAGTAACATTTTCATCCATATCACGATTATTATTCTCTAAAATTCTTGCAAGGTGGGATAAACTTGGAGTAATGTTACGCATCGTAGAACAAGTTGGAGACATCATTTCTACGTTTTAAAAAATATTTACAAATTAGTAATTATTAGACGAAAGTTAGTTTAGAATCTAATAGAGTAATAGTGCATTTTATATAACTCCTAAATCATTAAAAATAAACTTTTGTATTTTATATAACTAATGGTGCATATTTAACACAAATCTAGAACATATACCACTTCAAGTTTTATCACAAAATAATTTATTTAGATATTATTATTTCATATGCCTAATTGTATATGTTATATAATATTTTATTATATTAACATCAATTAATCAAAAATGAATTATTTATAAGAAATATACATATTATATTGTTATAAAGTTTGTTAAATATAAATTATTTAATAATCTAATATTTATTTTATATACTTAATAATACATTTTTAACACAACTTTAGAATATTTACCATTTTAAATTTCATCATAAAATTATTTATAACCTAATACTTATTTTATATGGCTATTTGGAGTTTTTTATATAACTTTAATTTGATATTTCTAGTAAGAAATAATTAAAAACGAATTATTTAAAACATATATAAATATAATATTAAAGATTATTATTAGTAAAAACTAAAATATGTAGTTCACTAATAAATATTTTATTTAGCTATATATACATTTTAACACAAATTTATAATATTTTTGTCACTTAAGACTTCATCATAATATTTTTATTTTACACAAATAATTATTTTTTAGGATTAATTGTACATTTTCTATAACTATTAATTAACTTTTATAACACATAATATTAAAAAACGAATTAATTACAATTTATATAGAATATAATAATGTAATTTAATACAACTTTATAACAATTTTATTACAATCATATAATTATATTCATTAATCTATCATTAAACTAAAATATTTTAATAAATATCTCTTATTCATACAAATAACAAAAAATAATTTAACATTATATATTTCTAAAAGAACTCCAATAAAAATGCTACAATAAATTTAACATAAGTAATAATATTAAGAAAAAAACTTACCTTAGTAATTTTAGAAGTGGAGAAAGATGATGGAGTTTGCAGCAAAATTTTTTGAAAGTATTCTTTAGAAAAAATATAGGACAAAATGGGGGTTTAAATAGGTGGTTGGGGTCAAAATGTTAGTTCCCGTAACAATTGGGTCAAAAGATTCCGTCAAAAAAGCAAAAGCATTCTGATTAAAAGGGGGGATGGGACACGTCATCAGTCGCGCGCTGAGTCAGCGCGCGACTTGCTATATTTAAAAAAAAAAATTAACAAGTTACTGCTGCAATTACTTTGTATCAGTAGGTTAGATGTAAAATTAACTGTTCAAGAACTATTACAACTCTTGTACTACTCAAGTAATTAAATAAAGTTTTCATTTCATCAACGTTCATTTTCACTTTTCACTTCTTTTCAGCATTCTTTTTCTTCCCACTATAAAATTGCTTTATAAATTCTATTTCTTTTCCCTTCTTTAATATAAAAACCAACAAATTAAGAAGCTGTAAAAGCATGGCTGCTGTCGCTGTTTCCTTGCTCATGGAGCCATTGATTTGGACTATCGAGAAATGGCTAAAGGATGAGATATCTTAATCAAGGATGTCATACTGAAACTAAGACATGTCTCTTCGAAACTAAAAAACAATTCAAAATGTTCTCGATGATGCAGAGCAGAGAAGTGTGAAAGAAGAAGCTGTGCAAGGTTGGCTTGATGTCTTAAAAGACATATCTTATGAAATGGATGACGTTCTTGATGAATGGAACACTTCAATTTCAAAAAGAGGATTTGCAGAAGCTGATAATAATCAGATAAGTAGTTCTTCGTGCTTGTTTTCTACTTGTGTTACACCTTTTAACAAATTTGGTCTTCATCGAGATTTAGCCTTAAGAATTAAGGAGATAGATGAAAGACTAGAATCAGTCATAAAAGACATGGATGATTTCAATTTTGTCTTGAATCAGAAAAGTAGTAATGATTCTTTGAGGACTGATCGAATCACCACATCCATAATAAATGAATCAGAAACATATATATGGGCGAGCTTTTGATGAGAAAACTATTTTAAGCAGATTATTGTCTGAAAGTAGTGAAGAAGTGAAAATCCCTATTATCTCTATAGTAGGTGTTGGTGGATTAGGAAAGACAACACTTGCAAAACTAGTTTTCAATAATGATGAGGTCGTGAAAAGGTTCACCAAAAGAATATGGGTGTGTGTTTCCAATCCTTTTGATATATATGTGGTAGGACGTGAAATTATTGAAGCTATTGATGGCATTCCCCCAAATGACTCCTCACTAGATTTGTTGTTACAACATTTGAAAAATTCTATATCAGAAGTCATATTTCTACTTATCCTAGATGATGTATGGGATGAAGAAGGAAGAAAATGGGTTGATCTTAGGAATTGTCTCGATAATGGCATGGCTGGAACAGAATTGTAGTCACAACTCGGAAGGAGAATGTAGCAAAAGTAATGGGTACAAGTATTACCAACATGCACAATTTAGATAAACTATCCGAAGAAGCTTGTTGGTCTTTATTTGATCAAATAGCTTTTGATGATAAGGTGAAGAAGGAGAATGAGATGTTAACAATAATTGGTAGAGAAATAGTCAAGAGGTGCAAAGGACTGCCGCTCACAGTAAGAACCTTAGGAAATGTATTACGCTTAAAGAATACTATTGAGGAATGGGAGTATGTATTGCATAGTGAAATATGGAAAATAGAGAAAGTGGATGTAGAACTTTTCCCTCATTTATATTTAAGTTATAATGAGTTACCTTCCGCTATAAAACGGTGCTTCACGTATTGCTCTATCTTTCCAAAAGACACTACTATAGATGTTGGTATGCTTATTAAAGTTTGGATGGCCCAAGGTTATGTATCATCAACTAACGAGGAAATGGACATGGAAGTAAAAGGACGAGAGTACTTTGATAGGTTGGGAACAAGTTGTTTCTTCCAAGAGTTTGAAAGGGATGTCACGGGAAAGATTGTCAGATGCAAGATGCATGATATAGTGCACAATTTTGCCTCATATCTCACAAGAAATGAGAGCATTATAATCAAAAGTACAATACACAACTCATTTTTTGTAAAAGCTCGTCATATAAGATTGCTACCTAGTATACAAATTTATAGTCCTCTAACTGTATGTGACATGGGAAAACTTCGGAGCTTTTTGATTGATTGTGATTCTTCATCCCAACTACTATTTATCCCATTTGCTCATTTAAAATGTGTGAGAGTGCTGGTTTTGTCGCGATGCAAATTGACGAAAGTTCGAAAGGAAGTAATGAGTTTGGTTCATTTAAGATACCTTGACTTGAGTTACAATAAAGATCTAGACGAGTTATCGGAATATATATGTGAATTATATAATTTACAGACCTTGAACATTAATTGTTGTTATGCGCTCAAAAGACTTCCACAAATGATTGGGAAATTGGTAAATTTGAGACACTTATTTGCTGACGATTTGAGAAGCTTGCAAGAATATCCAAAATCTTTTGAGAGATTAACTAATCTTCGGACATTGTCAAATTTTAGAGTTGGAAGAAAGTATTGCAGGTTAGAGCACTTAAATAAATGTAAGAATCTTGGCGGTGAACTAAGTATATCAATTGACAGTAGTGATTTAGAAGTAACAGACCTCGTAGCTGATGCAAAGAAGGCCCAACTCAAAAATAAAATATATATCCAGCAACTAGTGTTAATGGTTGTAACCGATGGTGCTGGAGTAGAGGAAGTGTGGGAAGCTCTATTACCACCACCATATCTATGTGAGTTAACTATAGTAAACTTCAATGGAATCCAATACCCAAGCTGGTTGACCAACAACTCTCATTTCAATAACCTTAAAGAGCTCAATATTAGTAGATTCGCTCCTACATGTCTGCCTTCTGGTCTTTGTAAACTGCCAAACCTTGAACTTCTTTGTGTATTTTTTAACAAATACATAAGACACCTTGGACATGTGTTTTTGGGAATAGGACAAACTGTTAGTTCAGGGACACGACCTTCGTCATCGTCATCCTCAATAGTTGCTTTTCCCAAGCTCATTAGATTAGTTATTGGTTATCTTATAAATTGGGAAGTATGGGAAGACCTAAACGATACTTCTGGTTGTATTCAGATAATGCCACAACTTGAAGAGCTAATTCTGTACGAGTGTACAAAACTTCAGCGATTACCACATCGTCTCCTTCGTAAGGCTTCATCACTAAAATCTGTGAAGATCGAACGATGTGGCACTCTCCAATGCTATCGTCGAGAACTAGTGGAAATACTTTTATCTCATATTCCTAAAATACAAGTGGATGACGTCCTTTTCACGTTGGATAAGTAAGAAAACTCTCTAACTCTTACTTCAACATACATATAGATATATATAATTTATACATCCAACTTTAATATTTATCCTCTATGAAATGTTCTTTTTTCATTTACTTCATCCTATAATGTCTTTTTGAAGTCCTACTG
This sequence comes from Nemophila menziesii, assembly GCA_029959085.1. Taxonomy (NCBI): domain Eukaryota; kingdom Viridiplantae; phylum Streptophyta; class Magnoliopsida; order Boraginales; family Hydrophyllaceae; genus Nemophila; species Nemophila menziesii. The sequence goes on along the minus strand of JARWIR010000016.1, from coordinate 23,293,280 downwards.
GAACGCCATCATAAGGATTCAAACTGAAACCAGTACGCTGTTGGCATCATTTGGAATACAATTATCAACATTTCCCGTAACGTATCCCACTCTGAGCGGCATTCCTTTCTATTGGCTTCACCTCTAGTTCCATATCCTCGATATTGTTTTCCCCTTACTTTAATTACATAAACCTTTGGATTTATGATTGTAAAATGTTGGTTATAGTTTATTTGGGTTGCTACTGGATTGATTAATGATGCTGATTATACTGTTTACTTTGTTATTTTGATCATGTAAGTAAAACAGATTGTAGTATTTCTTATTAGTGGAACCAGATCCTCTACCTACCAGTTACAATCCAAGAATCGTAACAGCTGACCTCGCTTACAAGCAACCTATTTTCCCATGTTTCTAACACCCACCATATAAATTGGCAACAGTACAGTCATTACAACTTATACTCTTTATATTTGTCAATTGAATTGTGTTCTACAACATTCTTTGTATTTCTTGTTTGTATTTATTGGGGATTTATATAATAATCTGTTATCCGTTTTCTATTGTTAAAATTTAAAATTTTAGTTAGTTGATATAGTGGTGTTTAGAGTCTTGAATCAAATTTTACCAAGTCGAATGACTCTCAAAAAAATCAGTTACCATAAAAGAGATTCAACATTTTTATGGATATTTTTTGTCATGAACCCTATTACTTTATATAGTTTTAGAATAAAATTTTGAAACTTTCAAAAAATGTAGGAGAGATTATAGGGAGATTTTAAAATTAAAAGAAAAGTTAATGTTTATAACCTACTTATGATCTATCTAAAAATATACATGGAGAGACTTGTATATCCTTGTGGGATTAGTCTTGTGCGCGCAAGCTAGCCAGGATCACCCACGTACCCAAAAAAAACATGCAGCCTTATGTACTAATCAGTAAAATGTATGGTTTTTTTTACCCTTTTTTACCACATCCGATGTCGATCTGCACTATTTTTTTTAACAGTTTCTTGTTTCTAAATCATTTGATACCGACGTAGGTACAAACATCGATATAAAAGAGGAAAGTAAAATTATAGTATACAAGATGCAACTCTAAAGATTGACGAATTATCAAGAACAAAATGGATGCCACAACGCAAGAACTATTTTGGAATGCTTAAACATGTCAACAACTTTTAAGTAGCATTTATTAGTTTTATAAGTGTAAAACTATGTTTCTCATACTTTCATGCATAAATAAGAGATTTACGATTTGAGTAATAGAATGACTTTTGATTAGTAGTAGAAATAGTTAAAATTACAGAAGAAAAAAACAGTAAAAAAAGAAAAACAGATTGAGTTTTGGGAAAGTTCTCAAAACTCAAGATCTTAGTTTTGAGAATTTTTCCAAAACTCAAACTGTTATTCAAATCAAAGGTAAAAAAGCATAAAAAAATAGGGTATATATCATATATTTCAGCCTGACTATCGGTCCCGGTTCTCTAGTCCACCAGACCGGACCAAACCGGAGCAGGCACTCGGTTCCGGACCGCTCCGAACCGTTGGTTCCCTTATCGGCTCGGTTCTATTAAAAAAAACTTTACTTTGAACCGGTACGAAACGAACCGGACCGATAAGAATTGTTTATTTATTTAAAACAATAAAGATTAAAACCCATCCCACCGACCCCATTCAATACGCCCCATCTTGGCTTGTCTTTCGAACCCAAACCCACCGACCCCATTCAATACACCTCATTCTTTCTCTGCGTTAATTCATCTCACCAAACCCACCTCCCCATTCAATTCCCTTCTGAAATACTAGCCTTATCTAATTCTTGATGGTGGCTTGATTAAATTGTGGTGGTTTAATTTATTGATAGTGGCTTGATTAATCGATGGCTTTGGTGGTGGTTTGGGTTCGTAATACACCAAGATATGGTGGTGGTGGAGGGTGGTTTGTGTATGGGTCGTCCAAGTAATATCCGGTAAACGGGATTTCGATACTAAAGTGTTATGCAATAAATGGAAATAGTTGCTTGAATGACAATTAAAAGTAAATGGAATAAATATTTATTTTGTTTTTGTTTAAGGACTAAAGTGCAAATAAAGTAAAATATTAAACTAACTTAATGCAAATAATGAGACGCAAGAAAATATAATATGAATGGATGCAAGTAAGAAAATAGTACTTGAGTCACGCTAGGGTTTTACCGAAATCAACTTAATCAATGCTTCTTTTAAGGGTCGAATTTGTAACTAGTAATAGTCGAGATTCTAGATTCTCCTAACCCCTGTCACGGTGGACTTAGGAGCTATTCTAGGGTGTTACAAACCCCGTCAGGGCGATTATAATTCACCTTCGAATGTCAAGTTCTCTACCCAATTGGTTACAAGGTTAACTAATTCCGCCAGGATCAATAATTTCTATCTTACGTTTATTACCTATGTCCATAATTAAACCCCCCGTCAAGGCGATCACTTCCCCACCAAAGTGAATAGCTTAATTACTAAATCCTATGTCTAATTGATCAGATTAAAAATAGTGAAATAGTCCTACGATAATAATCAGTACTAATTGCCCAATTCAAATTAAATTATAAAAATCTCAAATAAGAAAAAATTAATCAAATTAATTAGGGTTCAAACCATGTAGCGATTCTCAAGCACTTAACATACTAACAACCATAATTCAAAAATAAATCACTAACAACCAATAACTAACCATTAGAAGACATTCTTCTTGCTATATCTGCACCAATTCACACCTTATACACTTTGATACTCTTGTAACTTCAAGTGATACAACTAAGTTAGATGGTTCTTCGAAATTCAATACAACTCCTTCTTTTATAGGCAAAAATCTACACCACCATTTACAGGGCCGGCCCGAACATCTCAGGTAGCTAAGGCGAGAAACGAAAATTAGGGCCTTTTACATTTTAATTTTTTAAAATTTTTTGACAAAACAAATCATATATAAATAGTTTCATATTAAAGTTCAAGAAATTAATATTTATTAAAAAATATTTGAGATAAATTAATGCATCAAATTACACAATTGCACAAATGCTCAACATTTATATCAAAATATACACTATTACTATCTTTATTAATATTAGATCAATAAATCCTGCTCTTTTTCTTTTTAATTAGTTAGAATGTTCAAATTCTTGGTGGTGAATCATGATAACTAATAAAATACTGGTAGAATAATTAAATATGTGTATTTGACAAACTCTCTAATAATTCTTTGATTCGCGTTTTATATATAGTATTAGTTGATGATTTGAAATAGGTTCAATCAATTATGTATAGATATATTAAGCAAATACAATTTAATTTTAATCATTTATAAGAATATTAAATATAATTAATTATATAAAAACAAAATATTAATTTTACTTTGACATTTATTTTTCTACTTTAATAATACAGTGAGTGATTTTGTTGCTATTTTTTCTCTTTACTTTTTTTTTTTTGTCAATTTTTTTTTTTTCTCTTTAGATTTAGTGGGGATGTGTCTTTTTTATTGACGTCAAAGGCATGTAGGCCTTTTTATTTCGGCCGCATAGGTTAAGAAAAATAAAAAATCAGTTGTTAAAAAAAAAGAAAAAAAGATAGGCATGTGTTAAAATGTTGCAGCAAAGGGGTTTGAACCCGTGACCAACCAAATGAAATGCTCCAAGGTTTTTGTTAAGCTGATTTTTACACTTTTACATCTAACCTTTTTTTTTTTTTTGGTCAAATACATCTAACCATACATATACTTTATACAATAAATATTTTCATTTGGGACCCTCGGAAATTCGGGGGCCCAAAACGTCCGCTTTGGTTGTCAACCGGCTCTGATCATTTATTACTACACTTCATAGGTAGTTGAAACTTCATTAACCATTCACAATAACTCCTACCAACCATGTCACAATCACATTTTTCTTCAACATTACTATCTTGAAGTAAAACAAATTACACCAACTACATATTCAATATATACAATTTAAAATCAAAAAATTTACTTAATTTGACTAATTTGGTCCGATTGAAACCCGAATACATAAAAGAAACTAATTTACCTTAAGGCATCAAAACAATTCGGAACTAAAAAAGTACATTAAGTCCAATTAATTCAAAACTCTATCGGCTTGACACGTGTAAAGTAAAATAATCATCACTAAAAAACAAAAAAATGTTGAATGATCTAGAACGAAAAAACACACTAATGGTTATATATTTCGGGCCAAAAAATTACCCATAGTAATCAATTGCTGAATGGCAAGACAACTTGCGTGGAGGTGACATACTATTTAACTACCGGTTTATTTAGAAGGTGACACGTGTAAGATTTAATCATTATTTCATATCTTTTAAAGTTAACTTTTGGGAACAAAAAAATGAAGGCGCGCGTTATTTGGAACGAAAAAATTAACTACAGCCGCCATTAAGAAATAGTTGCGGAACGATTAATCAATGCGTTATTGAAAGAGGACACTCAAGTTCCTAAGTTTTTTATATTAGGACACTTAGGTCCCTTAGTTCTTGTTTATCTTTTGCCAAGTCCCTTTTTTAACTTAGATGGATGGTTATATTTGACGGTCAAAACTTTGACTCTTTTAAATTTTCCTTTCTACCCTTTATTAACTACTTATATAAATATACATTTCAAATTATAAATTATTTTAATTGTATTCTTTAATTAAGAGAATTAAGAAATAAAATTTATATTTTGAGACACACATTTTTTTTTTTACTTTTTTTTATCAAAAATAATATAATAAATTTTAATATAATTTTTTAAAATATCTATATTAATTTAAGGTGATGTATACTTTTTATTTAATTATTTAATAAAATAAAATATGATGAATTTTTTAGATAGTATTTGGTATAAATAATACTTTTTAGTATAAAAATGAATTTTTTCTATTTTTTTTTTCATTACATCTGAGGTCGAAAAGACCTTAACAAACACATATTACAAGACTACTCAAGCTCCCGTAGGAGTATCCAAATTATATTTAAGAGTGGCTACACCACATTTATCATTCATAATAATCTTCTTTAATCCTTTTGGAGGTTCGCTATAATATTGTATCACATCCCCTTCTAGGCGCCCCCCCAATTTAGCCAAAAAATCCGCACAACGGTTCGTTTCCCTATACACGTGTATGAGCTCATAACCTGGATGATTTGCAAAAAAATCTCTACATTTCTTGATAAGAGTGCCTAACCAATCCTTATTGTTCCCACCGCCCTTCCCTATACACGTGTATGCTATTTATTTAAGTATTTTATAAAATAAAATATGATAAATTTTTTAGATGATATTTGGTATAAATACTACTTTGTAGTATAAAAATGAATTTTTTCTATTTAGTTTTTAAGCATTCAATACAAATATATTATATTTTTAAGAATCATAATTACGTTTTCATATTGAGAAAAAAGTTGGATATATTATCCAACCAATATTTCCTTAAATCTTTAACTCATTCTACCAAGATAAACACATAAACAATCTCACACATGCATTAAATATCACAAGATTGTTCAAATTTGCTCATATTCATACCAAAATCTTATTCTTTTGCTTTATTCTTTCTTCTAATTTTTTTTTAAAAAAAATTAAATATTTATGTTAGACAAACAGTATTATTGGTTATATGATTAGCATGTTCACAAGACATGACGAAAATAACATTCATACCAAAAATTTATTATCCACCATGTCGAGAAGATATTGCCTCCTCCACAGTAATAATATGTCTTGTTAGATCATATTGGATAAGGTGATCTCTTCTCGACATAGTAAGATTGTTATTTTTGCCATATCTTGTGAGCATGGTAATCATATGGTCGAGAATATTGTTTATCTAATTTATATATTGGATATATTTTTGTTAGTTTTTTGAATAAAAATTTAGACAAAAGAATAAAAAAATTGGCATGAATGTGAAAAAATTTAAACAATTTTGTGATATTTAATGCATGTGTGAGATTGTTTATATGTTTATCTTTGTAGAATGAGGTAAAGATCAAATAAAATATAACTTGATAATATTCAACTTTTTTTTCAATATGTAAACATAATTTTGATTTTAAAAAATATAATATATTTGTATTGAATGCTTAAAAGTTAAATAGATAAAATTCATTTTTATACTACAAAATAGTATTTATACCAAATATTATCTAAAAAATTCATCATATTTTATTGAGATTATTACCCAAAGGGTCTTGAAAACACTACCTCGTGACCTAACAAGACCGGCTCTTTAGCCTCTTCTTACTAAAGGCCACAAACAAAAATTAACTCTATAACTTAAAAAACCAATTACTATTTTATCCTTTTTTTGCTTTTTTATTTCTCTATATATACAATTTATTATTATAAAAATTAAATCTCAAACTCTCTCATCAGAAACACACGATAGATTTTCTCTTTCTTCCATCAATAGAGTGCTTTACATTTGTCTTGCTGGAAGATGGTCGGAGCTGTAACCACCGGCAGAATCACACCACCAATGGATCCGATCGATGCTTCTTTTCTGCTTTAGATCTTCTCTTTCTTCCAAAGCTTCACTGCCGGATTTCTTCCAAAGCTTCAATTCCCGATCTATTGATGCTTCCAAAGCTTCAATGCCGGATCTTCTCGATTCGTGATGCCTGAAGCAGTGTTGCTGTTTCCAGACTATACTGTTTCACCGGAGCTCTCTATTCCTTCATCTAAAAGCTCTGGATCTGTACTGCTTCACCGGGGCTGCTGAGAAGAACAGGATAACCGTCGCCTACGCTCGATTGGAGAAGAAGGTCGAGCTCTGCATTCCGCCGCCACTAGGAGCTTCACGAACGGACGGCGACACCTTTAGCCCTGGTAGGGTTCCGTTCGGTAGGTTTATTTGCTGAATGGCTAACAAGCTACTTTCTCTGCCGCCACCTACTGGGACCTTCTCTGCCGACGGCGTTATGTATCATAACGTTGGTGGAGGTGGTTTTTCAGGCCATATGACTTATGATTCCTATAGAGACCACCATGAAAACCGCCTTTGTTAACTTGAATCTAACGCTGAAGTCAATAAAGGAGAAGCTGATTAAGTTCGATGCAACTATTTACACAAATTTACTTAAATTCTTTTTTTTTATAATTGTATATTTTGACTTTTCAGTGTATGCAACTAGTCAATTACTTTTTTTATTTAATTCATTAAAGATCAATTGTATTGCTTTAATTTGAATTCAGTGTTGTGTTATTTTAGTTTAATTAATAGACAATTCTCTAAATGCTCAACAGTTTACTAATTATACGAGAAACGCTCAGCAAGTTACTGAGCAAACGAGCATGTTCAGTAAAACCAGTCAATAAAAAAATTCGAATACTCAGCAACTTTTTTGACACTCAGAACTTTTTCCGATAATCAGCAACTTTTTTCATGCTCAGTAGCCCATGCTCAGTACTTTTTCCATGCCGAGTACTCCAGACTCGAAACTTTTTTTCACGCTCAGAACTTTTTTTCATGCTCAGAACTTTATTTCACGCTCAGAACTTTATTTGCTCAGAACTTCACTTTACGCTCAGAACTTTACTCTACGCTCAGAACTTTACTCTACGCTCAGAACTTTATTTCATGCTCAGAACTTTTTCTGGCGGTGGCCGGAGGTGGCCGGAGGTGGCCGGCGGTGATCGATGGTTGTGGTCGGAGCTGGAAATTATTTGATAATTAATGAAGGAGGAGAGAGAAAAAATGATAAAGGAGGAGAGAGATTAATGGTAATGGAGGAGAGAGAGTAATGGTAGTGGAGGAGAGAGAAATAATCTATTTTTTTGTCTTAAATGCACTAGAAGGGTAGTTATGACATTGGACATTTTATTGGCCTCTAAGAAGGAGAGAGGAATTGACTAGCTCCTAAGTGGCACATTGATTTTTCTCAAGTCTCCTTGGGTAATTGACCCTATTTTATTTTATAAAATACTTAAACAAATAGCATATGTCACCTTAAATATAATATAAATAGATTTTAAAAAATTATATTAAAATTTATTATATTAATTTTGGTAAAAAATATTTAAAAAAAAATTGTTTCTCAAAATATAAATTTTATATCTTAATTCTCTTAATTAAATAATACAATTAAAATAATTTATAATTTGAAATGTATATTTATATAAGTAGTTAATAAAGAGTAGAAAGAGAATTTTTAATAAATCAAAGTTTTGACCGTTAAATATAACTATCTAAGTTAAAAAAGGGACTTGGCAAAAGATAATCAAGAACTGAGGGACCTAAGTTGATAGTCCTAGAGGGGGGGTGAATAGGATTACTAATAAGATTAATGCCTAATTAAAAAATCTTTTGGACAATTATAAGTTTAAGAGAAAAACTTCTAAGTCAACTAATTAAACCAAACTCTTATAGGATCATGCAAAGGTAAGATAGAGTTTAGATATAAAAGTATAACAAGTAAATCGACAATCCAATATCTTAAAACTACTCTAGAAGACTATATGTTAGATATCCTAGATAAACACTATCATATAACTCAAGCTAGCATATTATCAAACATATAGAGTGCGGAAAGTAAATAGAGTAGGGATAGAAAGATACACACGATTTATAGTGGTTCGGTTTCCCTACATCCACTACCTAAGGAAGCCTCCTTAGGATTTCAAGCTTTTCACTAAGCTTCCGTGTCTCTCTTAACCGGGTCGAGAACACAATAACCTTTACAAACTCTTCGATAACACGAAGGACAAACCACTTGTGTAATCACAACACAAGGACACCAAGTATACTCCCTATACTTGAATTCTCTCTTAATCTATCTATTACAAGACCTAGACTTAAGAGGATAGCAACAAAGTGTTTAAAGGTTTGCTAATAAAAGCTTGTAACTAAAACTCCTAAAAGAGTGGATATGACTATAAGCTTGTTTACTCCTCTTGAGTGGATAGAACCTTGTGGCTTAATTGATTAACTCCTTGAAAGGATTTATAAGCCACTAAGATTGAATTTGACTATGTATAGCACTTGACACCTTCTTGAATGATAGCAATTAAGCCCCTTAATGTTTGTAATTAGTTGGTGTAGTTGTAGCCTTCAAAGAGCTTCAATTTATAGTAGAAAATGGCTTCCAACGGTCATAAGACTTGGGTCCAACGGATCTATTAGTCTCCCAACGGATATATTCCTTATGACTTGTCTTTTGTGCATAAAACCCTTTTGTGCGGTGTACCGCGGATATGGTCCGGTGCACCGCAGAGCAGTTCGACTTAACTTTGAGCTTACTGTTCGGACTAACCAATGTACCGCAACCCTGGTCCGTAAGCTTGGTCCGGTATACCGCAGCGGTGTACCGCGCCAAGTAACTTTGAAGGATAATGACTTGGATCAATAAATCTTCTTCACGAAAGTTGTTGGAAACATTATTCTGAGAATCTTTGAAGTTGAACACTGAAGCTAATTCTCAATATACATAAAGATAAGGTTAATAGCATTTGTATGAGAATTAGTTTCTTAAGATAAAACAATAAAGATGATCAACATGATAAAGAAAGATCTTTTTGATGAATAATGAGTGCACTATAGAATGTTAAGAATAATAGAAATAAGCACACTAAACATAAGAGGATTTGTCACATTAAAACAACCTATTAAGGGAGGCTATATGCCAACATAAGTGTCCTAATATAAAAAACTTAGGGACTTGAGTGTCCTTTTCCCATGCATTATTCAATGACATAACCATACATTGGTGCCATTAATTGTTTACACTATTCAACATCATCATTACCAGCAGAGTGGTATCAGGGTCATTGGGTATTTTGATTATAAAACCTTAATTTATTACTTGACCACATTGCTCCATGTCACCTTCACAACGCCATGTCTCGTTTCCCCCTACCGGGCACATATTGAAAAAAATTCCTCTATATGGAGAGTCCATCTATAAACTTTAACAGTGAATGTCGGATTACTTTTTTCGAGTCTTGTCCCGTGTACCAGCATTCTTGTACCGTTTTATATGTTCAATTGTGATACAGGTAGGTGAAGAGGTTTGATTAAAGTGTTTATAAAAGAACCTTTATGTAGATAATAAATATTGTAAGTAGTTCATTTTCAAAACTATACTTATCGTGAAGCAAATACTTGTGTGGATTGGATGGCGAAGTTTGGAGCACACAATAAGGAAAATCTAGAGTCGTATAGAGATCCTCTAGAAAGACTTTAGCGGTTTCTTATTAAAGATCGGTGCGGATGGGTTGTACCTAGAATCATTGTAGCTAATAATTAATAGGATGTTGTACTCTCGTGTATTTTACCTAACTTGTAAAAAAAAAAACTATACATTAATTTGCAAATTCAAGTCCAACATTCGGTATTAGTACAAAATTTGCCCAAAAATTCAAAAATAGAGCAAAATAAGTAGAAAAAAATACAAGGAAATATTCAACTATTTAATTTTTATACGATAGAAGCTTTATTAGGAATTGAGTCCTCAGATTTATCTTCAACAATCTTCGTTCTCAAATTTAGGGATGTGTAAATAGACATTCCACAAAGAGCAACAATGGCACCGAAAATACTAACAACTCCTGGATCTGAACCAAACATCACATAACCTCCTATCAAGATTACACAAGTTTTGAATTGCCCAAGAACCACATGTGATGTTGCTGAAGTAGCACTGCATAACCAAAAAAAAAAAAAATACTTTATCATAAGGATCATGTAATATAGAAAAAAGTGCAAATGGTAAATTACGCGGAAGTCTACAACAAAAAATTCGATAAACTGTAGTTATTTCGGTTTCATTCAAGATCGGCCATGGTCCCTTGCAATTAAATATTCCATAAAGTAAGGGGTTCGAGTGAAAATAATATGTAGAATTGGCTTACCCAAGTGCTAAAGCTCCAGACCATTGTAAGAGAAAACCAAGCAATGCTGAAACAAATATAGCAGTTGTATTATTTACATTCCATTGAAACAATAATACACCTGGTGGATCCAACCATGGCATAAGAGCTAATAAGAAGAAAATCGTGACCGGAGTAGTCTTCCACATTAATGCTAAAGCGGTCCAGTTGCTATTTTGTTGAAGATTCGACCAAAGTATTTTATTAATGGAACTTGGAATTATCCACGCTATTGCAATACAAGCTCCGAATAAGTTAAATTCCAAGTCTGTCACAGTTGCTACTGCAACACCTATTGAAACAACCCCTAACGCCACCACTTTATAAAATGATATTTTCTTCCGGAAGAGAATAAATTCCGCAACAACAATTGTTGGAGTAACAGCAATTTTTGCCATCTGGTAAAAACCAACACTGCGTTGGATCAAGATTAATTAGTCGAGGACTTAATTGTACAATATCGAGATTTACAGGGACTTGGATGGAATTTTGAAAAGTACCTATTGTGTTGTAGACTAGTATTAGCAAGACCAGAAGCAAAAGCCATAACAGCTCCTAAAGCAAATAGTGAAGAGAATGGAGTAGATTTAGAAGGGGGTGAAACTGGAAGCAAAGACAATGCCTTTAATATAGCAAGTAGAACCCAGGCAGTTGAGTAGTGAATTAATGTGAGAAATATTGGAAAATTAAATCCAACTTTTCCCATAACCTGAAAAAAAAATTCTGATCATATTATATACTAAACCCCTCATATTCTCAAAATGTTGCAAAATGACCCCAAATAGAAAAAGGAGCAAGTACAAACTAATTTGTTTCCGAAAATGATTCCAACAGCAACCATGAAATTGAAAGTCATGGCTACAATGGGCCCACAAAATCGTTGTTGCTGACGCTTTGCGCCTTCTGATGTACGTAGCTCATTGTATAGAGCACCTCTTAGTTCTTCCAATGCTCTCTCTGTAATATATAAATAAGAACAAAAGTAAAAAACATCTTTTGTTAATTAAATTAAAAATTTGGCGAATATAATAGATCGTTAGAAAAAAAATATAAATAATATTTCATTTGAGCCTGTTTTCTTTTATGCAATTAATTTAGAAAATCAAGTGATAAACCTGTTTCTCCAGCATCACTATCTTTCCGTTTGATTCTAGCATCTGTCCCAAGCAGAGAACTAAACAACTCCATACCCACCATCAAGTAAACATGTACAGTAGCTTATGGAGAAAAGTGATGATAAAAATGGTGGAGTTAGTTAGTTGAGGCTTGAAACGTTAAAAAGAATGATAAAGATATTATTTAAACTAGAATAGGATGGATAAACTATGACTTTACTTGTACACTAATGGGAAAAAGAAAGAGTTATGTTGAAGGCATGCAACTATTGATTTTGGGTGGCTGTACCAAGTGGCAAATCCATATATAACGTAACATCATGTTGTTGTCATATGGTAACAGTTTTAATGTTTGATAATCTGTCACATCTGATCACAATATTCTACCTACTTTTTTGGGTTTTATGCTTGGATTGGGAAAATTTTGTATATATCATTTATTCTTCAAAATTTCCTTTTCATATATACGGATAACTCCATTTAATACAATTGGTATTCTTTGAGAGAAATAAAATTTATCTCAAAAGCATGTTATATCAATTATGGGATTTGGAAAAGGCTGGAAGACTCAAATTTAAATTGAGTGCTGAATTCTATTTTTATTAATGTTTTTTAAAAAATATAATATTTTTAGGCAAATTTCTAAGGAACTACAAGTCTCGCCCCCCTTGACTTTGTCCATGTGTATGTGTATGCGTAATAAAATAGAAAATATTATTACAAACACTCTCTAACTCCGTCCAAAAAATAAAAAAATAAAAAAAAACACTCTCTAACTTATATTAAAGAGTAATGCTGGGTATCACCCAAAAAGGCATCACCTAAACATCACCCATGATGTGGCGGTTAGGTGGTCCAATCATGGATTTTCTCTTTCCAGAATTACTTTTTTCTCTCTCCTACATGATTGGACCACCTAACCGCCACATCATGGGTGATGTTTAGGTGATGCCTTTTTGGGTGATACCCAGCATTACTCATTATTAAATGTCACCCACCCATCTCTATTTTATTATTTACAAAATTTTTAAAAATCATTAATACTAAATATACCCTTTTTTCTAATTATAAATATAATTCTAATAAGAGTAACAAAGATAAAACACTTATTCCAAACCTAACAACCAACACCACACACAACTATCTTAACCACCACTAGCCACCCACATCGTTGCCTCAAAGCCATCCTTCGGCATCATCATAACAACCCACCACCGTCTAGGCGGCCATATTTGTCCTAGAAATTTTCAAAAAACACCGAAAACGATACCAATCATAGCGGTTTTGTATCGATATCTACTCTTAATAGTATATTCTGGCAAGCAACTGTCAAGAGCGGGATCGACAATGACTCTGCAAATTCAGTCGGGAGGGTTTCCTATCAAGCAAAGAATAAATTATCATCTCAAACACCTCCTCCTGATGAAATCTTTACTTGATGATCATTTATTTTGGGACTTGTGAAGATTCACAAATTGGAAACCTATTATAAGAACTGCAAGGGTGAAAAATGAGGTGGAGAAGCTTCAAGACAAGCAAGGTAGAAAAGTTGAAAGTGCTTCAGGGATACTACTTTTGAGGCGCTTAAAACTTATTGTCATGATCTTCAGGCACATGCAAGGTAGCTCGATCTAGTTATTGGTAGGATGACGAAATTCGAAGAGTAATTAGGATTCATTCTTAGAAAGACTAAGAATAATATGATTCTTATTACCGAGCCTATAGGCTATATGTTGTAGAACTCGATTTCGCGGCTTAAGAGGCCGACCGGAGTATAGCGCCTAGGTGGGCTTATACGGGTGGAATTAGACGGTTTCAGTATTGCTATATAATTTTGTATACTTAGCAATATATACGTAGTAATTATAACAAACTATTTAAGTCATAAAATTCATCTAAAAACACTAAAGTAAATATAAAAAACTAAAATTTGAGTCAGTTCAAGAAGTCTCGAGAGTAAGAAAAATAGAAAGAGGGTCTAGGCAGTTACTTTTTGTCATTAATCGATGCCTAGATGGGCTAGGCGCGTCTTCCACGACGACTAAGACGCTAGGCTAAAACACCAAGCATTTTTACTAGTCATAGGCGGTGAGGGATGGGAGGTTGACGCCTAGGCGGCGATTTCTATCGCATAGCATATAGGTTGCAAAACATATGTGGTTGAAGGGATAGCTTAAGGGATAGTTTATGGTGATGTTCCTAGTAATATTGAGGATGTGCGAGTTATAGCAATTGACATAGGAGCATTACTTGTTGGTGCTAAAGTTTTAGAGGATAATCCGAGGAAAGGGTAAATGTTGTTTTGAAAGAAGTTGGAAAAGCTCAAGGTAGCGTAATTTCTATTTATAAATGAGATTCACCTATTTTTAGTGTTGGTCAGACTGAAGGGGCCATGGGTGCTACAAATCTTTTCAACCCAATGGTTGTTAAAGGTCAGTTACAGTTCATTGGTGCAACCTTACTTAAGGAGTATTATAAATTTGTAGAGCAAGGTATTGTGTCTGAGAGTCATTTGCAACAGGTTTTTGTAGTTGGTCCTCGTGTTCTTGACACGATAATTTTTATCTGTGGGTTGAAGGAAAAGTATGAAAAGAACAATGGTGTTAAAATCCGAGACCAAAATTTTGTTATGGATGCCCAATTCTCTGCGCAATATGTCACAGGGCGACACTTTTGGATAAGGCGATTGATCTTGTTGATGAGGAGTCTTTAATGTATAGTTCAACTTGATAGTCAAGCTGAAGTGATATAAAATATTGAAAGGAAGAGAATTCAATTGAATAAAAACTCCATGATCTTGAGAAAGAGAAGGAGAAGTTTATTAAATAGAGGTTCCTCGGTGTGAGAAAATGGCATGATCACTTGAGGAATAAGATTAAACCATTGATGAGGAAATATAACAAGAATAACGAGAAAATCGATGAGCTTTGTAGGCTTTTGCAAAAACAAGATGGGTGTGTTTACACTTTACAAGAAGCTGGACGAAGACAGTGTCTTGCTTGTGTAGCAAATTTGAAAAACCAACGCAATTCAAGAAGTTGATGTTGGAATTAACAATTAATATCGAATTTTTAAGTTAATTCTTTCATGATCTTATGGGAGAGGTGGAAAAGCTATTCATGAATTGAATAGTCCCACATTGGAAGATGAGAAGAAAACCATTGAAAAGTCTTTATGTAAAATGGGTTCCCTTCCCAATTTTCCATCCTAATGAAAAATGTGGGAAAAAATTTATTAGATAAAAAGTCCCACATAGGAAATGGAGTAGAGAAAAAGTAAGAATATAAGTGCTTACCTCTCTATCCAACCCTAAAGGAATAAAGGCTACGAAAGCCAAAAGAGAATATGCCAATCCCCACACACGCGCACCACCACCCGCCCGGCAACGGCGACAACGTGGGGTCGTAGGGGAGTTTGGGGGAGTTTGAGGAGTCAAAAAATGAAAAATGAAATAACTTTGGAAGTAGGACTAGTGTTGCATGGCTGGTACTTATACTATCGTTGGCACTTCATAACCTTCCAGACAGAAAACAAAACGTTCATGGATTAAAGACTCATTAACTTCAGAATATTCTCCAATCAAGGCTCACCAGTTACAAGACTTGGTCAAAACAAGAATAAACCAGAAGTTATTAAAGAGTCCAGGTTCATGCTACAATTTGAAAAGATGAAACATGACAAATGTCAGCATTAAAGGATCCCTTAACTGCCATATATTGTGACGTTTCTGGAGGCATTCTCCTCTCCTATAAATACAAGATCTCTCCCATTTTCCAAAGCTACGACACTAAGACTCATAAAAGACTATTCTACTTCTCTCTAATATATTCTGATATAATATTATTATAAAGTAGAAACTCGATTAGGAATAACTGGCACGACCAGAATATATTTTTAACACAAGTTATATACAATGTAATTATTCTTTTCTACATCTCGTGTAAGTTGCGTTAGTTCCAATTTATTGTAATAGTGTAGTGTTACTTTAATTGAAAAGTATTTCTTCTTTTGGAATTCCATTTATCTAGTTTTACAA
Source organism: Nemophila menziesii (assembly GCA_029959085.1). Classification (NCBI taxonomy): domain Eukaryota; kingdom Viridiplantae; phylum Streptophyta; class Magnoliopsida; order Boraginales; family Hydrophyllaceae; genus Nemophila; species Nemophila menziesii. The sequence goes on along the minus strand of JARWIR010000016.1, from coordinate 23,277,254 downwards.
ACCAGAGATTGTTATTTTTCCAACAAATTAAAAGATACTACTTTTACGTCACTGGTTGTTTTTCTAGAATTGGTTATTCTATCTCGGCAATTGCTTCATTATTGAACGCAAAGGCCATTCCCGACATGAATAAGCTAGAGCTCCTTAATGTTCCAACTACATGCGTTGGGCACAAAATATCTTGATCTGTCTTGAACCATACAAACTCGACTTCGCTATAGTTGAAGATCCTGCACTTGTGGTGGAAAGAGAACTTCCTACTGAAGAAGAGTGGGCTAGATATCTTGCTCTCGAAGCCAATTTCAAGGAAAAACAAACACTATGGCTTAGGGATGGATGTTGAACAATGTCTTAAATCCAATATTTGCTCTCCTTTCCAAAGAGAGATCGAAAAAGATCATAAGGGTAACTCTTTGGAAGAAAATATGGGATTGTGAATGCCCGTACCCCGGTGACTCATCCACTGTTGTGGTTCCCGAAAAAAAAAAATTGTTTCCTCTCAAACTCGATTCTGGTAAGTTTTTGAGTTAAACAATGTCCTCTTCGTTCCCCTCTCCGTAGGAACCTGGTTTCCAGAGCTCTTCCTTTTCTAGTGGGACCCAAACTATTTTTCAAGGGGAGTAAATAATTGTTACCAAAATTGATGACTTTGTGGGGAAAGGGCATTAAATAATATTTTATTTTTTTGAAACAATATAACTCTTAATGAGAATGCTTCTAACTCGGACCATATCATTGAATGTTTAGAGGTGTGGTAGATTAGGCCATTTAAATTTCTCTTCTATTAAAAAGGTAATATATAAAAATTAGGGCATTCGGACTTAGCTGATTTTAAAAAACCTCTACAAGTTAAAGGAGTAAAACTATACTATATAATCTTTGTATACGACTACTCTAAAAGTAAATATAAGGCGGAACATGCATTTTTTGATATAAGGTAAAGGTTGAAAAAAAACTAGATTGCAAAATGGTTATAATTTCCTTAAAGATTTTTGTAAAACTAACAAAATTAACCATGAACTTAGTGCCCTTACACACCCCTTATAAATGACATAGCTTAAAGAAAGAACATGTCCCTTAAAGAGACAATGAATGCTACGTTAATTACTCCACCAACCAACATGGGAGGGGGGAAGTTGTCTGGTCGGCTAGTTGTTATCTTAATAGGCTACCCCATAAATACCTAGAAAAGACCCCTCATGAGTTGTGGAAAGGGTTTTTCACCAAACCAAAAAATTTAAATTATGGGGGTATCTGGCAAAAGTAAGATCACCGGATTTCCAAACCGATCATTGTTGGACCTAAGACCATAGACTCACAAATATTAATAGCCTTAATGAATTAATAGCCACTCGTGGTGGTCCTATTGAGAAGGACTTGATGAGTTACCTTATAAGTCATATCATCATTAAACGAGCACAATGTTGAGTGCATAAAAATTTAAATTAATTAATAACCACTGATGGTGGTCCTTTAAAGAAGGACTTCATAAATTCAATGTTGAAGATGAGATGTTCATGATAGGATGTTAAGCGTCCTTAATTATTGCATGTGAATAAATCGACAAAGTTCATACCCGCGGTGGGTGGTCCTTAGAGAAGGACTTGATGAATTCACTGCCAAAATGTGAGAATAAATATTCATGATAGGATGTTAAGGATACGTACTTACTAATCCCACATGAATAAAGTCCAAAAAGTTCGTATTCCACAAGGGGTGGTCCTTAGAGAAGGACTTGATGAACAACTGGAGGGTGATCTTTGAGGGAACTATAACTGTCAGTAGGGCAGAGTATCTGATGTGAGGGTCTCAAACGAAACCGTTAAGTTCAAGAGTACGTTCACTTAAACAGTGTCAATTCAAGTCGAAAGATATTGCCACTTAAGTGCAATTCACCCAACTGTTGACAGTTATGGAACCATGTTCATTTTCTCTCCCAAAGATCCTGAGTGGGGATTATTGGAATTAACAATTAATATCGAATTATTAAGTTAATTTTTTCATGATCTTATGGAAGATGTGGAAAAGCTATTCATGAGTTGAATAGTACCACATTGGAAGATGAGAAGAAAACCATTGAAAAGTCGTTACTTAAAATGGTTTATTTTCCCAATTTTTCATCCCATTAGGAATTGTGGAAAATAATTTTATTAAATAAAGTCCCTCATAGGAAATGGAGTAGAGAAAAAGTAAGAATTAACTGCTTACCTCTCTAACAATCCCAAAAGAAATAAAGACTATGAAATCCAAAAGAGTAGGCAAAGCCCCACACGCGCACCACCACCACCACCACTTGACCCAGCGACGACATCTGCGTCGGCGTCGGGACGTGGGGTTGTTCGTTGGGGGAGTTTTGGGAGTCAAACAATGAAATAGCTTTTGAAGTGGGACTACTGTCATTGGTACTTTATAACCTTCCAGACAAAAGACAAAACATCCATGGATTAAAGACTCATTAAACTCAGAGTATTCTCTAATCAAGGCTCAACAGATACAAGACTTGGTAAAAACGGGAATAAACCAGAAGCTAGTAAAAAGTCCAGGTTCATGCTACAATTTGAAAAGATGTATGCAAAAAGTTAGTAATAAAGGAGCACTTAACTGCCATGTATTGTGATGTTCTTGAAGGCCTCCTCCTCTCCTATATATACAAGACCTCTCTCATTTTCCAAATCTATAAAACTAAGAATCGGAAAAGACTATAATACTTCTCTATAAAATATTTAGATATAATATTACTAAACTCTGTTAGAGATAACCAGTACGACCTGAATATCTTTTTAAACAAGTTATATACCGTGTAATTATTTATTTCTACATTTCATATAAGTTTCTTTATGTTCAATTTATTGTAATAGTATAGTGTTACTTTAGTTGAAAAGTATCTCATCTTTTGGAATTCTATTCATCTAGTTTTACAAACAAATGATTGTTAATTTTCCAACCGTCAAAGCTACTACAACAAGACTGGAGACAACCACTTCAAATGATGATGATGATAATAGAATATTTACCAAGAGAAGATTATAGGTCGTTGGTTTGGTAGGTGTTAAAGTGCATTTGAATGTATTTTTTCTACTCATATTTCCAATTAAGTGATTAAGAGAAGTAATAAAAAAAACCAAGAAGTCCTTAGAGTATTTCCGTCAGACTTTTAAAAGTAACTTTTGGATTGGTAGATATTATAAATCAATCTAGTCCTATTAGGATTGGGAAGTAAATTGTGAAGGTTATTGAGGATCACATGATTATAATTAAGTTAATTCGAGAGATGATGTTGAATTAAGGCCTTATGATGCTTGTTCAAGCGTAAGGACTAATATTTTTGTAAAAATATCAAAAGTGGCCTTAAGGTTGAATATCATGAGCTTGTTTTAGATGGAGATGGACTAATTGTTAGACCTCATAAAAAAATTACTAGTTGGTGTGGGAATTTTGCATTACATGAAAAATTTAGAAGGATCGTTATCCATTTTATCTTGTGAAAGAAATGGTTAACCAATTAATGGAGCAGTTTGAAAAATTGATTATAAATCCACTGAATTAGGTGTCCTTAAATTTCATTTTGAGAGTCATGATATATGTAATAAATCTTTTGAACAATGTGGCAAGTTGGGGGAGAGAGGGGGAGGAGAGGAGGGGTTAAGACTATGATACTTAGGCATTGGAAGCCTGGAATGGTTTTAGAAAATCTGAAAACTTATAAGAAACTGGTATAGATTATATTAAGGGTTTGCCATTAGAAATATGGTCAAACTAATTATGAGCTACTTCATCCATACAAAAATAATGTCCATTTAGCTTTTCACACGGATTAAGAAACCTAATAAATGCATATAATATTATAAAATTTCCCCTCATAAAGTGTCTTGATATTTTAAATATGTATTAGAAGCATAAATTTTAATTTTGTAATAAGGACAATAATGGAAAAAGGTGGAAAAAAGTGTTTTAATATTCAAAATGAACTATAATTTTAGGACACTATTTTGCGTAAGTGGGCATTAATTTTGGGACGGCGGGATATATAGGAAGTATGTGGATGATCTAAATTGTTTTAATATCAAAGGACTACTTGTCATCATACTTGGAATAATAATTCATGTTTGGTACCATGAGTAGTGAAGTTCATAGAATTTATTCACTGGCAATTGGTATATTGATGTCTCCATTTATGTGATAGAATAATGGGTCAATTGCCCAAGAGGTCTTAAGGAGAATCATAGTGCCATATAGGAACCAAGTGATTCCTCTCTTCTACTTAGAGACCTCAAAATTGACAAATGTCATTACTACCCTTCTAGTGTATATAAGACAAAAAAATAGATTCTTTTCTCTCCTCCATTACCATTAATATCTCTCTCCTTAATCATTTTTTCTCTCTCCTCCTTCATTAACTATTACAAATTTCCAACTCCGACCACCGACCATCACCGAAAAAAGTACTAAGCATAAAGTTTGAGCATAAAGTACTGAGCACGGAAAAAGTATTGAGCATAAAGTATTGAGCATAAACAACTAAGCATGGAAAAAGTTACTGAGTATCGCGAAAAGTTGCTGATTGTTCAGATTTTTTTGTTGAGTTGCTTTACTTAGCATGCTCGTTTGCTCAGTAACTTTGCTTAGTATCGAGAAAATTAATTGAGTTTTTGAGATTTTTGCTGAGTATTAAGTAAAAAACGGTTGAGTTTACGGTATAAAAATGCTAAATATCAATAAATATACCCCAACTTAATTACACCAGAAGAATACAAAAATCTATTTTACATTATAAAACTAAAAAAACAATGCTTAGCCTAAATAAAACAAAAAATAGGCCCAACTGAAACAAACAGTACACGCACGACAGAAAAAAAATTGAGCTCGACAAAAAAGAAAATGTACTGAGCATCAACCGCACTACTAGATCGAACACGCACCACCTCGCACCACCACACACCACCACCAGCGCCAGCCCCACCATTGAGAGAAGCTGAAAAAACAGCATCTAAAACAGAGTCGAACAACCATCTCCATTAACAACCATCGATTTCTTCACGAACGGACGACGGCATCTCCAGTGAACGAGCTCCGTTAACAACCTTCAGAATTGCCATGGCTTGCAAATCCGGTGACTCACAAACAGAACTATCTTGCTGAGTTTTTCATCAGTCACGAACAGAACTTTCAGACGCGAACGAGCTCCATGCGAACAAGAAGACGATCGGCTCCCTACGAACGCGCCACCATCGCACCATCATTGTCGCGCGTGACTGTTTCCTGAGCGAAGGAGGACGACGTGACTGTTGCCTGAGCGAAGGAGAATGACCCTTGTTTTCACTGACATGGCTAATAAAGAGCTCGACCGTTCATCGATTTGTTCTGCTCATCGATTTGTTCAGCTCAGTAGGGTTCCGGTAGGGGTTTACTGATGAGAGAGAAGAGAAGAGAGAGTGAGTGACTTTTGGTTTTAATTTTCATTTGATAAAAAATAGTATATATAGAGAGAAATAATAAATAAAGGGGGTAAGAAGGTAAATTGAAATTTAGGCTTGTTGTGTTAACTTTAGTTTGTGGTCTTTAGTAAAAAGAGTGAACCCACCTAGTCTTGTTAGGTCCAACAGTGGTGTCTTCAAGACCCTTTGAGTAATAATCTCTAGAATAATATAGTTATTAAAAAAGTTGAAAGAATATATACTTGATTCTTATGGAATTGAAAGGATGATAGTGCAAAAGATGCTAAAGTTTCTTGGTTTAAATTATGTAAGAAGAAAGAGGGTGTTATAAGTCTTCACCGGTTATATCTTGTCAATCAAGTGGAGTTTAACCGTAACCATCGTCATCCTAGGTTATATAATCGGTTAGTTTTTCATTGATTTTGGAGTTTAAGCGTATAAATTGTCGTCCTAGATAAAACAATCATCCATTTTTTTTTTTTGAAAAATAAGTTAAAAGAAAAAAGAAATACCCCTATCAAATTTTATTTGTCTATATTTTTGTACATAAAAATTAAAGAAAGGCATTTAAAGACACTTAAATTTACAACTTGCCCTTAGTAGCATAGATTATTTATTACACTTTATTTTAAAGCTATTTAATTAAAGATAATATTGAAAAGTAAGAAAAAATAATTTTGATATTGTAAATTAGACTAATAATATTATTTTTTTTTTAAATTGGAAAAATAAATTTTGACAAATGGAATATCACAATTTACAAGAATACTGCACGAAAAAGACAATACAAATTTCTCAAATTATAGAGGTAATTTAACAACCATCTGAAAAACATACTTAAAAAAGTATTGTTTAGTTTCCAATCTTAATGGTTCTAAGACTGTTGACAAAAAGAATTATAAAACACGTGCCCAACAACATACAAGTTAATATTTAAAGGCTCCCTATTAATTATCTAATTACAAAAGTAAAAAAAAAAACCTCCTCCCAAGTTCTATTACAGTGAATACCAAACCTAAATCAGAAAATCTATTAGGGTTACAGAATTCCACATTTCTCATTTCCCATTTCACTCTTCTCTTTCCTCTCCCTCTCTTTTCTCTCTCTTGACAAGAAAACCGTTGCCGCCCTAGTAGTCAAGAAAACTGCTGCCTCCTTCGCTCCTTCTTCACCACCACCAACCGAAGCCTTGTACCATTTTCACCACTATCTCCTGTAGATGAAAACCGTCGTTGCCTTGGACCAGTCTTCATTACCACCAACCGCCGTCGTGTGGGGCCATTCTCCACCAACATCTCTTGTAGATAAAAACCGTCGCCGCCTTGGGTCATTATTCAACACCACAGATCTTGTTTTTTTGTTCCTATCGAGTGTGAAGAGCGAGAGTGAAGAGATTTATATTTCTTTTTTGTTCCAGCGAGTACGATTTAAGAGATTTATATTTCTTTTTGTTCCAGCGAGTTCACGTGAAGAGATTTCTATTTCTTTTTCGTTACAGCGAGGGTGAAAAGATGTGTTTTTTTTCCTATGACGCGTGTGAAGAGGTCTGATTTGTTTCTTCTCAAACCATGAACAGCCCATGGGTACAACCCCATTGGTATTCGAACTAGGTTTGTACCTAACCGCTGGAGATGATCTGTACCCCCATCTATTGTTATTCTAATTGGGACTGTACCTACCACCCGAGCTTTGACATATTGAAATTGGGCATGTACCCACTTGACTTTTACATGGACAACTAGCACTAAAAAATGAATTTACATGGTATTGGGTACTTAAGAAAATGGGCACAAGCATTAATGGGTGTGTACCTATTTCATATAAAAATTATTTTAGCTGTGATAAAAAGGTTCATGGATTTGTTTTTGTAACAAATGATCCACTGAATACCTGTTGTTAGGTGCATACCCATAACGTACTTAAAACCCAAATAAAATTAAATAAAACTTATTAATTTAAATAAAAAGAATATACATCTAAATTGGTCAAACGAAATTTATAACTAAGAATCTTATTAGAATAACTAAATGGATGGGGTTTACAAAATAACTTTTAGGTTGTGGGGCTGGAATTTGTAACTTCCTAAAAATAAAAATGGCTCGAATACTCGCCATTTTCTTGTAACTTTTGGCTCTCCCTCCCATTATTTGGCGCCAAAAGAAAGATCTCCCTCCCCTTGAAGATATCAGCGCGAAAATGGAGATCCCAAAATTAAGAAGCTCAAATGGTTTTTTGTTAATTTCTTTGTTCAAATATGGAATCAAAACAAAATTCTTCCCTCTTACAGAAGAAACCAAACGATGAAAATTTGAGCCAACCAAATGAACTAAGTCAAAATCATTATCCCTCCAAAACATATAATTCAACTCCATATAAATAGCTGCTAACTAATACTCACTTTTCAATTCACATTAAACAATTCTCTTTTGTAATTACATCTTGTTTTCCCATATTGGTCTTAAATCAGAGATGGAGATTGTGATTGTTTCACAGGCTGCACATGACAAGAAAGAGAACATACCACCAACAATGAAAGAGCCATTAAAGGTCAAGTCTTCTACCTGCATTGCTAAAAGAAGGTTCAGAAAGCCTCTTATGGACATTACACATCTCATTAATCAACCTACAATTCGACCAACCTCAACTGTATTCACCAGTTTTCAGCTGCATTCTGGTGTCTTAACAAGGACTACGAGTAATCAAAAGCGAAAAGCATCAGATGATAACGGTCTAACCCAGAATTCTGCCTCCAAGATACTGAGAAGAGATTTTCGATAGGATTATACAAATTCAAATAATATTGATTAAATATGTTACACATATATGTAAATACTAAATAGGATTAAAGATCTCATTAATTATTTTTTTTTTTTTTTGGACAAAATGAAAGAAAGCAGAGAGCTAGGTCTCTATCCAATTCCTAGCTTGTTAAACCGTCCTGAAAGCGTCCGGATAGTATCTTCCGTTGTAGTAGCTCCGTGCCTAGCGACTTTTGCAAGATGGTCTGCTTGACTGTTGGCCTTCCTTGAGATATGGTTGAAGGAGATCAGTCCTGCCTGATTAGCTCTTGCCCGAATCATCCGGATGATCGGGAGTATGTTCCATCTCACCGCTGACACCTGCTTAATACCTTGAATGATATCAAGGTTATCAGAATAAATACCTTTTGTTTCTCCTTGGAAATTGTTGCACTGCTCCACTGCGTCGTAAACCGCCCAAGCTTCTCCTTCGAGACTTGAGTTGCAAAATGTTGTTGAAAATTTAGAGGTTGTTTGCCCTGTATGACGGTTTTTGATGAAAATTCCAATGCCGGTCGGTTCGTGTTTATTGGAGAAAGAGGCATCGCATAAGATGCTGATGTCTTCCCCTCTGTTGTTATTACTCTGTCTGGCATTAGCTTGTAAATTCTCATTTCCCCGATTAACCGCTGTTGTTGACCAATTCTCTCCGTGTAACTCGATCATTAATTTTTTTGTACTCTGAATAATCTGATCAATACTGATAGGACCTCCCTCATGAATGACTTTCATCTTCGCTTTCCAAATATTCCAAATGAGAATCTGGACATAATTAATGACAATCTTTCTGTCCCAACCACCTCTTGAGAAGGTGTCTATGATTTGTAAAAACCAGTCGCCAATGTTATTAATCTTTATATCTGGGATTAATATTTGGAAAGTCGAGGCTGCCCATATTGCTTTATTTATATTACACTGAAGGAGAATGTGTTCGACTGTTTCGTCTTCTGACTGGCACCAGGGACACATGGGTGTGTCCGAACATTTCCTGTAAAACAGATTCAGGGCCGTCGGTATCGCATTCGTACTTGCTTTCCAGTTAAAAATTCGGATTTTTTTCGGTATATTAGCATCCCAAATTGTTTTCCACAAGGATGGTCGTACACCATTAACTGATGATGTTGTCTGCGGCTGTTCAAAAGTTTCAATATCCGTAAGTTTCTTGTATCCTGTTTTTGTTGTATATTTACCATCATTCGAGACCGGCCATATAAACCGATCTTCGCACTCTGTATTAATGTTCCTCATTCTTATTATTTCCGGGATTATAGGTTGTGGGAAGATTTCGTCAAGCAGCTCCGAATTCCATTCGTTGGTACCTGGTTTCCATAGCTCTTGAATCTTTTGTAGGCTGCACCCAACCGGTTTTTCAATTTTCCAGGTAATGTCTAGCCATTTATCTTCCCATATATTGATTTTTTGCCCGTTTCCGATTTGAAACTGTCCGTACTTTTTGAGAAAATCTCTGCCTTCTAGAATGCTAGCCCAACTCCAAGTTCTGTTCTGTCTTAATTTTACGTTCATGAACTCAGAATTAGGATAATAGATACCTTTTAGTAGCCGAGCCGCCAATGTTTGTGGATTTTGTAATATTCTCCAGGCCTGTGCTCCAAGCAGAGCTGTATTCATTCTTTTATCTCATTAATTATTAAAGACAGACTTTTCTATACTTCCGTTCTCTAGCATTTGTTAATTCTTTCTTGATATCGCTTCTTTTATTTTTTACATTTGTCTATTATTCATATATTATTAACGAATCAGGACCAATTTGCTCCATCTCCATGAGAAATTTGTTTAAAAATTGTTGATGGGTATGGTGTAGTTGGATGGGGGTAATTTTTTTTTTCTTTTTCGGCAAGGGACGTTACATAACTATAAACTACTTTTGTACAATTTTGACGTGTTACAAGACCAAAATATTTACCATAACTATCTAGGCAATTATTTTAAAGAGCTCCAACAATCTACACACTACTTTTAAAGTCCCAATCTCAACTAAACCAAATAACCCAACTAAAATAAGGTAAAAGCTCAAAACGCCTTCCAATCCTCCTTATACACTTTTTTTTTTTTTTCAAAGCAATTATATAGATAAAGATAATAGGTTACAAAGTCATCCTACCCCTATAGGGTCCTTGTCAACACTAAGGATAACTGCTAACTGGAGAGGGATAGAAACATCCCAATTGTCAAATAAATTGCTTAGAATCTTTTGTTTGGCAACCCAGTCAGCAGCAACATTTCTACTCCTACGAATAAGGGTAAAAGAAGGATGCGATAGTTCCGCCAAAAAATAAATATTACAAATAATGTTTTTAATTGAATGACTCGGAATAAAGTTTCTTGAAGAAAGGGGCTTCATGATCTTCGCCGCGTCATTTTCAATAATCACGCTTCCAACAGGATAGTCTAAAGCCAACTCGGTTGCTTTAAGAATCCCAGTGGCCTCTGCTTCTAGTACTGACTCTGCCTCGATTTTCCAACTTTTACCTGTTACAAGTTCACCATTAGAGTCTCTAACTAAACATGCAATAGCTGATCCTTTATCCGAGAAAGCAGCATCACAGTTTATTTTAAATTTATTAGGTGGTGGTTTCTTCCATTTATCTTTAAATTTATTATTAGTATTGGAATTATTACTAATAATTTGGTTTGTGATTTGGTTGGTGTTATCAAGCCCATTAATTTTATCCATGAAATTAGTATCATTAGGGTTTGATATTCTATAATATTCTTTCCATGCTTCTACAGAATTTTTAATAGTTATTAGAGGGTCACAATTTTTACTGTTATAGATAAATTTGTTTCTATCTTTCCAAATTTGCCAAGTAATTGTGCAAATAAGTTCTAAAATTCTATCTTTTTTGTCAAAAGTAGAGGTTATTTGTTGTATATAATTTAAAAGCCATTGATCTATTCTATTTGTGCTATCATTATCAGTTTTGATATTCAGTGGACTAGTAAACCATACACTTTTGGCCCAAGGGCATCTAAACAGCATATGTTCAACTGTTTCAATATTATTGTTACATAGTTTGCATATATTTGTAACACTACATTTTTTGTTAAAAAGATTTTCTTCAGTGGGTAGTAGGTTTTTTATTGCTCTCCACATGAAATTCCTAATTTTGGTTGGGGTTTCCATTTTCCAAATTAGGTCCCAAAGTTCTTTACCTCTAGTGATAGAGATTGTTGGTATATTTTGATTTTTAATAATATCTTTTTGGATTTCCTCATTTTTAAGTAAATGGTATGCTTCTTTAACTGTATAATTTCCATTTTTGCAAAAATCAATGCAAAAGAAATCTTCACAATCCATATTAGGTATAAACATTCTTTCAATTTTATCACTAATTTCTCTACTATAAATTTGCCTTATAAGATTAACATTCCAAGTTTTATCCCTTGTTATGAGTTGATTAACCCTTATTATAGAAGGGACATTAGGTTTAATAATATTGTTGTTATTATTAATCCACCTATGTTCATGTAAATTAATATTGGCTACATTTCCAATCTTCCACTTTATATTTTTATCAAAGGTTGCTCTACCTATTAGGATACTCCTCCAACCCCACGAGGGAGAGCTTCCTAGTTTGGCTTCAAGAAATTCACACTTGTGGAAATATTTTTCTTTTAAAAGCTTATATAGTAAGGATTCTTTTTTATTAGCAATATTCCAAGCTTGTTTGCCTAGTAATACTTTGTTCATTAGGTGAAGGTCCCTAAAGCCAAGACCTCCTTCAAATTTGGATATGGTTAAAAGATCCCATTTAGCCCAATGTATTCTTTTTTTTCCTTTGTCACCCCACCAAAATTGTGCAATGATAGAGTGTATTTGATTAATAATATTTTTAGGAAAGATAAAATTAGACATCATATAATTTGGTAGGCTTTGGATGATGGCTTTAATGAGAACTTCTTTTCCTCCCTCAGAAAGGAATAAGGTTTTCCAATTTTCCAATCTTTGTAGAACCCTATCAATTAGAAATTGAAGGTCTTTTGATTTTGATCTACTCCATTCTGTTGGAATGCCTAGGTAATTTCCAAGGTTATTTGTTTTTTTCATATTCAATCTAGCTGCCATTACATTTTGGAGAAATGTTGGTGTATTAGGGCTAAAAATTACCCCACATTTATTGAGATTTAGACAGAGGCCAGTTCCATTCTTATAAAGGTTCATAATATCCATAAAAGATTGTATCTCAACATTATCAGCTTTAAGAAAAAATAGGCTGTCATCAGCAAAAAGGAGATGAGTGATTTCAGGACAGCTGTTTCCTATTTTGATACCTTGTATTAATTCTTTTTCTTTTTTATCCCTAACCAGATCATTTAGGGTTTGAGAGATTAGACAAAAAATCAAGGGTGAAAGGGGGTCACCTTGTCTAATGCCTCTAGTAGGATTTTTAAGTTGGTGACTTTCACCATTAATAATAATAGAGTATGTTACAGAGGATATGCAAAGCATTAATTTTCTTATCCAATCTTCATTGAAGCCCATTTTAATCAAGAGATCTTGTAAAAAGTCCCATTCTATAAACTCATAGGCTTTTTGAATATCAGCTTTAATAGCAACCATATATTTTTTGGTTGTTTTCCTTCTTTTGATATGTGTTATTAGTTCATGAGCAATCATAGTATTTTCTTGAATTACTCTATTTGGCATAAAAGCACTTTGGTTTTCCCCTACCAGTGAATTCATATAGGGTTGTAGTCTATTGACCAAAATTCTAGCTATGATTTTATAAATAAAATTAGAGCAGCTGATAGGTCTGTAGTGTTTTATATTAGTAGGTTTACTAATTTTTGGTATGAGGGTGATTGTAGTTTGATTAATATCAGTTAAATCCCCTTTATTGTTCCAGAAGTTGTTAATAACTCTCATAAGATCAAGTTTAATTATTTCCCAGTAATGTCTAAAGAAATTACCATTATAACCATCTGGTCCTGGGGCCTTGTTAGGTCCAAGTTCCCATGTGGCTTTTTTAACTTCCTCCTCATTGATGGGTTTATTTAGATTATTAGCAGATACAGTATCAATCTTAGAAGATATAATATCAATAGTGCTTTTGTAATCCCTTTTACCCACAGAAGTGAATATGGTATTAAAGTAACTCAAGATTTCATTGTTGATATCAATTTTGTTATCTAACCAAGTACCTCCATCATTGGTGATGTTAGTAATGTTATTTCTTTTTCTTCTTTCTTTAGTACAAGCATGATAATACTTTGTATTTTTTTCCCCTTTATTAAGCCAGAGATTTCTAGATCTGGTTTTCCAGAAATTTTCTTCTCTTTTCCAAGTATCTTCCAGTTCTCTTATGGTGGTATTATATTCATCCCAATTGAAATTAGGGTTATTTGAATTAGAAATGATTTCTAATTTTTTTATAAGTTTATCAATTTGGATCTTGTTATTTCCAAAATTTTTCCTATTCCAATCTCTGAGTGCAAAGCTACACTTTTTTAATTTATAATTGATAACCCTATTAGGGTTACCCCTAAGGTTATTGTAATCCTTCCAAACTTTTTTGATAATATTTAGACAATCAGTATCTGTAGTCCAAAAGTTTTCAAAGTAAAACCTTCTTTTTTTAAAATTGTTAATTTTATCATGATGTAATACTAAGGGACAGTGGTCAGACCCAATAGCAGGAATAATAGCAGTCCAAGCATTAGGAAAAAATGTATCACAGTAAACAAACAAACCCAAAAAAAAACCTATTAGGTTTTGAAATCCAAAACCCAACCTACCCCATCCTCTGTTCTCTCTCATCTTAGCGTCTCTTACCTCCCAACCCATCGATCTTCACTGTCTTGCCGGAGCAGACTCCACCGTCAAGCAGCACCACCATCGAACCTTGCCAGAGCAGCCTTCACCGATCTTCGCCATCTACATAACAAAGCCGCTCTCTAGCACTCCTCACAACGCCTCTTCTTTCCCTCTCTCTTCTCTATTTCTTTTATCGAACAAATCCCACCACAATTATGCACCACCGCACCATTCTCCACCATCTCAGCTTCACTCCTGCATAATAAATCCGGCGCTCGTTGAACATCTCTCCACCGCCGTAAATCTGCACAAGAAAAACGCCGCCACCAGTGTACCATCTATCCACCGCGACAGATTTGCACAAGAAAAATGCCGCCACCAGTGGACCATCTCTCCACCGCCGCAGATCTTCACAAGTAAAACCCCGCCACCAGTGGACCATTCTTCCCAAGGGCAGAGCTAGGATTAGTTATTAGGGGAGGCCAAGGGGGTTCGGGGGCAACGACCCCGAATTTTTTTTTCTGAGGTGTTTGCAATATAAGTCCATATATTATGCAAAAATTGTAATATGAGTCCTTATATTATGTAAAACGGTAAAATAAGTTCTTATATTTTACAAAATTGCACTATAAGTCCTGTATTAAGTAAAGATTGCACTATAAGTCTTAATATTAATTTTTTTAAATTAATTATTCTATAAATAAAATAATTATAAGGTTAATAAAATAAATTTTATAATTTAAGAAGGTCAAAAGATTATTTTAAAAAATTTTGAGGTGAAAAATTACTATAATTAATTTTTTTATAAGTAGTATATTTTTTTTTTTTGAAAAGTCAGGAGGGGCCATGGACCCCCCCTAGGGTAAGGCTGGCTCCACCCCTGGTTCTTCCACCACCGACGCCGCTATGCTGCACCATGCTCATTGTTTTTCAACGTTTACACTTTTTTTCTTTCGTTTTTAGTTGTTCAGCTTTGTATTCTTGTTCCAATGGTAACTGTTAAGAGATTCTTTTTGTAATTTGTTCCAAGCTGCGAATGTGAAGGAATTTCATATTGTTATTTCTTCTGTCGGTGAGTTGTGAAGATATTTCTTTTTGTTTTTTTAATTCCAAATGTGAATGTGAAAAAATTTCTTTGTGTATTTTGTTTTAGGTGCGAATGTGCAGTGATTTCATTTTTTTTAATGTTATCTCATAGAAGAATGAGGTAAAAACTTTGTTGGCTCATACCAATGGATGGATATCGACACGATATCTTCGATCGGATTTCTAAATAAGTGCGGATAATAACCTCGGACATAAACAAGCCTCTAGAAAAATACTATTAGAACCCGTAAAACGTAAAAACGAACATAAAATGCATTTGGTACATACCAAACTCGGGAAAATTGGTACGTTCCACACAAATAAATATTAGTCCATACCAAACTTAAAAATATTGGTATGTACCAATAACAAACTTGAGTAAGGGTATAAGGGTAAAAAATCTAACTTAGGGCTTTGTTAGAATGATTTTTTAGTTAGGATTTTGTGAATATTTTTTTTTGTTTTTTGGGCTTCTAAAAGTAATTTCCTCATAACAATCTGCACCTTGAGCATCTCACTTAATCCTACGATTTTGACGTGTTTCCTACCAATCTCGTTAGGATGGAATTCTCCAGAAAGGGATGAGAGATTTGTTGGCATAACCCAGGTTTTGATAACGTTAAATACTATGTACAACACGACTACGTTCGAGCACCTCTAAACTAGACAGGGACTAAGCGTAGTCTAGGTGTTTCTTTTAGACGGATTTCAATTTGTTTTATCCAAATTATATAAAGGGTATGACTCATTCAACGAACACTCAGACGAAACTTTTATTTGTCAAACCACTCAGATGAAACATTCCCAAACATTCCTTCTATTTTTATTTAATATTTAGTTAACATAAAATCAAAATACTCTCAATATATTAAGGACATGTTTGGTTGCTAAAACCATGAGGTGAGGGATATATCTTGTTCCCTAACAAGAGGGTGGCCCTCGGGGTGGGAGGTGGGTGGCTTGGATTGAGTAAAAAATTTCCAAGGAGGGAACACGGAGGGGTGTGTGTGGTGCAGTGGGGATGGGGGGGAAAATTCTATTCTTTTTCACTAGGAGGCAATTGTGGGTAATTTTTTTCGAATGCGCAATGATGGGTTGTATATTTCAAAATGATGTGTTGTATGTGTAAAGTTCTGGTATTATCCACTATTATATGTGTAAAATTTAGTTGTCATATATAAAAAGATGAGTTGTTACATGAGACTTTGGATGTATTTTACCGAGATGCGGGTCAAACAATCAACAAAGAGAAGTCAATTGTACATTTCTCTAAAAATATTGATGAAGAGGTGGCGGCGAGTATCTCGTCTCTAAGTGGATTTCTTAAAAGCGAGGGGATCGGAAAGTACCTTGGTGTTCATATCCTTTCGGGGCGTAGACCAAAGGGATTCTTTGGCAAGCTTATTAATTCCTTGCGTAACAAGTTATCGAAGTGGAAAAGCAGAACACTATCTCTAGCTGGGCGTATTACATTAGCACACTCGGTTCTTAGTGCAACACCTATGTACATCATGCAGGTGGAGAAATTGTCGGGTTATGTTTGCAACGAAATAGATAGGATTTAGAGGGAGTTCATTTGGGGTTCTTCCGGTACACAAAAGCGTATTAGTTGGGTCGCGTGGAAGGATATATGCCGACCTAAGAAGTTGGGAGGACTTGGTTTTTGCGTAGCTGAAATATGAATGAAGCTTTACTTGGAAAGTTAGGTTGGAAATTGATACATGACGAGTCTACCCTTTGGCCGATTGTTATGAAGGGTAAGTACTTTCGGAAATCTCCCCTTCAGTATGTGGGGAAGCAAAGTGATTCGCGATTGTGTAGAGCCATCGTGGAAGGTATTGTCGTAGTTAGACGGGGATCCCGATGGCTCGTAAAGCATGGGAGAGATGTGTCATTTTGGTTCGACTGGTGGGTAAGGGACTCACCCCTTATCGAGCAGGTTATAGGAAGGGTGGATGACTGTGATAAGGACAAGAGTGTAGTGGATTATTTGCGTGAGGACAGTTTATGGGATTGGGAGGCGTTTCAGCATCTTTGTCTCCAATGAAATTGTTATAAGTTACTGGTATTAGCTTGAGGGAAGGGGAAGAAGGTAATGATAGGCTGTCATGGTTATATGAGACCAACGACCAATTCTCGGTTAGATCGGTGGAGTGGGTAGGTGCTTCCAATGGTAGCCGTGTGGACTTTAATTGTGAAAGGATTTGGTCATTGAAGTGTCCCCAAAAAACATGAGTCTTTCTTTGGAGAGCGGTACAAGAACGAATTGCAACTAGAGGGAATCTTGTGAGGAGGGGGTTGGAAATTTTGGGTTTGTGTGCGTTATGTGGTATAGAAGATGAGAATGCCTTGCATTTGTTTAGAGATTGCTCAAGGATTAGACTGGTGTGGGCACTCATTAGAGCGAAGATTAAAGTATGGACTGATAATAGATGCGGATAGGAGGGGGACTAGTGTTGGGAGACTGGAAAGTACATAACTATTTGGGGAATTTGGTGTAGATGGGCGCAAGCAGGTGTGGGGTTATAGAAATCAGCAGCAGGGGTCTAACTTTTGTTATTTGCATAATCAGGTCCTTGGTGCTTCAACTCAGCAGGTTCGTTACACAACAGGTCAGCAGCTCGATTAACTCGGATCGACAAGAGGAAATCAATAGGTCCAGTCCAGGGGCACCAAGTGCAAGGGAGTCCAACCAATAGGTGTACCATGGTGCAGCTGGTACAGGTTCGGTCGGGCCTGAATACTCCTATTCCGAGATTAATATGACATGTTCAGATAGTGCCTGGTGGTTAAAGAATGTATCAAATAATAAATTATTCGCCGGGGTGAATTGGAGTTTGTTTTTTGGGGAACTTATTGATGTGATTTGGAAGGAACATAGCCAAATTGTTTTTAATGGCGGGGAACTTCCCAATGAATCAGAGGTGTTTCGGAAGGCTAAATACTTAGCAACTTTGTATAGTCGGGCTTGCGGACAGGTACCAGGAAGGGAGCAATCTAGGTGGGCTTTGGTGAGGTTAGTTGGGTGGAAGAAACCTACTAGAAGATTGAAACTAAACACGAACGTGTGTTGTAATAGGTGGCGTGGAAACCGGGGGGAGGTGGACTTATTAGAGATGTAAATGGAGAATGGGTGAAGGGTTTTCGCATAAGAGTCTATCATGATATTCCGGCAATTATGGAATTAATAGCTTTGTGTGAGGGATTGAGGATGGCGGAGGGGCTTGGAATAAGAGAGATCAAGGTAGAGGTAGATTCTTGGGAGGCTATTGAAGCGGTTAAGAAGGTAGAGGATGGGCGAGGACCAGGTGCGGATTGAATCCACAATATACGAGAAATTCTTGCACGAAATAACAGTTTCACTTTGAAGAGTATCTTTAGAGAATCTAATGTATGTGCGGATCGGCTGGGCTGGATGGGAATGAATAGAGAAGAGTCGTTTGTGCTCCTTTGGGATCCTCCGGATGGTATTTGGGGGCTTCTTGTAAAGGATAAATTGAGATGGAAGACGCCGAGGGTAGTCTACAATTAGGAGTTGATTGTAATGTACTAGATTAGTGTTTCCTTGAGTTTTACCGATCCCTTAGCATCTCCTTTTGTATTAAAAAAATGACGAGTTGTTCTTTTTTTGGCTGGGTTGTATGAGGGGGCGGAGCTGGTGAGTTTTTCTTAATTTCTAGTTTGAAAATATATGGCTTGTGGAGGTGTGGGAGGTTCGTGGGGGAGGTTTTTATTAGGGGTGAGCAAAACAAAACCAAAAAACCGAACCGACCCTAAAAATCGAAAAAACCGTTCGGTTCGGTATTAGCTTTTTAAAAAATCGAAAAACTTTGGTTTGGTATTTCAATGGTAAACTGGACCGAAAAACCCGAACCGAGAGAATACAAAATTAATTTATATCCCTAATTTTTTTAGTTCAATGATCTCCAATCTATCCTTAGTTAAGATTTCTTGATTTTCATTCATATCTTAAAAACTATTATAATTAGGGAGTAGAAATGAATTAAATTTTAGAAATAAAAATAGCATGCACCACCACTGAAAAGATCATAATATGCAAAATATTTTTACATGAAATATTAGTCGATATATCTTAAAAGATGGTTCATTTATTAAAAATTCTTTAATTTAAAGCGTACATATTAAATTATATAAATATTTCTTTGTAATTAATTATTCACAGTTTGAATGCATAATATATCAATTTCAAGAATACAATTATTTTATATTGATCAATAAAATGAAAATCGAACATATTATATACACTATGCTAAATAATCAAATGTTTCAAATAAACGTTCGTGAAATTTATCCAACTATCGAATCAAACACATATCAAAACTGATAAATATACCGAACCGAACACAAACCAAACCAAAAACCGATAAAACTGAACCGATGAAAACCGTTCGGTTCGGTTTCGACGCCCTTAAAGACCGAAATATTTGGTTTCGATTTTGGATAGAACCGAGCCTAACCAAACCATGCTTACCCCTAGTTTTTATAATTCATGTATAAATATAAATTTTGGGCTTTGCCGTAAGGGTTGATTTTGTAATTATAATTTATAATTTTAAAAAGACTTCCTTTTAGGTGGGGTGGAGTGATGTCAGTTTTACAAAAAAATGGTAGAAAAGGGAAGGGGATTGTCTTGTCAAATCTTTTTTTTTTTATCTTCTTTAGTTTTTATTTTATTTTTCATTGGTAGGTAAATATATAAAATATCATATGTTTTTCAGTATAAATTTATTAGATACTGGTATAATATAATATGTATTCTTACAAACATGCTTAAAAAAAGTATTGTTTAGCTGCCAATCTTAATGGCTCGAAGACTCACCATTTTCTTGTAATTTTTGGTTCTCCCTCCCATTATTTGGCGCCGAAAAAAAGATCTCCCTCCCCTTGTAGATATAGCAGCGCCAAAATGGAGATCCCAAAATTAAGAAGCTCGAAACGTTTTTTTGTTAATTTCTTTGTTCAAATATGGAATCAAAAACAAAATTCTTTCCTCTTACAGAAGAAACCAAAATATGAAAATTTGAGCGAACCAAATGAACTAAGTCAAAATCATTATCCCTCCAAAACATATAATTCAACTCCATATAAATAGCTGCTAACTAATACTCACTTTTCAATTCACATTAAACAATTCTCTTTTGTAATTACATCTTGTTTTCCCATATTGGTCTTAAATCAGAGATGGAGATTGTGATTGTTTCACAGGCTGCGCATGACAACAAAGAGAACATACCACCAACAATGAAAGATCCATTAAAGGTCAAGTCTTCTACCTGCATTGCTAAAAGAAGGTTCAGAAAGCCTCTTATGGACATTACACTGAAGGAAAATTGCAACTCAGTTATATCAAAATATAATTCAGCGGAAACAAAATTGCAATTAAAAAACCATCTAGTTGCGATTTAAGGATTTAAAACAAAGAAAAATCGATTACATACCTTAATACGTTGTATGAGAATCGAATTGCCCGATCGTAGCTTCAAAAACTTGAAGCCTCCACGCTTTGCACACCGAGGATTTGAGCCTTGCTTTCAGAATCAAATTCTGACTTGGAAAAAAACCTTTTACTTTCTTGTGTGTTTTTTTCTTGGAAGAAAAACTGATTAGAGAGTTATTCCTATATAATGACTCTCATTATATTCTTATAACTCAAGAGAAGAAAATGAAAAGCCAAGAAGTGGAAAAGCCAAAAGCCAGGAACGTATAATGAAAACTAATTATCTTAATAATTTGGTCCACTACCCACTTCTGAAGTGGACTTGGACATTTTACATTATACAAAAAGACTTGACTAGCCTAGCGGTTAGTGACATATTTCACATTGCTAGAGGTCCATGGTTCGATCCACGAACCTATGACCTTTTTCCCCTTTTTTTTTTCTCTTTTGCCTTAGATCGGTCTTATATTGGAATATAAATTTGTGCTAGCAAATCAATATACCAATATTCCAAGTATATAATTAACTAATATTTATTATCTAATAATAAAATTAATTAACGTCATGAAGCAAGTACAATACACTCGTTAGTGTGCGACTACGTGGGTTCATCGTTAAACCGGTAGTAGTTAATTAAATTAACCACTAATCGAGGTTGGCGTCTAACAACACTCCCCAACGACCGGATAACGTGAAGTAACTCTGTACAAGGAACCCGGTGAAGAATCATACATGTATTCCCTCTATCTTTACAGCTCCGGATCATCCTGGGATATGGTACAACTGTCAAATCCCATTAGAAAATCAACTACGTTACACGTCGATTATCAACGATTGACGAATGACCTAAGAAACTCATTTCTTCATTCATTCTATCACCTTGGCCAAGGATTCGATACAATCGTTATAATCTTATGACATCGTAGAGCTCAAACTCTTTACCTAGAGTTGATAGATTCCATCTTGACTCATCCCTAGGAGCATATATACTTAGCTACGTCCAATATCCTTTCGACTAGTATTATGACACACTAGTAGTCCAGTATCAAAACATAACAAGCACATACACTACTAGTGATGATCTCAGGTCAAAGGATTACAAGTATTAAAATCCTTATAGAGATTAACCTACTTGACAGTTCAAGGTAATTAACCATTAGGAATCTCTAGTTTTAGTCGGTTCGATAATCACATCTCTATGTGCATTGTCTATGCACCTAACTCGGTAAACGAGAACTACCGATATTTATCCAATAAATACTTGTTAGCTACATATTAATCTAACCGGATTATCGAGGTCCTAACTCGATGATCCTGCGATTAAGAACAAGTTTAGATTAAGTCCTCTAAGCTAGATTCTCATTATCATAACACCTTATGATATCTAGTTCGTAACTTAATCAAGGATTTGCCTTTATATTATGTAGATTAATACCATAATCATAAAGGCTTGCCACAGATTCAAGGAAACAATTTCTTTAATCAAAACTGTAGGGATAACTATTATCGTGTACAGTAAACACTTGTGTTCAATCCATTACAAGACGATCGGGGCTAGGGCATAATTCCAACAATCTCCCACTTGGCCTAGACCCAATCGTTCTAGTACCATAATTCATAAACAGTTTGTTCTCATCAGACTCTTCTGATAGACACACTTAAATGAATAGATATACATCGTGTTCCTTCCCTCTACCTATTGAATGTGAACATCTTCATGTTCAATTATATCTCGAATCAAGCGGTACTACTGCAGAATTTGTTTGGATCTATAGTTTATTCTAGGTTTCTTTAATCATACAATATCTCAAATATTGTCATCGTATAAAGAAACAATATCAACATTGTGAAACCACACTATGTATATATAAAGAACTATTTTATCCAAACCACTGGCATAGTTGCATCTTATGCTGCTATGTATTCTACTTCTAGTAACTGAAATCTGCTACAGTGTCTTGATTGGAACTATTCCAATTTACTTCTCCTCTATATAGACACAACCATATTTTGATTTGCTATCATCCACGTTTGAAGCAAAACAAGCATCTATATACCCAATTAGCTTCAACTTATATTCTCCACATATGAGGAATTGGTCCTTAATACTTCTTAAGTACTTAAGGATAGTCTTTACTACTTTCCAACATTTCTCATCAAGGTTACCTTCATACCTACTCGCTACTCCTAGCGTGTAGTGTACTTTAGGTCTTATACATTTTTCATGGTGTGTTAGATAGATCGTTATTGTTTTAACAAATAGGACTATACACATTCATTCTCTTACTTTTAGGGTCCTAGAACAAACCCTAACATTAAGAGTAACTCCAAAGCCTATTGTCGAATAGATACTCTTGGAATTTCCATGCGATACTTCTAAAAAAGTATAAATGTAGTAAGATTGATATAGGTCAAGTAGCTTCTTTGATCTATCTCTATAAATCACAATTCAAAGAATATAAGCTACTTTTCCTAAGTCTTTCACGGAGAACTATTAGACAATCAAAAACTTGGTTAATTGCTTGGTTGGTATATCATATCCTTATGTGATAATATGTCATCTACATATAACACTAGGAAGATAAGGGTACTCCCACTAGTCCTTTGTACTCTTATGACTCTTATTCTAAACTCATAAAATCAAACTATTTGACTGTATGAAAGAGAATAATCCAACTTAGTGACATTTGCTGAACCCATTAAATGTATTTTGGAACTTACATATATTATTATGAGTAAATGGAAATATCAGACCTTTAGGATTGGTCTTAAGGACGTCATAAACTCCCATTTAGTGAAAACTATTTTTCACATGAAATTACCATATCTCAAAATAATAGCATGTAGTTACCAATCGAAGAATCTGAAATGAATTAAGCATTTCTATCAAAAATGAATTCACCATAATAAATGGTTTCCTTTTAATTTAAACGCTTAGCAATTAGAAGGACGCTACAGGTCTCTACCTTACCGTCTACTCCAATCATTTCCCTAGAACCCATTTACTATAAATGGATCTTATATCTGTTAAAGATTCAACCAAAGTACTATACTTTGTTGATTCTTATAGATACAAATACAGATTCTATAGTTCTTAACCACTTGTCACTATCTAGACTAGTCATAGCCTCTTCATAGGGATTTAGGATCATCACTTGATGGGGTTATCATCTATATGATCCCCTCATCAACTATCACCATTATTACAATTGATTTTGGTGTACGATGATATCTATATAACCTATAGGAAGCTTGTGTACAATAAATTCTTCTTTCTCTTGATTTGTTAACTTCCTTTTTCCAAGAAAGGTTCATGAATCGTCCCTAATTCCTCAAAGTGTGAGACTTGAACCTTAAATGAAACTATTAACTCGTCAAGAAAAGAAAGACTGGCATGCATCGGATGCTCTTTAGCTTGTATAAATAACTCTGAAACCTTTATTTCATTATGATCTATTTCCACATTATGAATTCCTTCACTATGGAATTCCAATCTAAAAGGTTGTCTACCTTACCACAAACCCTTTGTGTTTAGAATGGTGTGGAAATATTACCTCGTTATTTTATTTGGGTATCCAACAAATCTATATTTGAAAGATATCAACTCAAGCTTAGCCATCATAAGTCGTTTAGTATAAATCAAACATTTCAAAATCTACATTTTAAGGTTTGATTTATATCATCTCCATACCACATATGGATTCTATCGACTGTTTAGTGGGACCTAAGAGTTCATTAAATATGCAATTGACTTTAAAACATAATCCCATAGGAATATTTAAAACCTAGTGAATCACTGAGACAAAATCTAATTTTGTCATAGATAATCTATTAATTCATTGCTAAGATATTCACCTATACAGGTTGATATCTTACTTCCTTCATACTCTTATATACTTGCTTTCAACTTCACTCAATAGTAATTTGAACATTTCAAATTATTTATATTGGTGTTACATTTGGTAAACACATATATATCTGTTATATAGTTTGTGAAGGAGATGAAGTAAGAATATCTATCTTTGGCTAAAGTTTAGACTGGCCACATACATCAATATATAGTGGACATAAGAACTCATTAACATTGTCTCCATTTTCATCAAAATGAGATTTAGTCATATTTCATTGAGATAAGTCTCACAAGTTTCATATGATTCAAAATCATATTCTACAAGGAAATCTTCCTTGTGAAACTAGTAAACTTTTTCTCACAATTTATGACTTAGTTTATAACACCAAAGATAAGGTTTGATTAGTACGATTATCTATTTCGATTTATGACCAGAAACAACTATAACATCATCACGTAGTTACTTAGGCAATTATAATTATCATATTGTAAGTATCCAATGGGGTGTAATTCATCACTATGAAAAACTCCATTGGTCATTTTATATTACATTAATACACCATAACTATCTTATGATCAAATGACCATTTTTTTTCGAAAACAAGTTTACGAACAAAAACAGTTCTCTTACAATATGTTTTTCCATATGCATCTTTAAAGAATTAGTTATTACAATTGTGGTTGCAACAATTGCTCCATTACCGAAATTATAATTTAACTTCTCTTATTCTTATTTGTCTATTAATCTTTAGAGTATGCAACACTTTGCATATTCCTAGACTACTACGAGTATCCAATACCCTTTTCGAGTAATTAATAGAAGTTCAAGAAATTACGGAAACAATTTCCATTGATGCCCTTACCTTGTTTCTTGGTATTAGATAACTGGTATCTAAAGGTCATACTAAGTTACTTATACATCTTCTAAAGATATTTAAGGATTCATGGGAATATCATGCTTAAAATATCTTTTGAAGTTCATAACTCATGGATACAAGAATATAAACTTAGTACCATTACTAAGTTCTTATTACTTTAGACATGCATCACATACATTCTATGCATCCTCAAGAGATAATTTAGTCAACAACTCATTTAACATATCAATGAGTTTTCACGTGCATAAGAAAGACTCTCAAGTTGCTGTCATAATCCTTGAGATTACAACCAACTTGGGATGATTTGAGAAGTGAATTCGCAGAATTATCGAGAAATCTAATCATGAGAAGAAATAGGGAACAACGCTTTAGGAACACTATTATATAACTGTCAAAGATATGGACTGTTATCTAAGAGATATATAATTGGAAACTTTAAAACATGAATGAGCCCCCTGGTAGTCAGGTCGTTTCTCACGCATAATTAAAGTGAAGAATGAAAACTTTAAAACACGAATGAGCCCCCTGGTAGTCAGGTCGTTTCTCACTCATAATTAAAGTGTGGTACATTACCTATTTTATCATATAAAATAAGAGACTCAAAACTATTTAGCCCCCTGGTAGTCAGGTCGTTTCTATTTAGTTTTGTTAAGTTATTCCATCCTATAATAGAGTATTATCAATCCCACATCCTCTGGGTAGTCCAGACTAAAAACGTAAAATTAATAATTTAACCTATTATCAAACAATATAGATTTTTATAATTTGTACTCGAACTACAAGTCCACCTGGTAGTCAGATCAAAACTTGCAAACTTAACAAATTTAAAAATATACTTACGATGGAAAAGTCTCACGAAATATCATATAAATCGTTTTATAAATTCAATAATTTATAACTATTAAGTGGGAATTTAAAGATTCATAATCTCAAATTTTAGAATAAGACGGTGTTCGAAGTTATACGAAAACAAGAAATATATATTATATCAAATATAATATATCTAATATAAAATGTAGGGTTTCTTGTTAAACCTTTTAGGATTAAAAAAAAATCTTATTACAAAAATCCTTATTACACAAAAACAATTTTAGTGAAAAGAATTCTAATAAGAAATATGAACAACCACTAAAATGAGAGGCATCACTTTTATGAGTTCTATGACTATATTAAAAGAAAAATGTAGTAATATCAAATATCCACCTGTCATCGAACGAGTCAATACATATGTATTACTTTTACAACTAATACATCTACCCAATTCGATCAACAAGTTACTTCTTTTTTCTTTTTTTTAATATATCAAATAAAAGAAAACAAAACCTACTTTCAATCTCTTGTTCCAAACAAGACAAACAAAGTGTTTCTAATTTTCTTTTAATCAAAAAGCATCCAATTCCAAACTCATTTTTTTTTAAATATCATGAATTCAAAAATTCAGAATTACTTACATGGTCAACGATATACATCCAATGCTTATTAGTCTATCATGACTATCATATCAAACTACCACATAAAATAAAAGAATCCAATTCTAATTTCTTAATAGATACATGGTTTTCCTTTTTCCTCTTCTCCTTTTGTTAATCACTATGACCAAACAAAAAGAAAATAAAGTTTAACGGCCACAGTATTTTTTTTTGTTTTGTTCGAATTAACGGCCACAGTACCATTACTATGACATAACAGAACAGTGATTCCAGATAACCTTTTTGCCGTTACTTTTGTTACAACAATTATCAAAATAATTATTCAGCCTTCTGTGCAACAACAACCAACCACCTTACGTTAAATTACAAAAGAATCACAGGAAGCAATACAATATTTTTTCTTCAATCGACTATCGAAAAAAAAAAAAAAACAGAAAATATTTTTCAATTCTTTTCCTGTTGGACTGGAACGCTTGTGAATGAATATAAAAACAATTATATTCACCTCGTATAAAAATAAAATATCATCAAATAATATCTATATTTAAAACCTTAAATTGCAACAACCTGGCTCTGATACCAATTGAAGGAAAATTGCAACTCAGTTATATCAAAATATAATTCAGCGGAAACAAAATTGCAATTAAAAAACCATCTAGTTGCGATTTAAGGATTTAAAACAAAGAAAAATCGATTACATACCTTAATACGTTGTATGAGAATCGAATTGCCCGATCGTAGCTTCAAAAACTTGAAGCCTCCACGCTTTGCACACCGAGGATTTGAGCCTTGCTTTCAGAATCAAATTCTGACTTGGAAAAAAACCTTTTACTTTCTTGTGTGTTTTTTTCTTGGAAGAAAAACTGATTAGAGAGTTATTCCTATATAATGACTCTCATTATATTCTTATAACTCAAGAGAAGAAAATGAAAAGCCAAGAAGTGGAAAAGCCAAAAGCCAGGAACGTATAATGAAAACTAATTATCTTAATAATTTGGTCCACTACCCACTTCTGAAGTGGACTTGGACATTTTACATTATACAAAAAGACTTGACTAGCCTAGCGGTTAGTGACATATTTCACATTGCTAGAGGTCCATGGTTCGATCCACGAACCTATGACCTTTTTCCCCTTTTTTTTTCTCTCTTTTGCCTTAGATCGGTCTTATATTGGAATATAAATTTGTGCTAGCAAATCAATATACCAATATTCCAAGTATATAATTAACTAATATTTATTATCTAATAATAAAATTAATTAACGTCATGAAGCAAGTACAATACACTCGTTAGTGTGCGACTACGTGGGTTCATCGTTAAACCGGTAGTAGTTAATTAAATTAACCACTAATCGAGGTTGGCGTCTAACAACACTCCCCAACGACCGGATAACGTGAAGTAACTCTGTACAAGGAACCCGGTGAAGAATCATACATGTATTCCCTCTATCTTTACAGCTCCGGATCATCCTGGGATATGGTACAACTGTCAAATCCCATTAGAAAATCAACTACGTTACACGTCGATTATCAACGATTGACGAATGACCTAAGAAACTCATTTCTTCATTCATTCTATCACCTTGGCCAAGGATTCGATACAATCGTTATAATCTTATGACATCGTAGAGCTCAAACTCTTTACCTAGAGTTGATAGATTCCATCTTGACTCATCCCTAGGAGCATATATACTTAGCTACGTCCAATATCCTTTCGACTAGTATTATGACACACTAGTAGTCCAGTATCAAAACATAACAAGCACATACACTACTAGTGATGATCTCAGGTCAAAGGATTACAAGTATTAAAATCCTTATAGAGATTAACCTACTTGACAGTTCAAGGTAATTAACCATTAGGAATCTCTAGTTTTAGTCGGTTCGATAATCACATCTCTATGTGCATTGTCTATGCACCTAACTCGGTAAACGAGAACTACCGATATTTATCCAATAAATACTTGTTAGCTACATATTAATCTAACCGGATTATCGAGGTCCTAACTCGATGATCCTGCGATTAAGAACAAGTTTAGATTAAGTCCTCTAAGCTAGATTCTCATTATCATAACACCTTATGATATCTAGTTCGTAACTTAATCAAGGATTTGCCTTTATATTATGTAGATTAATACCATAATCATAAAGGCTTGCCACAGATTCAAGGAAACAATTTCTTTAATCAAAACTGTAGGGATAACTATTATCGTGTACAGTAAACACTTGTGTTCAATCCATTACAAGACGATCGGGGCTAGGGCATAATTCCAACATACACATCTCATTAATCAACCTACAATCCGACCAACCTCAACTGTATTCACCAGTTTTCAGCTACATTCTGGTGTCTTAACAAGGACTACGAGTAATCAAAAGCGAAAAGCATCAGATGATAACGGTGTAACCCAGAATTTTGCCGCCAAGATACTGAGAAGAGAGTTCCGATAGGATTATACCAATTTAAAATAATATTGATTAAATATGTTACCCATCTATGTAAATAGGACAATCTTGTGTCCTTAAAGATCTCATTAATTATTATATACATACAGACTTTTCTATATTTCCTTTCTCTAAAATCTGTTAATTCTTTCTTGATATGCTTTCTTTTAATTTTTACATTAGTCTATCATTCATATATTAATTTTTCGTCGAATCAGGACATATTTGCTCTATCTCCATGAGAGATTTGTTTAAAAATTGTTGATGGGTATGTTGCAGTGGGATTCGGGTAAAAAAAACATAACTTTGTACAAGTTTGACGTGTTGCAAGACCAAAATATTGATGAAGTTGCCTCAATTAGGATATTCACCATATAACTACCTGCACCTTGAGCATCTCACTTAATCCTACGATTTTGTCGATGCTACGTTGGACTTATGGGAAATGATACAACTATACGTTTGTCGATGTTATGTTAGACTTATTACGTGAGTTATATCGGTCTCTTTACCGATGCAATGTCTGGCTGGCTTACTACCAGAGCTACGTCGGCCTCTTTGACAATACTACGTCACACTTACTAATTATTAGAGATATATCACCCTATTTTAAGATGCTACGTCAGACATATTATCAAAAATATTTTGGCCTCTTTTCCGACCCTACGCTTAGACTTATTACCAGAGTTATGTCGATGCTATGTTGGACTTATAATTATGCCTTTAACCAACCTCTTAGCATAATCAGGACTTCATTTTCTGGTTGCTAGTAAATCTTGTCTTTCTGATACTAGAGGATGGTATTTTAGTTCCAGATGTGATAGTCTTTTGATTATGAGTCCAATGTGAAATTGATTTGTTTTCCAGAAATGTTGGTTTTTTTTATTATGAGGCCAAATTTGAAGTTGGTCTTTCTGATGCTAGAGGATCTAGACTTCATATGCCAAAGGTGCTAGTCTTTTGATTATGAGACCAATTCTAAGTTGGTATTTATTTCGATATAGGAGTTGACTTTAGGTACCAGAGGTGATGTTCATTTGATTATAAGGCCAATGGGAAAATGTCTAATGAAAAGTTTATATTCTATCAACCTTTTCAGGTCGAGAATTTCCATTGAACATCAATTAAAGCCTCCGACAAGTCTTTATTTATAGTCCGCTATTCATTCATGCTTCATGCTTTCATTACAAAAAACCTCGAGAGAGAAAAAGAGACTGTGTCGAGGACCACTTATAGTCAACTTGAACATGTGTTAATTTCAAACTTTGAAACAAATTGCATAAATTCGTTACCTAAGGCTTACTGTTTCTTTTCTTCGGCATTTTCCTCGGCCAATGATAATCCCCTAAGGGAGTTTAAATAGAACTATTGCGCACACTGTTGATCAAGTTGGATAACTACTACACCATATAGGATCGGGAACTTCAGCATTAAATGGTATGACAAGACTACAACTCAAAGTTTATTCAGATTAATTCTCCCAATAATGGCATGATATGTTGAATCACAATTCACCACCAAGAAGCGTACCAACACATTTTTAGAAAGGATCCCCTACCCAGTACTCACCTAAAACTCAATAACATGCCAGATAAAATATCTGACCCACAAAACCTTTGATCAGAGATGTGTATGTCTTTAAAACCTTGGGTCTATCTTCAATCGATTAAATTCTCTTCCATAAACCAGGTCTACCGAACTTCCTATATTGATTAACACTTGATGCATTAACTCGCTCTCAATAATTGTTGGGATTACTAATGGATCGTGATAAGGGAAATATACATACGTATGTCATCCCCATGTATAGTCTGTCGTACTGCTGCCTAGTGTATGCTTCCCACACATATTGTTTCCTTTTGTTTCTAGAGCGTCCACTATCGGGACCCCCGACTATTGTGTTTATCTCAAAATTGTAACCTTTTTCATTCTCGGGCAACCCTGTTATGACTTTGAGCTAATACCCAAAATGTCGAATGCCCTATAATCATCCTAGAATTGTATTTACCTTGAATTCGTACCCCTAACAAGCTTGCTTGGTTATGGGGTCCTCAGCTTGCCTTTTAGGCTCGATGTCTCTACGAACACGATTTCTTATTTCTGGTGTTCTCTTACGATGATTGAGGCTCACTCTTTCCTTGGATCATTTGATACCCCGGCTAGATAAGGAAACTTACCAAAATCTCTCAACCTTTCGATTTCACGCTTCAGTTGCTCGCAATGATTCATGTCATGTCCACGGTCCTTATGGGAGTGACAAGTACAGATTTCTCAT
The DNA here is from genome assembly GCA_029959085.1 of Nemophila menziesii. Lineage (NCBI taxonomy): Eukaryota > Viridiplantae > Streptophyta > Magnoliopsida > Boraginales > Hydrophyllaceae > Nemophila > Nemophila menziesii. The sequence goes on along the minus strand of JARWIR010000016.1, from coordinate 23,245,824 downwards.
AGGTTATGTGTAGATCAATTAGTGATTAAGATGAATCGGTCAACGACTGCTCTAATGGAAGGTTGTAACTTGGCCAAATCATTGATAATCATTGATATGGTATTATTTATAAAATGGTGAATTATCTATAGGGTCTTAGGAGCACTATTTTTTCTCTATAGAGTAGTGTCTTGAAAGTTGTTATTCTTAGGGACCTTATTTTTGACAATAGTCTTTACTACCCTTACTAACACTAAAAGACAAAAAGGTATGATGTCACTGTTTCTCTCTCCTCCACCACTACCCACCTACCACCTATCACCTATCTCCGACCAGCGACCACCGATCTCCGACCACCGACCTCCGACCACCGTCCTCCGACCACCCACCACCGACCACCAGTCACCGGAAAAAACTGAGAGTATCGGAAAAAACTAAGAGTATCGGAAAAAACTGAGAGTATCGGAAAAAAACTAAGAGTACTCTATAAATTGGCTGAATACTCTATATATTTTAATGAGTACTCTCAGATTTTTCCGATACTCTGTGAAATAGAAAGAGTACTCTATAAAAAAATACGGAGTACTCTATAAAAAATAGAGAGTACTCTGTAAAATATAGAGAGTACTCTTAGAAATTACATAAATACTCTATTAAAATCATGTGTATCATTTAATAAACATTTCTATTCAAAAATTAAAACCATTTACAATAGAATAAAAAAAAAAACCTAAACTAATTACAAGTTGACCAGATCTGAAAAAAAAAAAAAATACACTAAAACGCGTACACAGTGTGCGCGAGTAAAACAAAAAAAAAAAAATTGAAGAAGGACAGCAGCGAAGCTCCGGCGAACCACCGAACCACCGAACTCCTCCTCCCATCTTCTTGACCAGATCTACAAGCTCTGTTCGTGAATCAGGTAGGGATCACCAACACCGAGCTGCTGTGAAACTAATTCTCGAGCTGTGAAACTCCAGCGAAGCTCCGAACACCACCGCGTGAATCCTGCACCACTCGAACCAGCAAACTCTGGCCATGGCTGGATCTCGGATCTCGAACAAGCTGCGCGAACAGGCGCAGAGCTCCGGCGAGGCTAGCAGCGAGGGTCGAGCTCTCTCTTTTGCTGCCATGGTTGCTGCACGAGGATCTCTTCTGTTGCTGCGCAGAGCTCCGGCGAGGCTAGCAGTGAGGTGAGGGGGGATGGAGGTTCACTGGAGCGATGGATCTGAAACCTAGGTGGAAGCAACCATGGAATCAGCACCACCACCACATTAAAAAGCTCAACAACCCCGGATCTTCAACCACATGAAGGCGCACGGTGGTGGTTGCCTTCGCAATGGCGGTTTTCAGTCGAGCCGGTGCTTCTGTTCTCATGGCGGTGGTGGTTGATGGAGGTGGTGGTGGCGGTTTGGGAGATGGGGATGAGAGAGAAAAATAGGGGAGGAGGGGAGGTGAGATTATAGTGAGCTGAAATTAGAAATGGGAATAGTTAGTATATATAGGTATATAAAAAACAAAAGAGGGTAGTCTAGTAATTGGGGTTTTGGGGTTCATGTGTTTAAAAGTTTAATAGGTCTTTAGTAAGAAGAGGCTCTAGGTGGGGGTGCTAACTCGAAGAGGGGGGTGTGGTCAAGACCCTAAGTGTCATTATCTCTTTATAAAATCTACCTGATTTGAGGTTAGTCAAGGAAAATTCTCGATGTTGAATACTTAGGTTATTAAGCTATTTATGTTGAAAACCAAAAATATTATCCCCTTTGATGGTCATATACGGTTCGTTATATAGAATTAAATTTCTAAATTACTAGCTAAATATATGGATAAAACTAGGGATAACAGCAGTTCAGTTTTTAAAAAAGAATATGAAAAACCATAACCATTTTTTTAAACCACAACCTAACTGTTTTAACCATTGAGTTTCGGTTTATTTAAATGGTTTCATGGTTTTGAACTATAACCAAACAATAACTTTACAAATATATCAAATTTTATAAAAATAAAACCACACATATAAGAAAAATCTCCAAAATATATACAAAATTGTGTTGGTCTTTGATAAAATTAGATATTTATTATTTAGTTTGTTAAATTAATCATTTTTATTTTTGTTTTAGAATTTGAATATTTTATTACCTAAATTATTATAAAATATAAAAATATACGATAATAAACAGTTTTCGCTTATTTGTTTTTATTTTGATATAAAACATAACCTAACAGTTTAATCATTAGTAGTGTTCTAAAAGGAGTTAGGCGGGCGGTCGACCACCTTCGAGCACCTAGGCGGAGCCTAGGCGTTTTTTGGCTAGGCGTTTTTGATATTTATTTAAATATTTTATCAGATTTATATAATTTTTTGTGTTAAAAAATATTTTTTTAAATTTTTTATATTAAAAAATAGAATTTTTTAATTCTTTTTAGCTTTAGACCGCCTAGGCGCAGCCTGGGTCCGCCTAGGCGCCGCCTAAACCCGCCTAGGATCTTCTGGGACCGCCTGGAGGCCGCCTGGGCCATTTCTGGAAGTTATACTACCTTTTAGCGCTTAGGCCGATTTTTAGAACACTGATCATTAGTTATACTTTTCAAAACCATAACCTAATACATTTAACCATGGTTATATAACCGGTTAGGTTTTCATCGATTTTGAGGTTTAACCATAACCATTATAATCCCTAGATAAAAAAACTATCCAAATTTTTTGGAAGTAAGTAAAAGAAAAAAAGAACTACCCCGTTATTAATTTTTAGATTTATTAGTTAAGAAAGACCAAATACCCATACACCACCCCCATGAAGTCCAGATTTTTTTTGCCCCCTTAAAGGTCCAATTTTTTTTACTTATTCCCAAAATGCCCTCTTTTTCAATAAAATGATTCTTAAATTATAAACATGTGATGTAAAAGGCAAAACCCACCGAATCAATTAAAAGATCATTAACTGTGTCTTTAATGTTAATATATATTTACACACTCAAAACACATCCATATATATCGTATCTCAGTTAGACTTATTAACGAAAATTAATAATTTATAGATTAATCATTATATTGTCTTCTTTCTTGGGTTTGTTGTAGGAACCTCTAGACATTTCAAGCGATTCTCAAGCTCTACAATCTAGCTGTATTCGTATAGCTCAATCTAAAGATGGTTCTCATTATTGTTCCAAGAAATTTGATAATCTAAACATTACACCATCCATTAACTTTTACACACCACTAAGTTTTAATTAAAATTCCACAAAAAACATAGGCAGGTCAAACACCTTGCGTTTACAAATGAACACCACTGTTTTTGCACTGAAATCCCAACATAATTCAGAAAACGAGTATCAGCATTGTTTTATATCTGAATCAGTCTACGGTTCCACGCCGAACACATGACACGGTCGAACCATGCTGAATTCTTTTATATCTAAATCTATCTGCGGTTCCACGCCCAACACCTGTGTTATACGATTTTTTTATATCTGAATCCCTAATTTGTCCTTTTTATCTGGAAGTTGAGGTCGAACCAGGCTGAACTCTTGCCATTTTCTACTGTCTTCATAACACGTGGCTCTTTACTTCCACCTTCTACTCCCAGAAAGAACCGAAACAATGGCCTCCATCAACGATCTGTATGTAATTTTTGCCATACGTGGACAAAAACAATAAAATAAGATCCCATTCCAAATCATATCTATTAAATTCTATTTCCTATTCCTTGCTACTATATTCTGCCCTACCCTTATGTCGGTTGTCTGCACTGCCCTTATGTCGGTTGTCTAACGTTTAACATAAATATACACTTTTCCTAGTTGGAAACCAATTATGGTACCTGAGCATTACATATTATACATCAAGCAGACCAACAAAACTATGTCATATGTTTTCCACACCATCAGAATTATCATCAAAACTTTTCCAACTTTTAAATGAAAATAAACATTCGCTCAGACCCCATACAATGTACAGAAAATTAGTAAAAGATAATTAGTTTTTTACACTATTTACATTGCAAACCAACAAAAACACACAACAAACCAACTGTCACTCTAAATTACGTGTTATACAACACCACAAAATCTTAATTACCCTATACCATATACAACAATTAACATAACATTTCAAAAATCACAGAAATTAAAAATTACAGTCATTTAATATTGTAGACAATACATTACAGACACTCAAAAGACATTCAAAATTGCAGAAATTTAAACCCAATCAAGAATCTCAATCAAGTTTATACCAACTGTGACTTTCATGAAATTGAGTATAAATAAACATCTACTACCTAAAACGTGACAAACCACTGACCAATGAGACAAACCTATATCCATATTTTGACTCACCCAAATACGGTTTATCAAGTTTTTGAATTAACACAGGTACAACAAACAGAAAACTAACCTTTTGATTTTTTTCTCGACTTGCTCTTCAACGGATGTCGCACCGTTTTCCTTCCTCATACCATATAATACTATAAATATCTCACACGAATCAATCGGAGGATTGATAACAATTTTTGTGTGATTGCGTGATTTGGGGAGATGAACATATTATTTCCTTTTGCTATGTAGACCCGTTTGCATGTATTCCGCCTTTAGAGTCTAGATATTAGGACACGTGTGTTTCACTATAGTATAGTTAGTCTGGCGTGTTAAGATGATGCCTTTGTTATTTAGGTGTATTTGGGTCAAATTATTGGTGTAATATTTAATTAGATACAAATTTAAGAAGAAGAGTTTTTAACATAGGATTACCTCTTGAAATACAACGGAACTGAATCGTTTGGAAACCTGATGATCTTGCGGTCGTGGATCTTCTTACTGGAAGATAGACCTTTGTTTCCACAACCTAAGAGCCTTGTGATTTTTTATCTGTGCGTATTTATGAATTACAGAGAGAAGGAATAATAGAACGAAGCGTTCATGTGAATTTGAATATTAGTTCCTTCTTCTGACCAAACTCTATCTTATATAGCATAAGGGGTGGAGTTATTAGTTTTTTAAATTCAAAATTAATAACCGTTTACTTTATAACTTATTTTTGGCGGACTAACAAAATAATAAATAATTATACATAATTATTTATTTATTTTTCTTACCCCACTCGCCCATAATTAAGTTATATCAATTTGTGGTACCAACATCACAATATCTTCTCATATACACACTTGCATCAAAGTATCGTCATACTTGGAAAATAGGTCGTGCGACTGGCAAGCATATGAGCATAAGTTACTAATAACCTGTTAGGGTACATAGTTTCTCAAATAATTCTCATTCGTTACGTATCCTGCAGTACCCAGACTAATAATTTGTTGTATCATAATTCAATAACTCTGACCCCTTTAAATTTATATCACATCTTTTATGTGATCAAAAGAGTTCAGTGACATAACTTCACGTGTCTCACTATCATGTTATAGTCCAAATTGACTTACATGATCGGTATACTTGCAAGCACACACTTTGATACACAATTTTAGTCTTCCCTTTACACTTAGATCCTTTTACGTTGATTAGGTTGCTTTCCCAAACATACCCCATTAGACTGAATCATTCATGATCACTGGTAATATGTTTATAGTAGCATACACCTAATAAAATATCAAGATATAGTCAATAGTAATAAGGGCACAGTAAAAGGCATCACACGGGGAAGAGACAGGGATCGACTCTTCACTTCCTTCTGGTCGAAAGCACACGTGGTATTTCACACGTGCTATGGTATTATTCATATAGCTCTAATTGTATGTCACATTTTATAATAACCATACATATATATAATTAGACAAGCCTCGTTGCCTAAAATGACTTCTTCGATCGATCAACCCTTCTATGAAATCAGTCAAGCAACTCATATCTGGCTATTATAGACTAAGTAAACAGTGTGATTCTACTTCGATAATAATATAAGCTTAACATGTATCATCCATTTATGATCTCATCTTAACATTTAGTTAAGGCGACTATTTTAACTCACGTTCTCTCAAGGGTTTTTCACTACTATGAGTTAGTCTCATCTTTGAGCACTTCTTGTGCCAAAGGCGATTACCCGTGTGATAGGGCCAATCTTAGTCTATAGGAAATACATATTTCAAAAAAAAACACACACATTATAATATATATCAAATATGATATTATTATAGATTAATAGTTAAATAAACATACTAATGACATATATATATATATATATATATATATATATATATATATATATATATATATATATATATATATATATATATATATATATATATATATATATGAATGCACATAAACTTGCAATATTCATAACATTATATCTCGCTTAATCATATAGATCCAACATGATCCACGAATACATCCCTTGGGAGATCCTTTGTGAATGGACCAGCAAGCATATCGTGTGTGTGTATATATTGCAAACTAACATCCTTTTGTGCAATAATATCTCTAGCAAAAGTTATACTTTATATCAATGTGTTTGGTCATACTGTGATACTTAGGAGCATTCATACAAGCCTTTTCAGCTTGACTATCACAATGTATAGTAACATGACTCCCACTATCGCTTGAGAATCCTAAATGTTCAAAAGAACCTTTTTTAACCAAACAACTTCTTGAACCGCAACTGAGCATGCTACAAACTTAGCTTCCATTGTGGACAAAATTACACAGATTTGTTTCCTGAAAATACTTTAATATTTAGATTTTAGTTTTGAGATATGAAAATACTCTTTTTTATCTATATTATTATAAAATATACAAAAATAGATGATAATACACGGATTTTTGGTTATTCGGTTTTATTTTTGTCTATAACCATATCCTAACGGATTTAACCGTCGGTTACACTTTTCAAAACCATAACCTAACGGTTTTATCCATGGTTGCATAATCGGTTTTTAATCTGTACGGATTTCCATCGGTTTCGGTTTTAAACCATAACCATTTCCATCCCTAGTTTTTTCCCTTTGCTATAGGAGTGTCAATGACATTGCATTTAGTCATACTAAATCAATTAAGTATATTCATGATGTAAGGTTCTTGGGATAAAAATAATAGTATTCTAGACCTATCTCTGTGAATCTTAACACCAAGAATATAATTTGTCTCTCCCATATCTTTCATATAGAAACGAGAAGCTAGCCACTAGTTATTAGCTTTAATAAACTCTTTATCATTCCCAGATAATAGGATGTCATCCACATATATAGATAAAATTACAACAAAATTTCTTGGAACGTTTAATATAAAGACTGTGGTCTTCATTTATCATCTCAAATACATTTGATGAAATGACTTCATGAAATCTCAAATTCCACTTTCTCGAGGCTTGCTTAATACCATAGATTGATTTTACAATTCTACATACTTTATTCTCTTGATCTTTTGCAATAAAACTCGAGGTTGTTCCATGAAAATAACCTCTTCTACATCTCCATTTAGAAATGCAGTTTTGACATCCATTTTGGTCTTCCATTGCTTTTCTCCATTCATTCTTAGTAGGACGTGAAAATGATTTATTTACTATTCGAGGTTCTTCCTTATCTCGTGGAGTTCTCATAAAGACTCTCCTTCGATTTCAAATCGATGACGAGGAACTAAAGCTCTAGCACTTCTCTTAGGTTGAGAATCTTGAAAATAGGGTTATTAGATGATGCAATGGTTTCAACTATCTCAAGTTATAGAGGATTGTCATTCTCTACTTCTTGAGTATGTGTTACCTCGTCAGGTGTCACATTTGATTGTATATCATCCACCCGGTTTTCATTATATTCACATAGAATAGAATTTATATCAACCTCACCTCTACTAAGAAAATCATTCTTTAAGAATGTAACATCTCGTGATTTAATTTCAGTAAGACCTCCATCGCTGTGTTCTCCAATAAACACATATCCTTTTGAGTGCTCTGGGTGCCTCTTGGACCTAATTTTCCCATATATATGAGATAGATCATGAACATAACCTTCCAACCCCCAGGATCGCAAGTAGTTCATAAGGAGTTGATAGAACAGTCTTTGTGGGTACTCGGTTAAGTATATAACTAGCGGTAAGCAAGGCATCTCCCCAATAAGATATTGAAAGATTAGCTTGTGCCATCCTAGACTTAACTATTTCTAGGAGAGTTTTCCCTCTTTCATCACACAGTTCTTTCAACTTTCTCAATAGATATTCACGTTTGTGATTAAGGTTTAAGGTTTTTCACCTTCCTCTCTAACTAATTTTCTACTTCATTGAAATATATCATAATAACATTTCAATGCTCCAGATTTATGAATAATGAGATAGACATAACCAAACCTAGTGATATCATCTATAAAAATGATGAAATAATGTTCCCCACATCTATTTTGAACATTTATTGGGTCACAAATGTCTGAATGAATTACTTGCAGTATGTACTCGACTCGTTTAGACTTTCCAAGTGGTTTCCTTTTTTCTTTACCTGCTAGACAATATTCATAAGTTGGAAAGTTGACTTCAGTTAATGAACCCAAAACGGTTCGCCTTAACCAACAAATTCATGTGGTCTTGACCAATATGACCTAGTCTAGCATGCCATATACTTTCTTCTATGTTAGAATTACTAGAAGAAGTATTAGTAGAAAAACAACCACTTACATAATAACTATTAATCGAGTTATCATCATCTAGTACAATTAAACCATGAGAAATAAAATCAGAACCATAATACTTAGCGTTATAATAGATATCCACTTGTATGTTACGATCTTGCATATTAAAACCTAATCCTAGAAGAACAGTGACCGAGACCAAGTTACGTCGAATGTTAGGTGTGTAAAGTATATTAAGCAGGTAAAAGGTATGACCACTTCGCAAGTTCAACTTGCAAGTGTCAACTCCTTTGTCAACAACCTTGTTGTTGTCTCCAACATATATCCATCTGGATCTCCCTTGAATTAGATGATACTCTACATATGCCTCTCGGTCTTTGGCTATATGGTCTATCGCTTCTGAATCCACAGTCCACAAAGGGTTAGAATCAGCTAGCATAACAATACTGGTAACATAAGTAAAGTTACAAGAAGTAAATGACATTGCTATCTGTCAGTGCATTTGCGAGCGAAGTGACCAATCTTGTCGCAATTATAGAATTTTACTTTACTCTCGTCTTTTTTCTTAGAAAAAATGTTCTATCGTTACCACCATTCTTGTTCTTCTTGGAAGCATGCTCATTTTCGTTTCTCTTCTCATTGCTCTTGCACTTAATGTCATAACTTTTGTGGGAACTTGACTCAGCAATATATAAGTTTGACTCTGAGGCTTAATTGCATCAAGACGTTTATCTTCCACGTCACATGACGAGCAACATCATCAAAAGTTTTGATATAGTCATTTTGAGTCAAGTTTATCTTCAAATGCTCCCACTTATTTGAAAGAGATATGATCACAGCTTGAACCTAATGTTCATCAGTAAGATTATGAACTGCAGTCTTAAGTTCCCTAATAATGTTAGACATCTCCTGGAGATGTTGTTGCATGATTTGATTAGGCTTCTTCTTGTAAGTGTAAAAAAAAACTTAATGATCAATTGACTCAACTTAGTCATAGTCGTACACTTGTACTTTTCATTAAGAGCGTTCCACATCTCGTGAGGAGTGGGGTATTATTGACACTCAAAGACAAGATCGTCATCCATGGAGCTAATCAAGATGTCTCTTACAGTGGAATCTCTCTTTTTTCACTTATCATAAGCCTCCATGTCATTTTTCTTTTAAGCTATGGTGCCCTTCTTAGGCTGAGCCATGACATTGTTAATAACCTCAAGAATAACTTGTTCCTCTAGAACATAATGTATTTTGAGTTTACCAAAGATGTAATTCTCACCATTCATTTTGTCTCCTTTGATATCGTCAATGGGGGTTATGTCATTGTCTTTATAAAGTAAGAGATTTCCATTAGAATATATACAATTATTTAACTACCCAATGCTATTAATGCAAATATAATGAACAAAAAAGTAAACAAAATAAGTGATAAAGAAAGTTCACTATGTTCCCAATCATGAATACCATATTTTGTTCGTCTTAACCATTCATTAAATTTCATTAACTACAAAATAAGTTCAACTAGAACTCCCACTTACTCTAACATGAATAGAGCAAAATAGTATGAAAAACAACTAAAACATATAATCAAAGAAAAAAGTTGAATATATACATAATGGAAAAACAAGTTCGATAAGAAAATAACTGAATTATAAGAAAAACAACTACTAATCATAACGAACAAGAAAAGAAATAAAATCCCAGAAACAAAATATTTTGCAAACTACCTATTGAAAGTTTTAACTGACATGTCACTTTCATACCAAATCAAAAACTTAGGAATTAACTCCTTAAAGTTCACTTCCTCATAGAGTTTTATTGGATCATATTTATCCACATCCGTAGTTGGAGAATGCATCACACAGTTGTACTGGTCCGACCTAGTGGAACTATTATAATGCCTCCATAAGTGAAATTCAGTCAAATCATATACTAGCCAATCATATGTAACTTGTCTACCATGAACATAGTCCTTGGGATACTCATCATCCCATAAGATTTTGAGATCCCTTCGCAACTCTCTTGGCAAAGTATTGAGAAAATCAAAAACCTAGTGTTCTTCACACATATGATCACCACAATCAAGAACATCTTGTAACAACTTGTTCGCAATTACTACATGTTGCAATAAAGTGTGATTAGGTCTCATCTTATACTTTGTGAGTGCATCGATACTGTCATTCAAGACTTGTTTTTTCTATAGTTGTTCTTCCAACTTTTGGTATATTTGGGTTTTTTTGTTTCGTTCTTGTGAAACTTTTGGTAATCTGTCAGAAGTTTGAGCCTTAATGCTCCTGGTCCCCGGGATCGTGTACACATAATTTTTCTCTTTAGAAAAATAAGAACAAAAAAACACCAAAATTAATTAAAAAAAATATATTTCGTAACAACAATATATATTCTAGACACTTTATTAATCAACAACAAGTTCAGATAGCACAAATTGTTAGTCTGCTGGTAACTGAAATAGATAACACGAGTTTGAACCCCACAAAATGCCATGTGTATCTTTGAGTAGTTGAATTTGCATGTTTGGTCCCTTTGAAATCATAATATGCGAATTGGAGGAATTGGTGTTGTATACAATTTGATGGAAGTCCCTAATGCGAGAAAGTTGTGTGGGAAACACTTGCGAATTTGATGTGTTTTTGGAAAATGTAAATTAACCCCTTTGTAATACAAAAATGATTAATTTTTCTTAGAAGATAACTATAAACTATGATTTTGCCCCAAAGTTTTCGAAAAAGGTTCAATTGGACCCAAATCCATTTAAAACTTCTTCTTTTAGTGTTTGAAATGATGAATATATTTCTGAAAATTTATGAAATGGTCCTTATACTAATTAAAAACACTTTTTTGTGGTCCAAATAGCCCGTGGACGGTTGTATGAATACAATGCATAAATATTTTAAATTGTAAGGGATTTATTTTTGCAAAGTTTCATTTAATTGCCCAGGAAATACATTATAATTTTCTAGACAAATTATTTGTGGCTAAGTTTCTGATTTGTTAAATTATTAAGGGTTTTTTTGTATATTTTCTGAAAACTAAAAATGATTTGTGTTATTATGAAAAGTAAAAGTGATTTGTGTTATTATGAACTATTAGTTGTTTCAATTAATGGTTAATTAAGTGGTGAAGTTGTCTACATTGGTTGAATTGATTTTAAAAAATTGTAACTTTAGTCCCTGTGTATCTTGAAAAATGGGTTTTTACTTCAAGAAAATGCAAATCATCCCTTTCTTTAAACAAAAATGATGATAAACTTTTAAATAATACAATCCTTGATCTCGAAGTTGACCCCTTATTTATCAAAAACTTTGGATTTGGATATAAAGGAATTTCATAAATGATGATTTTAAATCTGATTTTTAGCATTTTAGTCCCTACAAGACTTTGATTTTCATTCTAAATCCAATGACGGTCATGAAAAAAATTATATAATGAGCTTAAAGTTAGTCTTGTGGACGAGCTAAAAATCTAAGCAGCAGGTGTTGCTTAACAGCCGACATGTGGGAAGCCAAAAATGGCTTGTCATTGGATTGGTCCAAATTGGTTACTCCAGAAACGCATAATATGTTTTTGTGTAGTGACTGAACGTCCTACTAGCAATAACATCAACGATTTAATAACTCCTACCGCGTTGACCTATAATATTTTTGGTCGAGTGCTTTTGTGTAAGTTTGACAACGGCACAAATATGGTTGCCACTATTCCTGACCTCATTAAACACTTCACCGATAGATCATCGTATTACCAAGAGCAATTTCATATCTGGCGTAACTGCCATATAATTAATCTGATAGTAAGCGACGATATTGAGGGTGTAGGTGTGAGTTATCATGTAATGTCAGGTAAGAAGATTATGGGACCTAATATAGTGAAGAATATTAAAAACGCGTCTATGTGTATCAGTAACACTCCAGCATTAACGAGGGCCTTTGAACGTAATTGCAATCTACAGGGGTTAAATCTAAGATATGTCGTTTAGTCTGTCCCACTAGATGGAATTCGACATACTTGATGTTGGAACATGCGTTGGAGTATAAGGATATTATAACAAGCATCAACAACGAGAACCTGACCGACAACTTTATTGAAAGTAAGGATTGAGATACTATTAGCCAATTAGTCAGTTTTCTCCATCTTTTTACCTACACAACGACAGTATTATCGGCGACATACACTCCTACGAGTCATCGGGTATTAGAAATGGTTTACGAGATGGCTTTACATAAGAAGGATTATACTTTAACTGATGGAATCCAGGCTATAATTATACCGATGATGGACAAGTTCTTGAAGTACTATGTCCCTTTCCCGTATGTTTTTGCGATATGTTGTATGCTTGATCCGCATTACAAGTTGTCGTATACAAGGGCATTTATCTTAGCAATTTATGAAAATATGGGTTACTCCGACGTTGAGATCGATGCCTACATGAAGAAAGTAGATGACATAATATATGACATGTACAAGACTTATAATGATAGGTTATGTCGCGACGGTAGACCACCCCGTGTCCCAGAACCAGTACAAGTGGGTGTTGTGAGAGGCAGAGCTAGAAAGATGATAGTCGCATCAAACGCATTGACACCACGCACCAACCAAGACACAATTAATGATCTAACATTTTACCTTAAATCTTCCCTTGAGCCGCATGTGGAAGACTTCGATATCCTGGGTTATTGGAGAAAATATCCTAGCGAACCTGTGTTGTCTCTCATGGCACGTGACCTGCTGACTATTCCAACTTCCTCAGTTCCTTCTAAGTCGGCTTTCATTGAGGGTAAGAAATAACTTTCTGATCAGCGGCAAAGTATGATCGGGTCTATATTAGAGAGAGTGGTGGAGCTACAAGACTCGATGAAGGCAGACACCCGAACACAAGACCAATTGGATGCTTTATCTGTAGACGAGGACTTAGCTTTCAACTTGTCTAGCTCTAGTGACAGTTCAGGTCCTTCAGAATCATACCAGGCCATGAAGACGAGTGGTGAGTTCTTTCTCGTAGATTTATATATTTAAAGTTATTTATCAAAAAAATTACCAACACTTTTACCAAGGAGGTTAAAAGAACTACGTGGTGGCTTGATTCTTTTATGAGTATGCATTTCACGCTACTTACAAATAAGGTACGTAGGTAGCCTAAATTTTATGGGCACAACCACGAACCCCCTCCCTTTTTTTTTTCTCACAGGTCATTCTTCTGGTGTTGTTGCAATGTACTTTGTTATGTATTATCTCAATTATAGTTGTAACAATCTCTTTTATTATAATTGTAAAATATTTAATCAGAATTTTTTATATGTCTGAATTGTATTTGTATGACTAAATCAATAGAAGATACAATTTTTATCAATAATCGTCTAACATATGACAATATTAAATAAAAAACAAATTAAATATGAAAAAAATAATTTAAGTAAGTCAAGGAAAAAATAAATTATGCTTTTAAACAAACAAATAAAATAATTATAAATTAAATATGATTTTGATATCTTTAAATTAAACAAACAAATTAATTAAATACAAATTAAAAATAATTTATAATTTTAGACAAACAAATAAATTCAATAAATTAAATATAAATCAAACAAAAATAATTTACGAATAGAAAACATATTTCTTAAATTATCTTTAAAAAACTTCTTAATAAATCAATTTTTAAAATTAAAGTAATAAAATCAAGATTTATTAAACAAAAAAAAACATTTTTCCGGTCGGAACCGGTAAGAACCTGGAACGGTACCGGTAAGACCGGTTCTTTGTACCGGTTCGACCCACTCAAGTGTATCTTCGAGAACTGGACCAAACCGGTCCGATTAGTGTGGAACCGGTAAGCCGGACCAGGCCGGTAAGCTCCAGATCCGTTAAGGACCGATTCAAACCGATCCGAAACGGACCGATAGCCACCCTGAAGTGTAACATAGTCTATATATATTTATGTGCACGTATATATATGTATGTATTCTTTCTCTTTCGCTGGTGAATGGAGCCAGTGAGGGAGAGCTGTCACATGTTTATTTATGGTGTAAAGATGATTTTTTTCTATTGATAAATCGTTATTATTGATGATCTTATTATGATGTGATTGATGGATTAGGCTTCAGAATGGAAAAATTAGATGTTGAAATGGAGGATGTGATTAAACATCCTTAAGATCTGGGAGATGATGGGAAAATTAAGCTGAGTGAAGTAGACACAGAGGAAGAATAGAACAAAGTGGAAGAGTTGAAGGACACAAAAATCAAAGCAGGTGAGCCAAACAATGTAGTGAAGGAGGTGGTGGATCCGAACACAACTGTGATAAGTGAAGGTGTTAAGGAGTCTGGGGATTTAATCAATGTCACAAGTGAAGTACACGAAAACTCATAAGTGTTGGACAAATGAGATTCTACCCAAGTGTTGACCATGTTAGTTGGTGACTCAATTTAATGAAATGATTCGGATATCAATACGTTCATTCAAGTTTTAAAGATTAACGTAATATATTCACTTGGTTAAAATCATTTGAAATTGAATGAGAAATTGAGTCATGTAATTTGGAGAAATTAAAAGAAAAAAAAAACAATATATGTTATTTTATTTCTTTTGGTTATAAAGCAAAGAAAGAAATAAAAAAGGGGTCTGGTAGGGTTTGAACCTGGACCATTAGCTTTTTGGGCGTTGGGCCTTAGGTTCATACCTTTGTTGGGCCTTAGGTGTGTTATGAACTTGGGCCATCACTTTGTTGGGCTTTTGGGCCTTAGGTTCATACCATCTGGACCAAGCCCAAGTTTTTGGGTCTTTTAGTAAGCGTTGTATCTTAAATTAATACAACGTAATTCCAAAATGAATCATCACAACCTTTGGCAAGCCACCTTTTCATTTTCTATAAATAGTTGGCCAACTAAACCATTTTCTTCATTCATTTTTCAAAGCATTAAAATTATAAGAGAGATAGAAAGAAGCAGCATTATTAAGTTCGTTGAAATTCTTAAGAATTCGTGTGTCAGTTTCTTTTGAATAGTTTTGTCGTTGTATCCTGGAGGTTGAAGCCAGCAAACGTAAGACACCTGTACGTGGCCTAAATACCTTAAAGACATCGGATCCAATCCGATCCTCGACAAGTAAAGTTATTTATTTATTTACTTTTATTTTATTTCTGCATTAGTTTCTATATTGTTTCACTGGTTTATACAAATAAAACACAACAATTTAAGGTACTTACGATTCACGTTGTATAAACCAGAAAACATTTTCTCTTTATATTTTTATAAACTTTACTTTTACGAAATTTCTGGGTCTGTGTATACAGAACATGAATATTACATTCTATTTCTTTCTCTCTTATTCTGATTTCT
Source organism: Nemophila menziesii (assembly GCA_029959085.1). Taxonomy (NCBI): domain Eukaryota; kingdom Viridiplantae; phylum Streptophyta; class Magnoliopsida; order Boraginales; family Hydrophyllaceae; genus Nemophila; species Nemophila menziesii. Next base: position 23,229,953 of record JARWIR010000016.1, on the reverse strand, counting down.
AGGCTTGTGTATACGTACTAGAAAAATACTCGCTTACTAACGTCATATTACGTCGTAATATTAGTGTGTTCTTTAACAACTAATATCAATCTTGCTAGTATCTGCATACTTGTCGAACCTTGTGGTTTGAAAAAATTTCGCTTAAAGAATTCTTAATTGATTGAGATTCTTCTTTTACGTGAGTTGATTATCTCTTTAATTTCTTCGATCCTCTACAACAGGAATATAAAAACTTGGGGGACTAACAAGAATATAAAAACTTGGGAAATTAAAATTAATTTAATCATTTTGTCGTAAGAAAGAATCAATTTTTTGTGTTTTCTTTTAGTGAGAAAGGTTGAATAATTCGTTTGTTTGAATTATCTATAATATTGTGTAATCCTTGGTAATTGAAATGATGTCTACCAAGATAAACAATATGCCCAGAAATGATGGAATTGGTAACGACATACCATCTGCAATTTCACTTATGGAAAATACATTTGTGGGATATGATCCCGACTCTTATAGACCCGTTGAGGAGTCTAAGAGGTTAAATGGAAATGACTATCTGTGTAAAAGAATAGATGGCCGAAATCATAGAGAAACGGTAAAGTCAATTCCATGAAAGGAAAATAAGGCCAAACAACCATGACTAAGATCAAATAAGATTGATTTTACTACAATAGTTTCTAAAGTAAATTGGGTTGGCAATACTAAACACTGGTGGGTGGATACTGGGGCCACCTGACATATGTTCAAGACATACAAAGTTGCAACTACTGAAGACACTTTATGTATGGGAAATTTCTCTACATCAAAAGTAGTTGGATCTGGAATCGTTATTCTAATAATGACTTCTGAAAAAGAGTTGAGTCTCTATAACGTTCTGCATGTGCCTGACATTAGAAGGAATCTAGTTTCAGGTTCGTTATTGAGTAAGAATGGCTTCAAACTAGTATTTAAGTCTGATAAATTTATTCTCACTAAAGGTGAGATATTTGTGGGAAAAGGGTACCTATGTGATGGAATGTAATGACCATAGTACCTACCAAAATGTAAACGAGAAAGCAATATATCCTTGACTCACCTAATTTATGGCACTATAGATTAGGATATGTTAATTTTGGTTCATTAAATAAGTTAGTAAACGTCGGGTTACTATCTAATGTGAATTTCAATTCTCAAAAGGAATGTGAAGTATGCGTTGAGTCAAAATTAATAAAAACCTCATTTAAATCTATAGAAAGGACTTTGGTACCTTTAGAGTTAATTCACAGTGACATATGTGACTTGAAATTTGTGAAAACTAGAAGTGGTAAAAAGTATTTCATAAATTTCATTGACGATTTCACAAGGTATTGTCAAATATACTTGCTTCGAAGTGTGGATGAGGTCTTAGAAGCATTTATGCAATACAAAACTGAAGTTGAGAATCAACTAAATAAAAAGATTAAGAATCTTAGAATAGATAGAGGAGGAGAATATGTGTCTCCTTTTGAGGAGTTTTGCGCTAAACATGGATAATCCATCAAACCACGACCCCTACTCTCCTCAACAAGATGGGATTGCTGAATGCAACCGCGCGTTGAAGGAAATGATGAATACCTTGCTGATTAACTCAAGGTTACCACAAAACTTGTGGGGAGAGGCTTTGCTCACCGCAAATCACATCCTCAACAAGGTACCACACAAAAAGGTAGATAAAACTCCTTACGAATTATGGAAAGGAAAACTACCTTCCTTCAAATACTTAAAAGTGTGGGGATGCTTGGAAAAGGTATCATTTACTGCTCATAAAATGGTCAAAATAGGATCAAAGACCATTGATTGCGTCTTTAGTGGATATGCTCACAACAGTTCTGCATATAGATTCCTGGTACTCAAATTTTGTCATGTTGACATTGACGTCAATACGGTGATTGAATAAAAAATGCACATTTCTTTGAAACAACCTTTCCGTGCAAGACCACACCAGAATCTGGTTTCTTGAAAAGAACACGTGATACAGCTCAAGAAGAGCAAGATCAAAAATCATTGCCAACTGAAAAGCAAGATCAAGAATCATTGCCAAATGAAGGAGAAACAAGAAGAAGTAAGCGGATGAGAACCTCTAAATCTTTTGGTCCTGACTTTCTAACTTACATGCTAAACGACGAACTACGAACATTCAAGGATGAGTGTCAAACTCTGACGCCTCTTACTATAAGAAGCACTAAATAGTGAGATAGAATCCATTATGCAAACCATACGTGGGAACTAGTGTATCTCCATCCTGGGAATAAACCACTTGGATGCAAATGGATATTCAAGAAGAAATAAAGACTGATGGGTCTATTAAGAAATACAAGGCTTACCTTGTTGGAAAAGGTTATAGTCAAAGAGAAGGACTTGACTATTTTGATACTTATTCTCCAGTCACGAGAATATCATCCATTTGAATGCTAATCGCTATAGCTTCAATATACAAGCTCGAAATTCATCAAATGGATGTAAAAACAGCTTTCCTAAATGGAGAACTAAATGAAGAGACATATATGGAACAACCTGAGGGTTACGTAGTTCCAGGGAATGAGATCCAAGTATGTAAACTTGTTAGATCTTTATATGGTTTAAAACAGGCACCGACGAAATGACATGACAAATTTGATAGATTCATGATCTCGAATGATTTCAAGATCAATGAATATGACAAAAGCGTTTATGTAAAACGAAATGAGACAGGATATGTTATTGTCTGTTTATATGTGGATGATATGTTAATCATTGGAAGTAACATTGATGTGATTACATTCATCAGAAGGATGCTTTCAAGTTAGTTTGACATGAAAGATCTAGACCTTGCGGATGTTATTTTGGGTATCAAGATTCTCCGAACATCTGAAGGTATTATAGTATCTTAGTCACACTATATTGAGAAAGTATTAAACAAATTTAGTAAGGGCGACACAAATATTGCCAAGACACCTGTTGATGAAAATTTACATCTTGCTAAGAACACTGGTGATACGATCAACCGGTTGGAGTACTCTCAGATTATTGGGAGTCTCGTGTACCTAACAAACTGCACTAGGCCAGATATAGCACATGCAGTAAGCAAGCTAAGTAGGTTTACACATAATCCAGGGAAGAACCACTGGATTGCTATTGTAAGAGTTCTAAGTTATCTTAGATACACTATGAACGAAGGGTTGTTGTACACAAGATATCACGCTGTACTAGAAGGATACAGTGATGCAAACTAGATATCTGACTTCACCGACTCAAAATCCACAAGTGGATTTATCTACATGTTATGAGGAGGAGCCGTGGCTTGTGAATCCACTAATCAAACGTGCATAGCGAGATCCACTATGGAATCTGATTTTATAGCTTTAGAAAAAGCTACTGAGGAAGCCGGGTGGCTTCAGAATTTCTTAGAGGATATTACTAATTGGCAAAAGCCTGTGTCAGCTATCTGCATACATTGAGATAGTCAAAGTGCCATTGGTAGGGCACTAAACGAAATGTATAACGGTAAGTCTAGACACATACGTCGTAGACACAATACCGTTAGACAACTGCTCTCAAACGGAGTTATCACAGTTGATTATGTTTGATCAAATGATAATATAGCGGATCCACTGACCAAAAGTCTACAAAGAGAGCAAGTGCGAGTGTTGTCAAGGGTAATGGGTCTTAAGCCTACGAAAGCTGAGTTGCCATGATGGGAACCCTACCTAGCAGAGGGGAGATCCCACAATCTAGGTTCAAAGGGAAAACTGAATCATGAAACTGCAACTTGGTGCGACGCACTGTGGGGAGACCTCCCCAAACCATTCCTAAGACAAAATTAAACAGTGCTACTTGTAAAAGTGAAGGATAAGTTAAAATTTTAATGGCTCTTGTATCTTAGATAACATAAGATAGAGTAATGCAGAATACTCTCGACAAGAGACCACCTATATGAATAACATGGGTAGGGCCGCCCTACGAGAATTTTTAAAGGCGAAATTCTCCGACAGTTATTCATGAAATACCAGGAGTTGTCCAGGGTCGTATACTATGTAAGTTCTATTGTCTTGGTTTACACAAAAGCTGAATAGTTCAAGACATCACGTTCACTAGTTAGCAAGTAAATCCGATAGCTCTTACTACAGAAGGTTCAAGGCCAAAAGCTACCTTTCTCGATGTAGTATTCTTCTATGCTTTTTCTCTCGCTCTCTCTCAAGTGTTTAACATTCTTTTGCATAATATTTTAAAGTGGTTAGTCAATTTTCATTCATGTGGGGATTGTTGGACAAATGGGATTCTACCCAAGTGTTGACCATGTTTACGATGTTAGTCGGTGACTCAATTTAATGAAATGATTCGGATATCAATACATTTATTCAAGTTTTAAAGATTAACGTAATATATTCACTTGGTTAAAATAATTTGAAATTGAATGAGAAATTGAGTCATGTAATTTGGAGAAATTAAAAGAAAAGAAAAACAATATATGTTATTTTATTTCTTTTTGTTATAAAGCAAAGAAAGAAATAAAAAAGGGGTCTGGTAAAGTTTGAACCTGGACCATTAGCTTTTTGGGCTTTGGGCCTTAGGTTCATACCTTTGTTGGGCCTTAGGTGTGTTATGAACTTGGACCATCACTTTGTTGGGCTTTTGGGCCTTAGGTTCATACCATCTGGACCAAGCCCAAGTTTTTGGGTCTTTTAGTAAACGTTGTATCTTAAATTAATACAACGTAACTCCAAAATGAATCATCACAACCTTTGGCAAGCCACCTTTTCATTTTCTATAAATAGTTGGCCAACTAAACCATTTTCTTCATTTATTTTTCAAAGCATTAAAATTATATGAGAGAGATAGAAAGAAGTAGCACTATTAAGTTCGTCGAAATTCTTAATAATTCGTGTGTCAGTTTCTTTTGAAAAGTTTTGTCGTTGTATCCTGGAGGTTGAAGCCAGCAAACGTAAGACACCTGTACGTGGCCTAAATACCTTAAAGACATCGGATCCAATCCGAGCCTCGACAAGTAAAGTTATTTATTTATTTACTTTTATTTTATTTCTGCATTAGTTTTTATATTGTTTCACTGGTTTATACAAATTGTTATATTTCGGTCAAATATATAGTAAAGTCAATTATGCTGATGTGGAGGCTTAGGTGGACAAATATTAAAGCTGATGGAAGGTTTATGCGCGGCTTATTATTCACCCTTGATCTTTTTTCATATTGGATGGTCAAAACTTATCCTATGTCTCATATATATACCCCTCTTTCACGAGTGGGTCTTCTCTCTCTTCTCTTCACTTCGTGCTTTACGCCTCTTTGTTCTCTCATCTCTCTCAGCAGTAAACTTAGGGTTTGTACATTGTTGAATCTATACTATAAAGATCAACAATTAGAATAGTGGAAATCAAGCATCTGGCTTGATTGATTGAGTAGTATTTCTCGATTGTAATATTAGGGTTTCTGATTGAAGCCTTGATTTGGTTCTATTCTTGTATTCGTGCTGTAAGACTTGATCTGAGGTTGTAACCGTGTTCTATAGTGTGCGAAGTATCTTCTGAGGAAGGGCTTCAACGTGGATGTAGGCATTTTTGTGCTGAACCACGATAAATCTTGTGTTCTTTCTTTTTCGCTGCTATTTTCTTTTTGATCTTGTTTTCTGGGTTTGGAAACTTGTTTTGCCTCAAACGAAAACTTTTTCTAAGTACTATTTTACAACAGTGGTATCAGAGCTTTGTTGATTCTTTGTGGAAATCGTTTTCGAAAAGATTTATCGGTTTTTCAGATCTGTGAATTTTTGTTGGCTTTATACAATCTTCTAAAAATCTCTTCAACAATAAAAGTTTGTTTTCTTTTATTGTTTATTCACGGATCTTACATTCTTTAGGGTTTAATCAAAACCGAATCCTAGAATTGATTTTTCTAGGGTTTGTGATTTAAAGTCTAACCCTAATATTTGATTGCCTTGTGTTGTATATCTTTTTCTAATATATAGGTATTAAGAAATGGCAACTACAAGGCTAGAAGTTTCTGTGTTCGATGGTAAAGGTGATTTTGGAGTATGGAAAAAGAAAATGCGAGTCTTATTATCGCATAATAAGGTGTTAGCAGCTCTTGAACCTAACATGGATCATTGGTCAGAAGATGCTCGAAAGCGAGTGAATGAAATCAAAGAAGAGGCCTATAATCTTCTCTTCTTAAACCTCTCTGACAATGTTATTCGAAAGGTAGATGGTGCTGAGACTGCTCTTGAACTATGGGGTAAACTCGAATCTTTATATTCTGTTCAATCTGCCCCTAATCTTGCTTTTCTAAAAGGAAATCTATTCTCTTATAAAATGGATTCTGCTAAAACAATTGATGAAAATGTAGATGAATTCTTGAAACTTAATCTTGTGTTAAAAGGTTCTGAAATGGCCCTTGATGAGACTAGTAAAAGCATGATCCTATTAAATTCTATACCTGATTCATATCAAGTAGTTAAAGATTCTTTTCAATACTCTTCTGTGATGCCTACATTTGATCAAATTGTTGCCTCTTTGAAAACTAGGGAGCTTAATTGAAAAACTTAAAAAGAGTTGGTAACAACTTATTTGTGAAATATAAATCTGACCCCCCTGAGCAAAATAAACCTAATAAGTTCAAGAAAAAGAACAAAGGTAATAAGAACAAATCTGAAACAAGAAAATGTTATCATTGTGGTAAGCCTGGCCATATTAAAAAGAATTGTTATGCCCTTAAGAATAAGAACAATGCTACACTTGAGACTAATCTTGCTTGTATGCCCCCTAAACATGATGATACTTGTGAAGTGTTAAATGTATCTGATATTACTTGTAAGACTAGTTGGATATTAGACTCTGGATGTACTTTTCACATGAGCCCCAATAAAGAATGGTTCTATAACTTGATATATACCACTTCTGAAACTGTCTATATGGGTAACAATAATACTTGCGAAGTGGCTGGTACATGGAACATTGACTTGAGGCTTAACAATGGTAATGTGGTAACCCTCACTAATGTGAGATGGATACCTGACCTAAAAAGGAACTTAATATCCTTAGGAATGTTAGATGACCTTGGTTGTGTATATGATGTATGCAATGGTGTATTAAATGTCCATAAGAATGATAAAATTGTCCTGTGTGGAAAGAAAGTTTCTGGTTTATATGTTCTTGATGGTATATGTGTATTATCTGATTCTAACAATGTTGAAACAAGTGTTGAAAGTGCAGATACTCTCAAATGGCACCTCAGGTTAGGACACATGAGTCAATTAGGACTAAATGTGTTGAGTAAAGAAGGTATGTTTGGTAAGGATTCAATTACCTCTTTAAAATTTTGTGAACCTTGTGTCATAGCTAAACATCATAGAATGAAGTTTAAAACTGGTGTTCATTTGTCTACTTGTATGCTTGAATATATTCATGCTGACTTATGGGGCCCTGAGAAGCATGAAACACATGGTGGGAAAAGATATGTTCTGTCCTTAGTTGATGACTACTCTAGGAGAGTCTGGACCTTTCTTTTAAAGAATAAAAGTGATACTTTTAGTGTTATAAAAGATTGGATTGTTTTAAATGAGAATCAAACTGGAAAAACTATTAAAACCCTTAGAACTGATAATGGTTTGGAATTTTGTAATGATGAAATGGATAATTTGTGTAAATTGCGAGGGATAATTAGGCATAGAACTGTTAGGAAAACCCCACAACAAAATGGGGTGGCTGAGCGCATGAATAGGACTTTACTTGAGAAAATTAGATGCTTATTGTTTACTTCTTGCTTGTCTAAATCTTTTTGGGGAGAGGCACTTTATACTGCCACCTATTTGATAAATAGAAGTCCCAATAGATCTTTAGATATGAAATGCCCTATGGAATTGTGGAACAATAGGAAACCAGACTTATCTGAAATTAGAATTTTCGGTTGTGCTGCCTATGCTCATAATAAAGAGGGTAAACTGGACCCTAGATCCATAAAGTGTGTTTTTCTTGGCTATCAATCTACGCATGGTACTAAAGGATATAGGTTGTGGGATAAAAATGCAAATGGCATTAAAATCTTGATTAGTAGAGATGTTATTTTTGATGAAACTAACTTTCCTTGCAAGAAAAGTGTTGTGATTTCAGGTAATGATCAAAGTGAACCTGAAGCATCTTCTGCTGGTACTGAGATTGAGGTGGAGCCTCTTCAAACTGTAAGTGATGAGCCTACATCTGATCCAGTCACTGAAGAAGAAGCTGAGGATACTCAACCATCTGAGCAGCCAGGTAACTCTGAGCCACACTCAGAAATTGAGACACCTCAGGAGTCCCTTCAAGAAAGTCTAGCTGATTATCAACTAACAAGAGATAGACAAAAAAGGGACCCAAAACCATCCACCAGGTACTCTTATGCAGAATTGGTCTACACTACATTAATTGCAGCTACTGAGGTAACAAACACTGAACCTGAGACTTATATTGATGTGTTAAAATCTAAGGATAAGAGTAAGTGGTTAAATGCTATGAAAGAGGAAATGAATTCTTTACTTGTCAATAATACTTGGATTTTAGTTAAAAACCCCCCTGACCAGAAAATAATTGAATGTAGATGGTTATATAAGTTGAAAGAAGGTGTATCTGAGACTGAACCACCTAAATATAAGGCTAGATTAGTTGCTAAAGGTTACACACAGAGGGAAGGGATAGACTTTCATGATTTTTTTGCACCAATTGTAAAATTTAAGACAATTAGGACTATGTTAGCTTTTGTGGCTTGTTATGACTTAGAGTTGGAACAACTTGATGTGAAAACTGCTTTTCTACATGGTGAACTTGATGAAAAATTGTATATGAAACAACCTGAAGGATTTATTGATTCTAAACATCCTGAATATGTTTGCTTGCTTAAAAAATCATTGTATGGCCTTAAGCAATCTCCTAGGCAGTGGTACAAAAGATTTGATACTTTTGTTCTGAGCTTAGGTTTCAAAAGAAATGAATATGATAGTTGTCTATAATTTAAAATATTATCTGATAGTATGATATTTTTGTTGTTATATGTGGATGACATGTTACTGATTAGTAATTCATTGCAGAGTATAAATAAATTGAAAACTAATCTGAGCTCTGAGTTTGATATGAAGGACTTGGAAAAGCTAAGAAAATTTTGGGAATGATCATTGAAAGGAATAGACAAAAGTGTAGTCTGAGATTGCACCAAAAGCCATATTTGGAAAAACTAGTTGAGAAATTTGGTACTCCCTCCGTCCATTTTTATTTGTCCATCTTTCTGAAAGGAGGTGTCCAAGATTATTTGTCCAATTTGTAATATCAAGACACTTTTTCTCTATTTTTTCCAAAAATACCCCTAATTAAATAGTATAAAGAGTGTTGCAATAAATGACCCTATATATATTAATTATGGGCAATTGTGTAAAATAGAAGAGTATTAAATGCTCTTTTTAATATTTGTGCACCAAAAAGGTGGACAAATAAAAATGGACGGAGGGAGTAACTTAAACTGTAAAAGGGTTGAAATGCCTTTGGCAGGTCACTTTGTCTTGAGTAAAAGTCAGTGTCCCAAGAATATTTCTGAGAAAGTTAAGATGAGCTATGTACCTTACTCTAATGTGATTGGTTCAATTATGTATGCCATGATCAGTACAAGACCTGATCTCTCCTATGCTATATCCTTACTCGGTAGGTTCATGTCAAATCCGGGTCCTGGACATTGGACTGCTTTAAAGTGGGTTGTTTCATACATCAGTAGTACTTTGAATGTGGGATTGAGTTATGGACAGTTTAATGTTCCATTTGATCTATGTGGTTTTGTTGATGCTGATTTTGCTGGAGATAGGGATAGTAGAAAATCTACTACCTCTTATTGTTTTTTACTTGGGAAAAATTGTATCACTTGGAAGTCTCAGTTGCAACCATTAGTTGCATTATCTACAACTGAGTCAGAATATGTAGCTATATGTGATTGTTTTAAAGAGGCTATTTGGTTACAAGGGTTAACTAATGAATTACAGTTGACTAAGTCAATTGCTACAATATTCAGTGACAGTCAAAGTGCTATACATTTGAGTAAGAATCCTGTGTACCATGAAAGAACCAAACATGTTGATGTGAAGTTTCATTTATCAAAACTTGGTTAACTTCTGAAAGAATTAAACTTGTGAAAATTGGCACTGAGGACAATCCAGCTAATATGGGAACAAAAGTTGTATCTGTTAGCAAATTTAAGCATTGCTTGAGTTTGTTGAACATTGGATGAGCTTTATATTCCTTAATTATGTTAAATTATTTGCTAACTCGTGGTTTTAGTAATTATTGTAGGTTCTTGAAGCAACCAGAAGATAATTTGCACATTGAACACTTGGAAGACAGCTGATGATGAAGAAAGTTGCAGAGAATTGACTTTAAGGTGGAGATTGTTATATTTCGGTCAAATATATAGTAAAGTCAATTATGCTGATGTGGAGGCTTAGGTGGACAAATATTAAAGCTGATGGAAGGTTTATGCGTGGCTCATTATTCACCCTTGATCTTTTGTCATATTGGATGGTCCAGTTTAAAACTTATCCTATGTCTCATATATATACCCCTCTTTCACGAGTGGGTCTTCTCTCTCTTCTCTTCACTTCGTATACGCCTCTTTGTTCTCTCATCTCTCTCAGCAGTAAACTTAGGGTTTGTACATTGTTGAATCTATACTATAAAGATCAACAATTAGAATAGTGGAAATCAAGCATCTGGCTTGATTGATTGAGTAATATTTCTCGATTGTAATATTAAGGTTTCTGATTGAAACCTTGATTTGGTTCTATTCTTGTATTTGTGCTGTAAGACTTGATCTGAGGTTGTAATTGTGTTCTATAGTGTGCGAAGTATCTTCTGAAGAAGGGCTTCAACGTGGATGTAGGCATTTTTGTGCTGAATCACGATAAATCTTGTGTTCTTTCTTTTTCGCTGCTATTTTCTTTTTGATCTTGTTTTTTGGGTTTGGAAACTTGTTTTACCTTAAACGAAAACTTTTTCTAAGTACTATTTTACAACACAAATAAAACACAACAATAAGTACAAAGGTCTGTAAAGAAAAATGATGTGGCGAAGGAAAATATAATGGAGACTGAAAATGCAAATAATGTGCAAGATGAAGGAGTAAAGGAGATTGATAATGAAAATCACGTAACTAATGGGCAGCCCAATATCAAAAGCGAAACAAATAATGTGGTTGACGAAAAAGATAGCGAAGATGCAGTTATGGAGAAAACAACAAGTGAACAAGGCCAACCTCATGTAGATGAGGTGGCAAATGAGGTGGAGAATGAAGTTTCTAAGAGTGTTGATGTATCGATTCCGGATGCAGTTGAAGAACGAACAAAGAAGAAGCGGTAATTGAGGTTAAAGAAGTTGAGAATAAAGGCACGTGTAATGGAGATGGTGAGAAGATTGAGATTCCATAAACTAAGTCTGAGAATAAAGTGGTATTGGAAAGGGTACATGTGGCAAAAGAGGAAGTTGATAATAAAAATAGAGGTTATTGTTGATAACCACTTTATTAAATTATTTAATTGTTTTTTTATGTCTTCAATAATTTATTTTATAAAAAAATAAAGTAAATATTTATAGAAAACATTCTTTTTATATTTTTAATATTTTTACTACCTTTATTATTAAATATATTATTTTATTTTTATACAATATTAATTTTTAAATATTAAACAAATAATAGGATACTTCTTTCACCTCTACCACCACCACCACCACCACAACCACCACCACAACCACCATGTATGTAACCACCACTACATCCACCAAAACCATCACCACCTCCACCACCACAACCACCACCACCACCACCACCACCACCTACTACTACTAATTCAATCGCACGCGTGCGTCCGTGAATTTTTTTTTTAAAATCGTCATAACTAATTCAAAAACAATCAAAAAATTAAAAAAAATTGTATTTTTGAATAAAGCAAATTAATATTTACGTCTATGAATTTTTTTGATTTTTTTTAAATTTTTTTTGAATTTTTTGAATTTTTTTTTCGCAGACACGGAATTCCATGTTTTAATCATGGAATTCCATGTTTTAAACCGTGAAATAAACATGAAATTTCATGTTTAAAACATGAAATTTCGTGTCTGCGGAAAAAAAATTAAAAAAATTAAAAAAATTAAAAAAATTCAGAAAATTCCGAAAAAAATCATAGACGTAAATATTAATTTGATTTATCCAAATATAATTTTTTTGATTTTTTTGATTTTTTTTGAATTAGTTATGACGATTTTAAAAAAATTTCACGGACACCCGCGTGTGTTTATTAGTTTTTTTCTTATTTTTTAATTGTTAATTATAAGGGTAATTTGGGAGGGGCTGTTTTCAATAAATATTTTATTTTAAGCACCTTTTTCTAAATAAGTTTTTTAATAGGCATCAATCAACAATTGACTCATAAAAATATTCCAGATGATATAACAGCAACTCCAGTTAAAGCGAAGCATGAAATTGATGATCACAAACCAGCTACTCCAAATGCATTGGCCAAATGTTCTAATGCAAAAGCGGCTTATCATAGTGATAAATATAGAAAAGAGAAGAAATATGTGTATTATTATTTCATGATAATGTTGATTACAATAGCAGTGATTATATAGTAGCTAAATGTATACATACAAACACATACACTTTGTAATATTCCTATCAGCTATTCATGAATTGTTGTCCCTCTTGTCCTATTTGTAACAACCTTGTGTGTCATGTTGTTTGTCTTGTAGTAAAGCCTATAAATAACGAAAAAGGTAAAATAGATCTAACATATGAGTTAGACAGTCACCGAAAGAAAGAAGAAAACAAGGGCTTCTCCAAAATTCATCAACAATGTCGATGTTTTCTCTTCGTCAATCAGGAGGAACTGATGAATATGATCCTGATTTGATTTAGATGTAAATCTGTTAAAATATAATTTATATAATAGATGCCTGGAAATGATGACGGGACCCCTGAAGAACAAATGGACTTCATGAGGGAGCTGGAAATATATCTGCAAAAAATAAAATAGTTATTACCAGATTTTAGAAATACACGTAATGATTTTTACAAGTTTTGTTGGGACATGATGTTGCAAGTATGTGGACAAGTTTTTACATGGACTTTGCATTTAATAAAACATCAGTATGTAAATAACCAAAACTATTAATCAAAGATTACCTGTCATTTTTCACCGCGAAAAGGCTTAACTATAAGCCCCCTATATCCTCCCAGAGTGTGAGGTGTAGTTTGCTATATCCCTATATCTAAAAAAGTATTTTGTGTGTTATTCCGAAAAACTGAAATTATACCCTTGTAATTGTGGAGGGGTGGATTTGCAAAATTATTGTATTCTTTTAAATGCCATCATAATTGTATGAAACATGAGTATATTTTCTATTTTCTAAATACGAGGTATATTGAACTATTCAACATGATTCAGAGACTAATGCTGCAGTTAACGTTTTCTTTGGGTCCAACCGTAATTGATGGTTTGTTTTTTAGTGGTAGAGGTTAAATAATTATAAAAATTATTAATTTATTAAAATTATTTTATAATATTAATTTTGTCCACTAAATGTTATATGTATTTTTAGAGGTATAATTTACCATTAATTGATAAATTAAGAAATATAAATTTTATTAAAAAAAAATTAGACACCCTCTTCCCTTCAAGGAAACTAGATCCAACATGTGTAAAGTGAGAGGTACAATATTCGAATCCCTTCTTAAATATAGGTAGCCTAGTTCTGATTTAGCTGGGATATGCATAAGGGGTCTTGTATATTCACGTGAGAATAGTCGGGGTATGCGCAAGCTGACCCGAGCAACTCACGTAGCAAGAAAAAAGACACTAGATCCAACAAAATTATATTATAAAAATTGAAAATATAGCTCCACCCATTCATCTGATCTTTGATTTTTACCATTTCAATAAAGAATTCTACAAATTCTTTCAGATCTTGTGCAAGTCCTTCACCAAAATTTAGTAAAGAACTATTCTAAATTCTTTCTCGTGATAATAATTTATGGATCTATCTAGAATTATTTTCTATATTGAATTATAGTAAAAACAATCATTTTAAAAAACTTTCTCAATTATATTAATGGAATAACAGTTTTGTAAATTAATGTAAAATAGAGCATATCAAGACTTGAGAAATTATGAGTATTCGAGTTTGTATAAGGTACCTGTAAATATAATTTTTCTTCCATTGATGAAATGTCATGACCAATGACCTCAATTTGAACAATCAGGCTCTCTTAACAAATCCACGACTCTCTATTAAATCAAATCTCTCATCATTCTCAAAAATTAATTAACAAAACTATCCTCGCCAATTTTTTAAATAAATATTTGTTACTTATATGTAAAGTAATGAAGATTTTGAAGAGAAAGATTAGTGGCGGATAATGGGATTATGTGAGATGATACTGAACAGGATGCCTAATAAGGGTTTTACGCAATCAAGTCAATATTTATAGTCCCAAAATATTTTGAAATTACAATCAGGACCAAACATGTATCATATTGCAAATAGAGTAAATGCAATTATTGGCTCTATATTTTTGGATATTTACGAAAAAATCTCCCATTATCTTACATTTAAAGTCTCCCACCATCCATATATCTTTACTTTAGGGATAACCTCCACAACTTTTTTTTTAATTATATTAAGTCACCAATTATCAGACTCAGACATACACCACATCACATGTCACATAACATCACATCCTCAATTATGTCAAACTAGGGGGTCGATCAATCATCACTGACCTAAGCATATTGTTGATCAAAACTATTCCAATACCTAAGAGTCCAGGCTAGGAGGTCGTCCAATCATCACCAATCTAAGCATATTGATGATCAGAACTACCCCAAACCCATAAGAATCTGATGTTGATCACAATCCAGTCTTCATCCTTAAAATAAACCAAACCTCCACCAACATAAGCATTCCTTAGCACTTTCACACGGTTGTCCACGACCTCAAAATCTTTCATTTCATCATCATCAATATCCTTGATCTAGGGTGACGGTAGCAAATGTAAGATTTTCTTCTTCCTCAGTATAATACGCAGTTTATTTGGAGTGTTGTGTACTTATTCATTAACACTGCCATTGGTATTTATTGTTTTTCTCCCGAATCGTTTTAGATAGCTTGTAGCAAGTTTGCTCGTGAGCTTTCGAAAAAGTTCTTTCTTTTCTGTCATATTCCTTGTTAGGCTTTAGCGTTGTTTTTTTCTTTTTTGTAGCCTCCTGACTTTATCTTGTAGAGTAGTTGCTGCTCCGTCAGATCTATGTGTAGTAATTTCTTGATGAACGCTAGAAAAGTCCAGATACTGCTTTTTTCTAGCTAAATTTCCTATAAAATGGAGCTGAAATTAAGATTTACGTAGTGACAAAAGATATGTACAATCTCAATGAGGATAGGTTTATCCGAACGATAGGGATATAAATGTATACCACAACTAAGAATAATGTATTTGTATGAAAATGAAAAATGCTACTAATGACATATCGTGAATAATATAAAATATTTTATGTGTTAATTTTAACATGAAAGATATTTGTGAAGGGGTAAGGTATTTGGTTTGGGTTTATTTCATTACACATAAAATATTTCAAAGATCATAACCTCTTTAATGGTAAATAGGCATGTTGTCCTTATGAACATTGCTTAGAGGTGTTTAAAAACATAGTAGATTAAAAATCTGAATATTTTAATGAAGAAATAGTAATACCTGTTGTATCAAATATATGCAGCGAAAAAAATATTATTTCAATTTTAAAACCATTTTAGTTGCGATTTAAGACTTTACACTGATTTCGATTGCGTACCTCTTTGAATTTATATAATAGTCGAAAAACTAAACCAACTTCAAAAACTTGAAGCCTCCACGCTTTGCACACCGAGTTTGACTTTTGCTTTCAAAATCAAATTCTGACTTGGAGACTAAGATAACTTTTTTGCTTTTTGTGATTTTGTTTGCAAGAGAGAAAACTGATAGAAGTTATCTATGTGTTATGAAACCTTATTATCATATAATAACTTTAGAGATAAAAATATGAATAGTCAAGAAAATAAAAAGTCGGGGAACGTATAAAGAAAATTGATTGTCCTAATAATCAGGTCCACTACCCACTTGTGAAGTGGACGTGGACCTTTTACATTATACATATGACTTAGACTAGCCCAGCGGTTAGTGACTCATTTTCCACTATTGGAGGTACATGGTTCGATCCACAACCTCGTTATTTTTTTCTTTTGTCTTAGTTCGATTTTATACTAGAATATTAAAAAATTAATATACCAATATTCCAAGTATATAATTAATTAATAATTATTATCTAATCATAAAATTAATTAACAACATGAAGCAAGATCAATGCACTCGTTAGTCTGCGACTATGTGGGTTCATCGTTAAACTGGTAGTAGTTAACTTAATTAACGACTAATCGAGGTTGGCGTCTAACAACACTCCCCAACGACCGAATATCGTGAAGTAACTCTGTACAAAGAACTCGTTAAAGGATCATACATGTATTCCTTCTATCTTTACAACTCCGGATCATCCTGAGATATTGTACAATTGTTGCCAAGTTTTGATACAATCGGTATAATCTTATGAATCGTAGAGTTCAAAATCTTTACCTAGAGTTGATAGATTTCTTCTTGACTCATCCCTAGGAGCATATATACTTAGCTATGTCCAATATTCTTACGACTAGCATTGTGAAACACTAGTAATCCAGTATCAAAAACACAACAAGGACATACACAACTATAGTGATGATCTCAGGTCAAAGGCTTACAAGCGTAAACTTCCTTATAGAGATTAACCCACTTGACAGTTTAAGGTAATTAACCTTTTGGAATATATATTTTAGTTGGTTCGATAATCATATCTCTATGTGCATAATCTATGCACTTAACTCGGTAAACGAGAACTACCGATATTTATCCAATAAATACTCGTTAGATACATATTAATCTAACTGGATCATCGAGGTCTTAGCTCGATGATCCTACGATTGAGAACAAGTTTAGGTTAAGTCCTGAGCTAGATTCTCATTAACATAACACCTTATGATATTTAGTTCGTAATTTAATCAAGGACCTACCTTTATATTATGTAGATGAATACCATAATTATAAAAGTTTGTCATAGATACAAGGAGACAGTTCCTTTAATCAATATTGTATGGATAACTATTATCGTGTATAGTGAACACTTGTGTTCAATTTATTATAAGATGATCGGGGTTAGGGCATAATTCCGAAAATCTCCCACTTGGCCTAGATCCAATCTTCAAGTACCATAAGTCATAAACGGTTTGTTCTCATCAGACTAAACTGATAGACACACTTAAACGAATAGATCTACACCATTTAACTTTCTTCTGCCTATTGAATGTGAACATCTTTATGTTCAATAATATCTCGAATCAAGTGGTACTACTGCGGAATTTGTTTGGATCTTTAGTCTGATCTACTATCTATATTGTAGAAACTACACTATATATATAAGAGTTATTTTATACAAGCAACTTGCATAGTTGCATCTTATGCTACTATGTATTCTACTTTTAGTAACCTAAATCTGCTATATTATATTGATTGGATCTATTCCAATTCACTTATCCTCTACATAGACACAACTATATGTTGATTTGCTATCATCCATGTTTGAAGCAAAACAAGCATCTATATACCCAATTATCTTCAACTTATATTCTCCACATATAGGAATTGCTCATTAATATTTCTTAAGTACTTAAGGATAGTATTTACTACTTTCCAACATTCCCCATCAAGGTTACCTTCATACTTACTCGCTACTCCTAGTGTGTAATAAACTTCGGGTCTTATACATTTTCATGGTATGCTGGATATGTTGTGTTTTATTTGTATAAACCATTAAAACAATATATAAACTAATGCAGAAATAAAATAATAGAATATATAAATAAACAACTTTACTTGTCGAGGCTCGGATTGGATCCGATGTCTTTAAGGTATTTAGGCCACGTACCGGTGTCTTACGTTTGTTGGCTTCAACCTCCAGGATACAATGACAAAACTATTCAAAAGAAATTGACACACGAATTCTTAAGAATTTCGACGAACTTAATAATGCTGCTTCTTTCTATCTCTCTCTTATAATTTTAATGCTTTGAAAAATGAATGAATGAAAATGTTTAAGTTGGCCAACTATTTATAGAAGATGAAAAGGTGGATTTGGCAAAAGAGTTGTGATGGTTCATTTGAAGATACGTTACATTAAAAGACACAACGTTTAGTTTAGTATAGAAGACCAAAACATAAGTTGGTCCAGATGGTATGAAAGTCTGGCCCAAAAGCCCACTAGCTTGGAGGCCCAGATTCAAAGCCCAGCAGTACCTTTTTTTTTTCTTTTTTTTGCTTCGCTTCCTAACCAAAAGAAAAATAAAATAAATAACATGTATTATTATTTATTTTAATTTTTTTTAATTTCTTCAAATTTTATAACTCAATTTCTCATTCAACTTCAAATGATTTTTACCAGATGAATGTATTACGTTAATTAATATTCGAATCATTTCTTTAAATTGAGTCACCCACTGTCATCGTAAACATGGCCATCCCTTGGGTAAAAATCTTATTTGACCAACAATCCCCACATGAATGGAAATTGACTAACCACCTTTAAAAAAATTATGCAAAAGAATGCTAAACACGAGAGAGAGCGAGAGAGAAGCGTAGAAGAATACTACATCGAGAAAGGTAGCTTTTGGCCTTGAACCTTCTGTAGTAAGAGCTATCGGATTTACTTGCTAACTAGTGAACGTGATGTCTTGAACTATTCAGCTTTTGTATAAACCAAGACAATAGAAATTACATAGTATACTTCAAAATATTATTTGGTTCTCATGGTTGTGTCCATTTACGGCCCTGGACAACTCCTGGTATTTCATGAATAACCGTCGGAGAATTTCGCCATTATAAATTCTCGTAGGGCGGCCCTACCCATGTTATTCATATAGGTGGTTTCTTGTCGAGAGTATTCTGCATTACTCTATCTTATGTTAGAAGATACAAGAACCATTAAAAGTTTAACTTATCCTTCAATTTTACATGTAGCACTATTTAATTTTTGTCCTAAGAATGGTTTATGGAGGTTTCCCCACAGTGCATCGCACCAAATTGCAGTTTCATGATTCAGTTTTCCCTTTGAACATAGATTGTGGGATCTCCACTCTGCTAGGTAGGGTTCCCATCATGGCAACTCAGCTTTCGTAGGCTTAAGACCCATTCTCCTTGACAACACTCGCACTTGCTCTCTTTGTAGACCTTTGGTCAGTGGATCCGCTATATTATCCTTTGATCGAACATAATCAATTGTGATAATTCCGTTTGAGAGCAATTGTCTAACGGTATTGTGTCTACGACGTATGTGTCTAGACTTACCGTTATACATTTCGTTTAGTGCCCTACCAATGGCACTTTGACTATCGCAATGTATGCAGATAGCTGACACAGGCTTTGGCCAATTAGGAATATCCTCTAGGAAATTCCGAAGCCACTCGGCTTCTTCAGCAGCTTTGTCTAAACCTATAAACTCAGATTCCATAGTTGATCTGGCTATGCACGTTTGCTTAGTGGATTTCCAAGACACAGCTGCTCCTCCTAACATGTAGACAAATCCATTTGTAGATTTTGAGTCGGTGGAGTCTGATATCCATTTTGCATCACTGTATCCTTCGAGTACAGCTGGATATCCTGTGTACAACAATCCTTCGTTCATAGTGTATCTAAGATACCTTAGAACTCTTACAATAGCAATCTAGTGGTTCTTCCCCGGATTATTTGTAAACCTACTTAGCTTGCTTACTGCATGTGCTATATCTGGCCTAGTGCAGATAGTTAAGTACACGAGACTCCCAATAATCCGAGAGTACTCCAACTGGTTGATCATATCACCAGTGTTCTTAGCAAGATGTAAATTAACATCAACTGGTGTCTTGGCGATATTTGTGTCGCCATTACTAAATTTGTTTAATACTTTCTCAATATAGTGTGACTGAGATAGTATAATACCTTCAGATGTTCGGAGAATCTTGATACCCAAAATAACATCTGCAAGGCCTAGATCTTTCATGTCAAACTTACTTGAAAGCATCCTTTTGGTGAATTTAATCATATCATTGTTACTTCCAATGATTAACATATCATCCACATATAAACAGACAATGACATATCCAGTCTCATTTTGTTTTACATAAACGCATTTGTCACATTCATTTATCTTGAAATCATTCGAGATCATGAATCTATCAAATTTGTCATGCCATTGCTTCGGTGCCTGTTTTAAACCATATAGAGATTTAGCAAGCTTACATACTTGCTTCTCCTTACCTGGAACTACGTAACCCTCAGGTTGTTCCATATATATCTCTTCATTTAGTTCTCCATTTAGGAAGGCTGTTTTTACATCCATCTGATGTATTTCGAGCTTGTATATTGAAGCTATAGCGATTAACATTCGAATGGATGATATTCTCGTGACTGGAGAATAAGTATCAAAGTAATCAAGTCCTTCTTTTTGACTATAACCTTTTACAACAAGGCGAGCCTTGTATTTTTCAATAGACCCATCGGTCTTTAGTTTCTTCTTGAATATCCATTTGCATCCAAGTGGTTTATTCCCTGGAGGGAGATCCACTAGTTCCCATGTACGGTTTTGCATAATGGAACCTATCTCGCTATTTACCGCTTCTTTCCAGTATGGGGGGTCAGGGTTTGACATAGCCTCCTTGAATGTTCGCGATTCGTCATCTAGCATGTAATATAGAAAGTCGGGACCAAAAGACGTAGAGGTTCTCATCCGCTTACTTCTTCTTGGTTCTCCTTCATTTGGCAATGATTCTTGATCTTGCTTTTCAGTTGGCAATGATTCTTGATCTTGCTCTTCTTGAATTGCATCACGTGTTCTTTTCAAGGAACCAGATTCTGGTGTGGTCTTGTACGGAATGTTTGTTTCAAAGAAATGTGCATTTCTTGATTCAGTCACCGTATTGACGTTAATGTCAACATGACAAGATTTGTGTACAAGGAATTTAAATGCATCACTATTGTGAGCATATCCAATAAAGACGCAATCGATGGTCTTTGGTCCTATTTTGACCATTTTAGGAGCAGGAAGCGCTACCTTTGCCAAGCATCCCCACACTTTTAAGTATTTGAAGGAAGGTGGTTTTCCTTTCCATAATTCGTAAGGAGTTTTATCTACCTTCTTGTGTGGTACCTTGTTGAGGATGTTATTTGCGGTGAGCAAAGCCTCACCCCACAAGTTATGTGGTAACCCTAAGTTAATCAGCAAGGCATTCATCATTTCCTTCAACGTGCGGTTCTTACGTTCAGCAATCCTGTTTTGTTGAGGCGAGTAGGGGGCCGTGGTTTGATGTATGATTCCATGTTTAGCGCAAAACTCTTCAAAAGGAGACACGTATTCTCCTCCCCTATCTGTTCTAAGATTCTTAATATTTTTTATTTGGTTGATTCTCAACTTCAATTTTGTATTGCATAAATGCTTCTGAGTCCTCATCCTCACTTCAAAGCAAGTATATTTGACAATACCTTGTGCAATCGTCGATGAAGTTTATGAAATACTTTTTACCACTTTTAGTTTGCACAAATTTCAAGTCACATTTGTCATTGTGAATTAACTCTAAAGGTACCAAAGTCTTTGTTAATTTTGACTCAACGCATACTTCACATTCCTTCTGAGAATTGAAGTTCACATTAGATAGTAACCCGACGTTCACTAGCTTATTTAATGAACCAAAATTAACATCTTCTAATCTATAGTGCCATAAATAAGGTGAGTCAAGGATATATTACTTTCTTAGTTACATTTTGGTAGGTACTATGGTCATTACATTCATCTTACATAAATCATCACATAGGTACCCTTTGCCCACAAATATCCCACCTTTAGTGAGAATAAATACTAGTTTGAAGCCATTCTTACTCAATCACGAACCTGAAGCTAGATTCCTTCTAATGTCAGGCACATGGAGAACGTTATAGAGACTCAACTCTTTTTCAGAAGTCATTATTAGAATAACTATTCCAGATCCAACTACTTTTGATGTAGAGAAATTTCCCATACATAAAGTCTTTTCAGTAGTTGCAACTTTGTATGTCTTGAACATACATGTCAGGTGGCCCCAGTATCCACCCACCAGTGTTCGGTATTGTAAACCAAATTTACTTTAGAAACTAATGTAGTAAAATCAATCTTATTTGATCTTAGTAATGGTTGCTTGGCCTTATTTTCCTATCATGGAATTGCCTTTACCCTCTGTGATTTCGGCCATCTATTCCTTTACACAGATAGTCATTTCTATTTAACCTCTTAGACTCCTCAACGGGTCTATAAGAGTCGGGATCATGTCCCACAAATGTATTTTACATAAGTGAAATTGCTGATGGTATGTTGTTATCGATTCCATCATTTCTGGACATATTGTTTATCTTGGTAGGCATCATTTCAATTACCAAGGATTACATAATATTATAGATAATTCAAACAAACGAATTATTCAACCTTTCTCACTAAAAGACAACACAAAAACTTGATTCTTTCTTACGACAAAATGATTAAATTAATTTTAATTTCCCAAGTTTTTATATTCTTGTTAGTCCCCCAAGTTTTTATATTCTTGTTGTAGAGGATCGAAGAAATTAAAAGAGATAATCAATTCACGTAAAAGAAGAATCTCAATCAGTTAAGAATTCTTTTAGCGGAAAGATTTTAAACCACAAGGTTCGACAAGTATGCAGATACTAGCAAGATTGATATTAGTTGTTAAAAACACACTAATATTACAACGTAATATGACGTTAGTAAGCGATTATTTTTCTAGTATGTATACACAAGCCTAGAAATTAGAATAAGAGAAAAGAAATAGAATGTAATATTCATGTTCTGTATACACAGACCCAGAAATTTCGTAAAAGTAAAGTTCATAAAAACATAAAGAGAAAATGTTTTCTGGTTTATACAACGTGAATCGTAAATACCTTAAATTATTGTGTTTTAATTAGTATAAACCAGTAAAACAATATAGAAACTAATGCAGAAATAAAATAAAAGAATTATATAAATAAACAACTTTACTTGTCGAGGCTCGGATTGGATCCGATGTCTTTAAGGTATTTAGGCCACGTACCGGTGTCTTACGTTTGTTGGCTTCAACCTCCAGGATACAATGACAAAACTATTCAAAAGAAATTGACACACGAATTCTTAAGAATTTCGACGAACTTAATAATGCTGCTTCTTTCTATCTCTCTCTTATAATTTTAATGCTTTGAAAAATGAATGAATGAAAATGTTTAAGTTGGCCAACTATTTATAGAAGATGAAAAGGTGGATTTGGCAAAAGAGTTGTGATGGTTCATTTGAAGATACGTTACATTAAAAGACACAACGTTTAGTTTAGTATAGAAGACCAAAACATAAGTTGGTCCAGATGGTATGAAAGTCTGGCCCAAAAGCCCACTAGCTTGGAGGCCCAGATTCAAAGCCCAGCAGTACCTTTTTTTTTCTTTGTTTTGCTTCGCTTCCTAACCAAAAGAAAAATAAAATAAATAACATGTATTATTATTTATTTTAATTTTTTTTAATTTCTTCAAATTTTATAACTCAATTTCTCATTCAACTTCAAATGATGTTTACCAGATGAATGTATTACGTTAATTAATATTCGAATCATTTCATTAAATTGAGTCACCCACTGTCATCGTAAACATGGTCATCCCTTGGGTAAAAATCTCATTTGACCAACATGATAGATCCTTATTGTTTTAACAAATAGAAAGATTAATTCCAAAGCTCATCGTTAAATAGCTCCTCTTAGAATTTCGATGTAATACTTTAAAAATGGTATAAATATACTAAGATTGATATAGGTCAAGTAGCTTTTTTTATCTATCTCTATAGATCCCAATTCTAAGAATATAAGCTACTTTCCTAAATCTTTCATGGAGAACTATTAGAAAATCAAAAAACTTGGTTAATTGCTTGGTTGGTATATCATATCCTTATGTGATAATATGTCATCTAAATATAACACTAGGAAAATAAGCGTACTCCATCTAGTCCTTTTTACTCTTATGACTCTTATTCTAAAATCATAGAATCAAACTATTTGATTGTATGAAAGAGAATAATCCAATTTAGTGATATTTTCTCAATCCATCAAATAGATTTTTGGAATTTACAAATTTATTATGGTGATATGAGACCTCTAGGATTGGTCTTATGGATGTCATCCTTAAACTCCCATTAAGTGAAAACTAATTTCACATGATATTACCATATCTCATAATAATAATAGTATGTAGTTACCAATAGTAGAATCTGAAATAATCCAAGTATTGTTATGAGAAAAGGGATTCACCATATGATGTTTTCCTTTTAATTTAAACTTATAGCAATTAGAAGGATGTTATAGGTCTCTAAATTACATTATACTCCAATCATTTACTAAGTACCCATTTACTATAAATGGATCTTATATCTGTTGAAGATTCAACCAAATACTATACTTTGTTGATTTTTATAGATATTTATTCAAATTATATGGTTCTTAACCACGTGTCACTGTTTAGACTAGTCATAGCCTCTTTATAGGGTTTTAGGCTCATCACTTGATGGGGTTTTAATCTATTATGATTTACTCATCAAACTTTCACCATTATACAATTAATTTTGGTGTATGATGATATCTATATAACCTTGAAGAGGCTTTTGTACAATAAAATCTTCTTTCTCTTGATTTTTGTTAACTTCCTTGACCTAAGAGGTTCATTAATCGCCCGTAATACCTCAAAGTTTGAGACTTAAACCTTAAATGAACCTATTAACTCATCAAGAAAAGAAAGATTGGCGTGCATCTAATTCTCTTTAGCTTGTATAAATAACTCTGAAATCTTTATTTCATTATGATCTATTACCACATTATGAATTCCTTCACTTTAAAATTCCAATTTGTAAAGGTTGTACGCCTTACCACAAACCCTTTGTGTTCAGAATGGTATGGAAATATTACCACGTCTTCTTCTTTGGGTATTCAACAAATCTACATTTGAAAGATAGTAACTCAAGCTTAGCCATCATAAGTCGTTTAGTATAAATCAAACAGTTTCAAACTTCTATATTTTGAGGTTTGGTGTATATCATATCCATGTCACATATGGTTTTATCGACTATTTAGTGGGACCTAAGAGTTCATTAAATATGCAATTGACTTTAAAACATAATCCCATAGGAATATTTAAAACAGTGAATATTATCATGGATTGCAATCTATACAATGAAGTACGATTTCTCTTTCCAAACACACCATTAAACCTTGGTGATCTAGGAGATGTTCACTAAGACAAAATCTAATTTGGTCATAGATAGTCTATTAATTCATTGTTAAGATTTCCACCTCTACAGGTTAATATACTTCCTCCATACTCTTATATACTTGCTTTCAACTTCAGTGAATAGTAATTTGAACATTTCAAATAATTCGTATTGGTGCTGCATCTGGTGAACACATATATATCTAATATATAGTAAGTAAAGAATATGAAGTAATAATATCCATCTTTGGCTAAAGTTTGGATTGTTCACATACATCAATATATAGTGGACATAATAACTCATTAACACTATCTCCATTTTCATCAAAATGATATTTAGTCATGTTTCATTAAGATAAGTCTCACAAGTTTCATATGATTCAAAATCATACTTCAAGGAAATCTTCCTTCTGAAACTAGTAATCTGTTTTCTCATACTTTATGGCTTAATCTATAACTCCAAAATAAGGTTTGATTAGTATGATTATCTATATCGATTTATGACCAGAAACAACGATAACCCTTTTACGTAGTTACTTTAGGCAACTATGAGCACCATATTGTAAGTATCCAATGGCGTGTAATTCATCACTATGAAAGAATCCATTGGTCATTTTATACTACATTAATACACCATAACCATCTTATGATCAAATGACTATTTTGTTCAAAAACAAGTTTACGAACAAAAATACAGGTTTCTTACAATATGTATTGCCATGTGCATCTTAGAAGAATTAGTTGTTACAATTGTGGTTGCAACAATTGCTCCATTATCGAAATTGTAATGTTAACTTATTCTATTCTTAGCATTCTTTTAATATTTATAGTATGCGACATATTGCATATTTCTAAACTACTACAAGTATCCAATACCCTTTCCGTGTAATTAATAGAAGCTAGAGAAATTACAAAAATAATTTCCATTAATGCTCTTACCTTGTTTCTTACTATTAGATAACTGGTATCTAATTGTCATACTAGATTACTTATACATCGTCTGAAAATATTAAGGATTCATGGGAATATCATGCTTATGATGTCTTTGGAGTTCAAAACTCATGGATGCAAGATTTTACACTTACTGCAATTATTAAGTTCGTATTACTTTAGACATGCATCATATACATTCGATGCATCCTCAAGAGACACTTTAGTCACTAATTCATTGAGCATATCAACGAGTCTCATGTGCATAAGAGATACTCTCAAGTTGCTGTCACAATTCTTGAGAGTACCCAACGCACTTGGGATAATTTGAGAAGTAATTTTTGCAGAAATATCGACAAATCTAATCATTAGGAAGAAAAGAGAAATAACGATTTAAGAACACTATTACATAACTGACAAAGATATAGACTGTTATCTAAGAGATATATAATTGGAAACTTTAAAACATGAATGAGCCCCCTGGTAGACAGGTCGTTTTTCACGCATAATTAATGTGAAGAACGAAAACTTTAAAACATGAATGAGCCCTTTGGTAGTCAGTTTGTTTCTCACTCACAACCAAACTGTGGTATATTACCTATTTTACCATATAAAATAAGAGACTCAAAACTATTTAGCCCCCTGGTAGACAGGTCGTTTCTAATTAGTTTTGTTTAGTTAATCCATTCTATAATAGAATATTATTGATCTCACAACCTCTGGGCAGTCCAGACTAAAAACGTAAAATCAATAATTTAATTATGTTATAAAATAATATAAAGTAGTTTGTACTCGAACTACAAGTCCACCTGGTAGTCAGATTGAAACCTATAAACTTAACAAACTAGAAACTCTAATTGCGATGGAAAAGTCTCACGAAATATCTTATAAATCGTTTTTAATAAATTCAATAATTTAAATTATCTAGTGTGAATAACTTTCGAGTGAAAAGGGCATTCAAAACGATGCAGAAGAGCAACTAACACTTAGCAAACAAATTACTATACATCAGTTATCATACAGTCATATAATATATAAAAACAATATATCTCATACAATTAATCTGATATAAAAAACTTAATTTTCATATAAACCTAAAAACAAAATCCAATATATTATCATATAATATCATATTTGAAATCCTAAATGTAACAATTGGATCTGATACCAATGGAAGGAATCACAATATCTGTTGTAACAAATATACGCAGCGGAAAAATAATATTGCAATTCCAAAACCAATCTAGTTGCGATTTAAAACTTTAAACAGAATTCGATTGCGTACCTTTTTAGATTTATATGAGACTCAAAAGACTAACACAGTTTCAAAAACTTGAAGTCTCCACGCTTTGCACACCGAGTTTTGATTTTTTCTTTTAGAATCAAATTCTGACTTAGAGACTAAGAGACCTTTTTTACTTTCCGTGTTTTTGTTTTCAAGAGAGAAAACTCATGATAGAAGTTATCTCTGTGTAACGAAACCTCGTTATCATATAATAATTTTAGAGATAAAAAAACAAATAGTCAAGAAAATGAAAAGTTAGGGACGTATAAAGAAAAATGATTATCCTAATAATCAGGTCCACTACCCACTTGTGAAGTGGACATGGACCTTTTACATTATACATATGAAATGGACTAACCCAGCGGTTAGTGATACATTTTCCACTATTAGATATACATGATTCGATCCACAACCCCGTTATTTTTTTCTTTTGTCTTAGTTCGATCTTATATTAGAATATTAATTTATGCTAGCAAATTAATATACTAATACTCCAAGTATATAACTGATGTCTCCCTAGTTGTTCTTATTTTCGACCCTTGGGAGACATCATTTTTTGTGTTTATTTGATTAATTCTATAGACTTTTATGTTAAAAATGCAATAATCCGGAATTTCTATTTTATTTCTAGTATTTTTAATTTATTAAACTTTTGTGCGTAATCTTGTGTATTTAAGTGGAAAGTTTGTAGGTTTTGAATATTAGCTAGGAATGTAATCCGAGGAAAAAGTCAAAGATCATGATATGGAGTCAAGACTTGAAGATAAATCCCGAAAGTAATTGTTTTTAGAGCTGCAAATCTGTTTTCCAGGCCAGAGATTTCTGATTTCAAGGTGATTAAGAGATAATTTAGCCGCTGACCTTTGAAGAGAAAACATTCCTTATCGAGTTACGGAACTTTAGAAACTGGAATCAAGTCAATCGGAGTCATAACGAAGCGGGAAAAGCCGTTTTAGTAGAGGTGTATCAGCAGTTACGGGATTTTGGGCTTAGAAATTGGGCTTGGACATTTAATTAGTGTTTTATTCTTAGGTCCAAGCCCTAATCCGTTTTTCCACTTATAAAAGTAGCCTTTGACTTCTGTTTTCACAACAATTCACTTTTTACAAGATTAAACATCAGAGAGAAGCAACAGAAGGAAGAAAGAAGAAGCTGCAAGAATTGGAGAGGGTCTATATCTCCGTTCTCAGTCATTCCAATTCCGGAAATTAGGTTTCTTTTATCTTTAATTCTGTAAAACAATATGAATTCCATTTTATTTAATTTAGTTTTCTTTTCAATTAGTATGAACTAATTTCCTAATAGTGCTTGAGAATGCTTTATGGGTGATTTCCAATCTTATTGAATTTCATGTCCTGAATTTGGGTTTCTGTTAAATTAAATTAGATTGGGGCTTTTACTCTTTTCGATAAATTAAGATTATTTACTGTTTTTAGAGTCGTGAACTAAGAACAGGTATTAGTATCTAGGCTATTCCAATTAGTGGCGATTGGATCATCCTGACGGAGGGTTTAGGTACGGAACTATTTATTCAATCTAAAATAGAAGCTATTGATTCTGACGAACTTAGCTAATTTTAGGGCCAATGAGTTAATTGACTTAAACATCTAAAAGTGGATCATATTTACCCTGACAGGACTAGTGACACTCTAGGATAGCCTTATAGTCCACCCTGACGGGGGTATAAGGAATTTAGAATCCCGACCATTGTAATTGACCAATTTAGCCCTTAAACAGAATATGTTATGAAATAGGATTAGGAAGACCCCTTGCGTTCTCAAGTGCTATCTTCTCATACTTGCGTTTCACACTCATTTACTTGCGTTTTACTATTTACTTGCATTTTATATTTGGTTTTCATTACTTAGAATTAAAACAAACAACCAATCAATCATTCAAACTTTTATTTGCTTTCATAAGTGCAATCAGTCATCAATTGATAAGCATTGTTGTTGACCAAACCGTCCCTGCGAACGATCCTAGAATCACTTATTACTACTTGGGACAACCGTACACTTGCGGTTGTGGTTCGATTACTTTTGCATTTATTTTAGAACACACAAAGGACCACCAATAACTAATTAATATTTATTATCATGAAGCAAGATCAATGCACTCGTTAGTGTGCGGCTACGTGTTTCATCGTTAAACTGGTAGTAGTTAACTTTAATTAACGACTAATCGAGGTTGGCGTCTAACAACACTCCCCAACAATCGGATATCGTGTAGTAACTATGTACAAAGAATCCGATAAAGGATCATACACGTATTCCTTCTATCTTTACAGCTCCGGATCATCCTGGGATATGGTACAACTGTCAAATCCCATTTAGAAAATGAACTACGTTACACGTCGATTATCCACGATTGACGAATGATCTAAGAAACCCCTTTCTTCATTCATTCTATCACCTTGGCCAAGGATTTGATACAATCAGTATAATCTTATGACATCGTAGAGCTCAAACTCTTTACCTAGAGTTGATAGATTCCATCTTGACTCATCCCTAGGAGCATATATACTTAGTTATGTCCAATATACTTTCGACTAGCATTATGACACAATAGTAGTCCAGTATCAAAACACAACAAGCACATAACAACTATAGTGATGATCTCAGGTCAAAGGATAACAAGCGTAAAGTTTTTTATAGAGATTAACCCACTTGAAAGTTCAAGGTAATTAACCATTAGAAATCTCTAATTTTAGTTGGTTCGATAATCACATCTCTATGTGCATTATCTATGCACCTAACTCGGTAAATGAGAACTACCGATATTTATTCAATAACAACTCATTAGCTACATATATTAATGTAACTGGATCATCAAGGTCCTATATTGATGAACCTACGATTAAGAACAAGTTTAGGTTAAGTCTTATGAGCTAGATTCTCATTAACGTAACACCTTATGATATATAGTTCATAACTTAATCAAGGATATGTCTTTATATTACGTAGATGAATACCATTATTATAAAATCTTGCCATAGTATTAAGGAAACAATTCCTTTAATCAATACTGTAAAGATAACTATTATCGTGTACAATAAACACTTGTGTTCAATTCATTACAAGATGATCGGGGTTAGGGCATAATTCCAACATATAACATTATAAGTATTTTATGTCATTGATTGTACTAGACATGACACAATATATTTTTAACTGCCTTGAGGTAACCTTATCATATATTATGATTTTGTTGATAGCTTAAAGTGAGGATTTATAGCCTCTTATTTTATACAATCTACTAGGTTTAATGTGATTAAATATTGTTGCAGTAAAAAAGAAAGACACATATATAATTGATGGAAGGGACAGGCCAAGGATTGAAGGGAATGTGTCGCATTTACTACAGACTCTAGACTCTTATAGATAAGTGAGCAGAGACACTACTTTATTCCATTCAAATCATTATTTAAGTCATATAACTTATAATACACAAAAACGATTGAAATAAATTAGAAGGAATTACTCTTTGAAGGTCACAAATTTAGGATTAAGACAAATTTACAAGGCATGCTATTTCGTGAGTATGCACTATGGAAAAATGTATCATTAACAATATTTTGCAACCCATCCATAAGATAGGGATAACTTCACATGCCACCCCATCCTTCAACGTGGGACTTGATTGTCTATATCCTTTACGTGTTAATTAATAACACTCTAACTAAGCCTAGATAAAACATGAAAAGAGATTTTTAACATCAGAAGGAATATTTTTATGTATACACCCCAATGAGGAAAATCCTTTATTTGTTAATTCTAAGGGCCCTAACTATAAGACAACAACATAGTAACTTGTAAATACATAATAATGAAAACACTATTAACAGTATGCTTAAATGGAAACCTCCCTCTGGCTTCTTTGAATTTAATAGCGATGAAATTTTTAGTTATAAATGTTCTACTATTGCTTGTGTAATAAGAGATTCCGAAGGGATATTCGTATAAGGAAGGGAAATTTTTAGTGCAACAGGAAAATCACTTGAATTAGAAGTATTTGGAGTTCTACTAGCTTGTGAGATGGCAAAGATTCTTTACGAAAATACGGTGGTGGTTGAAAATGGAAATGAAAATATCATCACAACAGTGAGAGATAAAAATCCTATAAAAAACCTTAGAGTTTGTATTACAATTATAAGTATTTATGGTTTCTTTGAATTATATAATACCTTATTCTCTCGTGGCGAAAGCAAATGCAAAAATACCCCTGATTGGGTTTCTAAACAATTGCTCCTTGGTAATTTGTTTGGCAGCTGGTATGATCACTGCCTTCTCTGTTAACCGAGATCTTGAACCGTGAAAAATTACTGTGTGGGATGGTTTGATTGATTTGCTTAAACCTTATTTATAGTATTTATAATAGGTGTCCTTTTGAAAAAAAAAATAGGCACGTGATTCAAAAAACATTATAATTGGAAAAGTTAATTTGTTCAATAACCTGGTGTTTTTATTTCATTACATTACTGGAATACTTTTTATGGTGCCAAATTAATATAATTTGGCTAGTTTAATCATTGGATTTAAGAAGATCACAAGGACTGCCTAAACCTTTCCTATTATAACAACCATTAATAGAAGAGGCTCCTGCATCTTTGTGTTTATTTCGATTGACACTTACAAAAACATCTAGATCATTATATCCACCACCATTTAGTGAAGTGGGAGGGTAATCACCATCATTACCTCCACCTCCACCTTCTCCATTGTCACTAAGAATATCAAGTTCACCACCTTCTCCAGGTGATCCTGTATCACCACCACCTCCCTCGTTGCCTCCATCGCCTCCTTCGCCTCCACCATCACCTCCACCATCACCTCCTCCATCTCCATCGCTTCCGGAACCTCCATCATCGTCACCAGGAGTGCCTGGATCATCACCAGGGTTGCCTGGATCACCACCAGGAGTGCCAGGATCATCACCAGGTTCACCTTTACTTCCACCACCGCTTGGAGGAACATGGACCCTACTACAATCTTTACCACATTTACAATGGAGTCCAAAACTTGTACATCTTCCTGATGTAAATCCTTCTTGTTCACATATGGTAACACAATTTTCATGGTTACATAGTCCATGAAAAGTTTGACTTCGTGACTCACATAATGCTCCTTCAATAAAGTTCACATTCTCTATTTAAAAATAATAGAGACAAATAATATTAGTTAGTTTGTTCTTCTAAAGTCTAAGAAAAATAATCATAATGCTAAAGATACATGCATGTACACGTTTACATTAAAATGTTTACTCTTCTCGTTGTCATAAGGTATATATATACTGAACATAAGCCAAGTATATGTTACATATTACTCAAACAAATATATATATTAAATTTTATATTTCCTCTTCGAAACTCCCCTAAATATGGGGTTTTGGATCTATCCTAAAGTGAATTTTTTTTGTGATCATGACTATGACTTGGGCCCAGTTTAAAAAGATGCAGAATTTGTTTTAAGTCATAACTTACGAGGTTTAAGCCCTAATGATTTTATTTATATGTTTATATAGTGAAAAGGTTAAAATTATCTCCCACAAAAATATATGAAAATCGGGTCTCATTTAAACAAAATTATAAAATTTCTCATTAGTAGAACTAATTCAAACTTGTGAAAACTGTTTTTGGCACCCAAGATAACAACAAAATTGTAAAGATTAGAGACTTACGTAAAATAAGTAAATGAACCAGTATTGTCAGCCCGAACCAGCTTTTGACCAACTTGAACTCCATCATTAGTTCTTTCCTTATCTAATCTACTCTTCACTTTTTTTACTTTGGCAGGTACAATCTATTCTTCATGTGTATACGCCAATTTATAGAATAATAAAAGTTAGAAAGTGAAATAATAACACATTGTTTCAAGTTAAAAATAGAAATATTTAATTAAATCAATGGGAAATTTGCATTTATATCGAATCATAAAATAGACATTTTCATTGAATGCATTTGTATGTTTTCTTATATTTAGATTTTTTCTTCTCATGGCAAAAATAAAGTCTCATCGAAGGGAATACATATGTTCCATTCTAGGGTTTAGATTATTTAAATTATCTAAAATGTTATACGAGAGCACAAATAAATTAAGTTCTTATATTTTTAATTTATACAAGTTTGACATGAATTATTTTATTTACGGGTGATTGACTCAAATTATTTATAGACCAAATAATTTTGTATAAAAATCCACCACATATCAATGAAAAGCCATACTTATTTGCTCATGATGTGTATTTAGTTAAATTAAAAAATCATACCAAAAATACACCAAAGAATTACGTAAATTTAGAAGTATAAATTATAGCAAATATCATTTAAAATATACTCAACAAATCCCGTATATTTCAAAATATAAATTATATATAAAATCATGCAAAACTACATTAATATTCATCTCAAAACTCATTAAAAAAATACAATACATTCTTCAACAAAGAATCCCATTGGCGAAATTAGCACAACCCATTCCCAAAGGAAGAAGTTCATTAGAATCCATTTGATAACACAAACAACCCATTCGAAAGAAATAGTCCATTGAAAACCTACACATATTATATCCAAAAATAACACACGACTCACCTCGCCCCCTATACCCTCCCCCCGCCCCAACACCCATTCGAATCACACACAACCCATTTGAAAATAAAGTAAGCCATACGAAAACAAGAGCAGCCCATAAAGTGGTGTTGCATTTGAAGGTCGCAAGCTCCATGAATTATATACAGGAGAAGAATTCAATCAAATAAGATGGATAAAATGGTGACCAGTTGAGGTGGAACCAACTAACACGACTATAAATTAACCAAACTTATGAAAAAACTCAAAGCAATGATTTTGATGCACTAATTAGCATCCCCAATAACCCAATAAAGCATAAGATGATCACATAAAAATTCCACTTTGCCAGTCCAAATATATATATATATTCTTTTCATATCAATTTAATTATTTTGTAATGTAGCTATATATGACTCTCTTTTTGATGTGAGATATCATGCTATTTTTTCACATATTTTTCTGTTCATAACTTTTTTCTCATTTACTTTTACCCCGGCAAAGGGTTACAATGTAATAAACCAGTGAATCATCATCAATAATAAGAACATAGCACACTTAATAAGCTCCAAAAATTCCCAACCCAATAATATTTCCCATAATGGTGGACCCACCACCCCAAACTCAAGCTCTAAAAGAATTGTCTGTGCATCGCGATTCGAGTGTGGGTCAAATGGAAAAGTCCAAAAATCTAAAGGGATATGGCTTATAACATGGCTAATAAAAAGGCTTTAGAAAGGCTAGAAGAGGCTGAGAAGGATATATAATATAATAACTGGACAACAAGCTAAAAGGCAACAAGGGGCTTATCAAAGGACCGCCTTAATCACTTTCTAAACTATGCAATTTCGTCATTTCTTACTTTAGCACGTTAATCAAATGGGTTTATCAACTAGCTCAGATCTCACGACCTACATACCACTCAAGGCGCCCTAAGATCAATCATACTTCTACCGCATTGTTTACTAATTTTTTCTTTACTATCAATTTGTGTTTCTTGCAAATACTCAAAGCATACAAAATAAAACAGCTCATAAACATACTACTTTCTATCATCAACTTCCTAAGCTTATGCTTTTAAGTTATTAAACACAATCTACATCTAATTCTTCTCTCAATTTTTTTTAATTTTTCCTATAAACAGTAAAACACAGAAAAAAATGGAGATGAGAGACAACGAGTCCCCACACCCCCCAACTAAAAAATGAGGCGTGTCCCCACAACTCAAAAAAGACTCTATAAAAATTAAAATTTAATAAATATTGCAAGTACAGAAAGATGGTAGGGAAGAAAGAAAACATACTCTTCGAGGTTATTGCCTCGCATGATTAATACCCTGAATAGGGTGTAGTGCTTTTCTTGTATGTAAACTTCTAGTATCACCAATTTTGCTTTCCCTTACATTCTCGTATACTCCATCCCAATCAATCACACTCTAGAAGTATCTTGTTTTTCATCTTCTCCAACTTCTTTTTCTTGAATACTCTCTTATGTGAAGGTGTTTGTCCAGGAATCTTTGTTTTGGCAATAGCTACTAGCGTCCCAAAAGCTTTGCTTATCTCCGATATAGGAATCTTTGATTAGAAGAGGTATTGGTACTTCTGCTCCCTAATCATAATTGCTTGCTTTTTAGTATTATAATCCACCAAAAACCGGTTCCTCTCTAATTGCTTGACTCGAATTATCCTTCTTATTTGTTCCCAAACTAGTACAAATCTCACTTGATTTATTCTAGATCTTACCCAATACCTTGCTTTGATACTTCATCTCCCTTAACACTTAGATAAATTCTCTATTTTTTTCATCATCTCTTTTGACCTCCAAGTGAAAGGTTTAAACACTCTTGAACTGCCTTTTAATTATAGATAGATAAGGTGTTATTTGGGTTAGGGAAGGTGTAAGGATAATAATTCTCTATGTGGGTATAATGAACTCTTGCTTAGATGATATGGGTTTAAGGAATTATAGAAGATGATTTGGCAAATTTTTTGTTTCGATTCTCAGATTCTAGATGTTTTGATATGATTTGGGTGGTTGAATCTTCTTTGTAATAATGTAGGGAAGGACTTGGATGTAAATTTATGGTGATTGGGTAGTGTTTTGATGTTTGATGAAGGGTTGTTGAAGCTTTAATGGAGTTTGGAGAGGTTTGGAGAAGAAAGGAGGCTTAAAGGATATAAGACTTGTAATATTACTAACCCCTTCTTCTTTAAAACCCTAAAAAAATCTCCAGTGGCGCTGACTGGCATGCCGGTCCTGTCGCCGGCTTAACGGTCCCAGATCGTGTCAAGGTTTGCGCCCACGGTTTTTCCATGATCTCTTGGCATTGTACCTGATTTCGCATACCGTGGCGACGGTTTTTTGGCTGACCGACATACCAGTCATCTCAGTCTTACCGGTCCGTCTATTTGATTTTTTTCCTCGTCTCGACAATGGACCTGATTCTGGGACCGTTGTAACGGTTTTGACCCCCACCGGTATACCGGTCATCTCACCTTATTCTTAGGAATCTTACATCTTGTGACTTCTTGTTTCTTCTTTCCTGAAACATAGAATGTTTCAGAATCATCTTCAATACGGAGAATCACGGTTCTCTCATTCACATTGACTATGGTGACTCTAGTGGCTAGGAATGGAAGCCCAAGTATAAATGGAACGTTCTTATCTACTTTATAGTCAAGAATAATAAAATCTGTGGGAATAACAAGGTTACCTACTTGGACGAGCACATCCTCGATTACACCCCACGACTTTGCTTTTGATTGATCTGCAAGCTGTAAGATTCAGATGTCAGTTTTGCATCACTAATACCAATCTTCTTGAATATACTTTTGGGCATGATGTTCACACTCGCCTCTAAATCACACATTGCCTTTCCGTGTAATATACAACCTATTCTGATTGGGAGGTTAAAACCTCCAAGATCTTTAAGCTTTGGTGGTAACTTTCGCTGAACTTGTGGTGATATCCCTTCACTGAGTGTCGCATTCTTGGATCTTGTGAACCTAACTTTATTGGAGAGTTTCTCCACAAAAAATAGATTATAGTCTCAATTTCTTTTCATAGTTTCGAGTTGAGAGATGTTGATTTTCACTTGTTTCAACGTCTCCATACACCTCTATTGTTCCTCCTTTGGATAAGCGGGTTTACGGGATATTAGCAATGTAGGGATGGTGGTCTCACTCTGTTTTGCTCTTCCATTCTCGATGTATCAACCACTCTTGGCTTCTCAATCTCATCGTGTTTAACCTCTTCAACCCAATCTTCAACAATTATCTCATCTAAGTTCATCTGATCTATGTTTGATTGGTTGGTAGAACCTCCACTTTACTCGATGGAGATGGTGGTGATTCTTTCATCTTTTCAGCTTGAAGACTAATTGTCTTACCTTGTCGTCAACGTACTGGATCTTCTTCATGTTAGAATTTATACTCTGGGTCAATTTCAAGAGTTGACTTTGCATTTGTTCAATGAATATAGTGAGCCGCATCATATTTTGCTCTAAAAGTTGATTATGTTGTTTCAGATCATGATTCTGTTGCTGGAGTCTTTGCACTACTGATACATCGATCTTTGACTCAAGTCTGCTCATATCGTCCTTTGAGAAGTTGATTAATTGACTAATAGTCTCTTTTAACTCATTAATATCT
The DNA here is from genome assembly GCA_029959085.1 of Nemophila menziesii. Taxonomy (NCBI): domain Eukaryota; kingdom Viridiplantae; phylum Streptophyta; class Magnoliopsida; order Boraginales; family Hydrophyllaceae; genus Nemophila; species Nemophila menziesii. The sequence continues at coordinate 23,192,116 of JARWIR010000016.1, read as the reverse complement.
TCTTGAGGACGTGATGGAAGTGCTATTGGAGCTTGACCTACGTAATACGTATTGTAGCCCGGTGGTTGATTAGCTCGATTTTCATAGGCTTATTCTTCCAGATATAGTTGTTGAGGTGGCACTTGGATGCTTTTCTCAAATGCTATAGCGATTTATTGTATTTGATCTTTCAAGCTTGAAACCCTCGCCTCTGTATCAATTTTAGTGATAGGATCTTTTGATTGTGGCCAACTTATGTTGGTCTCGATAATTCTTTCCATACCACTCTTTGCTTCTTTCAGATCCATAGATACAAAACTACCACGACCCATATCATCTACTCTCAGCCTTGACTCTGCATTGAGTCCTTGATAGAAAATGGTTAATTGTAATTCTGTTGTGTATCCATGTAGTGGACATCTTGTCAACTTTCTGTGAAATCTAGTCCATGTTTTGCCAACACTCTCTCCGGCTTCTTGTAAGAAATTCATAAGCTCCAATTGTTCCTTCACAAATTCATAAGCTCCAATGTCGTTTAGTCTGTCCTACTAGATGGAATTCGACACACTTGATGTTGGAACGTGCGTTGGAGTATAAGGATATTATAACAAGCATCAACAACGAGAACTTGGCCGACAACTTTATTGAAAGTAAGGATTGAGATACTATTAGCCAATTAGTCGGTTTTCTCCATCTTTTTACCTACACAACGACAGTATTATCGGCGACATACACTCCTACGAGTCATCGGGTATTAGAAATGGTTTACGAGATGGCTTTACTTATGAAGGATTATACTTTAACTGATGGACTCCAGGCTATAATTATATCGATGATGGACAAGTTCTTGAAGTACTATGACCCTTTCCCGTACATTTTTGCGATATGTTGTGTCCTTGATCTGCATTACAAGTTGTCGTATACAAGGGCATTTATCTTAAAAATTTATGAAAATATGGGTTACTCCGACGTTGAGATCGATGCCTACTTGAAGAAAGTGGATGAGATAATATGTGACATATACAAGACTTATAATGATAGGTTATGTCGCGACGGTAGACCACCCCGTGTCCCAGAACCAGTACAAGTGGGTGTTGTGAGATCCAGAGCTAAAAAGATGATAGCCGCATCAAACGCATCGACACCAAGCACCAACCAAGACACAATTAATGATCTAACATTTTACCTTAAATCTGTCCTTGAGCCGCATGTGGAAGACTACGATATCCTGGGTTATTGGAGAAAATATATTAGCGAACCTGTGTTGTCTCTCATGGCACGTGACCTGCTCACTATTCCAACTTCATCAGTTCCTTTTGAGTCGGCTTTCAGTGAGGGTAAGAAACAACTTTCTGATCAGCGGCAAAGTTTGATCGGGTCTACATTAGAGAGAGTGGTGGAGCTACAAGACTCGATGAAGGCAGACACTCGAACACAAGACCAATTGGATGCTTTATTTGAAGACGAGGACTTAGCTTTCAACTTGTCTAACTCTAGTGACGGTTCAGGTCCTTCGGAATCATACCAGGCCATGAAGACGAGTGGTGAGTTCTTTCTCGTAGATTTATATATCAAAAAAGTTACCAACACTTTTACCAAGGAGGTTAATAGAACTACGTGGTGGCTTGATTCTTTTATGAGAATGCATTTCACGCTACTTACCGATAAGGTACGTAGGTAGCCTAAATTTTATGGGCATAGCCACCAACCCCCTCCCCTTTTTTCTCACAGGTCATTCTTCTGGTGTTGTTGCAATGTACTCTGTTATGTATTATCTCAATTATAGTTATAACAATCTCTTTTATTATAATTGTAAAATATTTAATCAGTTTTTATATGTCTGAATTGTATTTGTATGACTAAATCAATAGAAGATACAATTTTTATCAATAACCGTCTAACAGATGACAATATTAAATAAAAAACAAATTAAGTATGAAAAAAATAATTTTAGTAAGTCAAGCAAAAAATAATTTATGCTTTTAAACAAACAAATAAAGTAATTATAAATTAAAGATCATTTTGTTATCTTTAAATTAAACAAACAAATTAATTAAATACAAATTAAAAATAATTTATAATTTTAAACAAATAAATAAATTCAATAAATTAAATATAAATCAAACAAACATAATTTATGAATAGAATGCATATTTCTAAAATTATCTTTAAAAAACTCCTTATTAAATCAATTTTTAAAAATTATAAAATAATAAAATCAAGATTTATTAAACAAAAAAAAACATTTTTCCGGTCGAAACGGGTAAGAACCCGGAACAGTACCGGTAAGACCGGTTCTTTGTACCGGTTCGTCCCACTCAAGTGTATCTTCGAGAACTGGACCGAACCGGTCCGGTTAGAGGACGGTAAGCCCCAGATCCATTAAGGACTGATTCGAACCGATCTGAAACGGACGGATAGCCACCCTGAAGTGTAACATAGTCTATATATCTTTATCTGCACGTGTATATATATATATGTATGTTTCTTTCTCTTTCGCTGGTGAATAGAGCCAGTGAGGGAAAGCTGTTGCATGTTTATTTATGGTGTAAAGATGATTTTTTTCTATTGATAAATCGTCATTATTGATGATCTTATTATGATGTGATTGATTGATTAGGCTTCAGAATGGAAAAATTAGATGTTGAAATGGAGGATGTGATTAAACATCCTCAAGATGTGGGAGATGATGGGAAAATTAAGCTGAGTGAAGTAGACACAGAGGAAGAATAGAACAAAGTGGAAGAGTTGAAGGACACAAAAATCGAAGCAGATGAGCCAAACAATGTAGTGAAGGAGGTGGTGGATCCGAACACAACTGTGATGTTAAGGAGTCTGAGGATTTAATCAATGTCACAAGTGAAGTACAAGAAAACGCATAAGTACAAAGGTCTGTAAAGAAAAATGATGTGGCGAAGGAAAATATAATGGAGACTGAAAATGCAAATAATGTGCAAGATGAAGGAGTAACGGAGATCGATAATGAAAATCACGTAACTAATGGGCAGCTGATCAATATCAAAAGCGAAACAAATAATGTGGTTAACGGAAAAGATAGCGAAGATGCAGTTATAGAGAAAACAACAAGTGAACAAGGCCAACCTCATGTAGATGAGGTGGCAAATGAGGTGGAGAATGAAGTTTCTTAGAGTGTTGATGTATCAATTCTGGATGCAGTTGAAGAAACGAACAAAGAAGAAGCGGTAATTGAGGTTAAAGAAGTTGAGAATAAAGGCACGTGTAATGGAGATGGTGAGAAGATTGAGATTCCATAAACTAAGACTGAGAATAAAATGGTAATGGAAAGGGTAAATGTGGCAAAAGAGGAAGTTGATAATAAAAATATTCCAGATGGTATAACAGCAACTCCAGTTAAAGCGAAGCATGAAATTGATGATCACGAACCAGCTACTCCAAATGCATTGGCCAAATGTTCTAATGCAAAAGCGGGAAATCATAGTGATAAATATAGAAGAGAGAAGAAATATGTGCATTATTATTTCATGATAATGTTGATTACAATAGCAGTGATTATATAGTAGCTAAATGTATACATACAAACACATACACTTTGTAATATTCCTATCAGCTATTCATGAATTGTTGTCCCTCTTGTCCTATTTGTAACAACCTTGTGTGTCATGTTGTTTGTCTTGTAGTAAAGCCTATAAATAACGAAAAAGGTAAAATAGATCTAACATATGAGTTAGACAGCCACCGAAAGAAAGAAGAAAACAAGGGCTTCTCCAAAATTCATCAACAATGTCGATGTTTTCTCTTCGTCAATCAGGAGGAACTGATGAATATGAGTCTGATGTAGATGTAAATCTGTTATGTTGTAAATACACTTAGAAAACGTAATAAATCTTTGGCGAAAATAGATCAAATAGATCTATGGTTGAAAAACAAATCAAACCCAGAAAAAGATAAATGCAGAAATTAAAGAACACAAGGATATATCGTGGTTCAGCAATATGCCTACATCCACGTTGAAGCCACCCTCAGATGATGCTTCGCTTACTATATGAACACGGTTACAACTTCAGATTACACAGGTTTACAAGAATAGAACACCACAAGAGTTTCAGCGTGAAACCCTAAGATCAATCGAGAACAGCTACTCAATCTTCAAGCAATATGCTTGATCTACACTATTCTAATTAACAATCTTTATAGATTAGATTGTTAATATTACAAAACCCTAACAATATCTGAAGAACAAGAGAGAGAAGAGAGCGAAGAGTCAAAGACGAGAGAGTAAGAATAAGACCAAGTCTGAAGACTTTGGTCTTTTATATTGCCCTCAAAGGGTTTTAATCTGAGCCGTCCAAAGTGGAGTGAGATCAACGCACGAGATTTATTCCTCCTTATTAAGTCGGTATATGATATAACCCGAGAATTGGCCCAACCCAAAGCTGAAGTGGAATGCCAAGTAAGATGCCAACTCAGCAATTTTGACCAAGCTTTGACTTTACCAAATATCAACAATCTCCACCTTAAAGTCAAACTTCACAACTCTTCATCATTAGTTGTCCTCCACGTGTTCAAATAAGCTCAGCACCATCTGGTTGCTTCAAAAATAATTAAATCTGCAATAATTATTAAAACCACAAGTTAATAATTAATAATTAACAAAGTCAGAAAAATAAAGAGTTAGAGAATGTTCAGCAGATTTAAGCAATGCTTAAATTTGCCAACTGTAACAATTTTTGTTCCCATATCTGCTGGATTCTCTTCAGTCTTAATTTTCAACAACTTTATTCCTTCAGTCACAAGCCAAGATCTGATAAAATGGAACTTCACATCTACATGTTTAGTTCTCTCATGGTACACAGGGTTTTTACTTAATTGTATAGCACTTTGACTGTCACTAAATATAGTAGCAGTTGACTTAGTCAACTGTAATTCCCTAGTCAAACCTTGTAACCAAATAGCTTCTTTGAAACAGTCACAAATGGCTACATATTCAGATTCAGTGGTTGATAAAGCCACTAAAGGCTGTAACTGAGATTTCCATGTAACACAATTATTCCCAAGTACAAAACAGTAAGCAGTAGTAGATTTTCTACTATCTCTATCACCAGCATAATCAGCATCCACAAATCCACACAATTCAAAAGGTACATCATACTTACCATACTGTAATCCAACATTTAAGGTACTACTAATGTAAGAAACTACCCATTTCAAAGCTGTCCAATGCTCAGGACCAGGATTAGACATAAATCTGCTAAGTAGAGATATTGAATATGATAGATCAGGCCTTGTACTTATCATTGCATACATAATAGATCCAATAACATTAGAGTAAGGTATATAGCTCATTTTTACTTTCTCAGTATCATTCTGAGGACATTGATTCTTACTCAAGATAAAGTGACCTGCTAATGGCATTTCTACTTTCTTACAATTCAGATTACCAAATTTCTCAACCAACTTTATCAGATAAGGTTTTTGGTGCAACTTGAGACTACATTTATATCTATCTCTTTCTATGATCATACCCAATATTTTCTTGGCCTTACCTAAATCCTTCATTTCAAATTCAGAATTTAGATTTGCTTTTAAAACATTTATACTCTGCAAAGAATTGCTAATCAGTAGCATATCATCAACATATAATAGCAAAAATACCACATTCTTTGAGTCAATGTTAAAGTATAAACAATTGTCATATGCACTTCTTTTAAAACCAAGGCTCAAAACAAAATTATCAAATTTTTTATACCATTGCCGAGGGGATTGCTTAAGTCCATATAAAGATTTTTGAAGCAAACATACATAATCAGGATGTTTAATATCAAGAAAACCCTCAGGTTGTTTCATATAAATTTTCTCCTCAAGTTCACCATGTAAAAAGGCAGTTTTAACATCAAGTTGTTCAAGTTCTAAGTTATAACAAGCTACATAAGAAAGCATAACTCTTATAGTTTTAAATTTCACAACAGGAGCAAATATTTCATGAAAATCAACACCTTCTCTTTGTGTATAACCTTTTGCTACAAGTCTAGCTTTAAATCTAGGGGGATCAGAATCATTTACACCCTCTTTTAATTTAAACAACCATCTACAATCAACAAGTTTTTGTTCTGGTGGTTTTTTAACAAGAATCCAAGTTTTATTATCATGCAAAGATTTCATCTCTTCTTTCATAGCATTTAACCATTCATGCTTATCACTAGACTTAAGCACCTCACTATAAGTTTCAGGTTCAGAATGTATTACCTCAGAAGCTGCAATTAAGGCAGTATAGACTAACTCAGCATAGGAATACCTTGTAGAGGGTTTTGGATCCCTCTTTTCTCTATCTCTAGTTAACTGATAGTTTGAGAGACTTTGTTGAAGTGATTCTTGAAGATCCTCAGTTCCTGAGTGTGGCTCAGAGTTACCTGGCTGCTCAGATGGCTGAGGCTCTGAATCTTCTTCTTCTGTAGCTGGATCAGGATTGCTCTCATCATTTCCAGCTTGCAAAGGCTCCACCTCAAACTCTGTTCTATCAGTAGTGACCTGTTCAGGTGTAGTATCTGCCTTATTTTTGTCAATACCTGAAATTACAGACTCATTCTTGCAAGGGAAATTAGATTCATCAAATATTACATCCCTACTAATAATAACTTTAATGCCCCTAGCACTTTTATCCCACAATCTATAACCTTTAGTACCATGCATAGTTTGATAACCCAAGAAAACACATTTAAGAGATCTAGGGTCTAATTTTCCTTCTCTATTATGGGCATATGCAGCACAACCAAAAATGCGCAAATTAGACAAATCAGGTTTTTTATTATTCCACAATTCCATGGGACATTTCATGTTAAGAGATCTATTGGGACTTCTATTTATCAAATAGGTAGCAGTATATAATGCTTCACCCCAAAAAGATTTAGGCATACCAGATGTGAATAAGAGGCATCTAACTTTTTCTAACAAAGTTCTATTCATTCTTTCAGCAACACCATTTTGTTGTGGTGTTTTTCTAACAGTTCTATGTCTTAATATGCCTCGCAATTTACAAAAATTATCAAATTCTTCATTACAAAATTCAAGGCCATTATCAGTTCTAAAGGTTTTAACATGCTTTCCAGTTTGGTTTTCATACAAGATAAGCCAATCTTTTATTGTTTCAAAAGTATCACTTTTATTTTTCAGCAAAAAAGTCCAAACACGCCTAGAATAATCATCTACAAGGGACAAGAAATATTTTCTACCCCCATGTGTTTCATACTTATCAGGACCCCACAAATCAGCATGTATATATTCAAGTATTGATTTAGACATATGAACACCCACATTGAATTTCATTCTATGTTGCTTAGCTAACACACAAGGCTCGCAAAATGAAAGATTAGAGATAGTATCCTTACCAAACATTCCATCCTTACTTAGCACATTCAAGCCTAATTGGCTCATATGGCCAAGCCTTAAGTGCCACTTAACAGTAGCTGCATTATCAGTGTTAGTACTAACCGCATTCATATCATTTTCAATACACATACCATCAAGAATGTATAGACCAGCCATTTTCTTACCACACAGAACCATTTTATCATTTTTAAACACATTTATAACACCATTTGAAACTTTATAAACACAACCCAAGTCATCTAAAACACCTAAAGATATAAGGTTTCTTTTTAGATCAGGAATCCATCTAACATCAGTAAGGGTCACAGTTTTACCATTATTAAGTCTCAAGTTTATTTTACCAATACCAGCAACCTGACATGTATTGTTATTACCCATATAAACAGTTTCAACATTTGATTCAACTAAGTCCACAAACCAGTCCTTATTGGGGCTCATGTGAAAAGTACATCCAGAATCTAAAATCCAATTAGACTTACAGGCAATGTCTGAAACATTTAATACCTCACAAGTATCATCAATCTTATGGGGCATACATGCAATATTGGTTTCAATGTTATTATTGTTATTTTTGTTCTTAAGCGCATAACAATTCTTCTTAATATGGCCAGGTTTTCCACAATGATAACATTTACGAGTTTCCTTATTCTTATTTCCCTTAAATTTCTTCTTGTTCTTATTGTTCTTAGCATGCTCATGATTATCAGTTTTATGATTAACAAACAAATTATTTCCAACACGTTTAATATTCTTTAATTCAAGTTCCCTAGTTTTCAGAGAGGCAACAATTTGATCAAATGTAGGTATAACAGTAGAATATTGAAACGCATCTTTTACAACTTGATAAGAATCAGGAATAGCATTCAAAAGGATCATGCATTTAGAGGTCTCATCTAAAGCCATATCAGAACCTTTAAGGACAAGATTAAGTTTTAAAAACTCATCAACATTTTCATCAATTGTTTTAGAAGAATCCATTTTATACGAAAACAAATTTCCTTTCAAGAAGGCAAGATTAGGGGCAGATTGAGAAGAGTAAAGAGATTCAAGCTTACCCCATAGTTCAAGTGCAGTATCTGCTCCATCTACTTTTCGTATCACGTTATCAGAAAGATTTAAGAACAGCAAATTGTAAGCCTCTTCTCGTATTTCATTTGTTCTTTTCAGAGATTCTTCGGACCATTTTTCAAGATCAGGCTCAAGAGCATTTATGACCTTGTTATGTGAAAGTAACACTCGCATTTTCTTCTTCCATACACTGAAATCACCCTTACCATCGAACACAGATATTTCAAGCCGTGTTGTTGCCATTCCTTAACTTCTGTATAAGAAACAAAGAGAAACAACACATGCAACACACTATTAGGGTTAATTAAAACCGAAAAACCCTAGAAAAGATTATTCAAGGATTTTAAGTTTTCGGAAAACCCAAACGATTTTAGATCTGTGAGTTACAATACAAGATAATGAAATTGTATTGTTGAGAAATGATTTTCAGAAAATTTTTAACACGCCAAAACACAGATCTGTAAAGATTAGCAACAAATCTTTTCTTAAAACGTTTTTAAAGATCGATTAAACAAAGCTCTGATACCACTGTTGTAAATACACTTAGAAAACGTAATAAATCTTTGGCGAAAATAGATCAAATAGATCTATGGTTGAAAAACAAATCAAACCCAGAAAAAGATAAATGCAGAAATTAAAGAACACAAGGATATATCGTGGTTCAGCAATATGCCTACATCCACGTTGAAGCCACCCTCAGATGATGCTTCGCTTACTATATGAACACGGTTACAACTTCAGATTACACAGGTTTACAAGAATAGAACACCACAAGAGTTTCAGCGTGAAACCCTAAGATCAATCGAGAACAGCTACTCAATCTTCAAGCAATATGCTTGATCTACACTATTCTAATTAACAATCTTTATAGATTAGATTGTTAATATTACAAAACCCTAACAATATCTGAAGAACAAGAGAGAGAAGAGAGCGAAGAGTCAAAGACGAGAGAGTAAGAATAAGACCAAGTCTGAAGACTTTGGTCTTTTATATTGCCCTCAAAGGGTTTTAATCTGAGCCGTCCAAAGTGGAGTGAGATCAACGCACGAGATTTATTCCTCCTTATTAAGTCGGTATATGATATAACCCGAGAATTGGCCCAACCCAAAGCTGAAGTGGAATGCCAAGTAAGATGCCAACTCAGCAATTTTGACCAAGCTTTGACTTTACCAAATATCAACATGTTAATATATAATTTATGCCTGGAAATGATGACGGGACCCCTGAAGAACAAATGGCCTTCATGAGGGAGCTGGAAAACTTCTCAAGGGAGAGGGATACGGAATTCAAGCCCCCTAAGTTTTATGGCCATTTGAAGAACTCCCATAGATGTCAAAATTTCCTTCATAGATACATACCAGTTTCATTCTCTCGTGTTTGCTTTTAACCTCGTGAAATATATCTGCAAAAAATAAAAATAGTTATTACAAGATTTTAGAAATACACGTAATGATTTTTACAAGTTTTGTTGGGACATGATGTTGCAAGTATGTGGACAAGTTTATACATGGACTTTGCATTTAATAAAACATCACTATGGTAATTAACCAAAACTATTACTGAAAGATTACATGTTATTTTTCACCGCGAAAGGCTTAACTATTGTTACAAAAGCAAGTATTTTTTACTGAGTAAGAAAGACAATAAGCCCCCTATATCCTCCCAGTGCGTGAGAGTGTGAGGTGTAGTTTACTATATCCCTATATCTAAAAAAAGTATTTTCTGTTTTATTCCAAAAAACTGAAATTATACCCTTGTAGTTGTGGAGGGGTGGATTTGCAAAATTATTGTATTCTTTTAAATACCATCATAATGGTATGAAACATGAGTATATTTTCTATTTTCTAAATACGAGGTATATTTAACTATTAAACCTGATTTAGAGACCAATGCTGCAGTTAACATTTTCTATGGGTCCAATCATAATTGACGGTTTGTTTTAATTAGTGGTAGAGGGAAAAAAATTAGAAAAATTATCAATTTATTAAAATTATATTATAATATTAATTTTGTCCACTAAATGTTATATGTATTTTTAGAGGTATAATATATCATTAATTGATAGATTAAGAAATATAAATTTTATAAAAAAAAATTAGACACCCTCTTCTCTTCAAGGATACTAGATCCAAAAGGTGTAAAGTGAGAGGTACAATATTCGAACCCCTCCTTGAATATAGGTAGCTTAGTTCTGATTTATCTGGGATATGTATAAGGGGGCTTGTATATTCACGTGAGAATAGTCGGGGTACGAGCAAGCTGGCCCGAGCAACTCACGTACCAAGAAAAAAGACACTAGATCCAACAAAATTATATTATAAAAATTGAAATTATAGCTTCACCCATTCATCTGATCTTTGATTTTTACCATTTCAATAAAGAATTCTACAAATTCTTTCAGATCTTGTGCAAGTCCTTCACCAAAATTTGGTAAAGAACTCATCTAAATCCTTTTCCGTGATAATAATTTATGGATCTATTTAGAATTATTCCATATATTGAATTATAGTAAAAACAACCATTTAAAAAAAATCTCAATTATATTAATTGAAAAACAGTTTTGTAAATTAATGTAAAATAGAGCATATTAAGACTTGAGAAATTATGAGTATTCGAGTTTGTATAAGGTACCTGTATATATATTTTTTCTTCCATTGATGAAATGTCATGACCAATGACCTCAATTTGAACAATCAGGTCCTCTTACCAAATCCACGACTCCCTGTGATATCAAATCTCTCATCATTCTAAAAAATTAAGTAACAAAACTATCCTCGCCAATCTTTTAAATAGATATTTGTTACTTATATGTAAAGTAACGAAGATTTTGAAGAGAAAGATTAGTGGTAGATAATGGGATTATGTGTGATGATACTGAATAAGATGCCTGAACAAGATGCCTAATAAGGGTTTTACGCAATCAAGTCAATATTTATAGTCCCAAAATATTTTGAAATTACAATTAGGACCAAACATGTATCATATTGCAAATAGGGTAAATGCAATTATTGGCTCTATATTTTTGGATTTTACGAAAAAAATCTCATTATCTTACATTTAAAGTCTCCCACCATCCATATATCTTTACTTTAGGGATAACCTTCACTATTTTTTTTAATTATATTGAGTCACCAATTATCAAACTCAGACATGCACCACATCACATGTCATATAACATCACATCCTCAATTATGTCAAACTAGGGGGTCGATCAGTCATTACCGACCTAAGCATATTGTTGATCAAAACTATCCCAATACCTAAGAGTCCAGGCTAGGAGGTCGTCAAATCATCACCAATCTAAGCATATTGATGATCAGAACTACCCCAAACCCATAAGAACCAGGTGTTGATCACAATCCAGTCTTCATCCTTAAAATAAACCAAACCTCCACCAACATAAGCATTCCTTAGCACTTTCACACGGTTGTCCACGCCCTCAAAATCCTTCATTTCATCATAATCAATATCTTTGATATAGGGTGACAGTAGCAAATGTAAGATTTTCTTCTTCCTCAGAATACTCCGCAGTTTATTTGGAGTGTTGTGTACTTATTCACTAACACTACCATTGTTATTTATTGTTTTTCTCCCAAATCGTTTGGATAGCTTGTAGCAAGTTTGCTCGCGAGCTTTCGAAAAAGTTCTTTCTAATCTGTCATATTCCTTGTTAGGCTCTAGCGTTGTTTTTTTTTTTTTAGCCTCCTGACTTTATCTTGTAGAGTAGTTGCTGCTTCGTCAGATCTATGTGTAGTAATTTCTTGATGAAGGCTAGAAAAGTCCGGATACTTACTGCTTTTTTCTAGCTAAATTTCCTATAAAGTGGAGATGAAATTAAGATTTACCTAGTGACAAAAAATATGTACAATCTCAATAAAGATAGCTTAATCCGGACGATAGGGGTATAAATGTATACCACACTAAGAATAATGTATTTGTATTAAAATGAAAAATGCTACTAATGGCATATCGTGAATAATATAAAATATTTTATGTGTTAATTTTAACATGAAAGATATTGGTGAAGTGATAAGGTGTTTGGTTTGTGTTAATTTCATTATACATAAAGTATTTCAAAGATTATAACCTCTTTAATGGTAAATAGGCATGTTGTCCTTATGAACATAACTTAGAGGTGTTAAAAAACACAGTAGATTAAAAATATGAATATTATAATGAAGGAATAGTAATACATGTTGTATCAAATATACGCATCGGAAAAATACTATTTCAATTCTAAAACCAATTTAGTTGCGATTCAAGACTTTAAACTGATTTCGATTGCGTACCTCTTTGGATTTATATGATATTCGAAAGACTAACCCAACTTCAAAAACTTGAAGCCTCCACGCTTTGCACACTGAGTTTGACTTTTGCTTTCAGAATCAAATTCTGACTTGGAGACTAAGAGAACTTTTTTGCTTTCTGTGTTTTTGTTTGCAAGAGAGAAAACTGATAGAAGTTATCTATGTGTTATGAAACCTCATTATCATATAATAACTTTAGAGATAAAAAAAAATGAATAGTCAAGAAAATAAAAAGTCAGGGAACGTATAAAGAAAATTGATTATCCTAATAATCAGGTCCACTACCCACTTGTGAAGTGGACATGGACCTTTTACATTATACATATGACTTAGACTATCCCAGCGGTTAGTGACTCATTTTCCACTATTGGAGGTACATGGTTCGATCCACAACCTTGTTATTTTTTTCTTTTGTTATAGTTTGGTTTTATACTAGAATATTAATTTACGCTAGCAAATTAATATACCAATATTCGAAGTATATAATTAATTAATACTTATTATCTAATCATAAAATTAATTAACAACATGAAGCAAGATCAATGCACTCGTTAGTCTGGGACTATGTGGGTTCATCGTTAAACTGGTAGTAGTTAACTTAATTAACGACTAATCGAGGTTGGCGTCTAACAACACTCCCCAACGACCAAATACCGTGAAGTAACTCTGTACAAAGAACTCGTTAAAGGATCTTACACGTATTCCTTCTATCTTTACAACTCCGGATCATCTTGGGATATGGTACAACTGTCAAATCACATTTAGGAAATCAACTACGTTACACGCAATTATCAACGATTGACGAATGACCAAAGAAACTCCTTTATTCATTCATTCTATCACCTTGCCAAGTTTTGATACAATCGGTATAATCTTATGAATCGTAGAGTTCAAAATCTTTACCTAGAGTTGATAGATTTCATCTTGACTCATTCCTAAGAGCATATATACTTAGCTATGTCCAATATCCTTGCTACTAGCATTATGACACACTAGTAGTCCAGTATCATAACACAACAAGCACATAACAACTATAGTGATGATCTCAGGTCAAAGGCTTACAAGCGTAAAGTTCCTTATAGAGATTAACCCACTTGACAGTTTAAGGTAATTAAACTTTTGGAATATCTATTTTAGTTGGTTCGATAATCATATCTCTATGTGCATTATCTGTGCACTTAACTCGGTAAACGAGAACTACCAATATTTATCAAATAAATACTCGTTAGATACATATTAATCTAACTGGATCATCGAGGTCCTAGCTCGATGATCCTACGATTAAGAACAAGTTTAGGTTAAGTCCAGAGCTAGATTCTCATTAACATAACACCTTATGATATCTAGTTCGTAAATTAATCAAGGATCTGGCTTTATATTATGTAAATGAATACCATAATTATAAAAGTTTGCCATAGATTCAAGGAAACAGTTCCTTTAATTAATACTGTAGGGATAACTATTATCGTGTATAGTGAACACTTGTGTTCAATTCATTACAAGATGATCGGGGTTAGGGCATAATTCTGAAATCTCCCACTTGGCCTACATCCAATCTTCAAGTACCATAATTCATAAACAGTTTGTTCTCATCAGACAAAACTGATAGACACACTTAGACGAATAGATCTACACCATTTTACCTTTCTTCTGCCTATTGAATGTGAACATCTTTATGTTCAATAATATCTCGAATCAAGCGGTACCAATGCGGAATTTGTTTGGATCTATAGTCTGATCTACTATCTATATTGTAGAAACTACACTATATATATAAGAGTTATTTTATCCAAGCAGCTTGCATAGTTGCATCTTATGCTACTATGTATTATACTTTTAGTAACATAAATCTGCTATAGTATCTTGATTGGAACAATTCCAATTCACTTCTCCTTTACATAAACACAACTATATGTTGATTTGCTATCATCCATGTTTGAAGCAAAACAAGCTTCTATATACCTGATGTCTCCTTATTTGTGATGATTTAATATTAGTTAAAGACATCATTTTTAGTGATTTAGGAATTCTTTGAGTCGATTTTCCCATCAATTATTACACTTTCCAATTTCTATTCTTGATTTAGTAAATTATTATTTTTAGAGCATATTGGGTTTAATTATTTATTTAGTATGAAACTTTAAAGATAATTATAGAGATTAGTTAGAGTCCAAGTCGAAGTCTAAGAAATAAGGAAAGAAGATAAGCATGGAAATTGAAGATAAGAAAAGAAAAGCTAAAGTATGAAAAGGAAAAGCTGCCAAATAAATCTGAATTTCACCACCCACTACCATAAATCAGCTTATATCTCAAAATCGGTGAGGAATTTCGAAGAACGGTCAAGCAAAAAGTTAAATATCTTTCCGAGACGATGAATTTCGACTACTCATACGCATCAAACGGATAAGAATTGAAGCTGTTATGACCAAAACAAAAACGGGGCTGATCTCATATTTTAGGGTTACGAATTTGAGTTGGGCTAGGAGTCCATTACTTACCTTCTCCTTCAAGAAAACGAATTAGGTCTTCCTAAACACCTATAAATACACCCTTAAACCATTGTAAACATGTCCTTGCTTAGTTTCAAGCTTAGGCTTAGTCCTTACTTGTATTTTCTCAGTTTTAAATAATAGCTTAGTCCTTTAATTTAATATTCATTTTTAGTATCAAGCTATTCATCAAGAAGCAAGCTGACCTATAGAGGAAGACAAGAAGCACGAAGTTGGAGAATGACAAACTCCTCTTCTACATCACTCCTTCTCTATATTTAGGGTATTTAGCTATAGATTTATGCTCAACCATATTTCTAAGCTTTTATTCTGTAAGTTTTACTTTTAATTGTTGTGTTATTATTTTGTCTTAAATTCCATAATACTATTTGTTATTTTAATTAATTGAGCTTGGCGTATATT
This sequence comes from Nemophila menziesii, assembly GCA_029959085.1. Taxonomy (NCBI): domain Eukaryota; kingdom Viridiplantae; phylum Streptophyta; class Magnoliopsida; order Boraginales; family Hydrophyllaceae; genus Nemophila; species Nemophila menziesii. Next base: position 23,176,485 of record JARWIR010000016.1, on the reverse strand, counting down.
GTTATTATGTGTTTTGACTTATTGTTACAACCCTAGATTTGGCCAATTTTAGGATTATTCTTAGTTATTGACAACACCACTTAATCGTCTAGTTTTGACCCTTTGTCTAACTAGATAGCCATAAAGGTTTGATTTAACCATCAATCATTATTTAGAATCCCGGTTAATATATAATGCTCAATGTGTGACAGATTAGAATAACAATTTTGTAATAGACTCATATTAGTAATCCTAATTTATTTGACTTGCATTCATATTTATTTATTTGCATTATTTATTTATTCGCGTTAGATAATTATTCATCTTATCCTCTTTTTATATAAACATCTAAATTCATCTACGCTTGTTAAACATAAGTAAATCTAACGGATTAAATCCCTGCGAATGAACTTAACTTATCATTAAAACTTGCAAACGATCTGTGATACTTGCAGTGAGTTCCGTGGTTCTCAAGGGCGTGTGCTCTTTATTATTATATTTATTTATCTATTATTTTATCACACCTTTGCCCCCACCAAGTTTTTGGCGCCGCTGCCGGGGATTTATCTTTAAGTTAAATCTATTTTGTATTTATTTAGTGTAGAAGTTTTTATTTGTTTTCAGTTTTACGCTTTCTTTTTGTTTTAGTCTTTTTCATGTTTCAGATGGCTAATCAACGGTTAAAGCTAGGTTTTCCTAGTCAATTTCGAGTTCAACGTATTAGGATTCGCGTCCCAACTATCCAAGCCGTTAGATTCAAGCGTGATCCTGATTTAATTAATCAATTCGCGAGCTATAGGAAATATAATGGTGATACACATCAAGATCCGGTCAGATTTGTTCAGAAATCATGTGATGCCTACATTAATGAAGGTGTTACCCAAGAACAGATGTATTATTTAATGTTTCAATTTTTCTTGACCGGGAAAGCAAGTGATTGGTTAGATGACCAACCTCCCGAGCTAATAACCAATTGGGACAAGCTTCAAGAAAGATTCCTTGATAAATTTTATCCTACAAGTATGCGAGTTAAGGAACTATTGGAGCCTATGAATTTCTTACAAGAAGCCGGAGAGAGTGTTGGCGAAGCATGGACGAGATTTCAAAAGATGTTGGCAAGATGTCCAATACATGGATACACGCCACAATTACAATTATCCATGTTCTATAATGGACTCAATAGAGAGTCAAGGCTGAGAGCAGATGATATGGGTCGTGGTAATTTTGTCTCTATAGATCCAAAAGAAGCAAATAGTGGTATGGAAACAATCATTGAGACCGAAATAAGTTGGCCACAAGAACAAACTCCTACCACTAACAAAGAAGAAGAAGCGAGTATTTCAACCTTGCAAGATCAAATACAACAACTCGCTATAACAGTTAAGGGAAGCATCCCAATGCCACCTCAACAGTTATACCTGCAAGAACAAGCCTATGAAAATCAAGCTAAACAACCACCAGGCTGCAATGTACATAATGTAAGTCAAGCTCAATCACGTCCTCAAGAAGAAATAGTTGAGTTAAAAGAGACTATTAGTCAATTCATCAACTTCTCGAAGGATAATATGAGCAGACTTGAATCAAAGATCGATGCATCATTAGTGCAAAGCCTGCAACAACAAAATCAAGATCTGAAACAACATAATCAACTTTTAGAGAAGAATGTGATACGGCTCACTACAATCATAGAACAAATGAAAAGTCAACTTTCGCAATTGACCCAAGATACAACGTCTAACATGAAGAAGATCCAATACGTTGACGACAAGGTTAAGACTATTAGTCTTCAAACTCAAAAGATTAAAGAACACAACGAGATAATCGTTGAAGCGCTACCATCTCCCTCAAAAGGGGATGTTCTACCAAACAAGTCAAACGTAATTCAGATGAACTTAGATGAGATAATTGTTGAAGATTGGGTTGAAAAAGTTGAACACGATAAAAGAAATAAGCCAAGAGCGGTTGATGAACCAAGAATTGAAGAGAGAAGTATAGTAAGACAACCACCCATACATTGCCACTATCCCGCTTATCCAAATGAGCAATAACAGAAGTGTATAGAGGCGTTAAAACAAGTGAAAATTAACGTCCCTTTACTCGAAGCTATGAAAGGAAGGTGAAAATATGATCGATTCTTTATGGAGGCACTCTCCAATAAAGAAAGGTTCACAAGATCCAAATCTGTGACACTCAATGAAGGGATATCAACACAAGTTCAGCACAGATTCCCACCGAAGCTTAAAGATCCTGGAGGATTCAACCTCCCAATCAAAATAGGTGGCCTATTTCATGGAAAAGCCATATCTGATTTAGGGGTAAGTATGAATATCATGCCCAAAAATATATTCAAGAAGATTGGTATTAGTGATGCGAAACCGACATCCGTAATCTTACAACTTGCAGATCAATCAACAGCAAAGCCGTGGGGAGTAATCGAAGATGTGCTCGTCCAAGTAGGTAACCTTGTTATTCCCATGGAATTTATTATTCTTGACTATAAAGCAGATAAGAACGTCCCGTTCATTCTTGGGCATCCATTCCTAGCCACCAGCGATACCATAGTGAATGTGAATGAATGAACCGTGACTCTCCGTATTGAAGATAACTTTGAAATTTTTTATGTTTTGGGGAAGAAGAAAAAGAAAAATGAGTCAAAAGAACTATATCCAATCAGAGTTGTAACCGAGAAGCCAGAACCTGTAAGCCCCCAAGAAACCATGGAGAAAGAAATTGAGTTTGGGGTAGGAGACGAGGTGGCATGGAAATCTCCTAACCCCAAACATAGCAGTTCTTGGAAGGGGCCGTACATTATCATGCAAATAATCTCAGAAGGAGTGGTCGAAATAAAAGCTATCGAAGGTTGCAAGCTCGAGTTGGTAAGTGTTAATCACCTCACTCACTGCTGGGGAGGCTATAAAAAGAAATAACCGAGGTAACTCGTCTAACTTTGAAAGACGTTAAACAAAAGTGCCCTTTGGGAGACATCCCATAGTATTTTATGTTGTTATATTTTAGTTTAGTTTAGTTGTTTTTAGTTGATATTGCGTATTTGAGAAAGGTATTAGTGTTTTTGGATGTTAGGTATTAAAGAAATCGAGTTTGGGAAGCAAAAAACAAATTTTTTTGGGAGTATTTTGACCTGCCACCGGTATACCGGGCCTTACCAGCGGTATACCGCAGGTCAGAAAACCCGAGACCGTGGGTACTAGCCACGTGTTCAAGGCAGAAGGTTGAAATTCAAAGAGCAGTAGTTCCAGTATACCGGGCCACACCTCCAGTATACCGCACAACCAAAAACCCGAGGCCACGTGTTTACATCTCGTGTTTTTTGACGAAGCATGGATTTATTGGAACAGTAGCTCCGGTATACCGGGCCCTACGGCTGGTATACCGCCCGATGCCGCTGGAGAGAAAAAATTATTGCGATTTTTAGGTTATAAAGAGTAAGAGGTGAGTTCTAATCCGAATTTTTCAATCCTTAAGCCTCACTTTCTTCCCCAAACTCTCCCAACTCCATTAAAGCTTCAACAAACCTTCACCTAACATCAAAACACTACCAAATCACCATGAATTCACATCCAAATCCTTCCCTACATCATTACAAAGAAGATTCAACCACCCAAATCATATCAAAACACCTAGAATCCATGAATCAAGAGCCTAAATATTCAAAATTCATCCACAAATCCTTAAACCCACATCATTAAAGCTTTAGTCTATCATACCCACATAGAGAATTGTCATCCTAACACCTTTCCTAACCCAATTAAAGCATGTTCCACCTATGAAAGAGTTACAAATTTCAAGAGTGCTCAAAGCTTTGAGTTGGGGGTCAAAAGAGATGATAGAGATATTATAAAGTGTTAAGGGGTATGAAGAATCAAAGCAAGGTATTGGGTAAGATCAAGAAGATTTAAATTGAGATGGGTACTGGTTCAGGAATAACTACAAGGTAAATCGGATCAAGAGAATAGAGGAAAGCTAGCTGTGGTGAATTCAAAGAACAAAAAGGTTTAAACTTCCATAAGGAAGACACCACAACCTCTATAATCGATAGTCCTTTACCCAAGATTAATTAAGCTTCAAAGGGCCTTGTTAGCTTCCGCAAAAACATAATTACTGGACTTACCTTTAGCTCATGAGAGATTATTCAAGAGCAAAGTTGGAAGAAGATAAACAAGAGATTTCTAGAGTGTGATTAATTGGGATGGAGCATAAGAGGATGTAAGGGAAAGCGAAACTGGTGATACATGAAATTTACATACATGAAAGCAATGCACCATATTCAGGGTATTGACCAGGCAAGGTAAATAGCCTCGAAGAGTATGTTTCTTTCTTCCTTACCATTTCTTTATGTGCAATATCTATAAAATTTTAATTTTTTAATTTCTTTTATTTTATTTTCGAGTCGCGGCGACACGAATCATTTTTGAGTTTGGGGTGTGGGGTTCGTTGTCCCTCATCTCCATTTTTATGTGTTTTATTGTTTTTAGGTAAAATTAATTTTTTTGAAGGAATAGATGTATGTAGAGTGTGTTTAATAGCTTGAAAGCATAAGCTCAGTAAGTTAATGATAGAAAGTGGTATGTTTATGAGCTATTTTATTTTGTATGCTTTGAGTATTTGCAGGAAAACACACGTTGATAGTAAAGAAAAGATTAGTAAGCAATGCGATAGAAAGTATGTTCGATCTCAGGGAGCCATGAGTGGTTTGTAGACCGTGAGATCCAAGCTAGTTTACAAAACCATTTGATGAAAGTGCTAAAGGTAAGAGAATAACAAAATTGCATGCTGTAGAAAATGATTAAGGTAGTTCTTTCATATTGAAGCCACTTGAAACCTTTTAACTTTCTCACCCTGTTATTTGATTTAATATTTTTATATCCTTCTCAGCCCCTTCTAGCCTTTCTAAAGCCTTTTTATCTAACCACATTATAAGCCATATCCCTTTAGATTATAGGACTTTTCCATATGACCCGCACTCGAATCGTGATGCATAGACAGTTGTTTTAGAGCTTGATTTTGGGGTGGTGGGTCCACCATTATGGGAAATATTAATGGGTTGGGGTTTTTGAGCTTATTAATTGTGCTCGTTCTATATATTGATGATGATTCACACGTTTATATTGTAACCCTTTGTCGGGGTAATAGTGAATGAAAAAGAAGCTACGAGCTAGATTTGAAAAGAAAAAAATATATATATGAAAAAAAATAGCGTGATATCTCAACATCAAAAAGAGAGTCATAGCTATACAAAAGAAAAAAATTGATATGAAAAGAATATATATTTGGACCGGCAAAGTGGAATTTTTATGTGAACATCTTTATGCTTTAATTGGGTTATTGGGGATGCTACTTTATGCATCAAGAAGATCATTGGGTTGAGTGAGAAACGTTTTATGAGAGTAACTCAAGCTCTAGGGCGATTCGTTGATGACTAGTGAGGAGAGAGCCAAAAGCTCACTCTAAATTATCTAAATATGCTATCATACCGTCCCTAAGACTAAATTACAACCTTAAAGACCTTTTGATTCTTTGCTATGTAATATAGAAGTGATTAAGCCAATAGAGACTAGTTAAGTGGATCTTTGGATACTAGTGAAGGTCGATGAACAATCTATAACCTCCTTGGTGAACTGAGTAAAGTTCCTCTCCTTCTTACATTGCGAAGCTAATATAATCTTGAATTCAAGCCGTGTTGATTGTGGATATGAGAAGTGTACATGTATGTAGTTTGTAAATATTATTACATGAAATTTTCTAAGTAGTTGCTTTAAGTCTATTCTCGATATTCTGCCTCTGTGCTTAATTGACCTAGGTGTGTATTTAGAGACTTCCCTTTGTTTGTATCTTTATTGTATAGGGACGATACAACTTAGAGTTGGGGGTCTTGATGTCTCCTTATTTGTGATGATTTAATATTAGTTAGAGACATCAGTTTTAGTGGTTTAGGAAGTCTTTGAGTCGATTTTCCCATGAATTATTACACTTTCCTATTTCTAGTCTTGAATTAGTAAATTATTATTTTTAGAGCATATTGAGTTTAATTATTTATTTAGTGTGAAGTTTTAAAGATAATTATGGAGCTTAATTAGAGTCCAAGTCGAAGTCTAAGAAATAAGGAAAGAAGATAAGTATGGAAATTGAAGATAAGGAAAGAAAAGCTAAAGTATGAAAAGAAAAAGTTGCCAAATAAATCTGAATTTCACCACCCACGACCACAAATCAGATTATATCTCAAAATAGGTAAGGAATTTGGAAGAACGGCCAAGAGCAAAGTTAAAGATCTTTCCGAGACGATGAATTTCGACTACTTATACGCGTCAAACAGATAAGAATTGAAGTTGTTAGGACCAAAACAAAAACGGGGCTGATCTCATATTTTAGGGTTACGAATTTGAGTTGGGCTAGGAGTCCATTACTTACCTTCTCCTTCAAGAAAACGAATTAGGTCTTCCTAAACACCTATAAATACACCCTTAAACCATTGTAAACATGTCCTTGCTCAGTTTCAAACTTATGCTTAGTCCTTACTTGTATTTTCTCAGTTTTAAATAATAGCTTAGTCCTTTAAATTAATATTCATCTTTAGTATCAAGCTATTCATCAAGAAGCAAGATGAACTATAGAGGAAGACAAGAAGCACGAAGTTGGAGAGTGACAAACTCCTCTTCTACATATCTCCTTCTCTATATTTAGGGTATTTAGCTATAGATTTATTGATGTCTCCTCATTTGTGATAGATTTATATTAGGATGAGACATCATTTTTAGTGACTTAGAAGCCTTTCTAATTGATTTTCTTGAGAAATAGTGCACTTTTCTATTTTGAGTCTTACTTTAGTAAATTATTGTTTTTAGAGCATATTGGATTTAATTATTTATTTAGTGTGAAGCATTAAAGATAATTATGGAGATTAATTAGATTCCAAGTCAAAGACTAAGAGATATGGAAAGAGATTAGCATGGTAATTGGAGATAAGAAAAGAAAAGCTAAAATCATGGAAAAGGAAAAACTGCCTTGAATCTGAATTTCGGCACCTACGACCACTAATCAGCTTATATCTCAAAATCGGTGTGGAATTTGGAGAAACGGTCAAGAGCAAAGTTGAAGATCTTTCCGAGACGATGAATTTCGACTACTCATACGCGTCAAAAGGATGAGTATTGAAGCTGTTAGGACCAAAACAAAAATTGTCCTGATTCCATGTTTTAGGGTTACGAGTTTGAGTTGGGCTTGGAGTCCACTACTTACCTTCTTTTTCAAGAAAACGAATTAGGGTTCCTAAACACCTATAAATACACCCTTATACCATTGTAAACATGTCCTTGCTCAGTTTCAAGCTTAGACTTAGTCCTTACTTGTATTTTCTCACTTTAAAATAATAGCTTAGTCCTTTAAATTAGTATTCATCCTTAGTATCAGCTATTCATCCAAGAAGCAAGCTGACCTATAGAGGAAGACAAGAAGCAAGCTGACCTATAGAGGAAGACAAGAAGCAAGAAGTTGGAGAGTGACAAACTCCTCTTCTACATCTACCTTCTCTATATTAGGGTAATTAGCTATAGATCTGTGGCTTCACCTTATTTCTAAGCTTTTATTCTGTAAGTTGTACTTTTAATTGTTGGGTTATTATTTTGTCTACATTCATAATACTATTTGTTATTTTAATTGATTGAGCTTGGCATATATTGTTATTATGTGTTTTGACTTATTGTTACAACCCTAGATTTGGCCAATCTTAGGATTATTCTTAGTTATCGACAACACCACATAATCGTCTAGTTTTGATCCCTTGCCTAACTAGATAGCCATAAAGGTTTGATTTAATCACCGATCATTACTCAGGAATCCTTGGTAGTGGAGAGGTTGCTCCTAAGCCTAATAGAGGCTAGGTAGAATTCAGAATCCTGGTTAATATATAATGCTTAATCTGTGACAGGTTCGAATAACAACTTAGTAAAATAGACTCATATTAGTAATCCTAATCTATTAGACTTACCTCCATATTTATTTATCCGCATTCTTATTTATTATTTCATATCAGATAGTTATTCATATTATTTTATCTTTTTATATTTTATTTTAAAACATATAAATTCATCTACGCTTATTAAATATAAGTAGATCTAACGGATACAATCCCTGCTAACAAACTTGACTTATCATTAAAACTTGCAAACAATCTGTGATACTTGCAGTGAGTTCCGTGGTTCTCAAGGGTGTGTGCTCTTTATTATTATCTTTATTTATATATTATTTTATCACACCTTTGCTCCCACCAAGTTTTTGGCGCCGCTGCCGGGGATTTATCTTTAAGTTAAATCTATTTTGTGTTTATTTAGTGTAGAAGTTTTTATTTGTTTTCAGTTTTACGCTTTCTTTTTGTTTTAGTCTTTCTCAGGATTGTAGATGGATAATCAACGGTTAGAGCTAGGTTTCCTAGTAAATTTCGAGTTCAACGCATTGGGATTCCCGTCCCAGCCATTGAAGCCGTTAGATTTAAGCCTGATCCTGATTTAATTAATCAATTCGCGAGCTATGGGAAATTTATGGTGATACGAATCAAGATCCGGTCAGATCTGTTCAAAAATTCATGCAATTCTGTGATGCCTACATTAATGAAGGTGTTACCCAAGAACAGATGTATTATTTAATGTTTCAATTTTTCTTGACCGGGAAAGCAAGTGATTGGTTAGATGACCAACCTCCCGAGCTAATAACCAATTGGGACAAGCTTCAAGAAAGATTCCTTGATAAATTTTATCCTACAAGTATGCGAGTTAAGGAACTATTGGAGCCTATGAATTTCTTACAAGAAGCCGGAGACAGTGTTGGCGAAGCATGGACGAGATTTCAAAAGATGTTGGCAAGATGTCCACTACATGGATATACGCCACAATTACAATTATCGATGTTCTATAATGGACTCGATAGAGAGTCAAGGCTGAGAGCAGATAATATGGGTCGAGGTAATTTTGTCTCTATGGATCCGAAAGAAGAAAAGAGTGGTATGTAAACAATCATTGAGAACAACATGAATTGACCACAAGAATAAACTCCTACCACTAACGAAGAAGAAGAAGCGAGGATTTCAAGCTTGCAAGATCAAATACAACAACTCGCTATAACCGTTAAGGTAAGCATCCCAAAGCCACCTCAACAGTTATACCTACAAGAACAAGCCTATGAAAATCAAGCTAATCAACCACCGAGCTGCAGTGTGCATAATGTAAGTCAAGCTCAATCACGTCCTCAAGAAGAAATCACTGAGTTAAAAAAGACTATTAGTCAATTTATCAAATTCTCGAAGGATAATATGAGCAGACTAGAATCAAAGATCGATGCATCAGTAGTGCAAAGCCTGCAACAACAAAACCAAGATCTGAAACAGCATAATCAACTTTTAGAAAAGAATGTAATGCGGCTCACTACCATCATAGAACAAATGCAAAGTCAACTCCTACAATTGACCCAAGATACAACTACTAACATGAAGAAGATCTAATACGTTGACGAAAAGGTTAAGACTATTAGTCTTCAAGCTCAAAAGATAAAAGAACACGGTGAGATAATCACCGAAGCGCTACCATCTCCCTCAAAAGGGGATGTTCTACCAAACAAGTCAAATGTAAGTCAGATGAACTTAGATGAGATAATTGTTGAAGATTGGGTCGAAGAAGTTGAACAAGGTTAGATTAAGAAGCCAAGAGTGGTTGATGAACCAAGAATTGAAGAGAGAAGTAGATCAAGGCAACCATCCATACATTGCCACTATCCCGCTTATTCAAAGGAGCAACAACAGAAGTGTATAGAGACGTTAAAACAAGTGAAAATCAATGTTCCTTTACTCAAATCTATGAAAGGAAAGTGAAACTATGATCGATTCTTTATGGAGGCACTCTCCAATAAAGAAAGGTTCACAAGATCCAAATATGTGACACTTAATGAAGGGATATCAGTGCAAGTACAACAAAGATTACCACCGAAGCTTAAAGATCCTGGAGGTTTCAACCTCCCAATCAAAATAGGTGGAATATTTCATAGAAAATCCATGTGTGATTTAGGGGAAAGTGTGAATATGATGCCCAAAAATATATTCAAGAATATTGGTATTAGTGATGCGAAACCGACATCCGTAATCTTACAACTTGCGGATCAATCAATAGCAAATCCGTGGGGAGTAATAGAGGATGTACTCGTCCAAGTAGGTAACCTTGTTATTCCAACGGACTTTATTATTCTTGACTATAAAGCAGATAAGAACATCCCATTTATTCTTGGGCGTCCATTCCTAGCCACCAGCGATACTATAGTGAACGTGAATGAAGGAACTGTGACTCTCCGTATTGAAGATAACTCTGAAACGTTCTATGTTTTGGGGAAGAAGAAAAAGAAAAATGAGTCAAAAGAACTATATCCAATCAGAGTTGTAACCAAGAAGCTAGAACCTGTAAGCCCCCAAGAAACCATGGAGAAAAAGATTGAGTTTGGGGTAGGAGACGAGGTGGCATGGAGACCTCCCAACCCCAAACATAATATTTATTGGCAGGGGCCATATGTTATCACGCAAATCATCTCAGAAGGAGTGGTCTAAATCAAGGCTATCGAAGGTTGCAAGGTCAGATTGGTAAGTGTTAATCATCTCACTCACTGCTGGGGAGGCTATAAAAAGAAATAACCGAGGTAACTCGTCTAACTTTGAAAGACGTTAAACAAAAGTGCCCTTTGGGAGACATCCCATAGTAGTTTTTTTTGTTTTTATGTTTTAGTTTAGTTTAGATTAGTTTTTTTTAGTTGATATTGCATATTTGAGAAAGGTATTAGTGTTTTTGATGCTTAAGTATTGGAGAAATCGAGTTCGGGAGGAGAAAACGAAATTTTTAATGCCATAAAGGTTTGATTTAACCATCAATCATTATTTAATCAATCATTATTTAATCGTCTAGTTTTGAACCTTTTTCTAACTAGATAGCCATAAAGGTTTGATTTAACCATCAATCATTATTTAGAATCCCGGTTAATATATAATGCTCAATGTGTGACAAATTAGACTAACAATTTAGTAATAGACTCATATTAGTAATCCTAATTTATTTAACTTACATTCATATTTATTTATTTGCATTATTTATTTATTCGCGTTAGATAATTATTCATCTTATCCTCTTTTTATATAAACATCTAAATTCATATACGCTTGTTAAACATAAGTAGATCTAACGGATTAAATCCCTGCGAACGAACTTAACTTATCATTAAAACTTGCAAACGATCTGTGATACTTGCAGTGAGTTCCGTGGTTCTCAAGGGTGTGTTCTCTTTATTATTATCTTTATTTATCTATTATTTTATCACACCTTTGCCCCCACCAATACCCAACTATCTTCAACTTATATTCTCCACATATGAGGAATTGGTCCTTAATGCTTATTAAGTACTTAAGGATAGTCTTTACTACTTTCCAACATTCCCCATCAAGGTTACCTTTATACTTACTTGCTACTCCTAGCGTGTAATACACTTCGGGTCTTATACATTTTCATGGTATGCTGGATAGATCCTTATTGTTTTTACAAATAGAAAGATTAATTTCAAATCTCATAGTTAAATATCTCCTCTTGGAATTTCCATGTAATACTTTAAAAATGGTATAAATATACTAAGATTGATATAGGTCAAGTAGCTTTTTTGATCTATCTCTATAGATCCCAATTCTAAGAATATAAGCTACTTTCCTAAATCTTTCATGGAGAACTATTAGACAATCAAAAAACTTGGTTAATTTCTTGGTTGGTATATCATATTCTTATGTGATATTATGTCATCTACATATAACACTAGGAAAATAAGCACACTTCCTCTAGTCCTTTTTACTCTTATTCTAAAATCATAAAATCAAACTATTTGATTGTATGAAATAGAATAATCCAACTTAGTGACATTTTCTCAATCCATCAAATAGATTTTTGGAACTTACAAATTTATTATGGCGATATGAGACCTCTAGGATTGGTCTTAAGGACGTCATCCTTAAACTCCCATTAAGTGAAAACTAATTTCACATGATATTACCATATCTCATAATAATATTATGTAATTACCAATAGTAGAATCTGAAATAATCTAAGTATTGCTATGAGAAAAGGGATTCACCATATGATGTTTTCCTTTTGATTTAAACTTATAGCAATTAGAAGGATGTTATAGGTCTCTAACTTACCATCTACTCCAATCATTTACTAAGTACCCATGTACTATAAATGGATCTTATATATGTTGAAGATTCAACCAAATACTATACTTTGTTGATTCTTATAGGTATTTATTCAGATCCTATGGTTCTTAACCACGTGTCACTATCTAGACTAGTCATAGCTCTTCATATGGTTTTAGGTTCATCACTTGATGGGGTTTTAATCCATTATGATTTACTCATCAAACTTTTACCATTATACAATTAATTTTGTTGTATGATGATATCTATATAACCTTGAAGAGGCTTTTGTACAATAAAATCTTATTTCTCTTGATTTTTGTTAACTTCCTTGATCTAGGGAGGTTCATTAATCACCCGTAATACCTCAAAGTTTGAGACTTGAACCTTAAATGAACCTATTAACTCATCAAGAAAAGAAATATTGGTGTGCATCTGATGCTCTTTAGCTTGTATAAATAACTCTAAAATCTTTATTTCATTATGATCTATTACCACATTATGAATTCCTTCACTTTGGAATTCCAATCTGTAAAGGTTGTACGCCTTACCACAAACCCTTTGTGTTCAGAATGGTATGAAAATATTACCACGTCCTCTTCTTTGGGTATTCAACAAATCTACATTTGAAAGATATCAACTCAAGCTTAGCCATCATAAGTCGTTTAGTATAAACCAACCAGTTTCAAACTTCTATATTTTGAGGTTTGATGTATATCATATCCATGTCACATATGGTTTTATCGACTATTTAATGGGACCTAAGAGTTAATTAAATATGCAATTAACTTCAAAACATAACCCCATAGGAATATTTAAAACCAGTGAATCTTATCATGGATTGCAATCTATACAATGAAGTACGATTTCTCTTTCCGGACACACCATTAAACCTTGGTGATCTAGGAGATGTTCACTGAGACAAAATCTAATTTGATCATAGATAGTCTATTAATTCATTGTTAAGATTTTCACCTCTACAGGTTTAATATCTTACTTCCTTCATACTCTTATATACTTGCTTTCAACTTCAGTGAATAGTAATTTGAACATTTCAAATAATTTGTATTGGTGTTGCATCTGGTGAACACATATATATCTAATATATAGTAAGTAAAGAATATGAAGTAACAATATCCATGTTTGGCTAAAGTTTGGGTTGTTCACATACATCAATATGTAGTGGACATAATAACTCATTAACACTATCCCCATTTTCATCAAAATGAGATTTAGTCATGTTTCATTAAGATAAGTCTCACAAGTTTCATATGATTCAAACTCATACTTCAAGGAAATCTTCCTTGTGAAACTAGTAATCTGTTTTCTCATAGTTTATGGCTTAATCTATAACTCCAAAATAAGGTTTGATTAGTATGATTATCTATTTCGATTTATGACCAGAAACAACGATAACACTTTTACGTAGTTACTTTAGGCAACTAAGATCACCATATTGTAAGTATCCAATGGTGTGTAATTCATCACTATGAAAGACTGCATTGGTCATTTTAGACTACATTAATACACCATAACCATCTTATAATCAAATGACTATTTTGTTAAAAAACAAGTTTATGAACAAAAATACAGGTTTCTTACAATATGTATTGCCATGTGCATCTTAGAAGAATAGTTGTTACAGTTGCGGTTGCAACAATTGCTCCATTATTGAAATTGTAATGTTAACTTCTTCTATTCTTAGAATTCTATTAATATTTAGAGTATGCGACATATTGCATATTTCTAAACTACTACAAGTATCCAATACTCTTTCCGTGTAATTAATAGAAGCTAGAGACATTACAAAAATAATTTCCATTAATGCTCTTACCTTGTTTCTTACTATTAGAAAATTGGCATATAATGGTCATACTAGATTACTTATACATCTTTTGAAGATGTTAAGGATTCATGGGAATATCATGCTTATGATGTCTTTGGAGTTCAGAACTCATGGATGCAAGATTTTACACTTACTACAATTACTAAGTTCGTAATACTTTAGACATGCATCATATACATTCTATGTATCCTCAAGAGACACTTTAGTCACTAACTCATTGAGTCTCATGTGCATAAGAGATACTCTCAAGTTGTTGTCACAATTCTTGAGAATACCCAACAAACTTGGGATAATTTGAGAAGTAATTTTTGCAGAAATTTCGACAAATCTAATCATTAGGAAGAAAAGAGAAATAACGCTTTAAGAACACTATTACATAACTGACTTATCTAAGAGATATATAATTGGAAACTTTAAAACATGAATGGGCCCCCTGGTAGATAGGTCGTTTCTCACGCATAATTAAAGTGAAGAACGAAAACTTTAAAACATGAACAAGCCCTTTGGTAGTCAGGTTGTTTTCTCACTCATAACAAAAATGTGGTATATTACCTATTTAACCATATTAAATAAGAGACTCAAAACTATTTAGCCCCCTGGTAGTCAGGTCGTTTCTAATTAGTTTTGTTGAGTTAATCCATTCTATAATAGAATATTATCGATCTCACATCCTCTGGGCAGTCCAGACTAAAAACGTAAAATCAATAATTTAATTCTATTATCAAACAATATAAAGCCTATTATAGTTTGTACTTGAACTACAAGTCCACCTGGTAGTCTAATCAAAACATGTAAACTTAACAAACTAGAAACTCTGCTTGCTATGGAAAAGTCTCACGAAATGTCTTATAAATCGTTTTTAATAAAACTCAATAATTTTAATTATTGAGTGTGAATAACTTTAGAGTGAAAAGGGCGTTCAAAACGATGCAATAAGAGCAACTAACACTTAGCAAACAAATTACCATAAAGACTGGATGATGAATATGACCAATCGATACATGTCTTATAGTTTCGTAAACTTGGTTTTACTTTATAAGTTATCGAATCAAAATTCAATAGTAAAATTATACCATATGTATTATTTATTTATAACATGTCAACTCTTTGACTTTATGGATATAGTGCAAAGCCAATGAAAAATTACACAACGTTTCCAATTAATATCATTCGTGAATGTAAAAAGAATTATATGATTAACAATTAATTCACATGTAACCATTTCTTTTTTTTCAAACATATGTAACCATTCACAATGGTTTGCATATCATTGAAGTCATGAATTACTCAATCACAATAACCACTACTGGATTCGCCTGATTTCGCGACGACACGGGTCGTCGCTATTCCAGGAAAAATCGTCGCTATTTCTGTTTAGCGACGAAATTTCGTCGCTAACCTGTCGTCTCTATCCTGGCGTCGCTAATTTGAGTTTAGCGACGAATAATTGTGATTTCGTCCCTAATCACTAAGAGTGTTAACCACGAGGACAAGGCGTCGCGAAACCTACAATAGCGACGACATATTAGCGACGAAAGGTTGTCGCTAATCTGGTAATTAATTTTTCTTTATTTTTTATCTAAATTTTATTAATTGAATTTTCTTTTTTTTTTAATTTATTTACCGACAACATATTAGCGACGAATGGTTGTCGCTAATCTGGTAATTAATTTTTTTTTTTTTTTTGTCGAGAATCATTCATTATTTTAATTTTTTTTATATAATTATAATTTTAATTTATAATTAAATTTTATTGTTTATTATTTATATTTTATATTTTACTATTTTATTATTATTTTGATTTTTAATATAATGCAAAAATATAAATAAATAAAAATCCAAAAATACATATAAAATACGATAAATCGATTCAAATACTAAACGTGAAATAAAGTCAAACGTAGTCAAAGTCAAAATGCAAGTCAAACATACGAAATAAACGTAAAATTCTTAAAATTACAAACCAAACAACCAAATAAATAAATAAAAATCTCAATCGTCACCACGATCTTCTCCATCTCCTCTTCTCTCCTCATCTTCTCTCTCTTCATCTCGTCTAGTGGGCCCGGGTTTGCTGATCGGCTGCATTCCATTGGCGATTCTCATCCCGTTTAATGCCTCGAAGAGAGTCTCTGCCATGCTCGGGGGTTGACTCGGCCGACTAGAAGAAGCTGTGGGCCCGGGTGATGCGGAGGATGGATCCGGTATAGGTGGAAGATTTTGAGCCGCGCGAAGCTCGTTCATCCCATCCAGAACCGCCTTAAGCAGCTCATCGTTCTCCCTGTCCGGCTGTGTAGGAGTCCTGGATCGTTTCCGGACCGGACCAATGGTAGGCACCCAGTATTTAGTCTTGGGTGGGTGTAGGACCTCCATTATTGTCTCGAGCATGTCATCCATCTGCTCCTGGATGCTAACTTCAGTACCCTCCGCTCCGGCCTGCACAACCTTCTTCTTCATCTTCTCCCGGAGAACACCCTGTAATTAGATTTCAATTTAAAAATAAATT
Source organism: Nemophila menziesii (assembly GCA_029959085.1). Lineage (NCBI taxonomy): Eukaryota > Viridiplantae > Streptophyta > Magnoliopsida > Boraginales > Hydrophyllaceae > Nemophila > Nemophila menziesii. The sequence continues at coordinate 23,159,937 of JARWIR010000016.1, read as the reverse complement.
AGATTAATAAAAAAATAAATTTAAAATAATAAATTAATTTAAATCAATTTAAAAAAAAAACTTACACTAGCTTTCTCCAAACGCTGGTCACGCCAGCTATCTGTAGCAGCATCATAGGAGAGGTGGTCGAAATAGCCGCTTAAAGGAGGAAGCTCCATCTCCTCCTGGGTCTCGTCATCTGTAAAAGTCAACGGCTCTTTCGTCACCGTCTTCAGCTTCCCCTGGACAGTATACAGTAACAAATTTTAATTAGTTAACAATTAAATTAAATTAAATACTAAATTATATTTTAATTTTTAAAACTTATACCTCAATAATCACCTCCCGGGTCTGTGACCAGTTCCTTGACCCCGCCTTGCTCGGAACTGTCTGCTGCTCTCGATTCTTCTTGTTTATATCAGCCTGACTCTGTTACAAATAAAAAAGAAGTAGTTATAAAATTAATTAAAAAAAATGTATAAAATAATTAATAAATTATTTTTTTCTACCTGTTTCGCCAAGTCATCAAACATCTTCTTCGTCGCCTCCCAAATCACCGGGTCAACATCTGGTGGATTTTCACCCGTGTAGTAGTAGTCGTTCTTCAAATCCGACTTGTATCGCCTGTAGGCTCCAGATGTCATCGTAGTCAATCTCTTAGTGATATCTTCCCAATCGCCTCGCCTCCTCCACGCCTCCAAATCAAAAAATTGATTAAGTCGCTGCAAAATTACCCCTTTGTTATGGTCGGGAACATCTGACCATTGTTTGTAGCACGGGGGAACAGCATCTCGAACAGCATTACCAGCCACCTGACCCACGTGTTTGCTATACTCGCCCACGAAGTTCCAGGTGCCGTCTATGACAGAAAAGTCAACTGGAATGGGCCAGCCGACTCTCTTCAGGGTCTCCTGAGCTGTCCGGATAGAGGTGGCAGCTTTCGGTCTCCTTCTTTTACGTTCACCTGTTTTAGTGAAAAATATTTATTAATTATATATTTTCTTAATTAATAAATAAACATTAATTGAATTTTTTATTACCCGATGGTTGGTTACAATCAGCATTCGAACGTGGTGGACCCCTCGGGGGGATCGTTACCCCTCCCGTCTCCACCGTGACTCCTACCCATGACAGCAGCCATCTATAAAATTTCATAAAATTGCAAATAAGTCCAAATTTTTTTAAAATTTGCAATTAAGTCCTAAATTTTTTTAAAATTTGCAAATAAGTCCAAATTTTTAAATTTTGCAAATAAGTCCATATTTTTTTAAAATTTCCATTTTTATCCAACTTTTTTAAAAAATGCGAATAATTCATAATTGTCTAAAAAATCCATTTTTGTCCTTTTTTTTAATTTGAAATTAAGTCCTATTTTTTTCGAAAATTAAATTGTAGTCCTCTATCTTTCTAAAAAATTCATTTTAGTCATCTATCTTTCTAAAATTGTCAAGTAAGTCCTATTTTTTATAAAATTGCATTTTAGTCCTTTTTTTTATAAAATTGCATTTTAGTCCTTAATCATACAAAACTGCATTTTAGTCCTTAAACATACAAATCAAACATATTGCAAATAGGTCCCTATATCTTAAACACAATCAAAGATCAATAACACTCTAATTATTACATTAAAATTACAAAAATCATACCAAAACCCTAATTTTTATCAAATTCCAATTAAATGTTGTTATTTAACACCAAAAAATTACCAAACAACCCATAAACATACACATAATTCTCGGATTTCATCAAACAACTAAAAACATTCATGAATTTATTGCAAAAAAAAATTAAAAATAAAAAAAATGCAAGTTTGATCCGGAAATTGGAACCTGTTACGTAGAAATGGTGTAGATTTCGTCCATGAATCCATGCCAAGAAGAAGGAATCATACAAAATAAACACAAGAAAAAATATTAGAAATTAAAAATGAAAAAATTAAAAAAGTAGTGATTAAAATGTGTTATTGGATTGGAATCATTACCTTGAGAGCGACGACTACCCGTCGCGAAATTTTGGTTTGTCGTCGCTAATTTTCGTGGGCGGGAAAGTTGACCGCCCACGAAGACCAATCAAATTTTTTATTATTGTTTAGCGACGACTTACCCTTTGAATGTCGTAGCGAATAATTAGCAACGACATTCAACCGTTGAATGTCGTCGCTAAACCATTTGAATGTCGTCGCAATTTTTTTTTTTTTTTTTGTATTTTTTGTATTTTTGGGGTATAAGATGCTTACCCTTTCTTGTATTTTTTTTTTGTTTTTTTTTGGTTCCTTATCACATTCTTAATTGGGTGTTTGGGGTTTTTAGTCATGGTCAAACTTGGGTGTTCGGGTGTTTAGTCAAGTGTTTATGGTCAAACTTGGGTGTTCGGGGTGTTTAGTCAAGTGTATATGGTCAAACTTGGGTGTTCGGGTGTTTAGTCAAGTGTTTATGGTCAAACTTGGGTGTTCGGGTATTTAGTCAAGTGTATATAGTCAAACTTGGGTGTTCGGGGTGTTTAGTCAAGTGTATATGGTCAAACTTGGGTGTTCGGGGTGTTTAGTCAAGTGTATATGGTCAAACTTGGGTGTTCGGGTGTTTAGTCAAGTGTTTATGGTCAAACTTGGGTGTTCGGGTGTTTAGTCAAGTGTATATAGTCAAACTTGGGTGTTCGGGGTGTTTAGTCAAGTGTATATGGTCAAACTTGGGTGTTCGGGTGTTTAGTCAAGTGTATATAGTCAAAGTTGAGTGTTTAGAGTCAAAGTTGAGTGTTTAGAGTCAAAGTTGAGTGTTTAGAGTCAAAGTTGAGTGTTCATGGTCAAAGTTGAGTGTTTAGAGTCAAAGTTGAGTGTTTATAGTCAAAGTTGAGTGTTTATAGTCAAAGTTGAGTGTTTAGAGTCAAAGTTGAGTGTTTATAGTCAAAGTTGAGTGTTTAGAGTCAAAGTTGAGTGTTTATGGTCAAAGTTGAGTGTTTATAGTCAAAGTTGAGTGTTCATGGTCAAAGTTGAGTGTTTAGAGTCAAAGTTGAGTGTTTAGAGTCAAAGTTGAGTGTTCATGGTCAAAGTTGAGTGTTTATAGTCAAAGTTGAGTGTTTATAGTCAAAGTTGAGTGTTTAGAGTCAAAGTTGAGTGTTTATAGTCAAAGTTGAGTGTTTATGGTCAAAGTTGAGTGTTTAGAGTCAAAGTTGAGTGTTCATGGTCAAAGTTGAGTGTTTATAGTCAAAGTTGAGTGTTTATGGTCAAAGTTGAGTGTTCATGGTCAAAGTTGAGTGTTTAGAGTCAAAGTTGAGTGTTTATGGTCAAAGTTGAGTGTTTAGAGTCAAAGTTGAGTGTTCATAGTCAAAGTTGAGTGTTTAGAGTCAAAGTTAATATAAATAAACCAAAATAAAAAAAACCTAATCACTATCATATCCACTAATAACTATGGGTTCATCATCGCTATCAACCTCTATAGGTTCTTCTTCATTACCGTATTCATCCAAGGTGTCATCATGAATTTCCTCATTCTCATCAATAACCGTATCAAAAGACAAATCAATAAAAAAATGAGCAGGATCAATCTCGATCTCCTCGGTGGATGCCAATGGCATGCTGATGTTCTCGTTCCCCGTGCTATCCAATGGAATGCTGATGCTCTCATTTCCAGTAGGGAGTGATTCCGAACCCCATAGCTCAGGACTCCATCCGTGTCGATCGTTTATTTCCCAAACGGCTTTCCACCCTTTCATTGATTTCTTTGAACTAATCTCGTCGATGTAAAACACTTTCTTGGCCTGCGATGCTAAAATGTATGGTTCGTCGGCCCACTCAAAGTTTGTTATGTTGATAAATGTTACCCCATGTTCTTGCCTCGATCCAGACTTTTTATACCACTTACAGACAAATAACACAACCGAGCACCCTCCAGTGTACATAACCTCCAAGATTTTGATTAATTCCCCATAATAGGGTTCTTCATTGTAAATGGTACACACTCCGTAATCCTGCGTCACTCTTTTCTCTCCTTTGGACTTAGTTACCCACTTGACACCGTTCATAACACATGAATCATATTTATGCACCGAACCATAAGACATGTTTGCCAAGGACACCATCTCGGTGGTAGCTAATGGATCTCCACGTGAATGCATTCCATGAATCTAATATACAACAATAATAGTTAGTACTTTGATAATAAATGTATAAGTTATAAACCAATGCCTAAAATTGCATACCTTTTCCAAAAACCATTCCTTAAATGTTCGACGATGCGTAATATCTATTTCACCACTCGTTCCCGTAAGTGTTGATTTGTGTTCACTATAATTGTAAATGAGTATAAATATATAAATATATAAATATAAAAATATATATATATATATATAAATATATAAATATATAAATATATAAATATATAAATATATAAATATATAAATATATAAATATATAAATATATAAATATATAAATATATAAATATATAAATATATAAATATATAAATATATAAATATATAAATATATAAATATATAAATATATAAATATATAAATATATAAATATATAATTATATATATAAATATATAAATATATAAATATATAATTATATATATAAATATATAAATATATAAATATAAGAATATATAAATATATATAATATATATTTAAATAAGATAATAATATTTACTTACGTCATGTATGTTTCGAGTTCGTCGCAGTTATGCAAAATATACCAACTTATGTGCTCCTTCTCCTTATACGGCAAAGAAACATACTCTATCTTGCCAACTGGAGTGCATTGGGAATTGAAAACGGATAGCTCTTTTGGGACCAGCGGTGCTTCGTTGTATCTACCTGGATCGTTGAACCTTGTTTTTTCTTCGCTAAGATATCTTGATATGAAATTCAACGTCTCTTCCGCAATGTACCCCTCGGCTATTGAACCCTCTGGTCTAGCCGGATTTCGAATATACTCTTTCAACTTTTTCAAATACCTTTCAAATGGGTACATCCACCGCATTTGGACCGGGCCACCAAGCAATGCTTCATCGTATAAGTGTATCACCAAGTGGATCATTATATCAAAAAACGCGGGAGGTAAAATCATTTCTAGCCTACACATAAGTTCAACCACTTTCTTCTTTCCCAATACTAACTGTTTCCTGCTTAGATTTTTATTGCAAACGACTCTAAACACGTTCGCTAACCCAATAAACACATCACTAATCGCTTTGTCTTCAATAAGCCCGGGGAGACTAGCCACGAAAAGATATTGCATCATCACGTGACAGTCGTGAGATTTCATGCCGATAATCTTACCCGTATCACTTTGAACATTGTTTCTCATACTAGATGCAAAACCGTCGGGAAACTTCTGTGCCTTCAGCCAGTTAAAAGGTGAATTTCATGCAATTATTACCTTCAATTGTGTGATGAAAGATGATATTAATGGAGCCCCACTTTGATTATTGAACCAAGAATAATGCAAGATGAAGTGGAGAAGCAATTACCAAAAAAAATGGAATTTAGTTGAGTTTTTGGGAGAAAATCGGAGGATTTTTTTGGGTGTTTTGTGTGTTATGTGGGTTAAAAAACCTGCTGTATCCATAAAATAGGATCAACGATTAGCGACGAATTACGGGTCGTGGTTAAACACACAAGGTCGTCGCTAATCTTCAAAATAGCGACGAAATTCAGCGTCGCTAAGATAGCGACGGCTTTTCGGCTAATAAAAAAAATTCAAAAAGTAATAAAATAAATTCAGCGACAAAAATCCAAGGAATAGCGTCGAATTCTGTTGTCGCGAATTAACGACGCTGTATTTCTCGCCGCTAATTTATTGTCGTCGCGAATTTGAGCCACATAACGACGAATTACGTGTCGTCGCTAATTAGTCGTGGGTAAACACCGCATTTCCAGTAGTGAACTGCGGTAGTGTAATAAAGAATTTCAAGAAACCTGTTAAAATTACTTTGTAAACATAAAATAATTCATACCCTTATCACAGCTGTCTACCATGACAGAATGACAGATCATTTCTCCTTAAGAGCCAACAGCAAAAACCCTTTTTTTAAGAATAAGAAATAAACATCTTTTTGCTATAAAAAACATCCATAGCTAAACTCATGAGCATGTGACTCCATCACATAAACACATAATGATATTAAAAAAAAGGTGAATGCCAATTGATCTCCAGAGGACGTCGCAAAACCTTTTTTCTTCTTCTTTGGCATCTGAAGCTATATGAAGGAAAAAATAACTTTTCTAAATTATGTTTAATCATTAAACTTAATACATAAACAACAGCTATCATACATTCATATAATATATCAAAACAATATATCTCATACAATTAATCTGATATAAAAAAACTTAATTTTCATATAAACCCAAAAACAAAATCTAATATATTATCATATAATATCATATTTGAAATCCTAAATGCAACAATTGGCTCTAATACCAATAGAAGGAATCACAATACCTGTTGTATCAAATATAAGCAGCGAAAAAATAATATTGCAATTCCAAAACCAATCTAGTTGCGATTAAAACTTTAAACGGATTTCGATTGCGTACCTTTTTGGATTTATATGAGACTCAAAAGACTAACCTAGTTTCAAAAACTTGAAGTCTCCACGCTTTGCACACTGAGTTTGAATTTTTCTTTCAGAATCAAATTCTGACTTGGAGACTAAGAGACCTTTTTTGCTTTCTGTGTTTTTGTTTTCAAGAGAGAAAACTCATGATAGAAGTTATCTCTGCGTAAAGAAACCTCATTAACATATAATAACTTTAGAGATAAAAAAACGAATAGTCAAGAAAATGAAAAGTCAGGGAACGTATAAAGAAAAATGATTATCCTAATAATCAGGTCCACTACCCACTTGTGAAGTGGACATGGACCTTTTACATTATACATATGACTTGGACTAACCCAGCGGTTAGTGTTAGCCTCACCTTGTTTTTATTCCCGTTTTAATATTCGACAAATCATCCTTTAAACTAAAATTCATTTTTATATAACTTTAGATGTTTTCCAAAACCCCTCATTAGATTAGTTGTGCTCACTTCATTTGACTTAGCTTAAATATTCAAAAGAACAGTGCCGCGGTGCACCGGAGGAAACGCGCGGTACACCGCAGCTAACGGTCCCGTCACACGGTACACTACATGGTCCGACCAGTAAGCTCATAAAATCTGCACGGTACACCGGACCCATGTCACGGTACACCGGGCCACTACACGGAGCAGGAATGCGGTACACCACATGGTCCGACCAGTAAGCTCAAAAGTTAGTCGAACAGTCACGCGGTGCACCGGACCCCACCCGCGGTACACCGCACGAAGGCATTTCAGCTCTATTACTAGAGGACAAAGCTTATATCCGTTGGGAGATTAATAGATCCGTTAGAGAGAAGCTTTATGACCGTTGGACCATCTTTTCAGCTATAAAATGGAGTTCATTCAAGACACAACTCAAGCCTTCCATCTACCAATCTTAAGAGCAATTAATTCTATCATTCAAGGAGGTTTCAAAGGAGCATTCAAGTCATATTCATTGTGAAGCTAATTAGTTCTATCTACTCATTTAGGAGTTTAGTCACAAAGCTTTAACAAGCACCCCTAAACACTTTTTCCTTTCCTCTTAGTTCTTGTAATAGATTAAGAGAGTAGTGTGAGCATAGGTTTATGCTTGGTTCCTTGTGTTGGTGATAACACAAGTGTTTTTCCTTCAAAGGGTTTTTGAAGTGGTTGTAAGGGTTTGTATCTCACCCGGTTAAGAGTTACGAAGATTAGTTGAGAATCTTGCAAATCCTAAGGAGGCTTCCTTAGGTAGTGGATGTAGGGAAACCGAACCACTATACATCGTTGTGTATCGTATTCTATCTCTACACTCTTTATATTTCCGCACTCTATATGCTTGATAAAATGCCTAGTTGAATAGTTTGATATTATTGCCTATTAGGATTATCTAGTTTTTAACTATTTAGTTTGCTAATACAATAGGATTCAAATTAGCTTTTAATTTTATTTACTTGAAATAAAATTAGCCGATTAATTTCTATTGTCCTATTCAACCCCCCTTCTAGGACGCATATAGTATATCAATTGGTATCAGAGCCTAGCTCTATTGTACTTAATCGTTTCTAGAGTTAATACGATATGGATTCTAATCAACCGGAAGGTTCATGTTCTACTAGACCTCCGCTTTTTGTAGGAAAAGACTACTTTGGTTGGAAAAAGAAGATGGAGATTCATGTGAAAGGAATCGATTACTTTTTATGGATGGCTATCAAAAAGGGTCCTTACATTCCGTACGTTGCCGGAAGTACAACGGTGTTAAAAGATGAAGATGATTACACGGATCAAGACATAGCTAAACTTACCAAAAACAACAAAGCTATGAACATCCTCATCAATGGATTAAGTGTCACGGAATATGCTAGAGTGAGTGAATGCAATTCCGCTCATGAAATGTGGCAACTCTTGGAGCTATCTTATCAAGGAACGGAGGATATAAAAGAAACCAAAATTGGTCTCTTTATCACAAAGTATGAGCTCTTTCGTATGGAGCCCGATGAAGCCTTGAATGCTATGCATCAAAGATTCTCTAACATTGTTAACACTTTGAAGACTCTTGGCCAAGAGTACACCAACAAGGAACAATGCCGAAAAATCTTATTTGCTCTTCCAAGGAAATACAAGACAAAGATCAATTCTATAAGAGACACTAAAGATCTTTCAAAGATGACGGTTCATGAACTCATTTGCAACCTCATGACGGAAGAACTTGTGCTTGAAGAAGAAAAGATAAGAGATGATGAGGAGAAGAAGATTAAGAAATCTATTGCTTTCCATGCCATGAGTTCTAAGTTGAAAGAACGAAAAGAAAGGAAAGAAAGTGAGGAAGAAAACTCTCATGAAGAAGAAACTAGTGAAGATGAAGGAGTAGCTATGCTAGCAAGAGACATGAAAAAATTCATGAGATATAAACGCTTTGCCAAAAAAGGAAGCTCTTCCACACCCTACAAGAAGAATGATAGAGCTATCAAACAAGATGAACCCACTTGCTATCATTGCAAGAAGGTTGGTCATATCAAAACCTATTGTCCTCTTCTTCAAAAGGAGAAACCAAAAAGAGCTATGCATGCTAATATCACTTGGGATACTCAAAATTCGGATGAAGAAGAAAGTGATAATGAAAATGTCAATCTTGTTGCCTTCATGGGAAAAGTTGAGAATGATGAAGATGCTTCTTCGGATGATGATACCGGTACTACTCACTTTGCCTTTATGGCAAATCATGATGAGGTAACTCCTAAATCCAAACTCTCTTTAACTAATGATGATGCTAGTGAACAAGATATTCATGAGGCATTTGATTCTCTTTATAATGATTTTTTAAATTCTATTGAAACAAACAAAGTTTTAACAAAAGATTTAGAATTTGAGAAAAATAGAACTAAAGAGGTTTTAAAAGCTTTGGAAGATTGTCAAAATCTTTGTGATGAATGTATAGATGATAATGAGAAACTTCATCTTATTGAGAAAAATCTTTTGGAAGAAAAAGCTTTGTTAGAGAAAAAGATTGTTGATCAAAATGCCATTATTTTAAAATTTACTAGTGGGCAAGAAAACTTGGATTTGATTTTAGGTTCTCAAAGAATGGCTAATGAAAAAAGTGGTGTTGGATATGATCCATTCACTCACCAAAAACCTTTGAAAAATGTCTTTGTAAAATCAAAAATTTCAAATGCAATTCCATCCTCTTCAAAATCTTCTATCTCTTGCACCTATTGTGAAAAACTTGGTCATGATGCATCTCATTGTTACTATCGTAAATTGTTAGATTTGGGATCTCTTGTGCCAATTTGGAAAAGACCTAAATGGGTCTTAAAAAGAAAATCCACTAACCCTCATGGACCCAATCCTAATTGGGTACCTAAAGCTTAAATTATCATTTGTTTGTAGGGGTTGAGCATCAAGAAGCAAAACATATGGCTACTTGATAGTGGATGCTCAAGACACATGACCGGAAATCCATCATTATTTACAAATTTATATAAAACTAAAGGTGATAAAGTTACTTTTGCCGACAACACTAAGAAACGCGTTTTGGGTAAAGGTAACATTGGTAATTTGGACTCTTTACTTATCTCCAATGTGTTACTTGTTGAGGGTCTCTCTTTTAACTTGCTTAGTATTAGTCAACTTTGTGATGTTGGTTTTAGTGTTAAATTTGAAGCATCTAGATGTGTTGTTTTCAAAAATGATGAGTTAGATACCATGTTTATTGCTAAAAGATCGGATAATGTTTTTGTTGTTGATCTTGAGAGTCTTATGTGCAAAAATATTAAATGCTTATCCGTGGTTAATGATAGTTGGCTTTGGCATAGACGGTTAGGACATGCTAGCATGGATTTGATTTCAAAATTATCTAGAAAAAATCTTGTTGTTGGTTTGCCTATTTACAAATTTGATAAAGATAAATTATGTGATGCATGTCAACTTGGTAAACAACATCGTTCATCTTTTAAATCCATTAATAAGGTCATCACCGTTAGGCCACTTCAATTATTGCATATGGACCTTTTTGGTCCCGTTGATGTCACTAGTTTAGGAGGGTCTAGATATGTCTTTGTTGTTGTTGATGATTACACTAGATTCACATGGGTGATGTTCCTTGCTTTAAAAAGTGATGCCTTCAATGAATTTGCAAAACTTTGTAGAAAGGTGCAAAATGAGAAAGGCTACTCTATTACATGCATTCGTAGTGATAATGGTAGTGAATATGTGAATTCTCCGTTTGTGCATTTTTGTGATGAATTTGGGATTGAGCATAATTTTTCGGCCCCTAGAACTCCCCAACAAAATGGGGTAGTGGAAAGGAAAAACCGAACTCTACAAGAAATGGCTAGAACTATGCTAAAAGAACATAGCTTGCCTACATACTTTTGGGGTGAAGCCGTTCATACGGCTTGTTATGTGTTGAATAGAGTTCTAATTAGACCTCTTATTAAGAAAACCCCTTATGAGCTTTGGAATGGTAGACCACCAACCATTGCTTATTTTCGTGTGTTTGGGTGCAAATGTTTTATCTTAAACACTAGGGACTATTTGGGAAAATTTGATGCTAAATCGGATGAAGGCATTTTTCTTGGTTATTCAACTAAAGGAAAAGCCTATCGCATTTTCAACAAACGTACTCGTACCATTGAGGAATCTATGCATGTTGACTTTGATGAGACCAATCCGTTTTGTATCAAGAAAATGGTAGATGTTGTTGAAGATACTCCACTAGATCAACCCTTAGAATCTCCTATTCAAGAAGTCAAATCTCATGAAGAATCTCTTAAGGAAAATGATCAAGTGTTAAATGAAGCTAGTACGGATTTACCAAGGTGTTGGAAACATATCAAAGATCACCCAAGTGACTTAATTCTAGGTGATCCAAAAGAAGGTGTTACCACTCGCTCCCGTATTATTGCTCTTTGTGCTCATCAAGCATTCTTATCTCAAATTGAGCCCAAGAATATTAAAGAAGCTTTGTTAGATGATCATTGGATTAACGCTATGCATGAGGAATTAAATCAATTTGAGCGTAGTAAAGTTTGGACACTAATGGAGAAACCAATTGGCCCTACTATCATTGGCACTAAGTGGATATTTCGCAACAAGCTAGATGACACCGGCATAATTACTAGAAATAAAGCAAGGTTAGTTGCTCAAGGGTACAATCAAGAAGAAGGTATTGATTTCGATGAAACTTTTGCTCCCGTAGCTAGACTTGAATCTATTCGTATGCTTCTTGCTTTTGCTTGTTATATGAATTTTAAACTTTATCAAATGGATGTCAAAAGTGCTTTTTTAAATGGTTTTATAGACGAGGAAGTTTTTGTTAAACAACCTCCGGGCTTTGAGGATCCAAAATTTCCAAACCATGTTTTTAAACTTTCAAAGGCTTTATATGGTTTAAAACAAGCACCTCGTGCTTGGTATGAACGATTAAGCAAATTTTTATTAGATGATGGTTTTAAAAGAGGAAAAATTGACTCCACTTTGTTTATCAAAAGGTCTTCAAAAGATATCCTTCTTGTTCAAATTTATGTGGATGATATTATATTTGGTGCTACTAATGAAAATCTTTGTGAGAATTTTTCTAAAAGCATGCATAAGGAATTTGAGATGAGCATGATGGGAGAATTGAATTACTTTCTTGGACTTCAAATCAAGCAAATGAAAGATGGTATCTTTGTCAATCAAGCCAAATACACAAAAGAATTGATCAAAAAATTTGGCCTTGAAGATGCAAAGGAAATTGGAACTCCAATGAGCACATCCACAAAATTAGACAAAGATGAAGATGGTAAGGATGTTGATGAGAAACTATATCGAGGTATGATTGGTAGCTTACTTTATCTAACCGCTTCTAGACCCGATATTATGTTCCCCGTATGTCTTTGTGCTAGATTCCAATCTTCTCCCAAAGAAACCCATCTTAGTGCCGTTAAGCGTATTTTTAGGTATTTGAAAGGAACCCTTAGTCTAGGACTTTGGTACCCTAGATTTACCTCCTTTGAGCTAATAGGTTATTCGGATGCCGATTATGCCGGTTGTAGACTTGATAGGAAAAGTACTAGTGGTAGTTGCCAATTCTTAGGTCAATCCCTTGTTTCTTGGTCTAGTAGAAAACAAAATAGTGTTGCTTTATCCACGGCCGAAGCCGAATATGTTGCGGCCGGAAATTGTGTGACTCAAGTTCTTTGGATGAAACAAACCTTACTAGATTTTGGCCTAGAGTATGATCGTGTTCCCATTCGTTGTGATAACACTAGTGCTATAAATCTTACCAAAAATCCCATTCAACACTCTAGAACAAAACACATAGAAATCCGTCATCATTTTATCCGGGATCACACTCAAAAAGGGGACATTGTTCTTGAATTTGTCACTTCGGAAAATCAACTAGCCGATATCTTTACGAAACCTCTACCCCAAGATCTTTTTGAGAAAATTCGTTGTGAGATTGGCATGCAAATTCTCTAACCCTTCTTTCATGTCATGTTTTTGTTTAGAGCTTTTTTGTATATAATCTTGTTGCTAATCTTTTCTTGATGTTATAGGTTCTTTGAAGCTTCTAATTGTTATCCATTTATTCCTTTAGTCCTTGTTTTTACTCAAAATGTGTTTTTGACCCCTTAAAATTTTCAAAATTGTATCATTTGTTCTTTTTGTTGTTGACAAAGGGGGAGAAATTTTAGTTGAACTTTTTAAAATGCATTTTGTGAGGGGGAGTTTTTATAAAAACTCTAGTGATTAGGTTGAGGGGGAGTTTTTGTTCAAAACTTAATCTTAGGCATCTTCAAAAGTTTATGATTTGTCAAACATCAAAAAGGGGGAGATTGTTAGCCTCACCTTGTTTTTATTCCCGTTTTAATATTCGACAAATCATCCTTTAAACTAAAATTCATTTTTATATAACTTTAGATGTTTTCCAAAACCCCTCATTAGATTAGTTGTGCTCACTTCATTTGACTTAGCTTAAATATTCAAAAGAACAGTGCCGCGGTGCACCGGAGGAAACGCGCGGTACACCGCAGCTAACGGTCCCGTCACACGGTACACTACATGGTCCGACCAGTAAGCTCATAAAATCTGCACGGTACACCGGACCCATGTCACGGTACACCGGGCCACTACACGGAGCAGGAATGCGGTACACCACATGGTCCGACCAGTAAGCTCAAAAGTTAGTCGAACAGTCACGCGGTGCACCGGACCCCACCCGCGGTACACCGCACGAAGGCATTTCAGCTCTATTACTAGAGGACAAAGCTTATATCCGTTGGGAGATTAATAGATCCGTTAGAGAGAAGCTTTATGACCGTTGGACCATCTTTTCAGCTATAAAATGGAGTTCATTCAAGACACAACTCAAGCCTTCCATCTACCAATCTTAAGAGCAATTAATTCTATCATTCAAGGAGGTTTCAAAGGAGCATTCAAGTCATATTCATTGTGAAGCTAATTAGTTCTATCTACTCATTTAGGAGTTTAGTCACAAAGCTTTAACAAGCACCCCTAAACACTTTTTCCTTTCCTCTTAGTTCTTGTAATAGATTAAGAGAGTAGTGTGAGCATAGGTTTATGCTTGGTTCCTTGTGTTGGTGATAACACAAGTGTTTTTCCTTCAAAGGGTTTTTGAAGTGGTTGTAAGGGTTTGTATCTCACCCGGTTAAGAGTTACGAAGATTAGTTGAGAATCTTGCAAATCCTAAGGAGGCTTCCTTAGGTAGTGGATGTAGGGAAACCGAACCACTATACATCGTTGTGTATCGTATTCTATCTCTACACTCTTTATATTTCCGCACTCTATATGCTTGATAAAATGCCTAGTTGAATAGTTTGATATTATTGCCTATTAGGATTATCTAGTTTTTAACTATTTAGTTTGCTAATACAATAGGATTCAAATTAGCTTTTAATTTTATTTACTTGAAATAAAATTAGCCGATTAATTTCTATTGTCCTATTCAACCCCCCTTCTAGGACGCATATAGTATATCAGTTAGTGATACATTTTACACTATGATATACATGGTTTGATCCACAACCCCGTTATTTTTTTCTTTTGTCTTTGTTCGGTCTTATATTAGAATATAAATTTGTGCTAGCAAATTAATATAATAATATTCCAATTATATAATTAATTAATATGTATTATCATGAAGCAAGATCAATGCACTCGTTAGTGTGCGACTACGTGGGTTCGTCGTTAAACCGGTAGTAGTTAACTTAATTAACGACTAATCGAGGTTGACGTATAACAACACTCCACAACGACCGGAAATCGTGAAGTAGCTATGTACATAGAACCCGATAAAGGATCATACACGTATTCCTTCTATCTTTACAACTCCGGATCATCCTGGGATATGGTACAACTGTCAAATCCCATTTAGAAAATCAACTATGTTACACATCGATTATCAACGATTGGCGAATGACCTAAGAAACCCCTTTCTTCATTTATTCTATCACCTTGGCCAATGTTTGATACAATCAGTATAATCTTATGACATCGTAGAGCTCAAACTCTTTACCTAAAGTTGATATATTCCATCTTGACTCATCCTTAGGAGCATATATACTTAGCTATGTCCAATATCCTTTCGACTAGCATTATGACACACTAGTAGTCCAGTATAAAAACACAACAATCACATAACAACTATATTGATGATCTCAGGTCAAAGGATTACAAGCGTAAAGTTCTTTATAGAGATTAACCCACTTGAAAGTTCAAGGTAATTAACCATTAGAAATCTCTAATTTTAGTTGATTCGATAATTACATCTCTATGTGCATTATCTATGCACCTAACTTGGTAAAAGAGAACTACCGATATTTATTCAATAAATACTCGTTAGCTACATATATTAATGTAACTTGATCATCGAGGTCCTAGCTTGATGAACCTACGATTAAGAAAAAGTTTAGGTTAAGTCTTATGAGCTAGATTCTCATTAACATAACACCTTATGATATCTAATTCGTAACTTAATCAAGGATATGTCTTTATATTATGTAGATGAATACCATAATTATAAAAGCTTGCCATAGTATCAAGAAAACAATTCCTTTAATCAATCTGTAGGGATAACTATTATCGTGTACAATAAACACTTGTGTTCAATTCATTACAAGATGATCGGGGTTAGGACATAATTCCAACATATAACATTATAAGTATTTTATGTCATTGATTATACTAGACCTGACACAATATATTTTTAACTGCCTTGAGGTAACCTTATCATATATTATGATTTTGTTGATATCTTAAAGTGAGGATTTGTAGCCTCTTAATTTATACAATCTATTAGATTTAATGTGATTAAATAATGTGTTGTTGCAGTAAAAAAGAAAGACACATATATAATTGATGGAAGGGTCAGTCCAAGGATTAAAGGGAATTTGTCGCATTTACTAACAGACTCTAGACTCTTATAGATAAGTGAGCAGAGACACTATTTTATTCCATTCAAAGCATTACTTAAGTCTTATAACTTATAATACACAAAAACTATTGAAATAAATTAGAAGGAATTACTCTTTGAAGGTCACAAATTTAGGATTAAGACGAATTTACAAGGCATGCTATTTAGTAAGTATGTACTATGGAAAAATGTATCATTAACAATATTTTGCAACCCATCCATAAGAAAGGGATAACTTCACCTCCCACCCCATCCCTCAGTGTGGGACTTGATTGTCTATATCCTTTACGTGTTAATTAATAACACTCTAACTAAGCCTAGATAAAACATGAAAAGAGCTCTTTAACATCTGAAGGAATATTTTTATGTATACACCCCAATGAGGAAAATCCTTTATTTGTTAATTCTGAGGGCCCCAACTATAAGACAACAACATAGTAACTTGTAAATACATAATGAAAACACTATGAACAATGTGCTTAAATGGAAACCTCCCTCTGACTTCTTTGAATTTAATAGCAATGAAATGTTTAGTTATAAATGTTCTACTATTGCTTGTGTAATAAGAGATTCCGAAGGGATATTCGTATAAGGAAGGGAAATTTTTTAGTGCAGCGGGAACACACTTGATTTAGAAGTATTTGGAGTTTTACTAGCTTGTGAGATGGCAAAGATTTTTTACGAAAATATGGTGGTGGTTGAAATTGGAAATGAAAATATCATCACAACAATGAGAGATAAAAATCCTATCAAAAACCTTAGAGTTTGTATTATAATTATAAGTATTTATGGTTTCTTTGAATTGTATAATACCTTATTCTCTCGTGTCGAAAGCGAATGCAAAAATACCCCTGATTGAGTTTCTAAACAATTGCTCCTTGGTAATTTGTTTGGCAACTGGTATGCTCACTGCCTTCTCTGTTAACCGAGATCTTGAACCGTGAAAAATTACCGTATGGGATGGTTGGTTGATTTGCTTGTAACCTTATTTCTAGTATTCATAATATGTGTCCTTTTGGAAAAAAATAGGCACGTGATTCAAAAAACATTATAATTGGAAAAGTAAATTTGTTCAATAACCAGGTGTTTTATTTCATTACATTACTAGAATACTTTTTATGGTACCAAATTAATATAATTTGGCTAGTTTAATCATTGGATTTAAGAAGATCACAAGGAATGCCTAAACCTTTCCTATTATAACAACCATTAATAGAGGAGGCTCCTGCATCTTTGTGTTTATTTCGATTGACACTTACAAAAACATCTAGATCATTATATCCACCACCATTTAGTGAAGTGAGAGGGTAACTACCATCATCACTACCTCCACCTTCACCATTGTCACTAAGAATATCAAGTTCACCACCTTCACCTGGTGATCCTGTATCACCACCACCTCCCTCATCGCCTCCTTCGCCTCCACCATCGCCTCCGCCATCTCCATCGCTTCCGGCACCTCCATCGTCGTCACCAGGAGTGCCTGGATCATCACCAGGGTTGCCTGGATCACCACCAGGAGTGCCTGGATCATCACCAGGTTCACCTTTACTTCCACCACCGCTTGGAGGAACATGGATCCCAGTACAATCTTTACCACATTTACAATGGATTCCAAACCTTGTACATCTTCCTGATGTAAATCCTTCTTGTTCACATATGGTAACACAATTTTCATGGTTACATATTCCATGATAAGTTTGACTTCGTGACTCACATAATGCTCCTTCAATAAAGTTCACATTCTCTATTTAAAAATAATAGAGACAAACAATATTAGTTAGTTTGTTCGTCCAAAGTCTAAGAAAAATAATCATAATTCCAAAGATACATTCATGTACACGTTTACATTAAAATGTTTACTCTTCTCGTTGTCATAAGGTATATATACCAAACATAAGCCAAGTATATGTTACATATTACTCAAACAAATATATATTAAATTTCATACTTCCTCTTCGAACTCCATAAAATTTCATATATATACTGATCATGACTATGACTTGGGCCCCAGTTTAAAAAGATGCAAAATTTGTTTTAAGTCATATTTTAACTTACGAGGTTTAAGCCCTAATGATTTTCTTTATATGTTTATATAGTGAAAAGGTTAAAATTATCTCCCACAAAAATATATGAAAATCGAGTCTCATTGAAACAATATTATAAAATTTCTCATTTTAGAACTAATTCAAACTTGTGAAAACTGTTTTTGGCACCCAAGATAACAACAAAATTGTAAAGATTTGAGACTTACGGAAAATAAGTAAATGAATCAGTATTGTAAGCCCGAACCAGCTTTTGACCAGCTTGAACTCCATCATTAGTTCTTTCCTTATGTAATCTACTCTTCACTTTTTTTTACTTTGGCCGGTACAATCTATTCTTCATGTGTATACGCCAATTTATAGAATAATAAAAGTTAGAAAGAGAAATAATAACACATTGTTTCAAGTTAAAAATAGAAATATTTAATTAAATCAATGGGAAATTTGCATTTATATCGAATCATAAAATAGACATTTTCATTGAATGCATTTGTATGTTTTCTTATATTTAGAGTTTTTCTTCTCATAGCAAAAATAAAGTCTCATCGAAGACTATCCATATGTTCTATTCTAGGTTTTAGATTATTTCTAATTATCTATAATGTTATACGAGAGCACAAATAAATTAAGTTTTTATATTTTTAATTTATACAAGTTTGACATGAATTATTTGATTTACTGGTGATTGACTCAAATTATTTATAGACCAAATAATTTTGTATAAAAAACCACCACATATCAATGAAAAGTCATACTTATTTGCTCATGATGTGTAATTAGTTAAATTTAAAAATCATACCAAATTTACACCAAAGGATTACGTATATTTAGAAGTATAAATTATAGCAAATATCATTTAAATATACTCAACAAATCCCGTATATTTCAAAAGATAAATTATATAAAAAATCATGCAAAACTACATTGATATTCATCTCGAAACTCATTAAAAAAAATACAATGCATTCTTCAACAAAGAAGCCCATTGGTGAAATTAGCACAACCCATTCGCAAATGAAACAGTTTTTAGAATCCAACGAATAACTCATTGGAAAACACATACTCCACGTTCGAAAAATGAAACAACCCATTTGATAACACAAACAACCCATTCAAAATAAATAGTACATTGAAAACCTACACATATTCTATCCAAAAATAACACACGACTCACCTCGCCCCCTATACACCCCCCCCCCCCCCCCCCCCCCCCCGCAACACCCATTCGAATCACACACAACCCAGTTAAAAATAAAGTAAGCCATGCAAAAACAAGAGCAGCCCATATAGTGGTGTTGCATTTGAAGGTTGCAAGATCCACGAATGGTATACTGGAAAAGAATTCAATCAAATAATATGGATTAGACGGTGACCAGTTGAGACAGAACCAACTAACACGACTATAAATTAACCAAACTCATGAAAAAACTCAACCCAATGATTTTGATGCATGATGTCTCCCTATTTTTTTCTAAATATTAGCCCTTAGGAGACATCCTTTTAGGTGAATATTTGACTTAATTGATAGACTTTTATGCTTATTTCGTCATATTGCACTTTCTCCCATTGGAATTAGGCTATTTGCATTTTTAGAGCTTTTGTGCGTTAATTTGTTTGTTTTAGTGCAAAGTTAGTAGGTTTATGAATTCATGAAGAAACCACTACAAGGAGGAGAAGTGAGAATTAAAGTCTTAGATCGAGTGGAGGGGCTAAAGGAAAGAAAAGAACTTCCAAGAACTTAATCAAAGAAGTTTAAGATCTGAAAGGCTGTTAAAAATTGCTGTTTTTGGACTACTTAGGAGTGGATTTAGCCTTGGGCCGTGAAACATGGTTTGGTAGCCTATTGAGTGAGGAAGATTCTCCAAGTTGAATCAGCCCATTTGGAGTTGTTATGCAAAAGTTAAACCCGTTTTACTAAGGACTACACACCAGTTACAGGAATTAAAAGAGAAGATGGGCATGGGCTTTTTATAATTTGACCTAATCCTCTTAACCTAAGCCCTAACCCGTTTTTTAGCACTATATAAGCTCCTTTAGACCTCATTATTCATCACCTCTCATTAAACTTTCATATTAAATCATCCTTAGAGAGAGATTCAAGAGGCGGAAGCAAGAGCAGCAGCTGGAGAAGCATTTTCCTCCAACAACAGCTCAAGTCAATTCCTCTATCTAGGTTCTTATTTTATTTATGTTATTAGAAACATGTATATTATTAATTTATTTATTGTTCTTATTTCAATTATGAGCTAAACCTTAATTACTTGAGAATCGCATAATGGGTTAATCCCTAATTTATTTAATTCATGTATTTCAGTTTGGGATTAGTTTCTAGTTTAATTTGAATTGAGTATTTTATATTTGATATTATTTTGTTCTTGTTTACTATTTCTGACCTAGCTAATTAGAAATAGGTTTTAGTAATTGGGCTATTCACTTTAGTGGCGAAGTGATCATCCGATAGGGGGGTTTGATTACAGACTTAGGTAATATCTGTGTAATGTCCGTTATTGACCGACAGGCTTAACTAATTACATAGCCGAAGAGGTAATTGCATATTATCCGAAGAGGCATATTCGCCCATATAGGGGTTTATAGTACTTTAGGATAGCTCCTAGGTCCACCCTAACGGGGCTAGGAGACATTAGAGTCCCGACTAATATAGAAATATCAGTTCTACCCTTAACGAAAGCATTAATTACATAAGTTTTGGTGATTCCATAGCGAGACTCAAGTATAGCTCATATATGTGTCTTAATCTTTTAGTATTTATTTTCAGTAATTTATTTCTTTGTGTCTAGTAGTTTAATTAACTCGAAACAAAACAAATATCTTTTATATTTTATTTTCTGTATTAGCAATCACTACTACTTATTTATTGAACACTTGAGTTATACTAGTCCAATCCCTGAGAACGAAACCCGGTTTATCGGAGTATTACTTGGACAGTCGTGCACTTGCGGTATTGTGGTTCCTTTATTTTCAGTATTTAATTTTGTAACACCCCAGGACCCACCAAGTTTTTGGCGCCGCTGCCGGGGATTGCAGCGTGTGACCCCGGTGTTTAATCCTTAAGTAGTTTTAATTGTTTATTTATTTTTCAGTTTTTCGCTTGGTTTTTGTTTTTGTTTTCTTTTACAGGTTTTTATATTCAGGTAATGATCAAGAGGTTTTATTGAAGATGTATAGAGGACATTACCCAAATCCTGATCCATTCGACTATTGGGAAGACTCTCCGGGACTTCAACAATGGGGTAGTAACTTCTACCAACAACCTTATCAATACCCGCAAGAGCAAGGATGGATCGGGAATAATCAACAACAATTATCATATCACTATTCCCAGGAGAAAGGATGGAACAACCAGTGGGTTGAAAACATTCAACACTCTCCACCTCATCACTATCAGCAAGAAACCGTAAATGAGACACTTTCTATACTCAAGCGCCTAGAAGAGGAAAGCAATTCCACCCATGCACTCGTACAACGGATGATAGACGAAATGGTTGCCCTAAACAACTCTCCTAACGTAGCTGGATATGGTAGTATGTCTTATGAAGATTCCACTCCCCCGAGGGATGGAAGAGATCAACCAGAAGAAGTAGTTGAAGAGGAGGTGTTGGAAGAAGATATTATTGATAGTGATATGACCACCGTGCCGTTAATAAATGGATACCACTATGTGGTTGAAAATCTTGTTAGCATGGTGGAAGAAGGAGTAGCAACGAAAATCCTAGAAGTTAACACAGAAATTGCTTTTTCGATGATGTATGCACATGATCAAGATACAGAACTCAAACAATAAGAGGTGGTGATCGAGGTTATGGAAATTACAAAGCAAAAATATGATGAGGTAATAGTGGAAGATTGGGTTGAAAGTGAAGATGAATGTGAAGTGGTTGAGGTATCAATTGAATAAATAAAGGTTCACAATAAAATAGAAGTTGAATCTCCGCCACAAAAAGTTCACCGATCACCATCTCCACCACGAATCTTGAATGAAAATAGAGCTGTAGAATTACCTCCACCACCAATACAAAGGATCGACATGTGCTATACAAGCAAGGTGCCACACCGCGCGAGTAAAGAGGCAAGGAAAAGCACCTACCCACAACATTTTAAAGAGGAACGTGAGATTGAAACGAGGAATAAAAATGAGCTTATACCACGGAGAATGGTCATCTACTATCATGTGGTGGAAAATGAGTTTGTCATGAGAGCAAGGAGGCGAAACGACGATACTACCCTCCCCCTTTAAGAGATCGATTGAATAAAATTCTAGGTGGGAAATTTCTTAAGCTTACATGTCAAGGAAGAGACGAGTTTAAGCGGAGAATAACCGCAAAGGCCTCAATACCATCTTCATGGAAGGTAACGCGTCGAACTTAAAGACGTAATAAACAAAAGTGCTTCTTGGGAGACAACCTATGTTTTAATTTGCTTTTATGTTTTTCAATTCCTAGTGCATATTATAAGTAATTGTTGAGTCTTAGCGTCTATTTTTTAAGAAATGAGAAAGGTGGTAGTGTTTTTGATGATTTACAGGTGTTAAAATCCTTGAGTTTGGGGTTAAACAGGCGTGAGATGGGGTTTTTGAGTGAAAAGGAACAAAAAGAAAAAAATATGCAGAGCCTGACCGGCTAGCCGGCGGCGGGAAAAAGTGGCCTAGGGTCTTGGACTCGGGTATTTTGCTGAGAGGAAGAAAAAAATTCAAAAGCCTGACTGGTAAGCCAGTCGTCTTATCGGTATGCCGTCCAAAAGAAAAACGCGAGCCCTCGGGTTGTCGATTCGGGTTTATTGCCGAGAACAACAAAAGGAAGATCTCCAGCACCGGTAAGCCGGCGAATCCGCCGATATGCCGGTACGCCGGCGGTTTTTGAAGAGAAACTTGACAAATCTTCATTGAAACACTATTTTCCTCTGTTTTAACCTAGCCTCTCCTGCAGGATGTCATTATGAACGACCCCTAACCCATTATATACCTGCACCACACCACTAAAACACCCAAGAAAATTCAATCCTTCCTCCTATTCCATTCCAAACACACATCCAACACCACAATCCTTCAAGAACATCAATAAATCTTCTCTTTCAACCTTAAGCCTCTTCATCAAAGCTTCAACACTATTCATTAAACCTTTCCTGATCCACTAAATAATCATTACCAATCTCATATAACACCTTAGTCCTTCATTCTAAATCCTCAAAACATAAAATTTGAAAACTCTTCTCTAGTTTTCGAATATTTGAAGTTTTGAGTTTGGGGTTCATTGAGATGACGAAGATTGGGAAGACAAGAATACCATGAAGGGAAAGAAGAAGTTGAAGAATCTCTTATTACTTTTGGTGTTGAAAGATGTAGTTGAAAGAATGAAAATGTGGAGGATAAACATGAAGAGATGTTGACAACCATAGGAAAAGTCACAAAAGAGTTGGATCCTATGCAATACAATAATATTTCCCATAATGTTGGACCCACCATCCCAAACTCAAGCTCTAAAAGAATTTGTCTATGCATCGCGATTCGAGTGCGGGTCATATGGAAAAGTCTAAAAATCTAAAGGGATATGGCTTATAACATGGCTAATAAAAAGGCTTTAGAAAGGCTAGAAGAGGCTGAGAAGGACATATAATATAATAACTAACCGCCTTAAACACTTTCTAAACTATGAAATTTTGTCATTTTCTTACCTTTAGCACGTTCATCAAATGCGTTTATCAACTAGCTCAGATCTCACGACCTACACACCACTCAAGGCACCCTAAGACCAATCATACTTCTACTGCATTGCTTACTAATCTTTTCTTTACTATCAATATGTGTTTCCTGTAAATACTCAAAGCATACAAAATAAAATAGCTCATAAACATACTACTTTCTATCATCAACTTCCTAAGCTTATGCTTTTAGTTATTAAACACAAACTATATCTAATCCTTCTCTTAAATTTTTTTACTTTTCCTATAAACAGTGAAACACATAAAAAATGGAGATGAGAGACAACGAATCCCCATACCCCCTCAACTAAAAAATAAGGCGTGTCCCCACGACTCAAAAAAGACTCTATAAAAATTAAAATTTAACAAATATTGCAAGTACAAAAAGATGGTAGGAAAGAAAGAAAACATACTCTTCAAGGTTATTGCCTCGCATGATCAATACCCAGAATAGGGTGCAATGCTTTTCTTGTATGTAAACTTCTAGTATCACCAATTTTTATTTCCCTTAAATTCCGTTATGATCCATATTAATCAATCACACTCTAAAAATATCTTGTTTTGCATCTTCTTCAACTTCTTTTTCTTGAATACTCTCCTATGTGAAGGTGTTTGTCCAGGAATCTTTGTTTCGGCAACAGTTACTAGCGTCCCAGAAGCTTTGCTCATTTCCGATATAGGAACCTTTTATTAGAAGAGGTATTGGCATCTTCTGCTCCCTAATCACTATTGCTTGCTTTTTAGTTTTAGAATCCACCAAAAACCGGTTCCTCTCTAATTGCTTGACTCGAATTATCCTTCTTATTTGATCCCGAACTAGTACCAATCTCACTTGATTTCTTCTAGATCTTACCCAATACCTCGCTTTGATACTTCATCTCCCTTAACACTTAGATAAAATCTCTATTTTTTTCATCATCTCTTTTGACCCCCAACTCAAAGGTTTAAACACTCTTGAACTGCCTTTTGATTATAGATAGATAAGGTGTTATTTGGGTTAGGGAAGGTGTAAGGATAATAATTCTCTATGTGGGTATAATGAACTCTTGCTTGGATGGTATGGGTTTAAGGAATTATAGAAGAAGATTTGGCAAAATTTTGGTTTTGATTCTCAGATTCTAGATGTTTTGATATGATTTGGGTGGTTGAATCTTCTTTGTAATGATGTATGGAAGGATTTGGATGTAAGTTTATGGTGATTGGGTAGTGTTTTGATGTTTGGTGAAGGTTTGTTGAAGCTTAATATAGTTTGGAGAGGTTTGGAGAAGAAGGGAGGCTTAAAGGATATAAGACTTGTAATATTACTAACCCCTTCTTCTTTAAACTCCTTAAAAAAATCTCCAGTGGCGCTGACTGGCATACCAGTCCTGTCGCCGGCTTAACGGTCCCAGACCGTGTCAAGGTTTGCGCCCACGGTTTTGCCCATGATCTATTGGCATTGTACCTGATTTTGCATACCGTGGCGACGGTTTTTTGGCTGACCGGCATACCAGTCATCTCACCGGCTTACCGGTCCGTCTTTTTGATTTTTTCCTCGTCTCGACAATAGACCTGATTCTAGGACCGTTTTAACGGTTTTGATCTCCACCGGCATACCGGTCATCTCACCGGCTAGCCGGCGGGAGGGTCAGATTTCTCAAACATTTTTCTTTTGCTCCCCAACTCAATTTTCTTATACCTGAACATCAAAAACATTAATACCTTCCTCAATAATACAATATCAACTAAAAACAACTAACATAAACTAAAATATAACAACATAAAATACTGTTGGATGTCTCCCAAAGGGCAGTTTTGTTTAACGTCTTTAAAAGTTAAACGTGTTACCTAGATTATTTCTTTTTATAGCCTCCCCAGCAGTGAGTGAAGTGATTAACATTTACCAACCTGAGCTTGCAACCCTCGATAGCTTTTATTTCGACGACTCCTGCTGAAATAATTCGCGTGATGAAGTATGGCCCTATCCAAGAACTTTTTGTTTGGGGTTGGTAGATTTAAACGCTACCTCGTCTCCCACCCCAAACTCAATTTCCTTTTCCATGGTGTCTTAAAGGGCTTACTGGTTCTGTCTTCTTGGTCACAACTCTGATTGCTAATAGTTCTTGTGACTTCTTTTTTTCTTCTTTCCCGAAACATAGAATGTTTAAGAATCATCTTCAATACGGAGAGTCGCGGTTCTCTCATTCACATTGACTATGGTGTATCTAGTGGCTAGGAATGGACGCCCAAGTATGAATGGAACATTCTTATCTACTTTATAGTCAAGAATAATTAAATCGGTGGGAATAACAAGGTTACCTACTTGGACGAGCACATCCTCGATTACACCCCACGACTTTGCTTTTGATTGATCCGCAAGCTGTAAGATACGGATGTCGGTTTTGCATCACTAATACCAATCTTCTTGAATAAACCTTTGGCCACGATGTTCACACTCGCCCCTAAATCACACATTGCCTTTCCGTGGAATATACCACCTATTCTGATTGGGAGGTTAAAACCTCCAGGATCTTTAAGCTTTGGTGGTAACTTTCGCTGAACTTGTGCTGATATCCCTCCATTGAGTGTCACAGTCTTGGATCTTGGGAACCTATCTTTATTGGAGAGTTTCTCCATAAAGAATCGATTATAGTCTCGATTTCCTTTCATAACTTCGAGTAGAGGGCCGTTGATTTTCACTTGTTTCAATGTCTTCATACACCTCTCTTGTTCCTCCTTTGGATAAGCGGGTTTTACGGGATAATAGCAATGTAGGGATGGTGGTCTCACTCTGCTTTGCTCTTACATTATAGGTGTATCAACCACTCTTAGGTTCTTAATCTCATCGTGTTCAACCTCTTCAGCCCAATCTTCAACAATTATCTCATCTAAGTTCATCCGATCTATGTTTGACTTGGTCGGTAGAACCTCGACTTTACTCGATGGAGATGGTGGTGATTCTTTCATTTTTTTAACTTGAAGACTAATTGTCTTAACCTTGTCGTCAACGTACTGGATCTTCTTCATGTTAGAATTTATACTATGGGTCAATTTCAAGAGTTGACTTTGCATTTGTTCTATGAATATAGTGAGTCGCATTAGATTTTGCTCTAAAAGTTGATTATGTTATTTCAGATCATGATTCCGTTGCTGCAGGCTTTGCACTATTGATGCATCGATCTTTGACTCAAGTCTGCTCATATTGTCCTTTGAGAAGTTGATGAATTGAACTAGTCTCTTTTAACTCATTAATATCTTCTTGAGGACGTGATGGAAGTGTTACTGGAGCTTGACTTACGTTATATGCATTGTAGCCCGGTGGTTGATTAGCTTGATTTTCATAGGCTTATTCTTGCAGATATAGCTATTGAGGTGGCACTTGGATGCTTTTCTAAACTGCTATATTGAGTTGTTGTATTTGATCTTGCAAGCTTGAAACCTCGCCTCTGTATCAATTTTAGTGATAGGATTTTGTGATTGTGGCCAACTTATGTTGGTCTCGATAATTCTTTCCATACCACTATTTGCTTCTTTCGAATCCATAGAGACAAAACTACCATGACCCATATCATCTACTCTCAGCCTTGACTCTGCTCTGCATTGAGTCCTTGATAGATAAATGGTTAATTGTAATTCTGTCGTGTATCCGTGTAGTGGACATCTTGTCAACTTTCTGTGAAATCTAGTCCATGTTTCGCCAACACTCTCTCCGGCTTCTTGTAATAAATTCATAAGCTCCAATTGTTCCTTCACTTTCATACTTATAGGATAAAATCGATCAAGGGATCTTGCTTGAAACTTGTCTCAATTTGTTATTAGCTCGGGAGGTTGATCATCTAACTAAGCGCTTGCTTTCCCGGTCAAGAATAATTGAAACATTAAATAATACATTTGTTCTTGCGTAACACCTTCAGTAATGTAGGCATCACAGAATTGCATGAATTTCTGAACAGATCGGACCGGATCTTGATGTGTAGCACCATTATATTTCCCATAGCTCGCGAATTGATTAACCATGTGAGGATCGGGCTTGAATCAACTGCTTGAATATTTGGAGGGTGAATCACAATGGGTTGCACTCGGAATGGGCCAGGAAAGCCTAGATCTAACCATTAATTAGCCATGTAAAAACCTAAAAAAGACAAAAACAAAAAGAAAGGCGTAAAAGTGAAAACAAATAAAAACTTCTGAACTAAAAAAAAATAGACTAACTTAAAGATAAATCCCCGGCAGCGGCGCCAAAAAATTGGTGGGGACAAAGGTGTAATAAATAAACAAATAAATAAAGATAATAATAAAGGACATACCTTTGACAACCACGAGAAACTCACTGCAAGTATTACAGATCGTTTGCAAGTTTAGTTGATAAGTAAAGTTAATTTCGCAGGGATTTAATCCGTTAGATCTACGTGTATCAATAAGCGTAGATGAATTTAGATGTTTAATATAAAATAGAATAAGATGAATAATTATCTAATGTGAAATAATAAATAAGAATACATATGAATAAATATGAATGTAAGTCAGATAAATTAAGGTTACTAATATGAGTCTATCTTACTAAGTTGTTATTCTAATCTTAAGGGTGAATTGAGCATTATATATTAACCGGGATTCTAAATTCTTCCTAACCTGCATCAGGGTGGACTTAGGAGGAACCTCTTCACTACCAAGGGACTTGGGTAAGGGGACCCTGTGTAATGACCGGTGATTAAATCAAACCTTTATGGCTATCTAGTTAAGCAAGCCCGTCAGGATCACTACCGCACACTAGACGATTATGTGGTGTTGTCAATAACTGAATCCCCCTTCTGGGTGTTAACTCAATTACTAAGGATAGTCCTAAGATTGGCTAAATCTATGGATTTAACAATAAGTCAAAGCACATAATACCAGTAGACGCCAAACTCAAATCGATTAAAATAACAAATATAATTATGGAATTTAGACAAAATAATAACCCAACAATTAAAAATAAATCTTACAGAATAAAAGTTTAGAAATATGGTGAAGCCACAAATCTATTGTTAATTACCCTAAATATAGAGAAGAAGATATGTAGAAGAGGAGTTTGTCACTCTCCAACTTCGTGCTTCTTGTCTTCCTCTACATGTCAGCTTGCTTCTCTGCATGATAAGCTTGATACTAAGGATTAATATTTAAGTAAGGACTAAGATAATGTTTAGAAATGAGCAAGGACATGTTTATAATGATTAAAGGGTGTATTTATAGGTGTTTTAGGAAGCCCTAGGTCAAAATCTTGGACTAGAAGGCAAGTAATTGGACTCCTTTTCCAAATCAAATTCGTTTCCTAAAATATAGGAGAAGGAAAAAACTGTTGGTGTCTTGTTTCGGTCGTAACTTATTCGTTATTGCTCCGATTTTTGCCTACTTTATATTGAAACGACCGCGTCGAAAAGATATATACTTTTACTTTAGATTGCTACTACAAATTCTGAGCCGATATTATGTTATATTCACTTTAGTGGACGTGGCCACATAATTTCAAATTTACTTGGCAGCTTTTCATTTCCTATTTTATCTCTTCTTTCTTTTATCTCCAATTTTAATCCTGAGTAATGATATATACCACCCAATGACGTGACGTGAATTGGTTGGTTACAAATCTTTAATCAAATCATGAAAATAAATTTATTAACAATTTGTAACCAACCAATTCACGCCACGTCACTAGGTGGTATTTGGGTGGTGGTGGGGGCAAAGGTGTGATAAAATAATAGATAAATAAAGATAATAATAAAGAGCACACACCCTTGAGAACCAAGGAACTCACTGCAAGTATCACAGATCGTTTGCAAGTTTTAATGATAAGTCAAGTTCGTTCGCAGGGATTTAATTCGTTAGATCTACTTATATTTAACAAGCGTAGATGAATTTATATGTTTTAAAATAAAATATAAAAAGATAAAATAATATGAATAACTATCTGATGAGAAATAATAAATAAGAATGCAGATAAATAAATATGGATGTACTCTAATAGATTGGGGTCACTAATATGAGTCTATTTTACTAAGTAGTTATTCTAACCTGTCACAGACTAAGCATTATATATTAACCAGGATTCTAAATTCTACCTAACCTCTATTAGGCTTAGGAGCAACCTCTCCACTACCAAGGAACTTGAGTAATGATTGGTGATTAAATCAAACCTTTATGACTATCTAGTTAGGCAAAGGATCACAACTAGACGATTATGTGGTGTTGTCAATAACTAAGAATAATACTAATATTGGCCAAATCTAAGGGTGTAACAATAAGTCAAAACACATAATAACAATATACGCCAAGCTCAATCAATTAAAATAACAAATAGAACTTATGAATTTAAAGACAAAATAATAACCCAACAATTAAAAGTAAAACTTACAGAATAAATGCTTAGAAATATGGTTGAGCATAAATCTATAGCTAAATACCCTAAATAGCTTGCTTCTTGAATGAATAGCTTGATACTAAGGATGAATATTAATTATCAGGACTAAGCTATTATTTAAAAGTAAGAAAATACAAGTAAGGACTAAGCCTAAGCTTGAAACTGAGCAAGGACATGTTTACAATGGTATAAGGGTGTATTTATAGGTGTTTAGGAACCCTAATTCGTTTTCTTGAAGGAGAAGGTAAGTAATGGACTCCAAGTCCAACTCAAATTCGTAACCCTTAAATATGGAATCAGGTCCGTTTTTGTTTTGATCCTAGCAGATTCAATACTCATCCGTTTGACGCGTATGAGTAGTCGAAATTCATCGTCTCGGAAAGATCTTCAACTTTGCTCTTGATCGTTTCTCCAAATTCCAAACCGATTTTGAGATATAAGCTGATTTGTGGTCATAGGTGCTGAAATTCAGATTTAAGGCAGCTTTTCCTATTCCATATTTTTAGCTTTTCTTTCCTTATCTCCAATTACCATGCTTATCGCTTTCCATATCTTGTAGTCTTTGACTTAGACTCTAACTAATCTCCATAATTATCTTTAAAGCTTCACACTAAATAAATAATTAAACCCAATATGCTCTAAAAATAATAATTTACTAAATCAAGACTCAAAATAGGAAAGTGTAACATTTCTCAAGAAAATCGACTGACTTCTAAATCACTAAAAATGATGTCTCCAACTAATATTAATTCATCACAAATAGGGAGACATCAGGTGGTATATATCATTACTCTTTAATCCTTATCTTCTTTACTTATCTCTTTAGAATTGATTTGACATCTAATTAATTTATATATATATATATATATATATATATATATATATATATATAAAGTTTCACATTAACACACAAATTAAAAATAATAATTCATCAAATCAAGACAAAAAATAGAAAAATATAAAACTATAAAAATATGAATAAAAATCTGATATTAAATACTCAAATACACCTAAAATGATGTCTCCAACCTAGATTAATTCATCACAAATAGCGAGACATCTGATTTATTTTGATAGGTAGTGGAAAATATGTGTTACCAGATTTGCTTCAGAATCTTTTGTTATCATGTTTTTTGGGATATATACGCATACCACTTTCAATGTGTGTTTATGTGGTAATTATCAGGATAGACGGAGAAGATATTCTTAATATGCACATTAATGTACATTAATGTAGAAGGAAGTTAAAAAAGCAACATGAGAACTAGGACCTAATAAGGCACCAGGTCCTGATGGATATAATGGAATATTCTTTAGAACATACTGGGATATTATTAAACTAGATCTAATGAGAGTTATAAACAATTTTTGGAACAATAAGGGAGAACTGTCTGATTTAAATCAAACACTTATAACCTTAATCCCAAAAATCAATAAACCCACTAATATTAAACATTATAGACCAATCAGCTGCTCTAATTTTATTTATAAAATTATAGCTAGAATATTAGTTAATAGATTACAACCTTTCATGAACTCCCTAGTTGGAGAAAATCAAAGTGCATTCATTCCTAATAGAATGATTCAGGAAAATACAATGATTGCACATGAATTAATAACCCATATTAAAAGAAGGAAAAAAACAAAAAATTATATAGTTGCAGTTAAAGCAGATATTAAAAAAGCATATGAATATATAGAGTGGGATTTCCTACAACATCTTCTTACAAAAATGGGTTTTAACATAGATTGGATTAGGAAAATCATGGTATGTATTACCTCAGTAACCTACTCAATCCTTATAAATGGTGAGGTCCACCAATTACAAAAACCTACTAGAGGAATTAGACAAGGGGATCCTCTTTCACCCCTAATATTCTGCCTAATATCACAAACTTTAAATGATCTCATTAGAGGAAAAAAAGAGAATGACTTACTCAAAGGAATTAATATTGGAAACAATTGCCCTAATATCACACATCTCCCATTTGCTGATGATAGCCTCTTCTTCCTTAATGCTGATAATGTAGAAATACAAGCATTTAATGATGTCATGAATAAATATAAAAATGTCTCTGGATTATGTCTTAATCTCAATAAATGTGGGGTAATTTTTAGTCATAATACACCAATTCTTATACAAACCATACTAACTCAAAGATTAAATATGAAGAAAACCAATAACCTAGGTAATTACTTAGGAATGCCAACTGAATGGACTAGGTCAAAATCAAAATATCTTCAATTTTTCATTGATAAGATCCTAAATAGATTTGAAAATTGGAAAACCATCTTTCTTTCAGAAGGAGGGAAGGAAATATTAATAAAGGCAATAATCCAAAGCCTACCTAACTATTTTATGTCAAATTTTATTTTTCCAAAAAATATCATAAGCAAAATCCACTCTAGAATTGCTCAATTTTGGTGGAGTGATAAAGGAAAAAAAGAATACATTGGGCTAACTGGGATATACTTACTAGCTCAAAACTTGAAGGTGGATTAGGTTTTAGAGACCTACACCAGATGAATAAAGCTCTATTAGGTAAACAAGCTTGGAACCTATTAAATAAAAAAGATTCTCTTTTATATAGACTCCTTAAAGGAAAATATTTTAAAAACTGTAGTTTCCTTGAAGCTAAAATTGATAGCTCACCTTCTTGGGGATGGAGAAGTATACTCATAGGCAGAGATACATTCAAGAATAATATAAAATGGAAACTAGGTAATGGAAGGAGTATTAATATTTATGAACATAATTGGATATGTGATATCAAGCAACCTATCCAACCAATAAACTCTAACCTACTTTGGGTAAATCAACTAATTAAAGATAATAAATCCTGGGACATTGAACTTTTAAATCAATTATATCCCAAGGAAATCAAAGAAAAAATTGAAAAAATGATAATACCTAAGTTCCTATGTGAAGACCAAATAAGTATAGACTACTGTAAAAATGGCACTTATACAGTTAAGGATACTTATCATAAATTAAAAGATGATGAAACTAATATTCAGATTATAAGAAATATAAATAACCCTACATCCTCTATTACTAGGGATAAAAAAATTTGGAAAATTATTTGGTAGATGGAAACCCAAACAAAAATAAGAAATTTTATGTGGAGAGCTATTAGAAACCTTTTATCAACAGGTGAAAACCTCTTTAAAAAGAAATGTGCAAAAGATAACATTTGTAAGATTTGTGATAATAATATTGAAATAGTGGAACATATGCTTTTTAGATGTCCTTGGGCTAAAAGTGTATAGTTTACTAGCCCTTTGAATTTAAAAACTGATAATGATACAACTATAAGTGTAGAACTTTGGATTACAAATCATGTACAAAACATTGTCAATAAGTTTGACAATCATGATAGAATATTTGAACTTATATATATATTATAATGTGGCATATATGGAAGGATAGAAATAATTTTATCTATAATGAAAAAAAATGTGAGCCTTTGAATACAGTTAGAAAAGCTACAGAAAATTGGAAAGAATATTATAAAATTTCAAACCCTAACGATTTAAATTTCCTAGATAAGTTAGAGGAAGTTAATAACATTAATATAAATGGAAACAATATTAATGCAAATATTATACATAATCAAAAATTTAAAGATAAATGGAAAAAACCTCCTCCTAATAAATTTAAAATTAATTGTGATGCAGCTTTCTCTGATAAGGGAGCTGCAATAGCTTGTTTAGTTAGAAACTCTAATGGGGAATTTGTAGCAGGTGATAGTTGGAAAATTGCGGCAGATTCGGTGTTAGAGGCAGAGGCCACGGGAATCTTGAAAGCTACGGAGATGGCTTCAAATTATCCTTTTGGAAGCGTGATTATAGATAATGACTCAGCAACTATCATGAAGTCTCTTTCGTCAGGATGGCCGGTGTTGAGTCATTCTATTAAAAACTTAGTTTGTAATATTTATTATTTTGCGGAATTATCATCTCCTTCTTTTTTCTTTGTAACTAGAAGTAGAAATGGGACAGCTGACTGGATTGCCAAACAGGAGCTTCTTAGCACTCTGTTTGGTAATTGGGGGTGTTTGTATCCCTCCCCAGTTA
Source organism: Nemophila menziesii (assembly GCA_029959085.1). Taxonomy (NCBI): domain Eukaryota; kingdom Viridiplantae; phylum Streptophyta; class Magnoliopsida; order Boraginales; family Hydrophyllaceae; genus Nemophila; species Nemophila menziesii. The sequence goes on along the minus strand of JARWIR010000016.1, from coordinate 23,125,788 downwards.
GCCACTTTGATTTGTAATGAAGTCGAGCCCTCCGGGGTGGGCTAAACCTTGTAACCTTTTCTACTATCTATATTATTATGCTTTCGAACAAAAAAAAAGGATAGGCAGAGTAAGAAAATTAAGTAAATAAACTACCTAAGGGAACTGAAAACAAAAGTTATTTAATTGTCATGTCAAAACATATTTTATTTTAGTCGAACTTGTTGATCAAGTAGAAATAGTCTCAGGTTGTAGGGTGTAAGAATAAAACCACGTCACAAATTTTATTCAATCTACCAAGAATCACAATGATAACCTGTGAAAGCAACTAAGTGAGTTAGAAATCCTTTACCACGTGTGGTGATGTCTCCTCATTTGTGATAGTAAAATATACTCATGAGACATCATTTTAGGCTTATTTATTAGTTTATAGGTTGATTTTAGCTTAATTTAGTGCACTTTCCTATTTTGGGTCTTGATTTGTAGAATTATTATTTTTAGAGCATATTGGGTTTAATTGTTTATTTAGTGTGAAGCTTTAAAGATAATTATGGAGATTAATTAGAGTCCAAGTCAAAGACAACAACTTATGGAAGGAGATATGCATGGAAATTGGAGATAAGGAAATAATTGCTAAAAAGATGGAAAAGGAAAAGCTGCCTAAATCTGGGATTCTGCAAAGATAGGCGTTTTTACCTAATAAAGAGGCCGAATTTGGTAAATTACTCCTAAAGGGTCTAGATAATTCTGTTGCGATTCTTTTGGTATCTTGTGGAGCAAAATCGGACCAATAATAAAGAAGTTATGACCAAAACAACGCAGCAGTGTTTATCTTTATTTCCATACGAGTTTGAGTTGGGCTAGGAGTCCATTACTTAACTTATCTCTAAAGAAACGAATTAGGTCAACCTCTAACCTATAAATACAGCCTCTTAACACTCTTAAATCATCCTTGGTGAAACCTTAAACCAAGAGGAAGCTTAGAACACAAGAGAGAAGTCTGGAAGGAGCTGTCATCAACAATGTCTTCTTCTACCTTTAGATTTGTAATTTCTTTCTTTTCTTTCATGAACTAAATTTCTTTAGCTTAAGTTTTAGCATTAATGTATGAACCCTAGTTTTGATTGACATCTATCTAATTTGGGAATTTAATGTTTTAAATAGAATTATAGTTTTTATTCTCTGTTTATGTGTTTGAATTTATATTCTGTGTTCTTGTGGACGGCCGCCATTAGAATTACCATCTAGTAATTAGGATACCATTGACAACGGTGTTTAATTGCATGTTTAGCACATAACGTTTAGTTTTAGGTTTGATCTGACAACCCAACCTAGCTAGATAATCACTATGGTTGAGTCTTGTGACTCTTTACCAATTACAGGAAAGTTTGCTTAGGAAGCCTTATTGACACAGGTAAATCCTATTTTAAACTACCGATAGCATATTGGGACCGATTAGGGAAATACTACATGATTCACCCTTACATGTTTAGAACGGCAAAACTAGTGGGGATTACATGCTAATAACTTAAGCTATATTCTCATATTACTTCTCTTTCATCTTTAATTTCCTGTCTTTCAATTCTTAGTTTAATTTAGTTTATTAGAAAACCAAACAAAAATCTATTTGTCTTTACTTTTAATTGCGTTTAGTTGTTCTAGCTTTAATTATTTACACTTGTTATTTGCATAAGATTCTCCTAACCTCTGTAGTCTCTGCGGAACGAATCTTTATCTAAAACTTGCATACGATCTGTATACTTGCAGAACCGTGTAGTTCTAGGGTGTTTTTGCACTTATTTTATATCTTATTTTATCACACCCTAGGCCCCACCCAGTTTTTGGCGCCGCTGCCGGGGACTACATCGTTAGTCCTTGTGCAGATATCTTGTGCTTTTATTTTTAGTTAGTTCTATTTTACGCTTTTTGTTTTTAGTTTTTGTTTTTCAGATTTAGTTACAAATGGAGAACCCAAGGAGACTTGAGCTACCCATCGAATTTAGAGTAGAGCCACGAGGAATTCGCGCTCCAGAAATCCAAGCCGCTAAATTTAAACCTGATCCTGGGATGTTAACTCAGTTTGCGTCTCATGGATTATTCAGCGGAGATGCACATCAAGATCCGATCCGATATACTCAGAAATTCATGCAGATCTGTGATGCCTATATCGTAAGAGGAGTTACTAGGGAGCAAGTATATTATTTGATGTTCCAGTTCTTCTTGACCGGATGTGCAAGCGATTGGTACGATGCCCAATACCCTCATGTTATTCCAGATTGGGACAAGCTTCAAACAAGATTCCTAGACCGTTTTTATCCGGTTAGTAGACGTTTAAAAGACATGTTGGAGCTTGAACAATTTATACAAGAAGAGGAAGAGAGTTTGGGTGAAGCATGGTTACGATTTACAGAGAAGAAAGCGAGGTGTCCATATCATAGATCCTCGCCAGAATATTATTTAACCTTGTTTTATGGAGGCCTTAATGACAAATCAAGAGAGAAAGCAGATTCGGTAGGAAACACAGGTTTTGTGTTGCTAGATCCTGTAGAAGCTGAGTTGGGGATGGAAAGAATTCTTGAGAACGAGAGAAGTTGGCCAAGGAAATCAGTAAAGGAGAACAATTCAGAATCTCTAAAGCTTAAGGAATTGGCTAAACAACTCGAAGAGCTGACAGAACAAGCCCGAACAATTGCTCAGGTAAATATGGTACGCACAATTCCTTCGTGTCTTGGTTGTGGATCAAGAAATCATGTGTGGGCAGGATGTATGAATAATCCAGCAGTAGCTTCCGTTCAATATCCTCAAGATAACTATTACTCGAATAGTTACAATCAAGAAAGCTACACTAATTATCAAGAACCTCCACAAAAGAGTTGGGACAGAAAACAAGAAACTAGTCAGCAACCCCAACTTCAATCTTATAATCCTCCACAACCTATTCAGAAAAAGGCACCCATTGTTAAGAAAACTTGTCAAGAACCGAAGAAAGATCCACCTAAACAATCAATGCAATTGGCAAAACAAGAACAACTCCAGAGTTTGACTTCAAGTATGACTAAATTAATGCAAAACGTTGAGAAGAAAATAAATTATAGCCAACAGAAAGTTCGAACTCAGGAGAAGGTTATAAAGCAACTAGAGCATACTATATCACAGATGGCGAGTACATTACAAACTAGGCCGAAAGGGCAACTCCCAAGTGACACTATTGCTCCTAGAGACGATTCTTGCCATGCAGTTGAATTGCGAAGTGGGAAGCAACTGCCTCCACCAAGACCAGAACCAGAGCCTATCCCTATTCCAGAACAAAGGGGGGAAGAAATAATCAAAGATACAGTCAAGGAGGTAGTTCAACCAAAAAGTGTCCAAGCCGAGACACCTGATAAGACAAGACAACCAGTGGAACTCAGTACACGCCCTCCACCACCATACCCTTCACGTGTCAGAAAGAAGGACAATGACCTGGAATTCAAGAAGTTCATTGACATGTTGAAGAAATTGGAAATCAATATACCCCTTGTTGAAGCCCTCAAGAGGATGCCAAGCTACATGAAATTTATGAAAGACATTCTCTCCAACAAGCGAAATATAGAGACTGGGGAACCAATTGGATTACCTAGGGAGTGCAGTGCTATATGTCAAAATGAGTTGCCACCAAAACTAGAAGATCCCGGAAGTTTTACAATTCCCATCGGCATTGGAGAAAATTGGACCGGGAAAGCATTATGTGATTTAGGTGCAAGCATCAATCTCATGCCTAAATCCCTGTTCGAGAAGCTTAATATCGGAGAAGTAGTACCTACATCTGTGGTACTACAAATGGCGGATCGCTCCCTCTCACGACCAATAGGTAAAATTGAAGATGTTTTAGTTAACGCTGGCTCTTTTATTTTTCCTTGTGATTTTATTATCCTTGACTACGACGCGGATAAGAATGTCCCCATCATTTTGGGTAGACCATTCTTAGCCACGGGGCGTACACTAATTGATGTTGAGAATGGTGAGTTGATCATGAGAGTACAAGGCGAACAGATACGATTTAATGTGTTTCAAGCTATGAAATATCCTAAAGCGAAAGACGAGTGCTTCAAGGTAGATGTCATCGAAAAGATTACGCAAGAAGTCTTCAATGAAGAGAACTTAAATGATGATCTTGACAAAGCCTTAGCACCTGAAACACCAGAACTCGAGATTCCCCCTGAAGATGTTGCAGCATTAGGATTAAACATACGAGAATTACTTCGAGAGCCAGGTGACATTGAACCAATGAAACAACCATCTATAATATGTCCACCTGTTCTCGAAGAAAAACCACTTCCAGATCACTTACGCTATGCATATCTAGGTACGAACAAAACTTTGCCTGTTATTATTTCTGCTAACCTTTCAGGTCCTCAAGAGGAGAGGCTACTTCAAGTACTTCGTGCAAACAAAGAAGCAATTGGATGGACTATTGCCGACATCAAGGGAATTAGTCCTTCCGTTTGCAAACACAAAATCATTCTTGAAAACGAAGGTGGGCGATCTATAGAGGGACAGAGAAGACTCATGCCAGCTATGAAAGAAGTGGTGAGGAAGGAAGTTATCAAGTTGTTAGACGCAGGAATTATCTATCCGATTGCTAGCAGTGATTGGGTTAGTCCAGTGCAGTGTGTTCCTAAGAAAGGAGGTTTTACCACCACCCTTAATGATCAAGGCGAAGCCATACCATCAAGACCAGTTGTGGGATGGCGCGTGTGCATGGACTACCGGAGGCTGAACAAAGCAACAAAGAAAGATCACTTCCCGTTACCTTTCATTGATCAGATGCTAGACAAGCTTGCAGGGAGAGAATATTACTGTTTCCTAGACGGATATTCGGGTTATAATCAGATTTGTGTGGATCCCCTTGATCAACACAAAACAACTTTTACATGTCCGTTTGGTACTTTTGCTTATAGAAGAATGCCGTTTGGTTTATGCAATGCACCTGCCACGTTCCAGAGGTGCATGATGGCTATATTTTGGGACATGATTGATAAATATTTGGAGGTTTTTATGGATGATTTTTCGGTGTTTGGAGACAGTTTTGATGATTGTTTGAGGAATCTTGAGAAAGTCCTTGTGAGATGTAGAGAAAAAGATCTTGTGCTTAATTGGGAAAAATGCCACTTCATGGTTCAAGAGGGAATTGTGTTGGGACATAAAGTTTCGAAGGCAGGGATGGAGGTTGATCGTGCTAAAATTGAAGTTATCAAAACACTACCACCTCCGGTTTCTGTTAAAGGAGTGAGAAGTTTCTTGGGTCACGCAGGATTTTATCGACGATTTATTAAAGATTTTTCCAAGATCGCCAAACCGCTCTGCTCTTTACTTGAAAAGGATACTCCTTTTAATTTTACTGAAGAATGTCTTCAAGCGTTTTTGACGATTAAGGAAAAACTGATCTCTACACCTATTGTTATACCTCCTGATTGGAACGCTCCGTTTGAACTTATGTGCGATGCTAGTGATCACGCTATGGGTGTTGTGTTGGGACAGAGGAAAGACAAGATTTTCCACACGATTTATTATGCAAGTAAGACTTTCAACGCTGCCCAGATGAATTATACAGTAACGGAGAAAGAGATGTTGGCCGTGGTTTACGCTTTCGATAAATTTCGTCCCTATCTGGTTGGAAAGAAAACTATTGTATACACGGACCATTCAGCTATTAGGTACCTCATGGAGAAAAAGGACGCTAAGCCGCGTCTCATTAGATGGGTACTATTGCTACAAGAATTCGACATAGATATTCGAGACCGAAAAGGATGCGACAATCAAGTTGCTGATCATTTATCAAGGCTCGAAGGATCTGATGCGAACAAGGAACCATTATCGGTTAAAGAGGTATTCCCTGATGAACAACTTTTTGCTATTAAACGTGCTTTTGTGCCGTGGTATGCAGATCTAGTCAACCTCATTGTGAGTGGTGTCTTTCCCAAAGATTTCCACCCACAACAAAGACAAAGATTGAACCACCAGGCCAAACAGTATTATTGGGATGAACCGTACCTCTGGAAGATATGTAGTGACCAAGTGGTTAGAAGATGCGTACATGAAGGTGAGATGGAGAAAATTATTGAAAGTTGTCATAGTTCACCTTACGGAGGTCACTTTAAGGGCGATAGAACCGCAGCTAAAATTCTTCAATCTGGGTTCTATTGGCCAACCATACACAAAGATTGTCACAGTTTCGTCCAATCATGCCACAGATGCCAAAAAACTGGCAACATATCGAAAAGAGACGCAATGCCGCTTAATAATATTCTTGAAGTTGAAATCTTTGATGTATGGGGAATAGATTTCATGGGACCTTTCATCACTTCCTATGGAAATGTTTATATTTTGCTTGCAGTAGACTATGTATCAAAATGGGTAGAAGCAGTGGCAACACCAAAGAACGATGCTCAAACAGTGATTAAATTCTTAAAATCAAACATCTTTTCAAGACATGGTACGCCACGTGTTCTCATCAGTGATAAAGGTACCCATTTTCTTAATGCTCCCGTGAGACATTTTCTTAAAAAGTTTGGAGTGAAACACCGTACTTCAACCGGTTATCACCCACAAACTAACGGTCAAGCTGAAGTTTCTAATCGGGAAATTAAATCTATTCTGGAGAAGACCGTGAACAAATCAAGAAAAGATTGGTCTTTAAAGCTAGATGATGCTCTCTGGGCATACAGAACAGCATTTAAAACACCAGTTGGGGCATCTCCATATCGCATGGTCTACGGCAAAGCGTGTCATCTACCGATTGAACTAGAAGCTCGAGCCTACTGGGCTATTAAAACTCTGAATCTAGACCCAGATTTGGCCGGGAAACAAAGGATGATGCAATTGAACGAATTGGAGGAGCTTCGTTATCATGCCTATGAAAATTCACGTCTCTATAAGGAGAAAACAAAGCGATGGCATGATAAACGGCTCCGTCCGAAGAATCTCGAGATTGGACAGAAGGTTTTATTATACAACTCTCGATTTTCGAACTACCCAGGAAAGCTTAAATCCCGTTGGGGAGGACCTTACATTATCACCAAAGTCACACCGCATGGAGCAATTGAGATTGAAAATCCAGCCGAGCAACGGACATTCATGGTGAATGGCCAGCGTTTGAAGAGATACTATGACAGTGAGGACTTTGAGCAAGGAGAGAAAATCTACCTTGTCGAATGCGATTAGCCTGAGGTACACGTCTAACTCAAAGACGTTAAACAAAAGTGCTCTTGGGAGACACCCCTTGTTTTAATTGCTTTTTAGATTAGTTGTTTTTTGCTTTGTAGTGTTTAGTTTTTAGTTAGTGTAAATTTTTAATTGTGTTTTCAAGCTAATGGGAGAGAAAGGTAGTGTGTTATTGTGCAGGAAACGAGTTTGGGGTCAAAAGGAAAAATCTGGAGGAACTTCAAGTCTGGCGCGGACTACCCCGCGGACTACCCCATGGTCCGCAGGGATGCACCGCGCCCCAAAAACCCGTACCACGGGTTGGCTATCTCGGGTTTTATCCAGAAGGTCGAAAAAAAATCGCGGGGCATGGCGCGGTACACCGGACCCTAGTCCGCGCGCCTAAAACCCGTACCACGGGTTGGGTACCTCGGGTTTTTTGACGGACATGCTGCGGACTACCCCCTGCACCGCACCCCTGGTCCGCGACCCAAAAACCCGTACCACGGGGTGCTAGCTCGGGTATTATCCAGTAGGTAAAAATTTTGGAGCAACAGAAGCTGCGGTACACCGCGGGATATGTCCGGTGCACCGCAAGAGGCGGTTTAAAGAAAGAATTCTTTTCCTAATCAAACTCTTACCTTATGAGATTAACCCTAGCCTTCCACCCACGAATTTTTCAGACCCAAACCCTATATAAACATCTTAAAGCTTGTGCAAACCTTCACAATTAACACAACAACTCATCAAATCCTCTCCTAAATCTTCCATAAACACAATCCTTCATCAAAGTCATCACACTACACCATCAAAACACCATCATATTCAACAAGCTTTAAAGAGTTCTTCCAAGATCAATCCAATAACCTTTCTCTTTAACCAATTCCAAGCAACAACATCAAGCTAAACCAAATTTTCCTTAAACTTTTAATCCATCCTTGGTATAACTTGAGTTGTGGGTGAATCAAGTATGACTAACAGATCTGAAGCTATGGAATACAAGAGAAAGTGTTCAATCCTTGGGAAGAATAAGAAATTGCCTGGAGCTACCATTGAAAAACCCATCAATATTGATGAGGTTTCTGAAGAATCAAAAGAACAGGCACCTGAACAACCACTACCAAAGAAGAGATTAACTGCTAGAATGTCCACACCGTCAAGGAGGCCTTTAGACAAGATAAATATCCAAGACCAAGGTTCTTCTACCTCCTCTTCCAAAATTGCTTATGATCTTCCTCCTTGGGCTATTCAGTTACAGAACGAAGTTGAAAGATTACGTGAAGATAACAAAGACCTTTGGGTAGAAATCATGCAATTGGAAACAAGGGTAGATAATTCGACCTTGTACAAGGATATAGATGATTACACCGATCCCTCAGCTTCAGAAGATGAGGATGATATGATGGATCTCTATGGCCAGCCAGGTAAGTCATTCTAATTTTTCTCAATAGCTTGGAGGCATTAGGTAGTTTAGTTAGTTTTATTTTAAATTTTATTTCATTCCTGAGTCTTTTTCGAGTCGTGGGGACACGGCTCACTTTTGAGTTGGGGGTGGGGATTCGTTGTCCTCATCTTCTTTTCGTTTTTGCATAAAATTTAAAATTTTTAGGTTGAATTAAGGCATAGAATATCTTGAATGTACCTATGTGAGCATAATTTTATTAGGTCAATGATAGTAGGTAGTATGTTTTTGAAAGATGCAAACAAATTTGTTTAGCATGCATGCATGAAAAAAGGAAATAAAGGATAGAAAAGTTAATGAGCAATGCTAAGAAGTACGTTGAAACTTAGGAATAGTTATTTGGTGTGTAGAACGTGAGGTTTAAAATTAGTTGAAAACCCACTTGTCTATGAACTATTAGTGAAAAAGTAACGAAATCCGGTAGTTAGAAAAATGACTAAGGCAGTTCTTTCATGATAAAACACTTGAAGCCTTTAGACTTTCTCACCCTTTTATTTGATTATTATTATTATTTATCCGTCTTAGCCCCTCTGAGCCTTTCTAAATCCTTTTTATTGAAACACATTATAATCCTTACCCTAGTTTTTAGGACTTATCTATATGACCCGCACTCGAATCGCAAAACCTGAGACAACTCGTTTTAGAGCTTGAGTTTGGGGTGGTGGGTTTCATCATTAGGGAACTTTGGGAATTTTGGAATTATCTTTGTGATTTTATTGATGATGAATTGTTATTATTGTAACCCTTTGCCGGGGTAATAGTGAATGAAAAAGAAGCTACGAGCTAAATTTGCCAACAAGGGCATAAAAAAGAAAAAGAATATATATATATAAAAAATAGTATGATATCTCGAACATCAAAAAAAAAAAAAAAGAGTCATAGCTATACAAAAGAAAAAAATTTGATATAAAAAATATGTATTCGGACCGGCAAAGTGGATTTTATATCATCAAAGGTTTTAATTGGGATTATTGGGGATGCACATTAAAAAGCATCAATAAATTGGGTTGAGTGAGAACATCTTCGAGAGAAAACTCAAGCTCTAGGGCGATTCGTTGATGGCTAGTGAGGAGAGAGCCAAAAGCTCACTTTTCATTATCCAAATATACCACACCCGTCCTTAAGCCAAGTTATAACCAAGACCTTAGGATTTCTGACTACTAGATGGAGAAACAATTGAGCTATTAGGTAGTAGGTAAGTGGACCATTGGATGCTGTATTTGGGACCTATGAACAACCTATAGCCATTAATCTGAACTAAGTTATCATCCTCTCCTTCTGGCATTGCGAAATTAATCTCAACTTGAATTTATGGACTGTTGATTACATGTATGTTAGGCATATTTGTGCATTATTTCTTGAGCATTACTACATGAGACTTTTTAGATATTTATGCTCTAGGATCATTCATTATATTTTGCTCTTGTTCTCCTCCGACTTCTTCTTGTTTATTTTGACTACCCTACTGTTCTTTACTTTATTGTATCGGGACGATACAACTTTGAGTTGGGGGTCTTGATGTCTCCTCATTTGTGATAGTAAAATATACTCATGAGACATCATTTTAGGCTTATTTATTAGTTTATAGGTTGATTTTAGCTTAATTTAGTGCACTTTCCTATTTTGGGTCTTGATTTGTAGAATTATTATTTTTAGAGCATATTGGGTTTAATTGTTTATTTAGTGTGAAGCTTTAAAGATAATTATGGAGATTAATTAGAGTCCAAGTCAAAGACAACAACTTATGGAAGGAGATATGCATGGAAATTGGAGATAAGGAAATAATTGCTAAAAAGATGGAAAAGGAAAAGCTGCCTAAATCTGGGATTCTGCAAAGATAGGCGTTTTTACCTAATAAAGAGGCCGAATTTGGTAAATTACTCCTAAAGGGTCTAGATAATTCTGTTGCGATTCTTTTGGTATCTTGTGGAGCAAAATCGGACCAATAATAAAGAAGTTATGACCAAAACAACGCAGCAGTGTTTATCTTTATTTCCATACGAGTTTGAGTTGGGCTAGGAGTCCATTACTTAACTTATCTCTAAAGAAACGAATTAGGTCAACCTCTAACCTATAAATACAGCCTCTTAACACTCTTAAATCATCCTTGGTGAAACCTTAAACCAAGAGGAAGCTTAGAACACAAGAGAGAAGTCTGGAAGGAGCTGTCATCAACAATGTCTTCTTCTACCTTTAGATTTGTAATTTCTTTCTTTTCTTTCATGAACTAAATTTCTTTAGCTTAAGTTTTAGCATTAATGTATGAACCCTAGTTTTGATTGACATCTATCTAATTTGGGAATTTAATGTTTTAAATAGAATTATAGTTTTTATTCTCTGTTTATGTGTTTGAATTTATATTCTGTGTTCTTGTGGACGGCCGCCATTAGAATTACCATCTAGTAATTAGGATACCATTGACAACGGTGTTTAATTGCATGTTTAGCACATAACGTTTAGTTTTAGGTTTGATCTGACAACCCAACCTAGCTAGATAATCACTATGGTTGAGTCTTGTGACTCTTTACCAATTACAGGAAAAGTTTGCTTAGGAAGCCTTATTGACACAGGTAAATCCTATTTTAAACTACCGATAGCATATTGGGACCGATTAGGGAAATACTACATGATTCACCCTTACATGTTTAGAACGGCAAAACTAGTGGGGATTACATGCTAATAACTTAAGCTATATTCTCATATTACTTCTCTTTCATCTTTAATTTTCTGTCTTTCAATTCTTAGTTTAATTTAGTTTATTAGAAAACCAAACAAAAATCTATTTGTCTTTACTTTTAATTGCGTTTAGTTGTTCTAGCTTTAATTATTTACACTTGTTATTTGCATAAGATTCTCCTAACCTCTGTAGTCTCTGCGGAACGAATCTTTATCTAAAACTTGCATACGATCTGTATACTTGCAGAACCGTGTAGTTCTAGGGTGTTTTTGCACTTATTTTATATCTTATTTTATCACACCCTAGGCCCCACCATGTGGTGTAGGAATAAAAATACATACATTATAGAAACCTTCTTCACATCGACCAGGAACTACAATTGTAAGAAGTACAAAGTAAATACGTATCTTAGCACCACCAGGGCAAGGTTTTCGACAATACTCTAGCACACTATAGTCAAAAAGTGTATAAGATGTCCCCCAAAATAAATTTTGGTGAGGATAATTCTTAAGAAAGCTAAATTCCAGTTTACAAGATAGATTACGAAAAAATTAATTACCTCAACTTTTTTTTTACAAAACATATATAGTACATGAACCGTCATATAATCGCTTAATGGTCACATCTCTAAATATGTTCTTATTGGTTGATCGTGGTAATTAAGGTATACCCAAGCTACCTAGTTGGTTAACTCAAGTTAGGCATTAGATATCTTATTATGCATGCCTAGACGGGGGGTGGAGAGAATATAGGAAATCCTATAGAATTTATTTGGAATCGTGGAAATTACCCTATGCTGAACCAATATGGTACTTATTATTTATAATACGTACGTGACCTGGTTAGTAGGACTATATAGTAATTTTCTCGGGTATTATGATCGAGAATCGAAGGGTGGGGAACAAAAAGGACTATAAATTACTCCATTGGTTTCGAGGCTGCATACCCCCAATATTGGTAGTCTATGAAGCAATATATGTCGTATGATCTTCACCATACATTAATGTACAACATCTTAAATTTTCTGCATCGGTGGATGAAGAATTGCGAACAACTATTATGATATTTTACTCAAATAAAAATAAGTAATTTAAAAGTGTCATACATGCATCTAGTCATAGACAAGTTTTCTCTGGCCCATCTTGAATAATTCGCCAATTTTTGTCTTTTTTATGGTTGGGGTTCCTTAATATGATAGTTAGATAACTTTTTAAATTTAATCTGCCGTCTCACACTCACCGACTTGAGTATACTGCAAATAACTTAACCCACATATAAGAATGTATAATGCTTTATTTCTCTTTGTGATTTTTTGTAGATCTTTATTGTGAGCTCTCTTCTGTATTTATGATCTTTGCATTACTATCTCTATAAGGAATGAATCGACCATTTTGAGTGATTTTCCAGTAGGCATAATCAAGTCCTTTCACGTAGTTCTCCATCCTCTCCCTCCAAATAAAATAATTAGGTTATGCAAGCAAAGGAGGCCGAGTAGTGATTGTACCTTCAGGGTGGTTAGTTTCCATGTCGTAATATAGTCTAGATGATATTAAGCACAATCATCATTAGACATATACTCTAATACCAATTAAAAGCCGAACATTGTGTTCTAGAGGGGGTGAATAGGATAGTGCAGAATTATAAAATCTAACTGAAAATCGGAACACTTGATTTTATATAAAGAATCAATCTTTGATGAACTTTAGATAAGCAAACTAGAGCTACAGTTAGAGATATGATATAGAGTAAGAATACTCAATCTAACTCTAGGTGGATACATTATATGATGTACAGTAGTTATGAATCAAGTGAGATAATTTAACAAGCACCTAACATCCAATATTTTAATCCTAACAATATATGTAATATAAAGGCTAAGATAATATTAAGGCCATGCACAAATTAAATAGTTTAAGAAGAGAAATAAAATACAAGATTTATAGAGATTCGGTTTCCCAACATCGACTACCTAAGGTATTAGAACCCTTAGGATTTAAATCTTCTCCACTAGAACTCCTTGGGTCTCTTTAGGTGAGACCACAAATCTGTACACCTTCTTCAACCTTCGAAGGAACACTAGTGTTATCTCCAAACTAGGAAAGCAAGCGGTATCACCACACAAGGATGAGTAGACAATCTCTACAATGATGTATAACTTTACACTCCTGTTAAGACTTCTAGTGTGTATTACAACACAAGGATTACAAAACAATCTTTACCTCGATCTACCACTTCAACTCTGTAAATCCTTCAAAATAAGTTTATATTCAACACTAACTCTCCCTCAATCTAGTCTTGTATATGAATAACACCGTCTTTAATAGACTATGATTATCACCTAGCCTAGCCAATAAACTATTATATGATTTGGATACAAATATGTTTGTGGACTAATAATATACAAATAAATACTTGATGAATATTTCGTTGAAACTATTTTAAATATTGATTCTAATAAACATTGATATACAAAGCAATACTGGAGTCCTATAATGCCTCAATTTATAGACGAATTCCCTCCAATGTTTCTGGCCACGTGTTTCTCTTTGATTGGCTAAAATTTGAATTTTTTGACGTCCACATCTTTTGGGTAGGATATATGGTTTTGTGTCTCGAATTTCTCTTTTCCAACTAATACACTAACAACTCTTTGCTTGTCATATATAACCGTCGTTAATATGCTCATATATCCTAAGTTTAAATTTCTTTCTCAAATTTTAGGCCAAGTCTCCAAGTTTTCTCATAAAGTGGTCGGGCATCCGTTCTTCTTTGGCTTGGATTCCAGTCTTCTTCTCATCTCATCCTCCAAAAGGTTTAGGCATGCCGCCTAGTATTATTCTTGGAGGTCCAACCTTGGCTTCTTCAGTTCTTTGTAGCATCAATTCTATAATATGATTAGGTCTTCCGCCTAGTATGTTTCTTGGAGGTCTGTTCTTCATTTCTTCACATCTCCAATATCCAACTGGTTTAGACATTCCATCTAGTCTTCATCTCGGAGGTCCATATTTTCACTCGGTCTTATCCATGTTCACTAACTAATTTAAGCATTCCGCCTAGTTTCGCATTCAAAGGTATAATTCCTCTATTTCAATCATCTTCTTCATCACAAGTGTTATCTCCTTCTTCTTCATATCTCCCCAATCTTCTTCTTCTTCTTAGCACCCATAACACCCATCTTTATCTTTATATTCCCCTCTACCATCTCCAAGCATTCATGTCTAACTCTATATCTCCATCTCTTATAACTTCAACTCTAATCATCTTCTTCATCTTCTAAATTTTCTCCTCAAATTCCATTTCCTACATGCTTCCATCCTTCCCTGAACTTTCAAATAGCACACTATTAATCTCGAATTTATCTTAAGATCAAGCATGTTTAAGATACATTTGTTTGTCACCAAAATCATCAATCAAAATTAGCCTTTTAAGCTAACACAAGGTTATCATGAGATAATCAACCCGGTCTCTCAAAGTATAAATATCCCCTAAGAGGACCAAATAGAGGCCTAGTGAGCACACGTACAGATCCAAGCAGTCAAGCAAGATTATTATGCAATTCTTACAAGGGTCATGGGCCCGTAAAAGTCTGAAAGTACACAAAGACAATTATTCAAGATGTGAAAACAATATGTTGATAATTTCATTATAAAATATCATTGAGGACCTTTCGCATACAAAAATATATGGGCATGCCAAAAATTAAAAAGAGATGGTCCCTGTCTTGGATAGGAAAGAAGCCAAAGACCCTAAATATATTGAGATGGGTGAATCTATGTCAACATGAAATGATGGAGAACTATCCCATTAAAATGTCCATTCAAAATTGGGGTGTCTTAGGCATATGTTGTCATGTTGCTGGAGAGCGTCACCAATTTGCTTTAAAAGGACGCAAAGTCTCTGATGATACGCTCGCCACAAGAAAATGTTGATTTCCTCCAGTTCACCTTTCATAGTGAACAACTTCACCTTTAGATCCATGATTTCTTTGTATTTAGTCTTCAAAGTGGTAATAAAAGAGTCTATTCCTTTGTGTTTGGTATTAAGAGACATGAAAACATCATCCTCCACACGATAATGTGAATGACTAACTTGCAAACTTTTCTTGTGACCTCAACGACTGTCTCATAAGAAATATACAAGTTGTTTAGTCTATCAACATAGTTGCAAAGAGAAAGTAAAAAGGGGGACAAACTCTGGGAAAGTATATATCTCCCCTTTACAACATTACATCTCTTTTTTCGGTAAAGCACACCTGCTTGGAAAAGAAGTCGTTTAGAAGAAGTCTCAGGAGAATCCACTGGATAGTAAAACCTATGAGAAATGAAAAGAAATAACCAACAAATATTTATACTTCCTCCGTTCCACTAAATTTGTCCACTTAGCTTTTCAAATATATTAAGAAACATAATAAATGCATTCACCATTACAAAAATATTCCTAATAAAGTATCTTGATATCTTAAATGTGTATTGGAAATATAAATTTCAATATTTTAATAAAGGTAATAGTGGAAAAAGTAGTAAAAAAATGTCTTGAACTCCTAAGTGGACAATATATTTGGAACATTATTTTTAGTAAGTGGACAATTTTAGTGGAATTGAGGGAGTACTAATGGATATGGGAATATGGATCATTTCACATATTAAATAAAGCGTATATATAGATAAATGTTTGATATGACCACGAAATACACAAAACACGTGATCACGTGACATGTGGAACAAAAACGTGATTAAAACATAGATAGTATGGAGTACATAAAAAAGCAAGACAAAGAAGCTTGACCCATCCTAAGGGTACAAAAATGAACGAGTACAAAACTTGAAAAACTACCATCATCACTTGTCATCCCGAGGAATGAGATTAGGAATATTCGGCCTAATGAGTGCTCTGAAGGATCCAAGGGTAACCTCGATCCACACCCCAAAGCTGGTTGTAACTTTGTGCAACATCTTGGTAAATTCATTTGATGATTTGAAATCCTTAAGAATCTCATATTTGAGTTGCTGAGTCCGAACAAACTCTTCCCAAACTCTGAGTAATTCCTCACGAACTTTGGTTGACTTTTCACGCGCTTAGGATAATTCCTCCTACGTTTTAGATTGTCCCTCGTGCAATTCGATTATCTTAGCATACGCTTTTCTTTTCCCTCCCATTCAGATGAATCCAGGGTTTCTCAGAGAATTTCAAGCTCCATTTTCATGTCCTATTGGAGAGAGGAAGCAGAACCCTCTTCCAAATAAATTTCCTATCTCCCTCTACGATCTGCTCAACTTCGGAACCAACTTTACCCATCAATGAAAGATGACTTGACCTAGGGACCATCTGAAAACATATTTGTGTAAGGAATTATTAAAATAAAATATATGTGCAAAAGAGATACGGGTAATACCTAATTAATATAGGCATTCCACTGCCTCAGAAGCATTCTATTTAGGTAATGAGAGGAATAACAAGAATTAAGCCATCAATAACGAGGGAACATGATTCAAAGTCAAAGTGACTCGAGGTAGTCCTGGCACCTCAAGAGTCCTACGAGGTTTCTTTGATCGACCATGATGAAGGGTCATCACTGTGTCTTCCTCACTCTCATTTCCTTCATGACAGGCAATAAAACATGGAGAGAAAGCTTTCGTCTCCCAAGATGTAATAAATATATCAACGCCAAGGGAAAGGTGACTTCCTACAAGTGTACGGGTCATTGACAAGTAATAAAAGAAAGTTCTGAGATGTATCGTCTCCACATGGACTATCAAGGTTATAATAGATGTGTTTACGAGTATAATAGTTTAGTTGCTAAGAAAATGAAAAAAAATATGAATAAAATATTTCTTGGGTTTTTGAGAATTAAAACTAAAATGAAAATAATTAAAGGTAACATGTAAATAAACTAATAAAGAAAGGAGTGGGTATGAGAAAGATATCTTGATCCTTGCTAGTAATTCCCGAAGTCAACTGATTCGATGTTTCTAGATATAAGGGAAAATTTGATATTTCAAGTTAATCGGGATTCAATATTCTTTGTTGAGATATAAAATCTCATTAATAAAATGTCTTCTCCTAATGGTTCGGACTTTTGGTTGAGTTGGCAATTTAACATGGTATCAGAGCTCCACGGACCTTGAGATCCTGGGTTCGAGTCTCTCGACCGCCACCCATTTTATTCTGCACGTGCAAGCTTAGCTCTTCTCCTAAGCCGTCTATGGGCACTTCTTCTAAGCCTTCTATGGACACTCTTCTCTACTAAGCTTGCTGGGTAAACTTGAGAAGCTAACTTACCATAAGCCGAATGTATTAAGCTCAAACCTTAATGACTACCTCTCTAATCAAGACCCGTCGACTCACTAACGCACACCGGGTGCCTATATACTATATCCATAACCAACATGATTTTGAAGAATCCTCATCTTTAAAGAAATTTCTTTAAAGCAGGAGATATAAAAGATCTTTTTGTATTGAAAGATGATGGAGGAACTGTTCGACTGAAACAAATCATATATTTATTCAGTTGGTTGAAGATGTCAAATCCTATACTAACTTTAAACACCTTTTTTGGGCTAAATTTGAACAAAAAAAAAAAAAAAAAAAAAACACCTTTTTTGGCAATGCTTGTGCTGGTAGATTCAAAAAAAAAAAAGATAGACTATTTTTCTATTGGACTAAATTATCTGAGATCTTCTAAGTTAACCGTATAAAACTCATGTACTATCAACCTTTGTAGTATCAAAGATATGGTGTGATAATTAATTTTTGGATATATGTATTACTGGCGTTTCAGTAGCTTCTAGAAAAAATACTCGAAATCTACGTATTCTAACAATGTTGAATAGTTCAATATATGTTGTTGTTTGTAAGAAATGATAGGAATCCTGTTAATCTTGAGTTAAAAAAAATATCTTCAACATATATAGACACTTCTGAAATCACTATGAATTAGGATTTGAAATGTTCGAACACTTCTTCTATGTGGTAAGCTAATTATAGAACTTGAAAAGTTCCAAAAATTTTGTCAAGAAATATCAATGTCGATTAGTATTGTGGAGGCTTAAATATGTTTTAAGTCATCCAGATGACAAGTGAGTGTCTTCTCCTGATTGACTCTTATTACTTACGGTCTCCTAGATTTTCATAATTTTTACTTTGGTCCCTAGCTTTTAATAATTATCATTTTTAGATTTTGATTATTTAGTTATTTACTTTTATTAAAAAAATCTGTCAGGACCTATAGTGAATTTTTTGCATAATATATGGAATTATTGTGCAATTAACTCAAAAAAATATAGAGACCTATTTCAATTTTGAGTAATGATATATACCACCTAATTATTACTCATGATGTAGCGTGAATTGGTTTAGCAATAAATCATTAATCTAATCAAGAAAATAAACCGATTAACGATTTATAGC
Organism: Nemophila menziesii; assembly: GCA_029959085.1. Lineage (NCBI taxonomy): Eukaryota > Viridiplantae > Streptophyta > Magnoliopsida > Boraginales > Hydrophyllaceae > Nemophila > Nemophila menziesii. The sequence continues at coordinate 23,107,081 of JARWIR010000016.1, read as the reverse complement.
CAACCAATTCACGTCACGTCATGGGTGGCATATTTGGGTTGTATATATCATTATTCTTCAGTTTTTGCACACTATAAAAACCTATTATGCAATTAACTCCAAGAGTAACTCTAAAATAATGTAATCCACACAAATTGAAGAGCACAATTTACCGAATAAAGTATATATAAGATAAGTTTAATGATATTTTCTACACTTGTAATTTTTGGGTTGTCTTCCTCATAATATAATGCGAAAAAACGGGCGCTTTGATCATCACCGCCAGCAGTGAAGCCTTTTCCAAAACCAGCAAAATTTAAAGGTATTTGTTCAATGCACACATTTTCTTTTCTCTCTCTGCACACGTAAAACACGGTTGTAATTACTAGACTCTAATAAAAATAAAAATATGTGTGTATTTTGTCGTATCTTTAGATACGGGGTATACCCTAGTACATATAAAAAAAATTATACTACCTCCATCTAATGGTTGTCACATGTTGACAAAAATATCCTTGCATGTAAAAAATACTATTCACTTTTCATTTAAAAATTTAAACACGCTGGAGTCTGGATGTACACGGTTCACGATGCACACCATGCAACTTCTGACATTGGTTGTAGTGGAGGCACCGCCGAGCTATCACCCAGGAAACACTGTTCACAATGCAAAATGTCCAGCTTCCTTCATTACTCGTGGTGGAGCAACCACTTTTCAAGATGCATAGTGTACATTTCAAGTTGCACATTGGACATTGCACAATATGCATTTTCCGAGATGCACATTTTGCATTTACTTAGTTCGATTTTTATTTTTTTCTAACCCTGTTGACTAAATACATTTATTAATAGAGCATATCTCATCGAAGGAAACATGGTTTGACGCACCATTCTCGAACACAAATCACCAGATCTCATTGAACAAAATATGGTTGGACATACCGTTTTTTGAAGCTTTAATGGAGCTTCATAGGAGTTGTTCTATCTTAAAACCAGCTCGAGCCCACCATGTTCTATATGAACTTCATATCTCGAGTTGCTTAAACGAAACCCACCATGGCTGTTGAACCTGCTCTGCAAATCCATGAAGCCTCCACGAACTAGTAAATCCTACAATGTTGAACCACGAATCAACGCTCGAGCTCGAGCTTTAATAAAATCTAATTCATAATGGCTTCCATGATTGTTTATTCGAAACTTCATACCTCACAACCCTACATTGATAGCCATGGAACATCATACCTTACGAGTAGTTGTTGGCCGACAAACTAAGCATTTATTATTATTTTTTAAAATATTTAATTTGAATAATGAATTTGTGAGGGAAGCTTTTTGAATCTGTAGAAACTAAATTGATAAATAGGAGGTTTAGGGTTAATATTTAATTTTTTATAAATATATTGGAAATAGGAAAATGATTGGTGACATGAATAGTCTTTTTTGAGTCTTTTTTTTCCAAATAAAATATATTAATCACGAACGTTTATACAGAGACTTAAGGAAAATATAGAAATCACGTAAAGATCCATTCTTCCATGCAGAGAAATCGATATTACGTCTAGCGCTTTTTGCTGCGAGGTCCGTAACATTATTAAGTTTTCTGCTAACGTATTTAACTTTCCAAGATGGAAATTTCAGAAGCCAGCTCCTCATTTCGGCAATGAAAGGGTAAATTTGCCATCGAAGACATGTGCATTTATAAATACCTCGAACAAGTTCAAGGTTATCAGAGTAAAATGAAACACTCCGTAAATTACAAACAACGGCCTTTCTCATCGCCAGAAGGGCCGCCCAGCATTCACCTTCAATCGGACTTCTAACGAGAGATCTGGAGATGACCTTGTGAGTGAGTTTTCCTTCCTTATCAATTGCGATAGCTGCTACTCCCGATGGTTCATATTCTTTTTTAAAAGATGCATCACTCATAAAGATAAAGTCTGAGTCATCTGTTAATATCAGATTATTCTCTAGCTCAATTTCCTTATTCTCTTTATCTCTTGCATTATTATCATCTTGAAATCCTTTCTCCGTATTCTTCATATTAAAGAGGTCGTTCATGGCTGAGTGAATTTTTAGTAGAATATCTTTGGTAATCCATGGTGTATTTTCATGAAATCCCTTCATTTTCGCTTTCCATATGTTCCAAATAGTGAGTAAAAAATAGGCCGTAAATTCATTTTGGTCCCATCCATTCTTCGTATATTTTTTACGCATTTACAATAACCAATCTCCTAAGTGATATTTTCTCTCTTTATCAATATGCATTTGTAGCCTTTAATTATCCCATATCACCATACGTAAAGGACACTTTATGAAGAGGTGTTCAATATCTTCCTTGTCAAGTCACACCATTCGCAGATATCATCTTTTATACATTTTCTGACCTTAAGGTTACGTTTGGTAGGTAAAGCTCCATTGCATACTTTCCATCCCAAGGACTTATCTTATTCATAACATTTGATTTCCAAATAATATTCCAAAGGCTACTATTCTCATGTTTACCTTGACCTGATGTTTGTGCTTCATTTTGTATTTCCTTATCCACCATTTTATGATAACCTGATTTTGTACTATACACTCCATCCTTCGAGAAAGGCCAAATTATCTTATCTTCCTCCTTAAGAAGTATAATAGGAATTCTACAGATATCACTAACAATGTTATGCGGGAAAAGTTGTCTAAGGAGTTCCATATTCCAAGCCGTCATATCCTCATTAAAGAGTTGAGCAACTACCTCCACTTCACATCCACTTGGCCTCTCCAAATTAATATTATTACCAATCCAGTTTTGACTCCATATATTAAAACTTAAACCATTTCCAATCCTCCAGATTGAGTGTTGTTTGATAAACTGTAATCCTTTATAAATACTTGCCCAACTCCATGATCTTTTCTTAGGTAGTTTGGTGTTGAGAAGATTATCAAATGGGTACTATATGCCTTTCAATACTTTAGCCACTAAAAAGTCTGGGTTATTCAAAATTCTCCAAGCTTGTTTAGCTAAGAGGGCCATATTCATTTTCTGAAAATCCTTGAATCCAATCCCTCCAATATGTTTGGCTCTAACAATTTTCTTCTATTTGATCCAATGAATTCTTTTCTTAGTGTTAGAGTCCCACCATAAATTTGCAACAATTCCGGATAGTTTTTTGCATAGTGTGTTAGGGAATTCGAATATAGACATAGAATAATTTGGTATCGCTTGAAGAACCGCTTTTATAAGGACCTCTTTGCCTCCATCGGACAAAATATTAGCAAAGTAGCTAGAGGATTTGCTAAGTAACTTGTCTTTAATATAATTTAAGTTCTCTGATTTAGCTCGTTTAAGAGAGAAGGGTATACCCAAATACTTTCCAAAAGCTGATGTTCTTGTCACATTTAGACTCTTTGCTACATCTTCACAAACATGCCCCGGAGTTCCTTTACTAAACAGAATTGATGATTTTTGAAAGTTAATCCGCTGACCAGAGGCTTGACAAAATAGAGCAATAGTATCTTTAAAGGCTTCAATTTCCTTATTATCAATATTAATGAAAAATAATGCGTCATCAGCAAAAAGTAGATGCGTAAGACTTGGGCAATTTCTAGTGATTTTGATGCCTTTGATATTATCTTCCGGACATTGAAAATTAATCAGGCCAATAAGACTCTCAGTTAGTAGTGAGAATAAAAGTGGAGATAGGGGATCTCCTTGCCGAATTCCTCTAGTCGGTGTAAATTTATTAAGCCTTTGACCGTTGACTTTAATTTGGAAAGAGACCGAGGATATACAATTATAGATCCATCTAACCCATTTATCACAGAATCCAATAGCTTTGAGTGATTGAACCATAAAGTCCCAGTTGACTTGGTCATAAGCTTTAGCCATGTCAATTTTAACCGCTGCAACGTGTCTATTTGAATTTCTTTTATTTTTGAGGTAGAAAGAGACTTCTTGCGCAATTAAAATATTGTCTTGAATACTTCTTCCTTTAATGAAAGCTGATTGAGTAGGCGATATAAGATTATCCATAAATGGATGTAATCTATTAGCAAGAATCTTCGAAATGATTTTATAACAAAAATTGATACAAGCAATAGGTCTATAATCCGCAACTGATTCCTGATGATCTCCTTTTGGAATAAGTGTAATCAGTGTATCATTTAAACCGTTGAGATGAGTATTATTCTTAAAGAAATTGATAACGATCGTAAAAATATCATCTTTGAGAATATCCTAGTTTTCTTGATAAAAATTACCAGGCAAACCGTCTGGTCCCGGAGCTTTGGACCCGGACATGTCAAAAACCGCTTTTTTAATTTCATCAATATCTGGAAGCTTGGTAATTTCCTCATTAATCTTATCAAAGACCTTATTAGGTATATACTGAGCAATATCTGCTTCTAATGCATTAGATTTATCCGTAAAAAGATTCATATAATACTCGCAAATAATATCTTTTATTTCCGCTTCATCTTCCGTCCAAGAGCCTTTATAATTTTAGTAGCGCTGATCTTATTTAATTTTCTTCTAAAGAGTATTCTGACATGAAAGTACTTCGTGTTTTTATCTCCTTTCTTAATCCATTGATCTCTTGCTCTATTTGCCCAATACAGTTCTTCTTGTCTCCATGCTTCTTCTAATTTTCCATATATTTCTTTCTCTTTCATCCAATTATCCTCTATGGCTTGATCATCTTGAAGTTCAGTTAGTTCTCTTTGGTATTTGTCAATGAGTTTTCGATTATTACAAAAATTCGGTTTACTCCATCCCGTAAGAGCTAAAAAAAAGCGCATCTCTTTTAGCACAAAAGTCTTTGATGGAAAGAGCATTACCTTGTCACATCCATGTTTTGCTAGTAAAGTCCTTACATTTATCATTTTTCAGCCATCTAGATTCAAACATAAAATATTTCTCAAATCTTGATTATGGTGTATCCATGGAAAGAATGAGTGGGGAATGGTCGGAACCAATCGCCGGTGGTACTTGAATAGAAGCATTTGGAAATTTTTCACACCAAGATAAAGAAGCAAGGCCACGATCCTTTAACATTTTCTTCACCTTTGCGTTTATTCGACCACGTATAAAAGCATCATTTGCTAGGAAGGTCAATCAAACTGTTTTGATTAATAAAGTTATTAAATTTTATGATCTTGTCAAAATTTGATCCTCTTTTCCCCATTTTCTCCGATGTTCGTGAGATGTCATTGAAATCACCAATGAATAAAGTTGGGGCATCCACTTTTGAATGCCAATTTGTAAGAGATTTCCATAGTTTGTTTCTTTCATTCTCACATGTTGGAGCATAAACACAAACCAAAACCAAATGTCTTTATTCGATTCCATAATTTCAGCGATTACAAAAGAAGATGAAGAGTTTATGACCCTAAACTTAACGGAATCGTTCCACAACAGTAGAATCCCCCCAGACATATAAGATCTTCCCCTGGGTTCGACTATGTGTGAATTACCAAAACCTTTAAAGTTCGTACAAGAAGACAACTTACTAGACCTTAATTTAGATTCTAAAAGACAAACGATAGAAATATGAAATTTCGAAACTAGGGACTTAAACATACTCTTTGTTGAAGGTGCCCTCGCTCCTCGACAATTCTACACAAGCACACTATCCATTGAACCCGACCCTATTATGGGATAGGTCGTCATCCACTTGAGCAAAAGTAGGCCCACTTTCCATCACGGGATCCCCCCTGTGTACTTGTAGCCTCATCAGAAGAGGATTCCTCACTAGAATAACCATCGAGGTGACCTTGGCAATCATCACCCTTACAAAAAACCATTTTTACATTCATTTATGCTTCACCGGGAATGAAGCTGAAATCCAATAAAGCAGCATAGAATTGAACAAAACCAAAAGTCGCATAAGCAAAATCTCCGATAAGAAGACAACTATGTTCATTAACTTCCTTGTAGAAGAAATAGTTCCATAATGAAGAAGTAATTTGATCAAACCAAATAAGATACATATACAATACTGGGTTATCACATTAGTATGATAGATTTGGAAGAGAATGGGGTCCAAAAGTACATGCGTAATCAAAATCACCCCACAACAGAGAAGTCTTATTAGACGAAGCTCTAAGAAACTATTATATTTAAGCTGAGGATCTTCAGATAAGATGGGAAGAATATATCCCAGATTATTCATAACAATCGTTTGGGTAAGGTAGTTCAAAGAAATAAAGGGATTCCAAACCTTATGCATGTGTTCAAAACCAATATTGATCAAGTAACTAGAAACATTAAAGGAGCCACTCACCTTGATTAAGCTAGATCCCATATGACTTAGTGATTGCATGTGTACAAGAGGAGAATGATCATTCATGAACTCTCCGAAAAGCCAAGGAGAAGGGTGTTGAGTTCTTTTCGGTCTTGAGTCATAATTGAATTGTGAAAAAACCATAATAATGATGATGAATTGAAGACTAAGGGGAAGGAAAACCATTTTAATGATCAGAATTAAAGAACTGAAGCCATTGTTATAATAATCATTATAGATTAGAAGCGAAAGCAAACATTCTGCATAATAAGGATTCGTCGCTTCAATACAACCCATTCTAGCCATCAAAGCACCATGCATTAGACTAGGAACAATAATTGGCCGAAAATTACCATAATAACTTCTCGAAGTAATTAAAATAAGATCCCAGATACTAATCTGATTCAACAAATCAATATAGAAAAATTAAATAAAAAGAGCAGTATAAAACCAGCAATTCTGAATTAGATGAAGAGGAAAAGTCTTTGCATAGATATAATAACAATCCAAATAGATAAAAGCATATCCAAATTGATAACCCATTTGTTCAAGTAATATAATTGATCTCTTACAAGTAGCTGCATGGGTGGGCCTCGATCAATTTCAAAGAGGTAGCGGATGAGGGGGATAAAAAGAAAAAACAGCAATTGAAGTGAGAAATTCATTGATTGCAAGTTAATTAGATCGTCTACTAACAAAAGTGGAGATTATAAAATAGAAAAACAGAAAAGAAACAAGAAAATAAGAAGATGAACAAAAATATTTTGCAGAAATTTTTTATAGGCTATCGATTTTTTTTTTGAGAGAAAATTTTTAGAGAAAGAGACGGTCTACTTTGAGTCTCTTAAAATCTACTAAAAAAAGGGTAAGACTTCTGTCCAATATTGGATGGTCCAATATTCACATCGCAACCATTGATTATTATAACAAACACATGTTATTAGATTAATAAGTTAGTTACTTTTGTAAGTTTAAAACTTGGGTTAGGTGTATTAATATGATTGGTGTAGGATCATTCAATATTGGATGGAAAAATTTAAAAAATAAAAACTCTTAGGATTATTTTACAAAAACAAAGTTTTTTAATTTAATAAAACATGACCACTAGAATCTTTCATCTCTTTACTTAAAGATCAATATAATTTTTATATATTTTTAATTTAATACATTTATATTTTTATAAATTGTTACGGTGGTTATAAATTTTTTGGCAGGTAACAAAGCGTTACCTTGCCTAGTAGTACATTCTTTTTCCCCAAGCCTACTTTATCTACCCTCCAAAAGTTAAAGCACGTGTATTTTTGTGTTTTACTATTTTCATAGACACGCTGGCATATCATTTTAGTAAAGAAAAGAGAACCTCTACGATCCCCACCACTTGAAGATTATTCTTGGTAAGATCCATAACAATTCTCTTAAATCAATCTTTATACCATATAAATTATTTACAAGATCCACCTCCATTTTATCTTGTAGCTATTTATGGGGCTTTTCCCCGGTGTAGTTTAATTTGTGTTGGTCTGTACTAGTGTTTATCTTCTGTTAGGATCTAGCCACTGTCTCGATTTAATTTTGCTCTATTTTTGTGTAATTTGATGCATAATTATAATCACTTAATTATCAATCAAAATCTTATTAGGAAATGGAGGTGTTTCTAGAACATTATTTAATTCTAATCTAAGCACTACTTTTGTTTTGAATCAGAGAGTATAGGTATGTCTAGGCGTAACGTGCGATATAATCGTGTTGCTGTTGATGATGATGATGATTATAATGTCTCTTTGGGAAGGCGTCCAGACCCACGTTTTGATTATTCACCAAGCTCAATCGATAGAATTCCTTGGAAATCAGTTGCTTTAGCAGTTTTCTTACTCTCTCTTGGTTGTGTTCTTAACTTGTTATCTATTTTCATTTTCACTGGTCATATGGGAGGAGATAATTCCCAAGCGTATGGTCTTTTAGCCCTCGGTGTTCTTACATTTCTCCCTGGTAAGTTTCGATATATCCTTTGCCAAGCTTTGGAAGTTTCTAGACTGATTTGAATGAATGAATGAATGAATTGCAGGTTTTTACGAGACTCGAATTGCTTATTACTCTTGGAGAGGTGCTCAGGGGTACCGATTTGCTTTAATCCCTGATTACTGAGGATGTCTTGTGTCCATGGTTTTGCGTTGGTGTATTGTAGATCACTTTTATTTTGTGTTTATGAAATATTTTACACTCCTAGTATTCTTATCTTTGTTATGTTTATAGGATTGTTAAGGTGTTGTTTTCTAGTTTTCTGTTGTATAATTGGTTTTGGTGCTTCAAATGGATTTAATATCAAGCAAGTTTAAGATTCTGTTGGGGATGATACACAAATGGAGAGGTCAAAGTTATTATTTTAAAAGTTTATTTTAAGTGAATTTATGAAGGTAAATTGCATCGTTAGTCATTTGTTATATTAGAAAATAGGTGAACATATCTTTGTGTTTAGAAGAAGTTGTATAGAATTATGTATTATTTAATTATGCTGTGTATACACGTTATTACAAATGGTTTATAAGGCTTACTTATTCTAGTACACTCACCAAGGACTAAGAGAAACAAGGATTTATCCTTACAAAAAACCTAAAGTGAAACATAACGCCCTAAAATGCAAAGATGTGAATTCGCAATTGTATTGGTCAGCGCAAGAAACAAGAAGGTAAAGTGTAGTAGCAGAGAAGGTGTTTGAATTAATGCCAAAGAGAACCAAATCTGATCTCCTCGTCTACTATTGCAAGTGCTGCAACTTCCATGTCCTTATCACAGGTCTTTTCCGTTTAGATTTCATTTGCATAATAAAAATTAGTGTTTGGAAATCGGTACTGAGTCTCACCTCACTTGGTGGACTCATTATAAATCTGTGATAGCTTGAGTGTTTACTCACGCTGGTGAATGGGTGGGTAAACACTTGTGTTCATAAAGTAACATGAAGAACTTAGCAAATTGCATAATTTAACACAAACATTAATAGTAAATGGAACATTATATTAATATATAGTTAGTATTGTGTAATAATGTCAAATCTCCATTCTGAAGTACGTTTATAGATACACAATTGCAGAAAACGCGGAAAGGGAAAATCGATAAATCATATATATATTGGATAAGACGAAGCATCTTGCGCTCAACGCTCTGCAACTATAAATGTAAATTCTAATGATGTTCAAGTGACTGTAGCAGCACCTGCAACTTGTTTGAGTAGTAGACAGGTGTATGAGAAACTATTAAAAGCTGACAAACTTGAAACTAGTTTAATCCCTCATTCAGAGGAGGGGTGTGGGCCCCACCTCCTCATCAAATTTTCTTAATTGGATGTATTTTGGAAACTGTCAAGAAATTGCATTTTGCTGAAGTTTTTTTGTATGCTTCGTGGATGTGATGTTATTTGTGTATTGAACTTGGGAAACTACTCTTTACTGATTTTGCTTGTTCTCCCGTGTCGCTTAATTGGTTTCTGTATCTTTCTTGGCCAATAATATTAATATTTTCCAGCTTATTATTGGGTTAAAAGGAATGTTAAGCTAATCGCAATCACTTGGGAATGGGATTGTTTTCTAGTGCAAGATTAATATATTAATCCTCGGATCGAAGCGTATTTGAGTTATGTAATGGTTTCCAATATTTTAATGTAATTAAAACAAAAACAAAAATTATATGCAAACATGAGCCCTGAACCGAATATTAGTGTTTTTTTGTAAAAGTTCAAAGCTTGAGTCTGCCCAACATAATGATAATCTTCAATCCAATTTTGTTATGAATTATTTAATTATTGGTGGATATTCTTCAATAAAGTTATAGCGTGTAAAAACTATTTATGATGAAGCAGACAACTGATACGGTTAGTTGTGCTGCAGATTGAGTTTTGCAACAGTTTAATTTAGTAGTTACACATTTATTTATGTTTTTTATATAGTACGATATTCATATCATATTGTAATCAATCCGAATTTCACATAGTAATAATACGGGATTATATTTCTTCTTGTATTACATTTTGTTCATACATGCCCCTAATAATTATGATGATCGTTTAAACACTTGGCACGCGATTACGAACTAGAGTAGTGTAACAATATTAGTGAACCGTGGATAATTATTAATGATTTCAATGACATTCTTAACGGTAATGAAAAATATAGTAAAATACTTGCTAATAATAACCACATTCTAGAATTTAAGAATTTTACTTTTTAATAATAGTTTAATAGAATTGCACTCATATGATATTATTACACTTGGACTAATCGGTATTCCGGTGGTGACATCGTCAAGTTAAAACTTGATCGAGCGTTTGCTTCTTATGAGTGGATAAATAGGTTCCCAAAGGCTCAGATCTTCGTACCACCGCAGTTGGATTGGTTCATTCACCGCTTATTTTACAATATGATCGGACACTGGAACAAGGACAAAAAGCTTCCAGATTCGAATCATTTTGGCTTGATAATGAAGAATGTACATGAGTGGTAAAAATGCTTGGGGACAACCATGACAAGAAGGATCACTAGAAGTGTTTTTGGAAAAAAGAGACGATACAATCGAAGCGCTAATAAGATGGAGTAGAATCACATTTAAAAACCATGAAGATCAAACAAAGAAGACTCCAGTCAAGCTTGATGGAAAACACAAATTCTGACTCAACACCAATTCTTCAAGAAGAGGAAAGGAATATAAGAGCACAAATTAAGTTCGAATACAAATGCGAATAAAAATACTAGTCAAACCGATCTAGACAAATATGGTTGACCATTGGTGATAAGAATACAAAAATAAATCACATATCAACTATTCAAAGATGGGGTTTTAGCAGTTTATTGAGGATTAAAGATAAGAATGGAATATGGAAAGAAGAAGCTTCGGAGGTTCGGTCATGTTTCCAGGAGTTCTATATAGAATTATTTAACGAACATGCTGCAACAGAAGAACAAATGAATAAGGCAACACAATATGTACAACCAAGAGTTACAAATTAAATGAATAATGAATTATCAAAACAACCAACAATGGAAGATTTACAAAGGGCGGCAAAGAATTATCACCTACAAAAGCTCCGAGACAGATAGACTGGATGATAAGTTTTATCATGAGTTTTTGGATATTATCAAGTATGATATATTTTTAATGATACAAGATCTCTTTAATAATAATATATAGCTGAAAACATTAAATGATAGACTTATTACTTTAATACCTAAAGGAGATATTTAGGAAATCTTGGGAGATTACATACCAATTTCATGTGTTAATTTCAGATATTAAATTATTTCAAAAATTATGCCTAATGAGTTACAATATTCATGAATGATATTGCCTCACCAACACAACCAGCTTTCATAAAAGACAGGGTAATACAAGATTATATAATTATCGCACATGAATTCTCTTTCTAGATGAACAAATAAAAGGAAAAACCATAAATATATGGCAGCAATTAAGATTGACATGACAAAGACGTATGATCAGGTACATTGAGATTTTATTCTTATCATTTTGATAAAACTTGGATTTTGTGATAAATGGGTTACGTGGATTAAGAATTTCATAACCACCGTTTCTTTTTAAATTAATTTTAAAGGAGAAATTTAGACCAGGAAGAGGTATTCGCCAAGGTGGCCCTCTTTCACCTTTTCTCTTCAGACTTATGACGAAATCTCTTATCAGGCTTATTGATCATCATGGTAATAATAATACGAAAGGGATAAAGATTAACAGAAATTGTCATGTGATATCACACTTTTTATTTACAGATGATTCACTATTTTTTCTAACTTTGGATGATATTGAAATTCAAGCTTTTAACGATTGCTTGAAAGTTTATGTTGAAGGATCGGGACAACAAGTACAGTTCAATGAATAGACTATTTGTTTCAGTCGAGAAACACCTGAAGAATTGAGAGAAATGGTAAGACATGAAACTAACATCGATGAAACAAAGGATTTAGGAAAATATATGGGTATTCCTTTATGCCACAAAAGGTCAAAGGTGGAATATTTAAGGTGGATAGTAAATAAATTATTCAAAAAAACAAAAGGATAGAAAGCTAAGCTCAAGTCGGAAGGAGGGAAAGAAGACTTAATTAAGGCGTTATTACAAGCTACACCTCTATATACAATGTCAGTTTTCTATATCATTTTGCAGAAAATTAATCTTAGTAATTTCTAACTTTTGGTGGAACTCTAGAGAAAGAAACAAAATCCATTGGATAGCCTGGGAAAAACTGGCATTAGGGAAACTTCTATGAGGACTTGGTTTTTGAATTTTTTAAAAGAATGAACACGACACTATTGACAGCTCAAACATGGAGGATTATAAATTACCTAGACACTTTGGCATTGCGGATTTAAAAAAGTATCTATTATCCTAATACTGATTTTATAAAAGTTAAATTAAGACAAAGTAAAACTTGGAGTTGGGAGAGTATCATGGAAGGTAGATATATCATGAAAAAAAACAATATTTATCAAATTGGAAATGGGAATAATATGAATATATGGTCAGACAAATAGGTTGACACGAAATGAAAGTTAGAAAAACCGCGACACTATACTTTGGAAACAGTGGATTAATTATGGAAGGAAACATCTTACGGATGGGATTGAGAAAAATTAGATAATCTTTCGCAACCTATAATCTTGAAAATTACTAAGATAAGAATATTAAAAATTGATAATGAAGACAAACTGATTTGGACTTTCTCAAAAAATGGGGATTATGTTACAAAGACAGAATATAAAATTCTAACAACCGAACATGTCCTTATTGAGCCACAATCAGTGAGTACATCGGAAACAATCAGAACAGAGTTATGGAATACGGTATGGAAATCAAATGAACCAACAAAAATCAGGATTTATATATGGAAGTCATGTAACAATACTATACCAACATAACTAAACCTGAGCAAAAGAAAGTGTGTTACAAGCAAATGCATTTGGTGCCAAGTTAAAAAAGAAACAGTGGTACATCTCCTACTCAGATGTCAAGTTAGTCAAGCAATTTGTGCAAGTTCAACATTGCAAATTAGAATAAATTATAAGGAAGAAACATATATTGGACAGTGGATACTAAATGTAATAAAATTGTATACGAAGGGAGGTTGGGGAAGAAATATTGTTACAATATATATTATGATCATGATATGGAATATATGGAAAGCAAAAATGAAGGCAATACATGAAGATCACCTAGTTGATGGAGATAACATTATTACCTCAATAAATAAACTCACGAAAGAACTATATTGAGCATTTGGAGAGTGGCAACAATACAACGATCCAATACTACCAATCGACGACAAGAATCTTCAATAATGGATAATAATACTTCTTTCATACTTTTATGTGATGAATCTTTAGACAACTCTTATGAGCACACAAGGATCGGCATTTTACAGTTTCACAAATACACAGGATATCAGAATGAAACAAAACAAATGACAGTATGTGATTCAATACGGGAAGGAGAAGCAATATCAATTATCCAAGAAACTGAATTTTGTATAGAATTTCCAAACACGGAGAAGACGATTTTCTCATATAACCTTGAACTCATAAAAAGTATCAGGGAGGTGTCAGTAGCAAGTTGGAGAATCCATCTAGTCATTAGGAAGATACACCAGATGGTCGGAGAGTTTGGCCTGATCTCTTTCAAGCATATCCTAAGAAGCTTGAATGGTCAAGGGGATTAGATTGTGAAGGATGCTAGACATGGAGCCACCAGAGCACGGGACAACGTCACAACTACAATGGCAAACGAATTCAATAGGATCAGAATCGGTTGATATCAAGGAGGAGAAGCACAATGTTAATTCGTCCAAAAAAAAAAACAAGCATAAGAGGTATTTGTTATCTTATCTTTCTTATTTTTCTTAGAAATATTTAAATAAAGTAAATAAATTGCTAAAAGGCAAAGATGAGCAATATCTAAAAATAATTTATGTTAAAATCATAAAACGAGCTTTCAACTTTCCAAATTGTATATGTAAAAGTGTGGTTGTATATCTGAATTAAAACTATCCTATAGTCAATTATTTATATATCTATCTTCACGAACTATCGAATTTATAACATTTTTCTTGGTTTGTAATATCAAAATGTAACTTTCATATTTAGAAGTATAATGCTCTCCACTTTTTCAGATTTTTGGTCTTTTTTTAACATTTTTATGTGTTAAAAAATATTTGACCAATGTTGACTAATATGGGCAAATAGAAAGTAACCCAAAGATAAGCTTTTTTATACCCTATCCCTGGGTCATCCAAGAAATTCCTTAAAACGAAATATATTACTCTTAATTTACTCTAACCTCAAAATCAGGTAAAAATGACCTGTGCTCTCTCCTAACTGACGGGAACAGATCCTCTATTATCCATTTTCTCTATTAGTCTCTACAAGTAGATGAAGTGGCATAATTATTTACCTTAGATTTTATATAAAGCAAATCTTACCCATTGAAAAACATTTTTAATTTTTTAATATAAAACAAGTCAACACTTTCACTAGTGTAATAGATACGGACGCTTCACTTTTACAATTTGTTTTCTAAATTCTATTTTCTTTCTTCTATCAAAATTACAATAGAACAAAAACTCAAACATTATCATGATTTCTGCAATATATTGGAAGATAAATCAAGACAACCATTAAAGAGGATTTTTCAAGCTTTACTATTGGAAGGTAATTTTTTTGAGTAATGCTGGATATCACCCCAAAATGCATCACCTTTATATCGCCTCTTAGGTGGATTTTAAATACACCAATCATATGATTTCTCTTTCCTGATTTATCATTTTCTCTCTCTTTCATGATTGGTCCACATAAGGGGTGATATAAAGGCGATGCAAATTGGGGTGATATCCAGCATTACTCAATTTTTTTTTTCAGATAGAAAAAATCGGCTTAATCAAATAAATTCTGGGTATATAATATTCAATAAAATAAACCTTATAATCGAAGGCATTTCAATTTTTTTGATACACTTATTTCATTTTGCCGGAAAAGTTTGTATATTAAAACCCTAGAAATATAATATTAAAATCTGATTGTTGAGTTTTTTTTTTTAGACAAAGGAATCAAATATATAGATAAAAGTATCAAGAGTTTATCCAACTCCTGATACATCAAAAGAGTTACAGTCATTACAAGCAATTAGCTTAAGATCTAAAGGAATGTTACAAAGCCAATTACAAGATAAACGAGAAGCAGAGAAGGTCTTCGCAAGCCAATCAGCGACTTTGTTCGCCGTTCTTCTAACACCACAGATGCGTAAACGACTATGAGTGCTAGCCATATTTCTAATATCACCGAGGATAGCCCTGTCCTTCCAATGACAGTTCGGGCTCGATGAATACACGGCTTTAAGAACGGCTTCGGCGTCAGTTTCAAATCTGTCGCAAAGGGGAGCGTGGTCTAAAGCAAATTGAATGCCAAATCTCAATGCTTTAGCTTCAGCTTCAAAACTAGAGGAAGCAGTAATGTTCATGGCAAAGCCATCAACAATATCACCCTTCCAGTTACGAATCACTGCAGCAGCGGAGGCTTTCCCTGTCTTGTAAGCAGCATCAACATTCATCTTCAGATTGTGCTGTGTAGGGGGGATCCAACAAGGGGCCAAGGGAGAGCTGATTTGGGGGGACAAGGGATCAGCAGGAGGTAGTGAAGGGCTTGGACCCTCGTCAAAGAACACTTGACTATGTAGGATATTCAATAAGTTCAGACAAGCATTAAAATCAACGGGGGTATGATGGAATATAACCTTGTTCCTGGTGAGCCAGATGACCCAAAAGCATAGAATGATAGTTAATAGAAGATGGGATCTATCTTTAGAATCCTTCCCTTGGTCAATAATCGAGCCAATCCATGTTCCAATTCTAAGATAACTAGTGGGGATAATATGACAGTGGATGGGGGACAGAAACCAGAATTTCCTAGTCCAATCACACTTTAAAAAAAGATGTTCCAGAGACTCTTCTTCTTTAAGGCAAATATGACATAGGTCAGTAGATGCACAAGAGCGTGAAAACCTGTTCTGCTCCGTAGAAAGCGCATTCATCATCACCCTCCAGAAGAAAAATTTAAACTTGGGAGGGGTCTGGGATTTCCAGCAAAGTTTCAGCAGATCAGTATATGGAAAAGAAGAGGTGGACGGGTGGATTGAGGGGGCACTAAAGGGTTGGAATGCTGAGAGATAACCCGATTTGCAAGAGTACATACCATCTTTGGAGAGAGGCCAAACCCATTCAACCGCCTGATTGTTGAGTTTGATTACTGAATTTTCTAAAATTCTTCAATTTTTACAAATTGATTTCAGTTATTCATTATTAATGTTATACTATAATTCAATTATATTATAAGTGTTTAATTTATACTCACTTTTAATATATTTTAGTTTTATTTTTTAGAAATTTAACTACGGCGCTAGATACAGTCACTGGAGAAGAGTCCAACAATGAAGACAATTGTACACTATTTTTAGGCATGATTTTTGATAGTCTAGAAGAGGCTTATGTATGTTATAATAGATACGGCGGAAAAATGGGATTCAGTATAAAAAATCACTCAAATGGTAAAATACATAAGGGTAATGGATGTTAACAAGTAAGATTTTTGCTTGTTCAAAAGAGGGTTTCGAAAACCCGATAAACGAGATCATCTAACGAAAAATCCAAGAGCTGAGACTAGAACCGGGTATGGAGCATTGATGGGGTGAAATTAGAAAAGTCTTCAAATAGATATGAAGTTTATAGATTTGTTGCTGAACATAACCACGAATTGATAAGACCTGATCTTGTACATATGCTTCCGTCACAGCAAAAAATATATGTTACTCAAAGCGAACAAGTTGATCATGCAAACGATTCTGGCATCATTTTGCGCCAATCTTATGAGCTTATGGGCAGAGATGTAGGCGGAAGAGATTGTGTTGGATTCTTAAAGTTAGATCAAAAGAATTATTTTCGAACGAAAAGACAACGTGATTTAGCTTATGGCGAGGTTGGATGTATATTAAAATATTTTCAAGATAAAACTACTAAAAATGAATCATTTTACTATGCATTTCAGTTGGATATTGAGGAAAAAATTACTAATATATTTTGGGCCGGTGCAGATATGATAATTGATCATGGGCATTTTGGGGATGCTGTTTCATTTGACACGGCTTATAAGACAAACAAGGATTGTAGACCACTTGGTATATTTGTGGGGTTTAATCATTACCAGGAAGTGTCAATTTTTGGTGCTACATTGATGTACGATGAAACATCTGAGTAATTCATAAGGTTATCTGAGATGTTTTTTCATGCCATGTTAAACAAGCACCCTAAAACAATATTTACTGATCAAGACGCCGCAATGGCGAAAGCTTTGAAACAAGTTATGTCGGATACATTTCATCGTCTTTGTAAGTGGCACATTATGCAAAATGCTGTAAAAAATCCTCACAATTTTTTTGCAGGTGAAACTGAAATCAAGGAAGTGTTTGGGAAATTTTTTAAGATCCGGATGAGGAAAATGATTGGCTCAATGCATGGAATGAAATGTTAGATGATCATAATGTTCGGGAGAATAAATGGTTGAAAACGATGTTTCAGTTAAAGGAAAAATGCGATATGTTAAGATATATTGGTCAGCTGGGATGCAAAGCACACAGTTGAGTGAGAGTAATAATGCTGCTGCAAAAGTTCACTTACAATTTGATTTTGAATTTTCGAAATTTTTTTCTCGCTTTGAAAATTTAATTGCAGAAAAAAGGTATCAAGAAAGAGATTCTGATTATACATTGAGTATCGATTGCCGAAGCATAAATTTTCAACCAATAGATGGTTGTAACATGCCGGAAAAATATTCACGAAAAGAATATTTGAAGAATTGTACAAGGAATTTGAAAAAGCAAAGAGACTATCAATATTCATTATATCTCGTGTTACAAATGGTGAAAACAATACACTATCTTGCAATTGCAAGTTGTTTGATATAAAAGGAATCTTGTGTTGTCATATGATAAAAATGTTGAAAGAAGTCATGCATAAGTTAGAGATTCCTGAGACATTCATTTTGAAAAGATGGATAAAATCAGCTAGGCCAGAGAGTACAGAGACGTACATGGACGAATCATTGATAGTGATCCGAAAAAAGAAAGGACTTCAAGATGCAAGACCTTGAATTCTATATTTCGCAAAATTTTCAGTAGAGCATATGAATCTGAAGAAACCTATCAACTAGCTTGAAAGAAAGTGAAAATTTATTAATTACTGTAGAAAAATTTCTTCAAAATTTTCAACTTAATGATACTGATTGTCAAGATGAAAATGAATCGACTAATATCGAGTTAAGTGAGAAAGATGAAGGAGCAAAAGGAGTTGCTAAACGTGATATCGTAGGTCCACGAGGAAGACGTCGTATTATTAGCTCATTCAAAAAAAAAATGCAGAAGAAAAATAAAAATATATCATAGGTATGTTGATCTTAATTTTTCGATGCTTTGTGATTTATCAACTATATTTTTATGTGTATGATCTAATTTTTTTTAGAAAATGTTTATGTATAATTTAAAAAAACAAGTAGTTATATTTGAAAATAAAAAACAGAGTTTCATCATCTGAACTAAATTTTACAATAACTTTTACAATATAGAAAGAAATGAGTTTTATTTTGTTGATTTACATGTTCAGTAGATAATATAAATATTAGAATTATATTTAATGTTCTTTACAATAACTTCACATTACAATGTAGGAATCTTCTTTGACTTTATTTATCCTTTCTGTTGTTACAATGGTTACAGTAGCATTAAAATATTATTATTTTATACCAAAGTCAATTTAATCATATAAAATTTAGTAAGTGAATGTTTTTTTTGTTCTGTTAAAGTTATATCATATATCACAGTGGAATATTTGATTGGCTTAAGATTTATTAACTGTTTCAGCTAAAATTTATTATATATCCTAAAAGATTTGAAGAGTTAAATTTATTTATTTAACTTTTCATGTTATAATATATCATGAAGGATTTGACTTGTTTTATAGTCTGTGCAAGGAAATATTTGTGTTCAAACTCCGCCACTGTTTCAGAATCCGTCACAACATAAATCTCATGATCAACTTCAATTCCATACGCAATTTCAATATCAGCTCCAATCTTAACCCGAGATGGCTTACTTGTCACACTATCAACCCCAAAATCATCTCTCACATCCATCTTATTATTATCTTCACTACGAGTCTCAATCGTACATAAATTCCTTACCACTACCGAATGGGGACAAGGACCCAGAGCGATTAACAAATGTAACAGTAGACATGAAAATCAGGTGTTGTTCTGTAAATTTTATTTATAAATGTATCTATTATATAACTTTTACGTTTTTATTCATATATAATATATTTGTCATTAACTTTTTCAGCCCATATTAATCAAGTCGAGGTGGGAGAAAGTTGGTGGAGATTGATACACAAAGTTTTCTGTATGATTTTCAGAAGATATAGCTGAAATCTATTTAAGAAAGGATTTTTGTGCATGATTATAATTTTTTAAGTATTACGAATATGAGAATATATTTATGCTACTGATTTTTTGTTATAACTAAATCTGATATATCAATGTTAACTTTTGTTAATTTTTTTATTTCAATCAACTATTGTTGTTTTGATTAAAGAAATTTGAATGATAAAGCTTTTTGTCTATTTTAAAAATGTTAGAAAATTAATTAAAAAAAGTGTTGTAAATTAATTTTTTAAGAAAAAGAAAAACATATGATAAAGATATAAATAACTAATTGATAAACATAAGCTTAACAAAAAAATATAATGAAACAAAAAATTAAATAACATGTATTATATTAAATAATTAAAAGAAAATTTAGGATTTTCTTTATTTACTATCTAAGATAACCAACTATGCTACTTCATCAAAGACTAATAGAGAAAATGGGTAGTAGAGGATTCATTCCCCTAACTGACCCTTCTTCAAGTTATTTGTTGCGCGGTGTCTGTGCTATATTCTTCAATGATATAGCCTGTTGGCTATTGTGGACGATCATATATCTTTTTTCTCCTATTGGTTCTTCTGAGGTGTGTTCCCTTTGGCCCAAGTTTAGGAAGGTTTGTTGGTGTGTTTTCGTGCATATTCCTAGTTAATCAGAACTAATGTTCATGAAGAGACTCACAAAACCGAGAGGACTCAAACTCTATACCTCCTAGATGAGTTCTAAGAGAGACATAGTCCCAATAGTTATGTTGGGCTAAATTTTCTTTTACAGATGGTGGTGGCTAGTAGATGTTGCTTGGTGTTTATGGCTTCTTTCGACCCTTTCCGATAATGGTTCTATTATAGTATTATTATTACTTCCGCTAACAATACTCTAATTGGTCTTATGACTATTGCTTTGACATCTACTTCACATTGTTTAATCAATTGGTTTATTTTTGTAATTGGCTTGGAAATGATAAGTTTTGGTAAACGATAAAATAATAGTCGACTAAAATCGATAGTTGATCTAGTGATTAGACTACTTTGTAGAGATAAAAAAGTCTAATTTTATTAGAGTCAAAATAACTAACTGTTCAATAGAAATAAACTTTACTTACGTGTGCCTTAGTTAAAGCAACCTTCAATTGAAAACCTGTGTAGCAACGGGGGTCTGTACACTACAATATATATATATCCAAGAAGAAACGATTTTCAGAAAAAAAAAAACAATGAAACCAAGCCTTCACCATTGAGTTCTAAATCCAACATTTACAAGATTATGCAAAATAACATAATAATCCCAGAAACAAACACACACTAGAACATACTATATACATGATAAAACAAACAAAGTAGATCAGAAAACAGGACATCCATCAACCTTAACTCCAGGTGCAGTAGGACAAGTAGCTATATCACAATGATCATCACCTTGTAATCCCCACCAAGCAGGACCATTAATATCATACGTTTGTAACGTAAAAAACAACAAAACCCCCATAAAAGCAATTCCAGCATTTAAAGCAGCACCCAAAACATAAGCATGTCTAGCCCACCAAACCTTATGCTTTCGATAAATATAAACATTGAAATAAAGTCCAACAATTCCCCACATTATATAGTTAACTGATCTTCCAGGTGGCATACTAGCTGTAGCTCCAAGTATAAGAGGTATATGAACCAACTTGATAAATTTATTATTGGGAAATTTACGCGATAAAACCCAAACAGGAATAGGTAATATAAACCCTAAAAGGAAAAACCAGTTCATAGCTCCGTAAACTCCTAAGCTAGTGAACATTCTCATGGGTCCCACTACTCCCCATATAATAGAAGCGTTGTAAAATACTTCATCACTAGGACATGTCCATGGACTCCCTTCTGGTAAATTAGATCTATCACAAATATGATGGATTGAAGAAAGTAATGACCATGCAGTACTGAAACAAACCGTTGAAGAAACCAACGTTCCCACTAACTGATCAAGTAAACACAAATTATATTAATTATATGGTTTTAAATTAAATAGTATTTGTATGTATATATACCTGAACAATAAACATGGATTTAGGTGGGATTTTCATGTAAAGACCAAGCTTGAAATCACTAAGAAACGTGAGAGCTTGTGACATACTAATGTAACCGTATGTTTTAAAAGTCACATTTGCTAGTGGTTTTCCAGGGTATATGTAACCGATTAACATCTCCGTGATAATATTTAATCCCACTTGCTGTATATATAAATATATAAATTTTCATTAATTATGTACCTTCTAATTATATCTTTAAAATAAATATTTTATTTAATTTACCGTGTTTGTAGTAGCTTGTATAGCACCAACAGGTAAAGTGAAAAAGAATGCAATTGCACACGCCATTATAAGTCCCCACCATGGAAGTTGAAGTTGTTTTCCGAAACCTTCACAAGTGAATAACGAAAGAAAAAAAATCACAATTAAAATCGAATAAAACCACCAATCAGGGACTGAATCGTAATTTCTCTTCATTATCTTCGTGTGTACATCTCCTTTATCCCCTCTCAAAACTTCCGCAGTTTTACTCCACATTTCCCATATCGTTCTGCGACACAGTTAAAAATAGTTAGTTTCCAAACATAAAGGACTAAAATGTAAAAAAAATAAAAAAAAACGCAAAACTTACTTTCCATGGAAGAGTGTGACATGTGAAATAGTAGCAGTAAGGGTTGAGAATCCAAGTCCATAAGTAAAAGCGAAAAACACACTTAAATGAAGCTTACTATAACTATCATAAGCAGCGACATTTAAGTCAAAGGTTTTTTGGTTTAGTACACGACTAATGTTAAAAGGTTGACCATATTCATCAAAAGTATGAGATGAAAAGAAGGGAAATTTCTGAGCATTGTAGACGTTTAACCAATACACTAAAGGTTGCATTACATACATGATTAAGAAAAACCCGACAAGAGTATTGCAAATAGCAAAAGCAGGTGTAGAAATTGGATTTCCGACAAAAGAAACAATTGCATTCCAATCCAATGAGAAAGATCCAATACCCATTCCATATATACCTGAACCTAGTTGTTGAGCTCTAACTGAGTTTTTCCATATTAAACAAACAACTGAGATAGCTGATATTGATGGCATTAAATAAGCTGGGACTATGTAATAACCAAAGCTTGATATAAGTACTACTAGAAAGAATTGTAGTCTTGTTAAACCTCCCTTTTGTCTTTTATCATTGTCATGTAATGCTCTGAATAATGATACTTGTACTAGGTTTTCAGGCCACCACATGTATGGAGAGTCCACTAGGATTTTTCTAAATAAACCAGCCCATCCATAACCAAGCATCTGTAAATTAAATATAAAATATTATATATTATATATATATATATATACAAAGAAATGGAAATAGAGAAATATATATATAGGAGGATGTGCTTACTTGAGTAGTTATAGCTAGTAATAGACCAGCAAGAGCGTGAATATTGCGATGATAAAAACCTCTAACAATGGTGACAATACCAACAGCATAAACACCACCAGCACCACAACTAGCGAATATAGTGATTAAGACATGTTCTTTAAGATTAAACGGTCCTGGGTTAAATGAAAAAGTCCAGTTTAGGATTTTGAATTTCCTTGTAGGAAGAGTTGCTGCCATTAATTTTCCCAAGGGTAGAGTAACGATCTGTGCTGTTACTGAACTAAGGCCGAGACTGTTTTGACGATATGAGAAGAATTGGTTTACGAAAGCAAGAAGAGCACATGATAATATGCCTAAAAACCATGTTCTGAATGTTAAAGCTGGGAGTAATGGATTATCTGTAGGTGATACTGTTAGCCTTACTTGCTCAATTGGGGTATCATTTTCTTCTTCATTTTCTGCATATATTTTAATTGCACCATTAGTCCCTATACAAAAAAGCCCTAACTTTTCTCACATCTGATATAATAATCCAAAAGAGAAGAAAAATCAATTAGACTGCGATCTTTGATGGGTTAATTATTTTATTTCAGAATAAAATTAACATGAATTTTAATTAAAAAAAAATTCATAAATGTAGAAAAATAAAAAAATAAAAAATAAAATACAATAACTGCAAAGTATGCGCGTGCATGGAGTTTTCTTCAAAAATAGCAGAAAGAATGCATGAAATTAGGGGCCACCATAGCTAATATTAAATCATGAGATAACATCGTGCCCGATTCTTCTGGGACATGAAAGCCAGCCAATAATCTTTATTCGAAATAAGAGCCTTAATTTTACAGTTACAAACTACTACAAAGAGTCCTACAAAATTGCTTTAGGTAAAAACTAAAAAGGGATTTACAACTTTTTAGATCGGACCCACTTGGGACACTACAAGGACCTTAAGATGGTTTATGGTGATTGATAACTCCATCGATTAAGGGGTGAAATAGGATTTCGTACTGGTCTCATATGTAATCGAAAAAACAAAGGATAAAGATAGAGGAAAGGGATTTTACCAGGCATTCCAAGATACGAATGATGTTTTTGGTTTGCAGGCTCGGAAAGAGGGAGCTGTTGATCACCACCATGAGCAGCCATTGACGTTTGTTTGAGGAAAGTAAAGCATGTGTTGCTCTTTTAAAGATCTATAAATCAATGAATTCGGTTAAGAATTTGCATTAAGTTCAGTAGTAGTAAATAGTAATATTTTCTTCTAATATTTTGGCAGCGAGTATATCTTTTTCACTTATCCCATTTTTTTGGGAAGAATCTTTTTTCCTTCACGTGACTAATTTGACTACAAGTAGTAAATCATTTATGAGTATAGCTGGCAATTAATATTTTTCTTGACTAAAATATTTAATGCTATATTAATCGTTTTTGCCTATTGGTATATATAATATTTCCTCTATTTAGAAAATGTAATTGCTGTAAAATAAAAGTAGTTCGTATTTTATTTTTAAATTAAATAGATATGTTGTTCTTAAAATTATATAGATCTACCAAAATACATATATGTAAGGAGATAAAACAATTTTTTTAAATTCAGATTACCTATATCATTATTCAAATTTCAGAATGAATTATAAAGATTTCATTCCAAATTACATGACCTATATATTATCGTTTTAGGCAAAAACAACTCCAGAAATTTATCTCAAGAATTAAAAATTAAAACAATCATTTATGTTGCGGACATCCCTCCAAATTTTATTTACTTATTTTGGGAAAGGATGGTACAATCTAGCTAGGATAAAGATAAAAGTATAATATTTTCTCCAAAAGAATTAATATCTATTTCGTGAACTACTAACTAAATTTGGAAAAAATATTATTTGACTTTAAATGGATATTATATTTTTATCTTTTCTTAAAGTTTATTCCATAAAAAATTAGATAAATATGCACTGCGCACATGGTCGGGTTGTGCTGCAGCCCACTCTAATGCATTGTTTGGATTCAAATTATCAAAGGAAAAGAAATGATAGGAATATAAAAATATTAAAGGAATTGAAAGGAAAGTGATAACCGTGTTTGGATTATAAAAAAATTTGAAAAAGAAAAGAAAGTAATTGATTAAAGAATCACTTGTTTGGATTCACATTATTAAAAGAAAGGAAATGATTATTTTACATAAAAATACCTTTATACCCTTATATGTTATGTATAAATATTATTATATTCAAATTATAAGGTTAGTTGTGACATTTAAAAAAATAATTATTTCCTTTCCTTTGAAATAACTCCAAAACGGGAGAATTAAATAACTGGCGTTTTAAAGGAAAAGAAAGGATTCTGAAATCCATTGAATTACTTTCCTTTAATTAAAATCGAATTCAAACAAAGGAAAAGAAAATTTATTCCTATCATTTCCTTTCCTTTCTTTTAAAAAAATGAATCCAAACAATACATAAAATCCAATGTTACCTTAAATATCAATCACGTAGTTATCTTCCTTAATTAATTTCTTTTATCCCTCTTCTATGATATGCCTTTTATAATTTTTTGTGTTGTATTAGGTATACTATTAAAAAGACATTACTTAAACATCACCTATAATGTGACGGTTATATAGTCCAATCATGAAAGAAAAAAAATTAAATCTCAAAAATAGAAAAAGTTATGATTAGCCCATTTAACCGCTACACTGTAGATGATGTTTAAATGATATACTTTTAGGGTGATACCTAACATTATTTTAATTTTTTACTTAAATAAGTTATATTTAAATAATATTTAAAATTAATTTTTAAAGTTTATATTTTCAATAAATATCTATATTATATTTCAGAGTTTTTTCTACGGTCCAAATTTACCCGCATAAGTGGTGGCCAGGATTTAATCTGGCTAAACATAAGTGGAGTTTTTTCTACAGTCCAGATTTCCCACATAAGTGGTGGCCAGGATTAAATCTGGCTAAACATAAGTGGTGGCCAGGATTGATTCTGGCCCCACTTATTAATTTTTTTTTTGAACCTGAGTTCGATTCCTGTCAACAGAATTCATTTGTGCTTTAGTGTCTTCAGACACGGGGTTTTTTTTGGAACGTGGGGTTCGATTCCTGTCAACAGAATTCATTTTTGCTTTAGTGGCTTCAGACATGGGTTTAACCTAGTCTATATTATAAAGTAGAATTTTTACATAAGTGATGGTCAGGATTGATTCTGACTAAACATAAGTGGTGCCCAGGATCGTTTCTGGCCCCACTTATCATTAATACTTTTAAAATAAATACTCTAACTATCGACTCAACTTCAAATTAACCCCAGAAGAAAAAAAGAAAAAAAGACAAAACCATACTACTTTCATTGTCTCCTCACATTCTATCGACTTCGCCTTTCCATCAGCTGCTCGCTCGACTCTCGACCATCATCGCAACACTCGCAACACTCACATCATCACCGCCTTTAAGGACCCATCACCATCACCATCATTCTAAGAAACCCATCACCATCACGAATCATTCTAAGAAACCCGTCACCATCACGGCGAGACTCGAACATCTAAGCCCCTCTTCTTTTATTCTTCAATTTCATCTTTTATTAATCAATTTCTTTTATTCTTCAAAGAGGGGAGACTTCATCTAAATGTCTTTTTGGTTAGACTGTTCTGATGAATGTTATTATTGAGAATTGTTGCAAGAAAGGGTATTCAATTGTTACAATTCGTTGTAAAGAGCGAAGAAGGTTAATGTTTGATACTGTGTGTACACTTACTGATATTCAGTATGCGGTCTCCATGCTTCAAGTAGGTATAATTATGCTTTCAAGTAATATTATTAATGGCATTATTTCATCTGTTTTGATAATCTTGATCAGTTAAAGCGATTTGTTATGACAGGAGTACTTCTACTGTTAATATAGTGGAGAAAATTGTAGATGGTTCAAATGAAGTCAAGATGCTTGATAAAAATCCCAAGCGAAGAACTAAGAACAAATTTCAGTAAAAGATAGCAATTGGGTATGCAACTAGAGTCCTTTTAATCCAAGCGGCTATGCTGTAGATCTCGGTTCCGCGGCCTAGGCGGTCGACTGGGGCCTAGCGCCTAGGAGGGACTACGCGGGGCCTAGGCGGGATTACGCGGTTTTGAATCCTGCTATGTAATTTTATATATTTAGTAATACGCGTGTATAATTATGATAATTTTATCTATTTAAGTCATAAAATTCATCTAACACCACTATATTGAATATGAAAAATACTAAAATTAGAGTTATAATATCAATTCAAGAATTTCCGAGAGTAAAATAAATTTAATGGAGAGCCTAGGCGGCAAGTTTTTACCATTAATCGGTGCCTAGGCGGGTTAGGCGCCTCTTCCACGGCGACTAAGGCGTTGGGCAAAAATGCCTAGCATTTTTACTAGGCGTAAGCGGTTGAGGGGGGAGTTGACGCCTAGACGGTGCCTAGGCGCGCCTAGGCGGCGATATCTACAACATAGCCAAGCGGTTAGTAATCTGGCACTTTCTTTCTCAATTTCATTTCTATGCCATATAGTGTTAACGTAAAACATAAACCATAACTGTAAATTTTGATGCAGTAATTGTAGGAAATGTTACTCCAAGCGAGACATTTGGCGTACCTTATCGAAAATGCTATATAAATCTTCCGAAAAGCCAGGAACAAATGGAATGGTTAATAGACTTCACTGGATGATCAATGAGCAATGCTCATTCAAAATCTGCTTGAGATAGTATTAAGGTTCATATTCTATAATATCAAATATTAGTATTAACATTATATTCTTTCTTTCTTCTTTCTAAAACCCTATTTACTTTATGTTTTTCAGATTGTTAAGTATTTCTTGGACACAAAGACATTTCAAAAGATTATTCATGTACCAAGATGAAGATATATTTTGATATGGATAATCCTTCGACTAAACTTGGAGGAAAAACAACATTAAAGTATGACCATGAGGAGTTCTCAAGGCAAAAGAAGTCAGAGGGTCAACATTCTGATGACCAGTAAGTACTCCTGAATGATCGTGGCATATATATATATATATATATATATATATATATATATATATATATATATATATATTTATGACATAATAAATTTTGAGACGGTGGTGTTGGTATGCAATGTTTAATTTGACTGGTCAGCTCACATTCCTTTTTTTCTATGTTTCTATGTATATCCTTTATGCTAGCTACTGTTGAATTGGATTGATTCTAGAAATTGGATGTATAATTGATTCCATATGTTTATTGTAGATGATGAAAATCTTGGATGTTGGAAAATTACAGAGATTACAAACACCCCAAGACCTATTCACATGTTCACGCTAGAGATGTTTGACCAAATGGCCAAGAGACATTTCCATATAAATAAAAGGTAAAACTGAGTAATAACTGCGTTTTATTTGATTGTATTGTTGTGTATTTTATATGGTTCTTAAGTGGGGTAGGGGATTCATGTGGATTCGACAATTTTCCCAGCTTTGGTTTGCTGTTATAATCCTTCTATTTTCTCTTAGGTTGTCCTGTATTTTATCTAAGCTACTGCGTGTCATAGAAATTGAGTTTTTATTTATAAATCTCATCGAAATGTTTAACATTCATGTGCAGTTTCAAGAAGAATCATCAACAGGTGACTCACTAAGCAAATCAGATTTGGGTTATAAATGCGTGTGTCTTATATTGGGCTTCCTTTTGAAGATAATTTCATCTCGAAAATTCGGTGTTGAGATTTTGCTGAATAAAGATCCGAGCCTTTAATTCACGTGTCGCTCCTGATTTTTTTAGTTAAAAAAAAAGGCTGTGATGATGCCCTGATAATGAAGCAGGTGTTACAGCCATGTTACGTCATATTCTTGCTCAATAAAGATCTGAGCCTTCCATTAAGGGCTAGGATTTGAACAATAGGTCCCAATAGTAAGTATTTTAGAGTTAATTGCACTATAAGTCAGGGTTAAGGTGAGACTCGAGACTCGAGACTCGAAACACGTTCTCTTCACTTAGCCTTTTTTGCAACAGTTTTATAGGCTAGCGATCTTTGTGCAACAATTTTATAGGCTCCTGATGTGCAATTAGTACTCAACTCCTATTAGTTTTATTACTCAGCTGTGTAAGTTTCATTGATTCCATAAGAGTTAGTCTTCCATGAAAATAGGAAACAGTATTTAATTTGCCACAACACACTTTAGCTGATGTGATTGTTGAAAAAATTAAAATTCTTAAGGTACGCCATAATTTACAGCTAATCAATCCATAAATTGATGATCCGGTGATGTAAATTAAGTTTGATTTATGATAATGTTGCAAACAGTCTCAGCAATACTTGGAGCTTCTACAGTGCCACATGTAACACTACACTAGGAAGCAAAGGAGTGAAATCAAAGTGGATACGAGGTGATATGACCTGGACATCATATGAAGGTTCCAACCAGTTCTAAGTACCACCACTCTTTTCTTCTTGCTTGGTTCAATTGCATTAGCAGGTGATTGTGCATCAGAGTATGCCACAAGGCCACTACCACTGTTAATGATACAAAGAGAATGTAATTTAAATAATAGTACCAACATTAAGCTTTATAGTTTATAGTATACAAAATTTAAACTCCATTAGGAGTAGCTTATAGAGAAATCTGAAGCAATATCAAATTATTGGATGAAATACAACTATTCAAAATAAGGCAACAGTATCTCAAATAAGGAAACCAAAAACTTGCCAATTGACTGTCTATAGTTGGTACCCGCTATTAGAGGTTTTATTCACAATTTCTATATGAGGTAAAATTTCTTTTATTTTTTTAGTGTAAAAAATTCGATAGTAAAATCTGTGTTTGTTTTGTTGCAATAACTATGCATCATGTTTAGAGCATATGAGAAATTTGAAAGCAAACTTATTGCTTGATATTCATTTACATGGCCATGATGAGACTTTGTGTGATCAAATTCGTGACAAAGATTTGATACAGTATACACTTTCTTTTCTCTCGGTTGACTTTGTATTTTGGATCAACTTACTGCAGGTTTTGGAAGTTGGAAAAGAAAGAAATGGAAGTTGTGACAGGTATTAAACAATATTACTGTTTGTTTCTATAATGTGCTATTCTGAATACTAGATGTTTCTTTGTTTCTATAAGACAATAACTTGAAAAGCGCCCCTTTTAATTATGAAACAATTAATAGTTGAGTCAGTTACTAAAATGGTATTTTTCATATTGCAGGTTCACATAAAGAAGTGGAAAACGAGTGTCTGGAAAATAGGCGTCATAAAAGGAATGTATTTATAAATTGTTATTGGATATACCAGTTTAATTTATGCAGGAACTGATTTCTCTTTTAATTTAATTTTATGTTGTGCATTGCATTTTTATACAAACTGTGTTTTCTGATGTAATCCCGTGAATTGTAATTTTTTTAGTTTTTGGTGTAATTTCGTGAATGAAGAATTTTGTTCTTTCACAAACTGTGTTTTCTGATGTAAACTACTTTTCCGAGGTAATTTCTGATTTGTTCGTTTATCTTATTTCGGTTAAGGGACAATTTGGTTCATGCACGAGACATTTTCATATTAAATTTTATACAATTGTCCTCTAATTAGTGTCAAAAATATAACTGTAAGACAAATTAAACCTTCTACCTATTGTGTATATTTGAGTAGGATTTATTGCACAATTAGTCATCTTTAACATTTCTGTCAGTTTGGGTGCTTTTGCATGTTGGTTATTTTGTATCAAGAATTGGTAAGAAGCGCTTCATTGTCTAAAAGAGCTAAAAATTCCCAAAACATGGAGAGTAAGGAAAGTGCTAACTGAGCTAGAAAATATCCAAGAGTCTCGGAAAACAGACACGATTATCAAAAGATTTGGTAAATCTAACTCGACAAGAGTTAAAGCAGAAATGTATAAGGGTGTTTCATGGGTAATCTAGGATGACATGGATATTGACATTAAAGTCTTGTCTTCCAGACGACAAGTAATTAATATGGAAATTAATAAACAAGGTTGTGAGCCTTGAGATTTTTCAGTTATATATGCGAGAACTCATTTGGCTGAACACGAGGAGTTGAGGGTAGCCCTTAAAGATGCTGGTTCGAAGGCCAAATGAGTTATTGCATATATAGCTGAGTTCGAAGGCCGAATGTGGTTTAACTGATACTGGGTTCGAAGACCCACGTTTCACTTGGTGCGACTCTTGGAACGTGGGCCAACGTATCATAAGAAGTCTCGATAAAGCTTATGGGAACAGATTCCTACACATAATTTTCCTTACAGCTAAGGTAACTCACCTCGACCGAGCACATTCAGATCATTCACCTATACTTATCCAACTTAGAGGAGAAGGTCCGAGAAGAGAGAATCATTTTTATATCCGAATCAACCTAGTGTTTACATAAAGATTTTCAAAACTTCGTGAAGATGAAATGGAAAACTAATCAAAGGGTCTTGGGAGGGAGTATTACAAATTTGCATCAACATTTCAAGAAGTGGAAATCTGAGGTTTTTGAGACATTAACTGAAAGAAAAGACTCCTCCTCGCAAGACTAAGGGATATTCAGAGATCATTGGAGAACAATTATAACTCTTCATTATTTAGGCTTGGTAAAAAGCTGAAGGAGAAGTACCCCAATGTTTTAGAGAAAGAAGAAATATTGTGGTTCCAATGATTGAAAGAGAAGTGTATTCGCTCGGGCGAGCAAAATATGCGGTATTATCATTTGTCTACTATTCGAAAGACTAAATCGACGAGAATAATAAGGCTAAGAGATGGGAATGATAACTGGGTCACTGATTAGATAGAAGTGAAGAACTTAGTTCGATATTTCTTCCACAGTTTGTATGCGATTGAGGATGACTACATTGGTCCTTTCTTACTTTCATACATTCCTCAATTAGGCAAGATTGTGGTATATTTTAGGAGAAGATTTTTTAGATGATGAGATTAGGGAGGCTGTACTTCATGCTAATCCAACAAAGGCCCCTGGGCCTGACAGGATGTCTTCAGCTTTCTATTAGGAATGTTAGGTTTCGGTAGGTCCGGTCGTATGTTATATGGCGAGACAGTGTGTCAGTTCTAGTGAGGTGCCACTGCGCCTAAATAGTACTCTAGTTCACTTGATTCAAAAAGTTAATGATCCAAAAAAGGTTAACCATTTTTGTCCCATTAGCTTGATTAATGTTCCGGTTAAGTTTATTATGATAGTGATGGTGAACTGATTACATCCTTTACTGGCGGATCACATTGGTGCAAATCAAGCAAGTTACCTTCCTGGGCGCTCTACCACAGATAATATAGTTTTGGTTTAGGAATTAGTCGATCGTATGAATAATAAGACGAGTAAGAATGGATTCGTGGCTATTAAAATTGATCTTGCAAAAGCTTATGACAAACTGAGTTGGAGATTCCTAGAAGACACCATCACAAACTTTGGTTTGCTTTGTCTTGGGTACATCTTATTATATCAGCTACGCATTCTAACTCTATGCAGATATTATGGAATGGTTTCCCACTAGAATCGTTCACACCGAGTAGAGGAACCCGTCAAGGAGCCGATATCTATTTGTGATACGTATGGAGCGGCTATCGCTACTGATTCAAAACCTATGTGAAAATGGGGAATGGAACATAATCCGTCTTCGGAAACAGGGGCCGCCAATTTCTCATGTTTTCTTTGCTGGTGACTTGATCTTATTTGCGGAGGCATCAGAAAAACAAGTTTATTTGATGAAGAGGGTAATGAAGTCCTTTTGTGATGAATCAAGGCAAACAATAAGCGAATAAAATTCAATAATAATCTTCTCTAAAAAAATTCAGCAAGAAAGAAGGGTGGGGCTAGCGGAACCTATTTGTGTCAGCCGGCTTCCAAGGGGGTTCTTTAGAAGGATAACTATGAGCATGAGAAATAAACTACCGAATTGGAAGTCACAAAATCTTTCACTCGGTTGAAGGATAACTCTTGCACAGGCAGTCCTTAGCGTCATTCCTACTTATACTATGCAAACAATGAAGTTATCAAACTATGTTTGTAATGAAATCAATAGAATTATTCCGGAGTTTAATTTAGGAATGGACGGTGAGGCGAAAAATATTGGCTCTCTTGGTAGAATCGTTGTCGTAACAAGAAGGACGGAGATTTAGGCTTCCAGGATGCGAAGAGTTTTAATAAAGCTTTAATCGCCAAGTTAGGACTGAAGATTCTTAAAAGAGACAAAGCGCTTTGGGCCAAATGACTGAAACACAAATATTTTGAAGGAGGATTCATGAGTCGGATACCTAAACTATCATATTAAAGAGTATGAAAGAGTATACTTCATGGGAGGGAGGTGATGGCTAATGGTATTGAAGAAGGGTATAATGATCAAGGGCTTTGTTACAAGTGGAAGTTACAGGCATCAGGGAACTTTTCTGTCACATCATCTTATAAGTCACTTAAAGCACCAAATACGGCTGCGATCTTTCGATAAGAGAAGATTTTGTCGCTAAAGTTCTGCGTTGGCGTGCCATATGGGATCGTCTTCCAACAGTCGTAAATTATGGGAAACATGGAATCAAGTTGTCACTATTATGTAGGAGCTATGGTGTAGCTCAAGAAACTGTTGCGCATCTATTTCAAGACAGACCCAAGTACAATGAGCTCTGGAAAGGGTGTCCTGAACTTGAGAAATTGCGTAATACTGTAAGGACTAGAATGGAACATCACCAAGAACCTTCTTCAGTTTCCGATGAACAACTCAGTTGTAATTGCAACAGCACCGGATAAGAGGAAATAACTTCGGACAAATTTTTCCAAGAAACAATAGCTCTTAGGGAAAGTGATGTTAATAGGAGAGGGTTGGTGTGTGAAAACATTGATGTAATGACCAATGGGGAAGTTAACAACATGTATAATAGTTACAACGTGTTTCAGCAGGCTGGTAACGATCTGACAAATTTAGACGGATAGAACAATCCAGTCGGGAATGGAACCGTTGAATGTGCTATACCGAGAGGATCTAATATGACAATAGCCTTCCGGTACCTTAAATGGTGGAAAGAATTGACCGGTTGCAAAGGAAAAAGGGAGGGGCTAGAACTTACGATTGTAGCGATCTCTTTATGCTGGCAGATTTGGACGATCGGAACAATATATGTTTTGAAGATACCAACGAGAATTCGGTTGGAACACTTAAAGCTATGGCTAAAAATACAGTATTGGGTTGTGTCTGGGTTTGGGGAAGACAGCGAGACTGAGAGATAATTTATGCGGCGAGAAGTACACTAGTTAAGTGGGTTAAAACAACTTTCGGTGTTAACTCAACATAGATGGTTGTTTAGCATAAGGGGCTAGTAGAGAGGGAGTTCGGGGCCCTTTCTGCAATAATAAAGGAGTTCTCTTAGGAGGATTCACAAGTTCTTGTTTGGTAAACTCATCATTTTAAGTAGAACTTTTCACTTTACATTTTGGTTTGTATATTGCAATTACTCGTAAGTATGAAATAGTTTTCATTGAGATTGATTCGCTTAAACTACATGAGCTAGTGAAGGGAGGTGGGAGTGGTCGGATGAAGTACTTTAAGAGTGTCAGACTATACTAAAATCATGGTAACTATGAAATCTTACATGTGTACCGAAGGTGAATTCTTGTGCTGATTGGATGAAGAAAACTAATCTTGAATCGAATGATGAACCAATACTGTATATGGACCCCCCCGAAGGTTTATGGAAGTTTGTAACGCGAGATAGATGTGAATGAGCTACACCTCATACTATATTGTGCACTCCCACAGGAGTTCAGTAAGTTTTAGTTGCCAATTTTTATTAGACCTCAGATGTATGTAACAAAAATATATGATTATTATTCTCAGTTAATGTCGTTTAATTTTAGTAGTCTAATTAGTATTAATTTTATAAAGATTTTTCTCACTTGAATACTAAGCTTTTCCTTTTTCAATATAAAATTGTAGAATAAAGATATATATTATACTTTTTTTCACCCTTATATCATTATATGCGAAGGTTCAAAGATCAATCATAGTTTTTTTTTCTTAAATAACTATTTTTATTTTTATTTAATGCCACATAGGTGACACATAAAAATTGATACAAGAGTGAAACAAAAAAAGATGGTATATAATATTTACTCTAATTTTATTCCTTCTCAGCAAACACTGCCCCTCTAACATCTCCATCTCATTCTT
The DNA here is from genome assembly GCA_029959085.1 of Nemophila menziesii. Taxonomy (NCBI): domain Eukaryota; kingdom Viridiplantae; phylum Streptophyta; class Magnoliopsida; order Boraginales; family Hydrophyllaceae; genus Nemophila; species Nemophila menziesii. Next base: position 23,071,762 of record JARWIR010000016.1, on the reverse strand, counting down.
GCAAACGATGCACGACTACTATAAGATCAAGAAGGGTGAGAAGAAATGTGATTCACGAAGCAAAAACTATTGAACCGAGTAAATAAAGGGATTCACGGTGGAAAAATTTTTAAACGCCGAGAAGGTCAGATGCATTCACTATGGCGACAAAAACACAAATAAAGTGATAAATAGTGGTGCGAGATGTGCTCTTTATATCGTGTAGTACGATTCATGGAGGTGAGGCTCATATATGAGTTCCTCTTCATTGGAAGTTCGATTCAACACCTCACTCTCTTCTCTTTATCTATTTCTTAAAAAAAATGCACCATCACCATGACTTATCCACTATCACTAAGAGAAGTCAAATCATATGGGGTTGTTGAGAAGACAATATTACCATCTTGTTCATGCACCCCTGTCGAAGAGTCATAACTGTAGTGAAAAAGTATCACCGTTTAGAAAATATTTGAGGAAAACAAAACGAAATAAATCGAAAATTCAATTAACGAGTAAACTAACTATTACACGGAAATTAAAATACAACGAAAATTACAAAACTATTACACGGGAAATCAAAACCACAACTTACACGGAAAAGGGAAAATAATCCCAGTGTTAAAAAGATATTCCGGCGTAGTACCAGTATCTCTAACAGAGAGAGAACGAAAAATATAGAGAGATATTTTATGCTTGTGCTTTTTTCTTTGCTTTGTAATTCGTACTCAATAGTGGTGGAGAGTGAGGTCTTTATATAGGGGAGTGTTGGAGTTGAAATCCTTTGTCAGAGAATTGTTTTGTAACGGATCAATCAATTCCTTGATTCTTTCTAGTGATTGATTGACTGTTATCTGATTAATTCTCTTTATTCCACACGTTTTGATCATTGGTGTAACCGCTGGTTGACTTGACCTGACGAGTTGACCAGCTGATGGAATAATCTTCTTAATGGGCGCGTGATTGGTGGAGTCTTGTCTTTCGTTTGTCTTCTGATTGATTGCCAGCGACACTATAAGAGCTTGGTAAGAAAACTCATTTCATTTTTCATTTTTTTGACTTCCCAAACTCCCCAACTCCCTCACGAGCCACGAGCCACGCCCACGCCCACGCCCTCGCCGCCCTCGCCGGTGCCGGTTCCGGGCCGGGCCAGGCGGGTGGGTGGTGGTGGTGCGCGCGTGTAGGGCTTATCCAATACCTTTTCATATGCATGGGGTTAAGTTCTTTGGAAGCTAATGCCATCACAATGGCTAAAAGGAGGTTTAATTCCTTTATCCCTACCGATGTGGGAAAAGGAATAAACCAAAATACACACTTTAAATGTTCCAATGTTCCAACAATCCCCCACACATTTGAAGTGTCAACAAAGGTTTGGAGAGACAGTGATCAGGTTTCCATGACTTTCAGCGTTTAGGTAAATTGTACTTAAGTGCCAATATCTTTCGATTTGAATTGTCACGTAGTGAAGTGAGGCAACCACCTAATTCCGTTTAAGTGAACATACTCTTGAACTTTAACGGTTTTCGATCGAGGCCCTCACAACACATACTCTACCCTGCTGAAAGTTATGGTCTCCTCGAACCTCACCTTTCACTCTAGTTCATCAAGTCCTTCTCTAAGAACCACCCTTGCGGGCTATGAACTTTGTGAATACCTTTATTTACATCTGTTCAAGGACGTCTCCTTAACATTCTGTTTATAAAGGGTTGGGCTTTAAAACTGCCCTTGAATTCATCAAGTCCTTCTTGAAAGGACCACCATAGAGGCTATGAATTCTGATTCATCAAGTCCTTCTCAAAAGGACCACCACAAGTGGCTATGAATCCATATTACTTTAGTTTTATGACATAAGGATGGAGGGAGATCACTTTGACTCAAGAGTCACGTGTTCCCCATTTATGGGTCTCAATCCCATCCCCCTCGACGTTTCCAGGACCACTCTCCTGGGTAGGCCTTTGGTAAATGGATCAGCGAGATTTTCCTCTGATCGTACATACTCTAAGGCTATCACACCATTCTTCAGTAACCGTTTTACTGAACCATGTCTGATGCGTATATGTCTCTTCTTTCCATTGTAGGCACTTTTATGAGCGACTGCAATGGCTGCTTGTGAATCACAATGGATACACACAGGTGTTGCCTTACCTTCCCAAAGGGGCACATCTGATAAGAGACTTCTCAACCACTCAGCTTCTTGTCCAACCATTTCTAGTGCTATAAACTCAGACTCCATGGTGGAGCGTGCTATACAAGTCTGTTTAGAGGACTTCCACGATATAGCACCTCCTCCTAAGGAGAAAACATAACCACTGGTGGAGTTAACTTCGTCATTGTCAGAGATCCAGTTTGCATCATAGAATCCCTCAAGAATTGCAGGGAATGAGCTGTAATGCAGGCCTAGATCCATAGTACCTCGCAGGTACTTTAGAAGACGATGAAGTTCAACCCAGTGGTCATTACTCGGGTTATGAGTATAGCGACTAAGTCTACTAACGGCGTAAGCAATATCGGGTCGAGTGTAGTTCATTAAGAACATCACACTACCTATGATTTTGGCATATTCATTTTGGGATACAGCATCCCCAGAATTTTTAGACAAATGAATACTAGAATCATAAGGAGTATTTACAGGTGTCACCTCAAAGGAGTCGAATTTCTTCAACATCCTTTCTACTTAATGAGACTGATTCAGGGAAATACCATTACTACTCCTAATGATTTTTACCTTAAGAATTACATCTGCTTCTCCCATGTCTTTCATGTCAAACTTAGAAGACAAGAAGCGTTTGGTATCATTTATGGTATGAAGGGAAGTGTCGAAGATGAGCATGTCATCTACATATAGGCAGATGATGGTACACTCTGATCCTGTTACTTTGGAGTAAACACACGAGTCAGAAGTGTTGACCACAAACCCATTTGAAATTAAGGTACTATCGAGTTTTTCATACCATTTTTTGGGTGCCTGTTTCAAGCCATACACAAAGACTTTTTTAGCTTGCACACTTTATCCCATTGACCAGGAACCACACACCCTTCAGGCTGGGCCATATAGATCTCTTCATTTAGGTCCCCATTCAGAAACGCAGTCTTAACATCCATCTGATGTATGACAAGTTTGTGAATGACCGCAAGAGCGATGAGGGTCCTAATGGTGGCGATTTTGGTCACAGGGGAATAAGTGTCGAAGTAATCAAGACATTTCTTTTGGGTAAAACCCTTAATAACAAGCCTAGCTTTGAATTTTTCTATTGAGCCATCTGGTCTCAACTTTTTCTTAAAAATCCATTTGCTGTTGATGGGTTTGCTGCCTTTAGGTAAGTCAGTCAATTCCCACGTATGATTACTTCTAATAGACTCAAGTTCGCTATTAATAGCTTCTTTCCAAAAACTAGCATCTACCGATCTCAAAGCATCGGCATAAGTTTTTGGGTCTTCCTCCATGAGGAGACAGGTGACAACCTGTTCACTTATCAGGTCAATGTGAAAACCTTCGGTTAAGAAGGCTGTGATAAAATCAGGTCCGAAGCTGGACTCGGTCCTACGCCTCTTACTCCTCCTAAGTTCTTCCTCAGGAATACTACTAGGTACATATGAGGTAGAGGGGCCAGGGGAACTATCACACAAAGGTACATTAACATTATCAGATAAGTTACTGGAGGACAAAGAAGCATCAACGGTATTCATAGTTTTCAAAGGAAAAATGTTTTCAAAGAATTCGGCATCTCTAGATTAAAAAACGGAGTTATCATCTAATGATAGGAATCTATAGGCTGCACTATTCTGAGCATACCCTATGAATACAGAGTCTATTGTTTTGGGTCCAACAGTGACTGTTTTAAAATTGGGTAGTTTGACTTTGGCCAGACACCCCCACACTTTTAAAAATTTCAGGTTAGGTGGAAAGCCTTTCCACGTCTCATAGGGGGTCTTATCTAGGGATTTATGGGGTACCCTATTAAGGACATAACAGGCTGACAACACATCTTCCCCCCACATGTTCGTTGGTAAACCTGAACTTATTAACATAGCATTCATAGTCTCTTTAAGGGATCTATTTTTTCTCTCGGCTATGCCATTTTGTTGGGGTGTTATAAGGGAACACTAAGTTCGTGGATTATCCCATTTGTTTCACAAAACTCTTTAAGTGAATTAGAACTATATTCGCCTCCTCTATCTGACCTAAATCTTTTGATTTTACAGTCTAGTTGATTTTCTACTTCAACTTTGTATTTTAAAAACGCGTTTTCCGCCTCGTCCTTAGTTTTAAGGAGATACACTTTAGTGAACCTAGAGTAGTCATCTACAAAGGTTATATAGTAAATTTTTCCTCCTCTACTAGCGGAGTTTTTAAAATCAGCTAAGTCAGAATGCACTAATTCTAGTAGTTTAGTCTTTCTCGTGGTCACAGGCTTAAAGGGTTTCTTCGCAAGTTTGGACTCTACACATATTTGACATTTGGAAAAGTCATATATTTTATTGAGGGGTATTAGTCCAAGTTCTTTAAGACTTTTAATAGAGGAGATATTAAGGTGACCTAGTCTACCATGCCAAGTGTCAACAGATTCAACGACATAAGCAAAATCAGAGGCATTCTCATTCATTGGTACAGTATTTATAATAAATAAACCACCATTCATGTACCCTTTCCCCACAAACTCATCATTTTTTGGTAATAACCATTTTCCCCCCTTCAAATACAAGTTTAAGGACTACTTTATTAAGAAGAGCTCCGGAAACTAGGTTCCTACGGAGACAGGGGACGAAGAGAACATCATTCAACTCTAAGATTTTACCAGAAGTGAGTTTTAGAGAAACCTGTCCTTTACCGAAGACCATGGCGGTTGAGGAGTCACCCATGTAGACAAATTCACCATTTGTTGCTTCTTCGAATTTCTTGAACATAGATCTCGTTGAGCAGAAATGACAAGAAGCTCCAGTGTCAAGAATCCATTCGGTTTTGTTCTCAATTAGATTTACCTCAACCATCACTGCAGCAATAACCTCTTCGGTCTCGACCAGATTTGCGGCAGGTTTGGGACCTTGAACAGCTCTAAGGTTGCACTCGAAAGCTCTATGTCATTCCTTCCCACAACAATAACAGGATCCTTTGGGTTTCAGAATCTTACCAGAGGTTTTGAACCCACCACCTTTGGAGTTGCCGCGGTTCTTGTTGCCTCCAGATTTGGATTTGTTGTGGCCTTGTTGTTTACCCTTCCCTTTGAACCTGTCTTTGTTACCTTGGCCAGAACTTTCGACAAGATTAGCTTTGGAGGATTGAGAAGGGAAAGGAATAGACATGTCTTTGAGTCGATTTGCCTCCTCGACTTGTATGTGGCTAATCAACTCTTGTAGTGTCATTTCCTTCTTCTTGTGCTTCAGGTGATTACGGTATTTGCTCCAGGAAGGTGGGAACTTCTCTAACAGGATATTGGCTTGGAACACCTCACACATTTTCATACCTTCAGCAATCACATCCGCACAAAGGTTTTCATAGACATGGAGTTGTTCAGTCATGGATTTCTGATCGGTGAGACGAAAGTTATACCAAGTCCCAGTGACATATTTCTTCTTACCAGAATCCTCGGCCCCATATTTTTTCTCAAGTGTCTCCCATATGATCTTTGCCAATTTTTCTTTGGCAAGAAGATCAAAGATGAGGTTTGACACATTGTTCAACATCCATCCTCGAGCATGGTGTTAGCTCGCTTAAACTTGGCTTCCAGAGCAAGATGCCTAGTCTGTTCTTCTTCCGTGGGAACCCCATTGTCCAATAAAAGTGGAGGATCTTCGTATAAAACAAAGTCCAGTTCGTACTGTTCAAGGATAAGGATCTTTTGTGCCCAACGCTTGTAGTTGGAACCATTAAGAGGCTCCAACTTATTCACGTCGGGAAAGGCCTTTGCATTCAATGATGAAGCAACTGCCGAGATTGGAAAAGCCATAAAGAAACGGTGATTAAAGAAAAGCTACTGAATATCTTTTTAAATTGTAGTGAAAAAGTATCACCGTTTAGAAAAGATTTGAGAAAAACAAAACGAAATAAATCGAAAATTCAATTAACGAGTAAACTAACTATTACACGGAAATTGAAATACAACAAAAATTACAAAACTATTACACGGGAAATCAAAAGCACAACTTACACGGAAACGGGAAAATAATCCCGGTGTTAAAAAGATATTCCGGCATAGTACCGGTATTTCTAACAGAGAGAGAAAGAAAAATATAGAGAGATATTTTATGCTTGTGCTTTTTTCTTTGCTTTGTAATTCGTACTCAATAGTGGTGGAGAGTGAGGTCTCTATATAGGGGAGTGTTGTAGTTAAAATCCTTTGTCAGAGAATTGCTTTGTAACGGATCAATCAATTCCTTGATTCTCTCTAGTGATTGATTGATTGTTATCTGATTGATTCTCTTTATTCCACACGTTTTGATCATTGGTGTAACCGCTGGTTGACTTGACCAGCTGATGGAATAATCTTCTTAACGGGCGCGCGATTGGTGGAGTCTTGTCTTACGTTTGTTTTCTGATTGATTGCCAGCGACACTTTAAGAGCTTGATAAGAAAACTCATTTCATTTTTCATTGACTCCCCAAACTCCCTCACGAGCCACGACCCACGACGCCGCCCTCGCCGCCGACGGTGTCGGGGCGGGCGGGGGAGGGGGGGGGTGGTTCTTTGGATGGGGTTAAGTTCTTTGGTAGCTAATGCCATCGCAATGGCTAAAAAGAGGTTTAATTCTTTTATCTCTACCGATGTGGAAAAGGAATAAACCAAAATACACACTTTCAATGTTCCAATGTTCCAACAATGACAATATTTTCTTAGTTGAGTGATGTTCGATTAGATTTTGAAGATGACAATTTGTTTTGATTTCTTTCATTTTTTTGAATAATTATGATGGATGACGGTTGCTTAGTTGCACAATACTTAATTAGATTTTGATGGTGACAATTTTTTCAATTAGTTGCACAATGTTCAGAATAATAATTTTTATTTTAATTATTGTATATTGTTTTACATACCTAAATTTTTTAAATAATAAATTTGTATTTTTGGATTTCACCAAAACAGTAATGCCACATTGCCAAAGTTGAGAAAAGGACAAATAAGTGATACTTCCATTAAATTTTCTATAGAAATTAGACACCTAAATCTATAATAGAAATGCCCACTATTTTCTAACCTTGATTATGTTAGTTAACATAAATTCCATTAACTTTTTGATAGAAAATGTTAGTATTTAATAAAAACAATTATATATTGAGAAACTATATATATCCTCCTCTTCTTACACCTCTTTTTTCTCTAATTTACCCACAATTAAAAAAACAAATAACTAAAAAAGTAAGACCGAATATCACCCAATCTGCATCACCTTTTTATCACTTTGTAAATAGATTTTAAGTAAACCAATCATATAATTTTTCTTTCATCATCTCTCTCTCTCTCTCTCTCTCTCTCTCTCTCTCTCTCTCTCTCTCTCTCTCTCTCTCTCTCTCTCTCTCTCTCTCTCTCTCTCTCTCTCTCCCTCTCTCTCTCTCTATCTATCTACATAAGAAACCATAAAAAGGTGATGTGATTTGGGATGATATATAGCATTACTCTTTTTGAAAAGTACTTCCATCTAATATTGGAAGGTCCAGGACCAATCGTATTATTACATATAACTCTTGTTTATGTCATGAAAAAACTAATTAGTAACTACCTTGTTAATCTAATTACATGTGTTTTATCAATATATTTAATAATTTTGATGTTAAAATTAAACCATCTAATATATGATGAAAATCTTACCCTCCTTTTTTTGTAAGAAGTTAGTCATATTATACTATCAACCATATTACATAAACATTCAAATTAAATCTATGTAAGATTAGTCAGGTGCGCGCAAGCTAGCTTGGAACCCATGTAACAAAAAAAATCCAAATTAAGATTTTAAAAAAGAAAAATCTAATTTCTCTGAAAAAATTAGAATCTTGAGTAGCAAATAGCAGGTTTAGAAATAGTGTTCTGAAAAAAAATTACTCAGAGAATGGATTGCTCTTTCTTGAAATTCAGAATATCAATGGCCAAAACGAAAAAAAATCTCTTGATATTCAAAAAAATCGATGGCCAAATGATTTTTTTTCTTAAAATCCAAAAACTTACCTTCTTCATACAACCGTAGAATGGATTATTTTTTCTTAAAAATTCAGAGAATCAATGTTCAAACTATTTTTTTAAATCCATAAAAACACGATGGCCAATGAAAAACAAAACTTCGTCTTCTTCATACATTATTCACGACCCAAACACAAAAACACCAATGGTATGCCTAGATTGGACTAGTGCAAATATCAGAGTAAGGGATCTTGTCACGACTTGAAATAAATTCCACAAGCAGACCCTATTGATGAAACACAACGATATCAAGTCATATGATATCAAGCATGTAACAAATGATTTGCAATTCACCCCAACAGTTTCATTCAATGAATTTTGCTTCAAATATGAAATAAGCGTTGTTGAAGAGATGGATTTTAAGGTTTTGTAAGATTTCAGGATTCACCATTGAAGAAGAAGCTTTGAGCTTTGAAGATTTGCAGAAGAATGAAGAGGAAGAAGAAGAAGAAGAAGAAGAAGAAGAAGAAGAAGAAGAAGAAGAAGAAGAAGAAGAAGAAGAAGAAGAAGAAGAAGAAGAAGAAGAGAAATAGAAACGAGATAGAGAGAAGAAGCTAATTCATTTCTCATATTTTATTGTTTAGTACACATCTATGTATATATACAAGTATTAAATCAAGAATCACACATATGATCTAGTCTAGGTACTTCTATAACTGCTCTAACAAACTTCTGTAACTAACTATTGACTTTGTTGACTTAAGTGCTATTATTTACAGCTTTCAGTCCTTGTAGTAATGTGTTGCATCTCTTTGTTCTCAATAGTTCTTGATATATTCCAAGAGGTTTCGTATTTTGTGTTTCATTCTTTTGCAACATTTCCATTTCAATGTTTGAAAAGGGACCATCCAAAATAGTATAAAATTAACAAAAAACGTTGACTATGGATTTTGGAGTGAATCTAAGATTGAAAGATGATGATGATTAGGGCTGGGTATAATTTTAACAAAACCGGAAACCGACTATGCCATTTGTGTTACCAATTAATTTTTCGGGTCCAACTATTTTACCCATAATTACCCAAACCAAAACCGTGAATTAATAGTTCCAATTAATAATGTTTACAGTTAAGGTGGAAATATATTTTTTTAAAACTCTAATATAGTCTATAATAAACAAACTATTTAGACTCTCGAATTACTAAAATTTTGTTTTGTAAAGTTATTTGTTTGTAATAGGTGCAATTCGAGTTTGATTTTTAATGATAGCAAATTTATGGTATAAAAAAATTTGACCATCGTTTACCTTGAGGGTAAATCGAAGGGTGACCTGAATTAACCTAAGGATTAAACTTTTTATTTACCCTACCCTTGGGTTACCTAAGCAATTTCTTAAACCAAAATATATTACCCTTCGTTTACCCTAGATTCAAAACCGGATAAAACCGACCTGTGATCTACCTGAGGATAATGAGTTTGAGGTTTTAATTTCTACTTATGGCAACTTATATGAGTGGTGTAATGAAGAAGAAGGTAGGGGTGGGGTATGGGGACTATTTAGTTTTTTTTATAATCAATAATGGGGAAAATGATTTCATTCAATAATTAATGGAGACAAATGAGTAATTTAAGCATAAATTTTTTATAAAAAGGTTAAAAATAAGGCAGTGTAGTTTACTATTCGTCAATCAATGAACGAAGAGAAAGTTTAAGTAATTGGTAGTATAATTAGTGATTTTTGTTCATGAAAGATTTGAATTTTTTATAAAGAATTTTAGAAAGGTATCAATTATTTGTCCTTGAGAAAACTGTAAAAAGCTAAAAAAATGTATAAAAATGTGACCTTGGTCTCTTTTTTTTTTTATAAGAGAAGTATGAAATCTAAAAACAATTTTTTAGAATTTTCATAGGATTTTTATCTTTGGTTACAGAGGAGATGCCAAAGGGATCATGTTAAACTATACTAGCACATCTTTCAGCAAGCTATAGTTGAAAGTTAACCAAGTGATGTCTCTCATTTTGTTCTAATTATATACTTTTAGGAGACATTATTTTAAGTGATTAATTGACTTATTTGATAGACTTTTAAGCTTAATTCATTATATTGCTGATGTCTCCCTAAATGTTCTAATTTTATACCTTTGGGAGACATCATTTTTGGTGTTTATTTGATTATTTAGATAGACTTTTGGTGCTAATATGCAATAATTCAATTTTCCTCTTTAGATTTTAGTATTTTTGATTTATTAAGCTTTTGCGCGTAATATGGGTTGTTTTTAGTGAAAAGCTTGTAGGTTTTGAATACTAGCTAGGAGAGGAATAAAAGATTAAAGTCAAAGATCGTGTAATGAAGTCAAAGCTTGAAGATAAATCCCGGAAGATTCGATTTTAGAGCTGCAAATCTGTTTTCCAGGCCAAGTATTGCTGATTTCAAGGTGATTAAGAGATGATTTAGCAGCTGACCTTTGAAGAGAAAACATTCCTTATCGAGTTACGGAAATTTAGCAACTGATTTCAGGTCAATCGGAGTTGTAACGAAGCGGGAAAAGCCGTTTTAGTGAAGGTGTATCAGCAGTTACGGGATTTTGGGCCAAGAGTGGAGTTGGGCTTTTCTAATTTTCATTTAAACCTTAAGTAAAACCCTAATCCGTTTTTACCACTATAAATAGGCCTTTAGACCTCATTATTCAGCACCTCTCATTTTATTCTTCAATTTAATTCATCCTTAGAAGAGAGTGTCCAGAGAGAAAGTCAGCAGCAAGGAAAAGGAGAAAGCTACAGAGCTGGAGACGGTCTATATCTCCAAATCACAGCCAAACCCAAATCCTAATTAGGTTCTATCTTTTATTTCTGTAATTGAAGAACATGAATTCTTTCTGTTTTAATTTAGTTTTTCTTTTTAATATGAGCTAAACAATTCATAGTGCTTGAGAACAATTAATGGGTGAATCCCAATCGCATTGAATAACGAATGTTAAATTTGGGTTTCTGTTAAATTAAACTAGATTGGGGCTTTTACTCTTTTCGATAAATTGAGAATATTTACTGTTTTTAGCGTCATGAACTAGGAACAGGTGTTAGTATTTAGGCTATTCCAATTAGTGGCGATTGGATCATCCTGACGGAGGGTTTAGATACAGAACCATTTATGCAATCTAGGATAGAAGCTATTGATTCTGACGAACTTAGCTAATCCTAGGGCCAATGAGGTAATAAAACTTAAACATCCAAAGATGGGTCATATTTACCCTGACGGGACTAGTGACACTCTAGGATCGCCTTATAGTCCACCCTGACGGGGGTATAAGGAATTTAGAATCCCGACCATTATAATTGACCAATTTAGCCCTTAAACAACATAAGTTAGGAAATAGGATTGGGAGGATCCTTGCGTTCTCAAGTGCTACTTCTCATATTGCGTTTTACATCATTTTACTTGCGTCTTAACTTTTATTTGCATTTTAATAATTGTCTCTCATTTATTTAGCATTAATACAAAACCAAACAAACATATTATCTTTATTTGCTTTCATAAGTTCAATCAATCATTAATAGATAAGCATTGTAGTCAACCATCCCGTCCTTGGAACGAATCTGTTTTATCATATATACTACTTGGGACAACCGTACACTTGCGGTTGTGGTTCGATTATTTATTTCATTTATTTAGAACACACAAAGGACCACCAATTGCATTTTCTCCCTTTGGAATTATGATATTTCATTTTTAGAGCTTTTGTGCGTTAATTTGGTTGTTTTAGTGCAAAGTTATTAGGTTCATGGATGCTAGGGAGCACCAATACAAGGAGTAGAATTGATAATTAAAGTCTTAGATCGAGTGGAGGAGTCAAAGGCACGAAAAGAATTCCCGCAGACTTGACTAAAAGAGCTGCAAATCTGGAAGGCTGTTACAATCACTGTTTTTGATCCACTTAGCCACTGATTAAGCTTTGAAGCTCTTAAATAAGGAAGTTTCGTTTTTGAGTTAGGAAGATTTTGCGACTGAAATCAGGTGATTTGGAGTTGAGACGCAAAAGTTACGACCGTTTCACCAACAGTTGTACACCAGTTTCGGGATTTTAAGATGGACTTTAGCTTTTCATTATCTAAATTATTATTATTAAGTAAAAATCCCATTCCTAACTTGTTATTATAAATAGACCTTAGACCTCCTTTTAACACAGACTTCATATAACGTTTCATCAGTTTTTACAAGAGAAAATTCAAAGCAAAAAAGAGAGAAGAAGCTTGAGCTGGAGAATCCTATTTCTTCCATCAACAGCCAATTCCAACCCTTCAATTAGGTTCTTTACTTTTATTTTGTAATTGACAATGAATACTTTTTATTCTATTTCAGTAATTTCTAGTTTTAATATGAGCTAAATCCAATTGTACTTGAGAATCGCATTTACGGGTTGAACCCTAATTTGTTTAATCCATGTTTTTGAAGCTAAGATTGAATGATTTAATTTGAATTGGGTATTTTGTATTGCCTATTATTTCAAGCTCATTTAATATTTTTAATCTGATCAATTAGAAGTAGGTTATAGTAATTAGGCTATTCACTTAAGTTGCAAAGTGATCACCTTGACGGGGGGTTTAATTACGGACCTAGGTAATAGACGCGAGGTATTCGTCATTGATCCTGACAGGCTTGACTACCCTTACAACCAATTGGGTAAAAGACTTAAACACTCAAAGGTAGCTTATAATCGCCTTGACGGGGTTTGTAATACCCTAGGATAGCTCCTAAGTCCACCCTGACGGGCTTAGGAGATATTAGAATCCCGACTATTACATAAATACCAATTCAGCCCTTAAACGAAAGCATTGATAGAATAGATTTAGGTGAAACCCTTGCGAGACTCAAGTACTCTTTATCATATTTGTGTCCACACTCATTTACTTGCATTATTTTCCTTTCTATTAATTATTTTATCACTTTATTTATTTGCATCTTTAGTTTAAAAAAAACATTTTCATCATTTAATTTCCTGTCATAACAATTATCTTCACTTATATGTATAACATCATAAGTCATAAATATCTGTCCCTGAGATTGAAAACCCGTTTATCAGATATTACTTGGACGACTCGTACACTTGCGGTTTGTGTCCCTCCTTTCTAGGGGTGTGATTTTATCACACACCAGGAGACACCATGTTTTTGGCGCTGCTTCCAGGGACGGTAGCGTGTGACCATGGTGTTATCCGTGAGTGATTTAATTGTTATTTTATTTTTCGGCTTTACGCTTTTTCTTTGTTTTGTCTCTTCTCAGGTTTTACTGGTCTAATGTATGCTCTCAAATCCTGAGAGGTTAATCCGAGCTGAAAACAAGAGAGAAAGGGAAGCAATGGAAAAAAAAGCGAGAGAGAGAGAGAGAGAGAGAGAGAGAGAGAGAGAGAGAGAGAGAGAGAGATGGCATTCGTGAATCTTCATGATCTTCAAGATCTTGGAATAGAGTTGGATGAACAAGGAAACCCGAGAGTGCCACCAATTTTGCAAGACCCACCGGTAGTAAATCAAAAGGTTCAAATTCAAATTCCTCCGGTAGGTCAACAACCTAATGATTATGGTGCTAGAATTCAACAAGAGTATGTACAAAGGTTCGTCCAACGTTACCAATACAAACCTTTCTGTTTGAACCATTAGGACTCCGTCCTCCCGCAATTCAAGGAATCAAATTCAGACCAGGCACGGGTATGATTAATCAGTTTATCAGTATTGGACAGTGTAGTGGTGCGGCACGTGAAGATCATATTCGAGCCATGTACAAATTTATGCAAATCTATGATGCATATGTCACACCTGGAGTAACCCAATAACAAATGTACTTTTCGATGTACTCACTTATCCTCAACGGAAGAGCTAGTGAATGGTATGATCAGCAACAACACGATTAGATATTAACTTGGGATCAACTTCAGACGGCGTTTTCAATAGGTATTATCCTCAAAGTGTCAGACTTAGTGGCCAACTTGATTTAGCAGGTTTCCGTCAAGAACAGGGAGAAGCTATAGGAGCTGTTTGGACCCGTTTCTAATCGCTATTACGAAAATTCCCATTACATGGGTACTCAGATGAATTACAACTTGGAATATTTTATCGCAGTTTAGATGAAGCCTCCAAAGAGAAAGTAGATACTATGTGTCAGGGTGATTTCATGATGGTCCCTGTAAATCAAGCGTTGGGTATTATGGACAGAATCGTGAAGAATGAGATGAGTTGGAAACCATCAATATCACCCGTTTGAATTTCAGAAAAAGGTACTTTGAATGTAGACGCGGAAACAGCCTTGAACGCTGCCACAATTGAGAATAAGGTAAAGCAACTACCGGTGTCTAACAAACTAGCTATTGTTAATGTTGTACAAGAACCAGAGATATGTCCTAGTTATGGGGCAGTTGATCATAGTTGAGAAGAATGTGCTAATAACCCAGAATTCGTGTGTTTCGTCAATAATTATTCAAATGGTCAAGGGTATGGTAATCAGTATAAGAATCATCCAGGCTTCCAATATTCGAATCCACAAGGGGCTACTAATACAGAAAATTATCAATCAAGGCCCCAAGGGAACAACTATCAATTCAAGCCACAAAAACAATACCAAGGAAATCAATCAAGAGCCGATCATGAAGCTTATTCTGATACGTTAGCACATGAAGAACTTCCTTCTCGCCCTAAAAAAGGAGCAATCACCATTTCTGATTTAGCCCTCACCTTGACGCAATACATGTAGCCTCTAGAAGTAAGACAACCCAGATTGAAGATCAGTTATCTAAGTTCATGGACTTTTCAGTAAGTAAAGAGAATAAAATTGATGAAAAGTTAAACTCACATTCTGCTTCGTTGAAAATTTTAGAAAATCAAATATCTAAGATCGTTAGTAGTCTTATTGTTCGAGGCTAAGTACAACTCTCAAGTGACACATAAATTTCTAAACAGAGGGGGGATCGTAATATTTGGGTGATGTAATTTGGAATGATACTTAATAATATTTATCTTGGAGACAATTTCTTAAAGAATCCTAATATCCTAATATCATTCTTTAAGGAGTCCATCTTAATTTTTTGACCTGCAAAGTTCCTAGATATCATTCCATTTAGTTGATTTTCCCATCTTACCCCTCATCAACTTTAACACAATAATGATTAATTATCAAACTACAAACATGCCTAAATATAACAAAATGATTATATACCAGCTGTATTTCATATCTTATTTGTTCTATAATAGTATGTCAAAATTATATAAACAGATCTCATATTTTTCCCCACCATCTTCTTCTCTCCTTGCACCATCACAATATAGCCACCACCACCACATAGAATTCAACATTCCATATCCTAACCACCATTGCATCACCAGCACATACTGTTCTTTCCATTAACAACACCATTACAATGCCTATTTATGCCACCAACACTACCATTAACACCACAACCATTAATTCCACCACCACTACCACTAATACCACAACCATTAACATCACCACCACACCTGGAGAAACCTCTTCCATTAACGTCGCCACAATTACCACCACCGCCATTAACCAACATCAAACAACCAAGTCTTACAGGGAATTAAGAAGCAATGCCATAACTACTGTTATTAGGACAATAACAATTAATGTTATCATTTTCAAATCATAATCTATCATTTTTAAAGAAAAATTAAGGTTAGTTTGAACATTTTTTAACGATGAACAACACAACCAAACTATTTTCAATGGCAATCAATTCATACGTACACATAACCCAGTCATTTTTCACTGACAACCCATTAAGATGTACACAAAATCTAATATTTTAAATGGAAACACATTCATACGTACACACAATTCAATCATCTTTCATTGGGAACCCATAATTAGTATCTTATATTTTTTTTTTTGCCACCTGCAAATAATTTTCCTATTTGTGAGCGATTTATTCTTATGTTTGAATGCGTAGATTATGGTAAGACACGTGATTTATGGTACCAAATGATTGTTACCCAGAGAAATAAAGATGGTACATAATTTAAGGTGTGTGGAAGAGAAATTTAATTTTATTTAACCAATAATTAAATTGCATTAGTGACAATTCAGAAGAAAAAGAATATAATTTTTTATTGAACTTGATGTGGAAAGTTTTATAGTATATGGATTTTATTAGTCAATCACTCTTCTATTTTAATCATTAAATAAGGATAATAGTAGTATTAAATAATAAAAATATTTTATTTCCTACTTAAAAATGTTTGTGTATATATATTTTATAATTTTTTAAATATGAATTTCCTTTTTTAAATATAGAAAATATATTATATACTAAGAAGACAAAAACCAATATATAATATTTGTGTTTTAGTCCATAAATTACTTGATGGCATTTATAAGCATTAATGATTTAGAAATGGTAGTTAGAGTAGTCATCTTTTCTAAAATTATTTCCAATAAATAAAAAAATGGAAAAAAAATTCACTCCCTTCCGAGATATTACATTAATGCACATTCTAACATTTTCATTGAAGTAATAAGGTTAGACGAGCATCAAATGCTTTACTTTTCTCAAACAAACATCTATGGCTGCTCATCGTGTTGATCAACAACTCCTTTTTTCAGAGCCTCCTGACAAAAAACGTCATCAAACACTTGTAAAGGCGGGTAAACATTTTTTCACCATTTTCATCTGTTTTTATATCGCTTACATATGAGACCAGTACAAAATTCTTTTACAGAGTCTTTGCTATACTCTTTGGGGCTATAGAAGATATTCAAAAATTTATTTCTATTCATAATATATATATATATATATATATATATATATATATATATATATATATATATATATTATATAATATATAAATTTACATATATAACATGACAAATTTATATATTTATTACACTATCTTATTAATTTGTACATAAAATTATCAGAGTCAAATATAAAAATTCATCTTCAATAATTAACATATATCGATATAATAACTGTTATTATTTTATAAATATACGAATTTATACCATTAACTATATGTATTTAAGAGTTGATTATTTATCAGTACAAATTTTTAAAATAAATATAATACTGAATTTGATTTTTTTAATTATGTGATATATATTTATACATGTTTAGTAAGAAAAATATGGTTAACCTTTTAAATTTGTTAAGTCAATATTATTATTCATATGTTGTTGTTGTTGACATGAATTGTAACTAAAGTTTTATATATATATGTATATGTATATATATTGTTTGGTTCATTATATTATAATTAAATATTTAATGATTATAATATATTAGATATCTATATTATATTTCAGAATTTTTTCTACGATCCAAATTTACCCGTATAAGTGGTGGTCAGGATTAAATCTGGCTAAACATAAGTGGTGACCAGGATTGATTCTGACCCCTTCACCCAGGGAAACCTGGGTTCGATTCCCGTCAACGGAATTAATTTTTGCTTTAGTGTCTTCAGACACGGGTTTTACCTAGTATAATTATATCATACATATAAATCAAGGCTCATGGTCTCTCAAAATTCTGGGTTGGGAGAAATTGTAGCTCTAATATATTTTTAATGTAATTTTTT
Organism: Nemophila menziesii; assembly: GCA_029959085.1. Lineage (NCBI taxonomy): Eukaryota > Viridiplantae > Streptophyta > Magnoliopsida > Boraginales > Hydrophyllaceae > Nemophila > Nemophila menziesii. Next base: position 23,054,104 of record JARWIR010000016.1, on the reverse strand, counting down.
TTCTAAATATGTTTCTTGATTTTCTTCTATATTTTGAAAATATATGCTTGATTTCTTTAAGAAATCCTTACTCGGACCTTACTTAAAAAATAAGTGCTAAAATTTTAAAAATATTTGACATATTAGAATTGGTTATTTTTAGTTAATTATTTAAGTATAAAATAAAAATAGAATTAACTTACCAAATTAACTATTATAGTTATTATCATGTTTCGTGTCAATGTGTTTTTATTTTATTTTTGTAAAAAAAAAAAGTTGCAATAAATGATTGTATAGTTTGAAAAAATTAATTTACTCTAATATTGCTTAAATTCAAACCCAAAACCTCCATTTAGAAGGATAATGTTGTAAGGCGGGGTAAATTTATTGTTTTCGTAAACACAACAATCTTAATTATTTTAAATAATTTATTAAAAAATAGATGCGTGTGGTACCAAAGAAATCACGTTGGGATATATAGCCTGGTTATGAAAATGGTAACATGGTTACCAAGTTTTTAAAGTTAAACTAATTATCTTTGTGAAAAATGAACATTAAATGTCACGCGTCAATAATATATCTGCCACTTATTGGGCTAAAAATAGGTTCGCGTGTCATTTGACACCCACTTTAGAGTGAAATACCAATGGTTGCGAGATAGATAGTTGGCCTAGTACTCCGCAGAGACCAAAAAGTCCTGGGATCGAATCTCATTGGAGTCAAAATGACTCCGAGCCCAAAGTGGCTCTCTCGTGTATTAAAAAAAAAATACCAACGGTTGCTCAATTTTGAAAACTTAGATGATGTGTTTTTCTTTCTCATAATCCAGTTACCTAATGTTCCAATGTAAACTGAACACTTTTTTTAAATGTGGCCCCCTTCGCTCGAGGCCCCTACGTGACCTCCTAGTTAGCCTAGGGACAAAGTCGAGCATGTACTCATCACTCGAGGAAGTCATGAATTACCATCAACCATTTTAGGATCCTTTTTTCATCGGAAAAAACATTAAATTAAAATAAAGGAATGTTATAGGAGTTCAACCAATCCCAAATAGGTTACCTTAAACGTCCCAGTAATAGATGAAATCGAGGATATAGATCGATGACCAATTATTTGAGAACAAATTATATCTAAAATTCCTACCCAATGTTAATAAAAGGTTTATAGGCAATAAACTCTTTAATTTTTTCGCTGATGAATCTAGCAAATTGTTACTGTTCACCATAAGAGAACTCGAAGAGACTTGGAAAAGAGAAGAAAATTTTTGGAAAACCAGATCTAGAAATCTCTGGCTTAATAAAGGAGAAAAAAATACAAAGTACTATCATGCTTGTACTAAAGAAAGAAGAAAAAGAAATAACATTACCAACATCACCAATGATGGAGGTACTTGGTTAGATAACAAAATTGATATCAACAATGAAATTTTGAGTTACTTTAATAATATATTCACTTCTGTGGGTAAAAGGGATTACAAAAGCACTATTGATATTATATCTTCTAAGATTGATACTATATCTGCTAATAATCTAAATAAACCCATCAATGAGGAGGAAGTTAAAAAAGCCACATGGGAACTTGGACCTAACAAGGCCCCAGGACCAGATGGCTATAACGGAAATTTCTTTAGACATTACTGGGAAATAATTAAACTTGATCTTATGAGAGTTATTAATAACTTCTGGAACAATAAAGGGGATTTAGCTGATATTAATCAAACTACAATCACCCTCATACCAAAAATTAGTAAACCTACTAATATAAAACACTACAGACCTATCAGCTGCTCTAATTTTATTTATAAAATCATAGCTAGAATTTTGGTCAATAGACTACAACCTTATATGAATTCACTGGTAGGGGAAAACCAAAGTGCTTTTATGCCAAATAGAGTAATTCAAGAAAATACTATGATTGCTCATGAACTAATAACACATATCAAAAGAAGGAAAACAACCAAAAAATATATGGTTGTTATTAAAGCTGATATTCAAAAAGCCTATGAGTTTATAGAATGGGACTTTTTACAAGATCTCTTGATTAAAATGGGTTTCAATAAAGATTGGATAAGAAAATTAATGCTTTGCATATCCTCTGTAACATACTCTATTATTATTAATGGAGAAAGTCACCAACTTAAAAATCCTACTAGAGGCATTAGACAAGGTGACCCACTTTCACCCTTGATCTTTTGTCTAATCTCTCAAACCCTAAATGACCTAGTTAGGGATAAAAAAGAAAAAGAATTAATACAAGGTATCAAAATAGGAAACAACTGTCCTGAAATCACTCATCTCCTTTTTGCTGATGACAGCCTATTTTTTCTTAAAGCTGATAATGTTGAGATACAATCTTTTATGGATATTATGAACATTTATAAAAATGGAACTGGTCTCTGTCTAAATCTCAATAAATGTGGGGTTATTTTTAGCCCTAATACACCAACATTTCTCCAAAATGTAATGGCAGCTAGATTGAATATGAAAAAAACAAATAACCTTGGAAATTACCTAGGCATTCCAACAGAATGGAGTAGATCAAAATCAAAAGACCTTCAATTTCTAATTGATAGGGTTCTACAAAGATTGGAAAATTGGAAAACCTTATTCCTTTCAGAGGGAGGAAAAGAAGTTCTCATTAAAGCCATCATCCAAAGCCTACCAAATTATATGATGTCTAATTTTATCTTTCCTAAAAATATAATAAATCAAATACACTCTATCATTGCACAATTTTGGTGGGGTGACAAAGGAAAAAAAAGAATACATTGGGCTAAATGGGATCTTTTAACCATATCCAAGTTTGAAGGAGGTCTTGGTTTTAGGGACCTTCACCTAATGAACAAAGCATTACTAGGCAAACAAGCTTGGAATATTGCTAATAAAAAAGAATCCTTACTATATAAGCTATTAAAAGGAAAATATTTCCACAAGTGTGAATTCCTTGAAGCCAAACTAGGAAGCTCTCCTTCGTGGGGTTGGAGAAGTATCCTGATAGGTAGAGCAACCTTTGATAAAAATATAAAGTGGAATATTGGAAATGGTGCCAATATTAATTTACATAAACATAGGTGGATTAATAATATCAACAATATTATTAAACCAAATGACCTTTCTATAACAAGAGTTAATCAACTCATAACAAGGGATAAAACTTGGAATGTTAATCTTATAAGACAAATTTATAATAGAGAAATTAGTGATAAAATTGAAAGAATGTTTATACCTAATATGGATTGTGAGGATCTCCTTTGCATTGATTTTTGCAAAAATGGGAATTATACAGTTAAAGAAGCTTATCATTTACTTAAAAATGAGGAAATCCAAAAAGATATTATTAAAAATCAAAATATACCAACAATCTCTATCACTAGAGGTAAAGAGCTTTGGGACCTAATTTGGAAAATGGAAACCCCAACCAAAATTAGAAACTTCATGTGGAGAGCAATAAGAAACCTACTACCCACTGAAGAAAATCTTTTTAACAAAAAATGTAGTGTCACAAACATATGCAAATTATGTAACAATAATATCGAAACAGTTGAACATATGTTGTTTAGATGCCCTTGGGCTAAAAGTGTATGGTTTACTAGTCCACTGAATATCAAAACTGATAATGATAGCACAAATAGAATAGATCAATGGCTTTTAAATTATATACAACAAGTAACCTCTACTTTTGACAAAAAAGATAGAATTTTAGAACTTATTTGCACAATTACTTGGCAAATTTGGAAAGATAGAAACAAATTTATCTATAACAGTAAAAAATGTGACCCTCTAATCACTATTAAAAACTCTATAGAAGCATGGAAAGAATATTTTAGAATATCAAACCCTAATGATACTAATTTCATGGATAAGATTAATGGGCTTGATAACACCAACCAAATCACAAACCAAATTATTAGTAATAATACCAATACTAATAATAAATTTAAAGATAAATGGAAGAAACCACCACCTAATAAATTTACAATAAACTGTGATGCTGCTTTCTCGGACAAAGGATCAGCTATTGCATGTTTAGTTAGAGACTCTAATGGTGAACTTGTAACAGGTAAAAGTTGGAAAATCGAGGCGGAGTCAGTACTAGAAGCAGAGACCATTGGGATTCTTAAAGCAACCGAGTTGGCTTTAGACTATCCCGTTGGAAGCGTGATTATTGAAAATGACGCGGCGAAGATCATGAAGCCCCTTTCTTCAAGAAATATTATTCCGAGTCATTCAATTAAAAACATTATTTGTAATATTTATTTTTTGGCGGAACAATCGCACCCTTCTTTTACTCTTATTCGTAGGAGTAGAAATGCTGCTGCTGACTGGGTTGCCAAACAAGAGCTTCTAAGCAATTTGTTTGACAATTGGGATGTTTCCATCCCTCCTCAGTTAGCATTTATCCTTAATGTTGACAAGGACCCTATAGGGGTAGGATGATTTTGTAACCTATTATCTTTATCTATATAATCGCTTTGAACAAAAAAAAAAAAAATCTTCTGGGCGGGTCCGACCTAAAAGGATTGAAAATGCCTTATTAGCTAAAGCAATTTTTATGACTCTTTGTCTCTTTCTAACTATAAAATTATGCCTCGTCGAAAATAGAATATTATCTTGCATGGCTTTCCCAAATAATTGGGTCGGATATTATGTCATGATTTAATATTAGCTTTAGTAATCCCTTATATCATGCATTGCGCTAATAGTTTGCTATGTTTTGATTTTTCTTTTTCTGTTTTTTTCGTGTAGCAGTCCCCTCGATATTCTTTTACTTATAGTTTGTCACTTTGGTGTTGAATTATCAAAATAGATGTTCAATGTCTAGTACCGTCAGAAAATTCGGTTTTTTTGGATATATTTCACATAAAACAGGGACTAATGGTGCAACTAATATATATGTAGAAAATGAAGAAGAAAACGATACCCCAATTGAGCAAGTGAGGCTAACAGTGTTACCTACAGATGATCCATTACTCCCTGCTCTAACCTTCAGGACATGGTTTTTAGGCATATTATCATGTGCTCTTCTTGCTTTTGTAAACCAATTCTTCTCGTATCGCCAAAACAGTCTCGCCCTTACTTCAGTAACAGCACAGATTGTTACTCTACCCCTGGGAAAATTAATGGCAGCAACTCTTCCTACAAAGGAATTCAAAATCCTAAACTGGACTTTTTCATTAAATCCAGGGCCTTTTAATCTTAAAGAACATGTCTTGATCACCATATTTGCTAGCTGTGGTGCTGGTGGTGCTGATGCTGTCGCTATTGTCACCATTGTTAGAACTTTCTATCATCGCAATATTCACGCTCTTGCAGGCCTCTTGCTTGCTATAACCACTCAAGTAAGCATATTGTATTTTTCTATCAACACTGTATTTGCATTTATCATGAACAATATTTTGTAATTTGTAATCTGTTCTCTATGATTTCCCAATAGGACACATTGTCCAAAAAACCGAACCATTTCTTGTTATAATGATGGTCACTGAGTTTAGTACAAGCCATGATGGTCAATTTGATGTTTTGTTTTCAGATGCTTGGCTATGGTTGGGCTGGTCTATTTAGAAAAATCCTTGTGGACTCCCCGTACATGTGGTGGCCTGAAAATCTGGTACAAGTTTCGTTATTCAGAGCATTACACGACACTGATAAAAGACCAAAGGGAGGATTAACGAGACTACAATTCTTTCTCGTGGTGCTCATATCAAGTTTCGGTTACTACATAGTCCCAGCCTATTTAATGCCCTCCATTTCAGCTATTTCAGTGGTTTGTTTAATCTGGACCAACTCAGTTGTGGCTCAGCAGATAGGTTCAGGTGTATACGGAATGGGTCTTGGATCGTTCGCTTTAGATTGGAATTCAGTAGTTTCTTTTATCGGTAATCCGATTGCTACACCTGCTTTCGCTATTTGTAATACTCTAATCGGGTTTGTGTTAATCCTGTACGTGATGCAACCTTTAGCATATTGGTTAAACGTGTACAATGCTCAGAACTTTCCCTTCTTCTCGGCTCATACTTTTGATGCACATGGACAACCTTTTAACATTAGTCGTATCCTCAACGAGGAAACATTTGACTTAAATGTCTCGGCTTATGATAGTTATAGCAAGCTTCATTTGAGTGTCTTCTTTGCCTTCACATATGGACTTGGATTCGCGACCCTTACTGCTACTATTTCACACGTCACGCTCTTCCATGGAAAGTAAGTTTCTATATGTTAACAACTTAGTCCCTTATCTTGAGAAAGTAACATTTTATCCCCTTGTCTGTCTCAGAACAATATGGGAAATGTGGAGTAAAACAACGAAAGTTTTGAAAGGAAACGTGGGAGATGTACACACGAGGATAATGAAGAAAAACTACGATACAGTTCCGGATTGGTGGTTCTATACAATCTTGATTCTAGTGGTTGCTCTTTCGTTATTCACTTGTGAAGGTTTTGGAAAACAGCTTCAACTTCCATGGTGGGGACTTTTATTATCTTGTGCAATGGCCTTCTTTTTCACTTTACCTGTCGGTGTTATACAAGCTACAACAAACACGGTAAACAAACATGAAAATTTCATTTTATTAATAGCATAAGATATTTAATATATTATGAATTATATATTTATGCAGCATGTGAAGTTGAATATCATCACGGAGATGGTGATCGGATTCTTATACCCTGGAAAACCTCTTGCAAATGTGACTTTCAAGACATACGGTTACATTAGTATTTCCCAAGCCCTCACTTTTCTTAGCGATTTTAAGCTTGGTCACTACATGAAGATCCCCCCTAAATCCATGTTCTTTGTTCAGGTACAAAAACTATTTTAATCCCTCATTATTTATCAAAACCATACGATTTCTTATTCATGTGTACTTGCTTGCTTGCTCAGTTGGTGGGAACGTTTATTTCTTCCTCGGTCTGTTTCAGCACTACATGGTCGCTACTTTCTTCAATTGACCATTTCTGCGACAGGTCTAAACTACCGGCAGGAAGTCCATGGACATGCCCTCGAGATGAAGTATTCTACAATGCTTCAATCATATGGGGAGTGGTGGGACCCATGAGAATGTTCACGAGTCAAGGAGTCTACGGAATGTTGAATTGGTTCTTCCTTGTGGGCCTATTAGCACCTATTCCCGTTTGGTTTATATCGCGTAAATTTCCAAACAAGAAATGGATTAAGTTGGTGCATATTCCCCTCATACTTGGAGCTACATCTAGTATGCCCCCCGGAAGATCTGTGAACTATATAATGTGGGGAATTGTGGGACTATTTTTCAACGTGTATATTTACCGAAAGTATAAGATTTGGTGGGCGAGACATGCTTATGTTTTGGGTGCTGCGCTTAATGCTGGGATTGCTTTCATGGGGGTTTTGCTTTTCTTCACGCTTCAGACATATGATGTGAATGGTCCTGCTTGGTGGGGATTACAAGGTGATGATCATTGTTCGTTGGCTACTTGTCCTACAGCACCTGGGGTTAAGGTTAAAGGGTGTCCTGTTTTCTGATCTACTTTACTTTACAATGTGAATATTATGATTTGTGTGGTTTTTCCGTAGAGTATATACCTGGTTACCCTGGTTTACGGTTATTGTCAACCCGAATTATACATTTTAGGATTTATTTTTTAGAATTCTAACCCTATTTTTATTTTGTTAATCTAAATGGATTGACAAACACGGGTTAAAATTAGGTTTAATTAGTATGTGTTTAAAAAATGGGACTATTCTATTTTTATGCCAAGTACCATAATCCTTTCAAAATTAGGCTAAGCAAATAATTGTCTATCTTTTGACTAAAATCTCTGGCAACTTACAAGTAAACAAGTAATAAGTCAATTTATTCTATGCTTATGCCACATCCCACAATAATAGTTAAACCAAATCCAGAAGGTAAAGATAAATATACATAATCCAATTTCAAACTTTTTATTTTTGCTTGTTAAACCAAATATAGACTTGGTTTTTTCTTCTTCTTCATTTTTTTGTTTGAAGGTTTTGTCTTTGAAGTTAAAATAATAAGTATTTTTACCATCCTTTTGTTCATTAACCTTAAATAATCGTTCCACTATTTTTGAAATTTTCTCCCTGGTTGTGGAATCAATTTTGCTCCACATATCATAATCTCCCCGTCTTTCATAAACTCTGACTGTTATTTCGTAACATAAAATAGCCTGCACCAAATTTTCTTCTTGCTCGTACTTTTGCTCGTACTCTTTGGCAATTTCCTGCGATAAATCAATATTATTTTCGTCAGCTTTTTTCATTTACAGCATTGTATCCATTATACAACTTTTTTAAGAGTAAATTAAGATACCGAGTAAGCTTTGGCAATCTCGAAAATTTGATAAGTGTGCTGCAATGAATAAATTAATATTATTTTAGTTGTTTTTTCATTTACCATACCCATTATTCAACTTCTTTAAAAGTAAATTAAAATACCTGGAAAACTATCTTGTTCTTAAAGAAATCGGAAATGTCCTCCTACAATAAAGTAATAATAATTTCATTTACCATCATTGTATTCATTATACAACTTCTTAAGAGTAAATTAAAATACCGAGTAAACTCCTGTAATACGGAAAAAATCATAATGCATAAGGATTTGTACAGCTTCTTTCACGCAAGATACTGCCTCTACAAATCACCAGTTTTCCAATAAAAGTTAATTCCATAGTATAGACAAATTCTACTACTATAACAGAAAATTAATGTGCATAAATAACAGAAAATTCCAAATGGTAAAGCTAAAATTAATCAACTTAAATATCAATTAGCAATCAAGTAATATCTCACCTTCAATATTTATCGATGTGCTATACGCATATGCAGCCTTAATATAATAGTTGGCAGCAAAAATTGGATAGTGAGGTGAGTAAGGTCCATCTCTTATTTTCAAGTAACACTCTGATAATTTAACATAAGTTGCTCCAAGATGATCCCCTGATAAACGAAGCTATACAATCAATAACTAGCATCACATCCAGATAACGTTTAAAAAATTTCTAAGCGTCAAATTTGTTCTCAATCGTCTAGGAAAAGAAAATAAAAACTACAATATAATGCAGAATTTATTTTTCAAAAAAATAGAATTTGGCTAGGAGTTACATGATTTGGCTTTGTCGAAGTTTTCAGCGGCTTTTTTGAAGGAATTCACAGCTTTTAAGTAAGGAGGGATGCCAAAAGACTCGACCTGAAGCTTCTTCTCGGGTACCTTAACCAATCGTTCTCCTTCAAGCTGAAACTTTGATAGTTGTGTTTTGATAAGATCTTCCATATTTTTGTTTCTTTCTTCTTTGCTTCAAACTGGAAATTTGTGAGTGATATGAGTGATTTTTTTTTATGTATATATAGTTGTTGTATAAGGTATATATTTAAGGTACACAAGTATATTGATATATCTAATAACTAGGAGCACGTAGGAATAATATATATTGTATTTATGACAGCTTATATTTATAATTATGATCTAAATTTGTGAAAAACATAAAAATAATTTCATGTTTTTGCTAATACAAAAATTCAGTTGCACTTTGTTAGTCCCCCGTCATGATATATAAATCTACACCAAATAAGAGAAGGTGTGCTTATTCGCAAGTGTATGAGCGTTGACAAGTAACAAAATGTGATAAGTATAAAAAAAATGAGTATACTATCCAAAATCATACCACTCAAATACTACCCAATGACGTGGCGTGAATTAGTTGATAATAAATTGTTTACGATTTATACCCAACAAAGGAAAAACCCAACACGCAAGGATTGGTTAATGAAGTTAGATGACAGAAATGAATGTTTCTCAAATAAAGGAAAACCCAATAAAATACAACCTAGAAAAATTAGCACGACAGAAATATCTTAAAATAAATAGAATTCTTTGTCCACTTCAAATGGCATTTACCATAAAATTTTCTGCGAAATAAAAGATTAAGATCATTACATCATTCTCAAAATGAAAAATGGTAGCTATTAGTAATTCTCATAAGATCCTCTCTTTTACTAGTTGCTCCGAAATCTTAGCAAACACCATTACAATTAAACAAACAAGCAAGTCCAAGATTCACTTGAATAGCTCAGAGTTTAGCCAATCCCTACCAAACAAAATGTATTAGCTAGAAATTACAAGCATAAAGATTAAAGATTAGTGAAGAAAAAAGAGAATAGAGAGTTTATACTTGCTAATGTCATCAAGGTGATCATCAAAATCCACAATATCCTTTGATTTATCGGATGAAATGAAATCTAAAAGGACTACATTTGCAGATGGGTCCTTAAGGTTTAGCCTAATCCCTCCATCTGATCCTGCTACTTTCCAACTCCTAGAAGCATCTTTCGTGTAAAGCTGGTGTACAAAAAGTACAAAAAACCCATTGTGTTATAATTATGCAAAATTACAATATTACACTTGTTTTTTAGTTTGATTTTAAGAAACCCCTACATAATCAAGCTTCAAAAAGCTAATTTAACACAAAATAAATTGAAATTCATAGAGTAAAATCCCACCTGCATTACAGGGCTCCTCTCTTTCGACTTTGATAAAGCTCCAAGTTTCTTATTATCCAACTGCAAAATAACAAAAAAAAAAAAATCAATTTTCAACATAATATAATTTGAAAATTTGAAAGAGCAATTTCTAATGAATTGTGTAAGCATAAGCTTATCCTGATATTTAAGAGTCGATTGCATTATTTGTCCCTGTGTTATGCGAAATAGCTATATATATACCCCTTATTAAGGACCAATGGAACAACACTGGTATATATGGCTATTTAAAATTCATATTCCCATATCATATACCATACAATGGAAACTTGATTTAGTTTCATTAATCAAATTAATAAAATGTGAGAGAAAAATGAAGGCGAAAACTCACCAAAAGCAAAGCAGCTTGAGGAAAATATCGACTAATGTGATCTGCAATATTCTTAGCAACATTACCAAGCTCCAATTCATCTAACCTTTCATTTGCGTGGAAGTAACCAACTATACTCAACCCTTTATCTGCATAATACTCTTCAATCTATGCAAATCAACAAAAAATATTCACAAAATTAAAACTTTGACTAGAAAGGGTAAATTGCACAATTGGTCACCGTGTTATTCCAAAAATAGAACTTGTGGAGAGGAATATAGTTAACAATTTTGCAAAACACAGGGACCAATTGTGCAATTAGCCACAATTGAAATTGTAAGAGAAGTTGTTGAGCGAAGAAGGTTACCATGATGAGCGAGATTTCGAGGGGAGGGAGAAGTCCGATCTGGGAGTGGAATAGGGGTACGGATTCAACGATCTCAACATTATCGTTACCGGAGACACGGCCGAGGAGGACGGCGTTGACAGCGGAGGTTTTGTGTTTTAGGGAGTGCAAGACCAGCTTTATGTAAGCGTTTTGGTGGATCTCGTAAACTGACTCGCCGCCCATGACTCAGTGAGTTAGAGCGTAAAGAGGGTAGATAGTACAGCAATGGCGTGGCGGCGAACACGAGGACTGTCAGCAGAGAGTGTTGGTGTGTTTTTGTGTGTGTGAGAAGTTGGGATTTTCGTAGGGATAGTTTTTTTAGTCAAAAGGCTTATTATCGTAGGGATAGTTGACCCAAAATTACAAGGATTAGCAATATTTAAAATATCCCCAATGTTCGGAAAAATGCAAAATGACCTTTACAATTTCGCAAAACAAACTCTTTAGTTGCGATAAAGTTGCATATTTACCTCATCCAATCTTTTTTTAAGGTTTTTTTTTTTTTTTACAAGTTGAAGGATAGTTACATATTACAATATTTAGACGGAAACTGATAAGAACTAATAACAGAGAAGTCCTTCCATTCCGATAAGCTCACATTCCTTCTCGTGCATTTTGCTACGGCATCAACAATTGTATTATGCTCCCTGCGTATATATGAAATTTTCCAAGGTGGAAACAAATTAATCCATCCTCTAATCTTTTCAACGATTGGATTAAGACTCCAATGCAGTTTGCCTTGATTTTTAATACCTTGAATAAGCTCAAGGTTGTCAGAGTAGAACGAACTACTCTGAATGCCGATTGATCCTGCCGATCTAAGGGCCAGTAAAAGTGCCCAAGCTTCCCCCTGCAGTACATTCTTAATCCTGCATCTTACCATCTTTCTTTGAGTAATGATACCTTGTGAGTTAACACTGATAGATGCAATAGCTGCTGGCTCGCTCTCAGAAGTAAAGGATGCGTCATTGAACCATATCATATCAGCCTGATCGTTAATAGCCGGGTTCTCATTACTATTGTTATTATTTCCCTTTTCGATTGTTGATTGCTTTCTTCCCTTCTTTTCGGTCCTTGCTTCAAAAATCCTTGCAATAGTATCTTTTGTATTTTGGGTAATATTTATTATCGACCATTCTTTATTTTCAAAAAACCCATTCATCCTTTCTTTCCAAATATTCCAAGCTGTGATCATAATTGTTGCAGTGACCCTTCTTTTGTCCCCTCCATTCTCTGTAAAGTTTGAGATTATTTTTAGGAACCATTCTGAAAAGGACTCGTTCATTTGTTCATCGATTTTAATTTGAAGTGAAGATTCTGCCCATGCCTGGAGACTAAAGGGGCATTTGAGTATGATATGATCAGTACTTTCCATCTGCATTTTGCACCATTCACATGTGTTATCCTCTTTACATTTCATTTTCTTTAAATTCTGTTTTGATGGTATAATGTCTTTACATATTCTCCAACAAAAGTTCCTCACTTTCGATGGTACGTTTGCGTGCCAGATAGTGTTCCATAACTTCGTGTTATTAGTATATATTAATAATAATAATAGTAATAATAATAATAGCTTTTTGTTCATATTAGATTTTTTTTTGGATTACATACTAAACAGAGCCCATCATGGCTGAAATCAGCCAATCCCAAGTCGAGAAAAATAAGGTAACAACAAAGAATGCCCCTTTTCCCACATGGTCTTCTATCTAGCATTATCGCAGTTTGACTGGCCAGGCCGTTAAGACGACAGAAAAATATGCTTGAACTGCACGTCTCCATGCAATTCAGCAATCTACCCAATTTGCATTGCATACTGCCTGACACGCCACCACGTTGCTGACATCGACCTAATACCTTGAATGATGTCAAGGTTTTCTGAATAATAATAATTTTGTTTCTCGAATCATCCTGACATGTCCTATCGGCTTTAACCAAAGCTCTTGTTTTGCCTTTCGCCGCCGAGTCCACCACGATTGACTTTGAATGATGTGTCACTGACCTGGTCTGGTATCCACATGTACTATCCCAATTCCACTAGGTTTAGCTTGATTCTCAAAGGAGACGTCACATTTGATGATAGTGGTTGTGTCCCCTGCAAGTTCAGCTTTTGTCCACACAAGGTCAACTTATTGAGTTCATTCTCAACGCTGTTTCTAGGTAGATCACCCCAGTCATTGCCAAATAGATCCTTCATCCCAGAATTTACTGCTCTAATGATGTTGTCAGGGTCCAGATGTGTGTTCTCATGAATAACCTTCATTTTTTATTTTCAGATATTCCATAACATGAGCAAGATATAAGTTGTCACCATTCTTTTGTCCCATATCGACTTCTCAACCCCGATTTAAACTTTGCTAATCCACTCTCCTAGGTCACCATAATGTTATCATCGATCGTAATTTGGAGAGCAGAGCCTGCCCGGGACTGCTTGCAAACTGAACAAGAAAGTAGTAAATGAGTAATAGTTTCCACTTGTACTTCACACCAGTAGTACTAGTTGTTCAATGTCTCATTTTAAGGTTCTTTCTGATAGGCAAATTATTCTTGCAAGCTTTCCAAACAAAAATATAGACTTTATTCGGTATGTTTGTTTTCCACATCATACTCCGGACGGTGGGGTTATTCTGTTCATCTTGCGCTAAAGATTGCGCACACTCGGATATCGCTCTCTCTCAAAGTCAACGTATGATAACGTGATTAATTTATGTATTCTCCAAAGCACATATGAGTCCACGTGAAAGTATCTTGATCCTGCCGACAAAGGATTGGTATTCGCTCAAGTTTGATGTGGACCGGTTTTGGAAAGATCATATCTAACGTCTCCACATCCCATTTGTCTTCTCCTTACTTCATGAGTTAATTAACTGTCTGAAAGTTGGTCATCGTTGGTTTGTCGTGAATACATTCTGACTTCAACCATTGATATTCCCATATATTTGTACTCTCACCACTCTTAATTTGGATGATTCTTTCCTGGACTAGCAGGTCCCGCGGTTTTAATTCTTTTCAAATCTCTAAAACTCATCCTTCATATGACCTTTGAGAGTGTAATTTTTTCCCAAGCTAGTCAATGGATCTGACGCCTTTCAAAGGAATTCTACCAGAAGTTGGCAATCATAGATGTCAGTTTCCTACAGAAAGTGATCAGGAAATAAAAGATGTACATAGCATAAGCCGGTATTACATGTAGGACTGCTTTAATTAGAATTTCCTTCCCTTCTTATAAGAGGAGTTTGTCCATCCATTCATGTGCTTTGGAATTGACCTTATTCGTTATCCATGTCAGTTTTTCAATCTTTGTCTGTCTATGACAAAGTGGGATCCCTAAATATATCCCCAAGTCGTTTGTTTCTATGATTTGAAGAAAATCAACGGTATATTTTCTTTTTCTGATGTTATCCAGGGTATCTTTGCTAAATAAATTTGATGAATTAGAAAAATTGACCCGCTGCCCCAATCTAGAGTAGTATGTTCCAATACATTTTTGAAATTCAAACATCTCATGTCCTTTTAGTGTTAGAAAAAATAAAGAGTCTTCAACAAAAAGAAGGTGAGAGATCATCCAGTTACGGGTAATCTGATTCCCTTTGATAGATTTACGTGCACCTTATTCTCGATAAGTTTGATGAGGAATCTGTCATAAGGAGGAATAACAAAGGAGACAAATGGCCCCTTGTCTGATGCCTCTACTAGGCACAAAGTTGGGCAGCCGTTCCACATTCAGGTTAATTTGAAAATAAATCGTTGAAATATAATTCTTAATTCAACCGATCCAAACCTGATTGAAACCAAGTTTTTTGAGCATAAGTATAATAAAAATCCATCTAACCCAGTCATAAGCTTTCGCCATGTCAAGTTTAACCCGCGCCAAGTGATGTTGACGCTTCTTTTTCCTTTTCATATAAAAAGAGATTTCATGTGCGATAATGATCTTGTCTTGGATCGCCCTCCACTTAATAATTGTTGATTGAGTTTGAGTTGTTATACTATCCATGAGTCCCTACAGCCTGTTAGCTAAAATATTTAATGATCTTATACCTAAAGTTTACACATGAAATGGGTCCGTAATCCCTCACTCCTTCTTGAGTATCTCGTATAGGTACCAATGCTATCAGTTTTTCATTGAGGGATTCCAAAGATATATTATTATTAAAGAAATATCTAACCATCAATAGAACATCATCTTTTATTATGTCTCGGTATTCTTGATAGAGTTTGTCGTTTAGTTCATCTGGCCTAGGAGCTTTACCAGGTCCCATATCAAACACTGCTTTCTTAACCTTCTCTACATCTGGAATACGACTGAGCATAACGTTCATGTCATCAGTCGCTTTCGGAATAATAAATTTTACCGCCTCCTGCATATCGAATCCTTCTCGCCAGCAAATAGATCCCTGTGAAAAGTTAGATTTAATAGCTTTATCAGAATTCATCCAAGTCCTTTCACGGTCCTTAGTAATCAAGATTTTGTTTTGATTTCTTCTGTGGGTAGTAATCACAAAGAAGTATTTTGTATTTTTATTGCCAAAGTCAATCCAGTTTTGCCTTGCCCTGTCGGTCCAGTATTTTTCTTCTCTACTCCAGAGGATGCGCAGTTGTACATGAATAATGACCTCCTCATCCTGAGATCTCAATGAATAGGAAGTGTTGTTGAGTCTGGTCAAAACATTCTCTAGATCCTTGATACGCACTTTGTTGTTTAGGAATGTGTGCTTGCTCTAAACCTTCAGTGTCGCTGAAGTCTCGTCACGTTTTTTCAGAAAATAAAGAAGATAATCTTCTTCTCCTAGGGACCCCAAGCCTCATATATCACTGTCTTGCAATCTTGGTGATCCACCCTAAGTGTTTCAAATTTAAAAAATCTTTCAGATTTTGTGATTTGTCCATTAATGAAAAGTATCAGCGGTGAGTGGCCAGATCCAATAGCTGGGAGTACATAGACCACCGCATTTGGAAACTTAGCGCTCTAATACGTACTAGCAAAATCACGATCAATCTTTGTTTTGACTAGTTCATTTTCCATTCTTTGATTGTACCGGGTGTAAAAATTCATGTGAACTTCCATAAGTTAGATGCAATAAAAGTATTAAACCTAAGAATGTGTTGAGGATAAGCAGGGATGCGACATCATAATTTTACCTCCCCGATGCGCAAGTCGCTGGTCACTATCCCAGGTGGTCAACCCTCCAGAAACTATAGCAGCCAAGCTGTGCTCCACCTGATTGCCGTCAAGGTGTGGATCTTTTCCGCTTCCAACTCGATCTAAAAAAGCTGCGGCGAAGGTAAGGTCAACTAAAGTAAATAATTGCGGACCTATTTCTTCACATGTAATGTTGCTCGACCTAACATCAGCTTCATCCCCGAACCAACAGAAGAATTGATACCATGCCCTGTACCATCCAAAAACATATAAACAGTATCATCAGCCCCTAAACAATTCATTATTACACTTTGGTCCCAATCTCTCAAAGAAGCAATTTCACCCACTGAACTGTAAGTTGCCCATCCATTCGAAAAGGAGCTAACAATCTCACCATTTACCAAAGTCGTGCGCTCCATAGTGCTTTCCAAATCTGAACAAAAACCCACCTCTATATGACCCATCTGATTACCACTTCCAATCCCATTACGCCCACCAGCCCACCTCTACTGACCTCCATAGCCTCCTGTTGACCAACATTTCCACATCCCTTCTTTTATTTCTATCTTTACGGGAGAAGTCCCAACTAACTCTCCGTCAACTAGCTCTTGTTTGTCCGTATTAAAAGAACTCACACCAAGCTATGATCATAGAGTCGATCACTACATGTTGCAGCGGAACATCACCTTTGTCAATCGTTGTAGTAGCTTGTGTACTAAAATCTAACAAAATCAAATTTATAGTCAATAAAGTAAAAATTATCCTAAAAAGAAAAGGCAAATTAATTTATTTTATGTATGACATGAACGGTCTAACAAAGTAGGTTGCATGAATTAAAAAAATAATTGGGACCCCTTTTAGTAACAAGATAATTTTTTTGGCAACTAAATATTTTTTAATGGAAAAATTATTATATACATTAACACCCTAACATTATTATAAAGTAAAAAGTATCATTTTTGTTATAAACTAGGATAATATAAACTGAAAAGATGGAAAAATATGCAGAGAGTTTTCTTATTCTTTTTCAAGTGTCTAAAGTACAAAGGGATGAAGGTCATATATTTATAGGAGATATATGACCCTTCATTTCATACAATAAGTTATACCCATAAAAAAGAGTTGGGAAAAGACTAGAAAATCAAAGGACATCCACTAATAATAATAATAACAAAATATATTATTTACAATACTCCCCCTTGGATGTCCATTACTTATGAAATATGCCTCATTAAAACCTTGCCAAGAAAAACCCTGTGGGATAAAGACTTGGTCGAAGGAAAAAAAGTACATATGCATAGGTTATGTTCAAATACTGCCTCGTTAAAACCTTGCAAAGAAAAACCCAGTGGGATAAAAACTTGGTCGAAGGAAAAAGAGTACATTGTCTTGTTCATACTCCCAAGAGATCTCTGAGCTGTCGCATTCCAATATTGTGGACCAATTTTCTAAAAGTTGTGGTTGGCAATGATTTCATAAATAAATCTGCAAGATTGTTACATGATTGAATCTGTCAAATGTCGATATCCCCATTCTTCTGTAACTCGTGTGTGTAGAAAAACTTTGGTGAAATATGTATTGTTCGGTCGCCTTTGATGTATCCATTTTGACTTTGTGTGATACAGGCAGCATTATCCTCATACACTATCATCGGTATATTCCTTTTATTACCTACCACAGATGGTGTTCAACACTAGATTCTCTAGGGTTGAATATGACAACTTTTGCTTAATATGAGGTTTGATTTGAACTATTCAGAATAGCGGGGACTACTAGAAAAATGGTGTGGAGAGTGGAGGCATGAAGATAATTAACCGTGTCTTGAAAATTTCAGTGGGGTGAGTTATTTAATTTTCTTGTGATTGGTGAGGAATATTAGCTTCAGGCTCCAAACTAGCACAAAATCCTTCTTTAGTCAATAAAAAACTGTGGAACCTCGAACCTTGTGCGGGGAAGAAAAGTTGTGTCTGAAAAGAAGAGTGTAATGTTGAACAACCCGAACTGAGCTCTCTAACCATGGCGTCACTTATCTGAGACAAAGCTCCTTCGCAACTCAAGGTGGTTCGGACCATTCCTAGCGGACCTGGACCTTATCGGTCCGGTCCGGTCCGTTACTAATATTCATGGAGGCGAGAACCGGACCAATAAGAGGACCGCCTAAACCGGATCCGGTTCCGGTTCAGGTCCGGTTCTTAGCGGTTCTATGGTGGTTTTTTTTAAATGGGTTTTGGGTTGGGTTTAATGGGTTAAGGGTGTTATGTTTAATTGGGTTGGGTTTAATTGGTGGATGGGTTGGGATGAAATGGTAAGGGGGTGGGCTAATGGGCTAAAACAAAGTGGGCTAAAAGCCTAAAGAACTAAATTAAACCAATGAAATATTATTAAAAAAAAAAACTTATCGGGCCGGTTCCGGTCCAGTCCGGTCCGGTTCCCAATATTTTAAAAAAAGTGAAGAACCGGTCCGGTAGCTTGTGGACCGGTCCGGTCCGGTTCCGTGCCTGCATTGACTTTCAGTCCGGTCTGGTTCTCGCGTTCCGGTCCGGTCTCCTTGATTCGCACAACCATGGTTTTCTGTTGTTTCTGGACCACGCTTCAAATATAGGAGGAGCGCTTTTCTGTTGTTTTTGGCCCAAAGCTCAGGTTTAAATCCGCTTAAGTTAGAAATTTAAGTCTCTTGTTCCTTTTGGATTTTGAATAGAAGTATAAATACAATGAGAAGAGTTTCATCAGGAGACTACCTCTAATAATTGGTAATTGTTAGAAAGTTAGAAACCTATTATCATCAAGAGACCACCTCCATCGTAAACTTTCAATATATATATATATGACTTCTTTTTCACTATTTATTTCATTACAAATCCATACGAAAATTACCTCTTAATTTCAATCCTTTCTTCCCCTCAAAAAACTTTTTTGCAATTTGTTCAAACATGCCAAACTTGAAACTTCCTAGTTTTCTCAAGAAGATTTGTAGTAAAGATGATGTTCATGAGTACACAATGTTGAAGAAAGATAAAGATAATCACAAACCGATTCGGAAAGGGTTTTTCCCAGTTTATGTTGGTGAAGAGAATAAGCAGTACGTGATTCCAATTAAATATCGATCACGTGCGCCGTTTCTAGCCCTGCTTACAAAATATGATGAGATCCTTCCAGCGAAGAAGCCGATTATTTTGCGTAATTGTTCTACTGCTGTCTTCGATAGTGTTCTTAATGAAGTCATGGATGAAATTAATTTCGAGAAAGAAACAAAATTAACTTTAAAGAACGTCATATCTTTGTTGATAATGGATTGTCGAGTAAGGGGTTGTTTTTATTGATCGAAGTTAATTGTGTAAGTTTTGGATGGAAATTTTTTTCCAAAAAGAATATGTTGTCTTGGTCTATTTTTGAAATCAGACAAACAAATCGGATATTAAGAGAGGTGTAATATCAGTGGTTACTTAGGGTTTATGGCTTTATGCTGATGTTTTGTTTTTTCTTCTTATGTTTATAAATTCTTTATTCTTATGTTTATAAATTCTTTATATTGATACATTGGGCATATCTTGCTCATGAAACATGAATCACTTTAATAAATCGCTAAAGACCATATTCTTTCCATAGGTTCTTTTCCTAATTATTGAAAATAATCCAATTAAAATAATTATTTTTAAAAATATATACTGATACTAATAAGGTTTTTCAACAAAACCAACCATCTCGAAATTATCTTTGCAATTAATAAAAAACACATTTTTAGATTTTAATTAAATTAAAAAACGTACGTAAAACTACTACTACATTTGCTTCGTCACTAGAAATTTGTAACTAAAGATATTATTTTCGACGAAACGCAATCTTTTGCCGCTAATGGCTTAGCGTTATTGGCGACGAAAGAAGTCGTCGCTAATGACTCTTTTCTCCGCGACGAATAATTTCGTCGATATCTAACTACTTTAGCTACGACCAAGTTTCGTAGCTATTACGTTGTTCGTGGCGACAAGGCTTATTTGTTGCTATTTGCTGAAATCATTAGCAACGACTTCGTAGTATCTCCTGCGACGAAATTTTAGTCGCTATCCTTTTTTTTTTCAAATTTCAAATTTTCGATTTCTCATTAATTTTTATATAATTTTAATTTTAATTTTAATTTGTATTTGTATTTGAATTTAATTTGAATTTATAATTCTATTTTTATTTTAATATTTATACAAATACTAAATAATTTAATTAAAAACATCAAATAGTAATAAATAACAATACTTAAATAAAAAAGCAATATTTAATTAAAATAAAATTCAAGAATTCGATCATATTAAAGTGAAACCCGGAAAATATAGTCAATCAGTCAAAATAACCAAAAAAAATTCAACATAAACACAAATCAAACTACGGATCATCCAACCGAGGGGAATCCTCACTGATATCCTCTTTATCTTCTCTCGGTTCTTCTCTCGCTCCAGGGGGGTTGGGGTTGAGTCCTTGTTGGACCCTCATGCTATTCAACGCCTCCATAGCGGTATCTAGAATGTTCATCTGCTAACGACCCCGAGTAGTGCTAGCTATGGAGGCAGTCGATGAAGGAGTAGGATCGATAGGAGGAAGACCTTGAGCTGCGCAAAACTCGTTCATAGCTGTCATCAAAATATTAAGTCTCTCGTTCTGCCTTAGCCAAAAGATCCGGCTCGTAAGTATGGGCTTTCTTGTGGACCATTCCAACACCGGATACCTAAGCTGTCTTCAATGGGCCCATCCCTTCCTCAACTGCTTCATTGAAGGCGTCTATTTGTTCTTTAAAGGGGGGCACTTCTGTAGAGGGAGTCTCGGATACCCTCCTCTTTAGCTTTTCCTTATAAATTTCATGTTAGATGACAATAAAAAGTCTATATTAATTAATTAAAGTAAAAGGCATCCAAAAAAGGAAACCTTTCCGAATAAGGGAACTTTTATTTTAGAACCTTTCCAAAAATGGGAACTTTCTTAAAACGGAAAGTTTCCTAAAATGGAAACTTCATTATTTTAGAAACTTTCAAAAAAAGTACTAATAAATTAAAAAAAAGGTTACAAGTTTAAAAAAAAATACTCACATCACACTTTTGGTATTTCGGGTTCCTCCACTCATCTTTTTCCGAGTCGTAGCCCATGTACTCGAACCCCCCCCCCCCAAATTTAGAATCTCCCTCTCTTCCTGTGTAGCCTCGTAATAATAATTCAACGGCTTCTTCGTCTTTACCCTTTTTCTTCCAGTTGGACTCACGAGGACATGTTTTCTTCATCGCCTTGCCCCCAAAATCCTTGTGTTTACCGGGAAACACAATGGGCAACCCATTTAACTGTGTTTGAATATCGACCGGACTATGTTTCCTCAATGGGGCCCTATTACCGGTACTCGGGTACACAACTTTGTCTTTTCTAAATCGGTGTCAGGGAGGTAACAACGTCTATGATCAAAATAAACCACCCTTTTCTTCACCTTCAATGACGGAGTAGAATCCACGCATTCTGGGCAAGCCAATAACCTTGACCCTACCACCGCGAAGTGTATGACCGAGCGGAGTAATCACTGGTCGTGGACAACAAACAAACCTTCATTGTAAACTCTTGCTTGGTATGAGTATCATACGTAAGGATCCTTGATTCCCACAACATCTCCAACTCATCTACAACAAGGCGGAGAAAGACATCCATGTCCTTACCGGGAGAACGAGGACCCAGAATCAACAAACAAAGCTGAAATGTGGTATCCTTTCATGAATTTCAAAGAACTCATCACTGTAGATCCAGGATATAATTCGGTCTCCGACTCCTCAAACAAAGCTTCGAAACTGCCAAGACTTGTTTAATGTGCGTCTCTCATCTCGGTATCACCCGAATGACCACCAACATGGTAACTGGGTCTCAAATCGTCATACACATTAAACATTTCATTTTCTATATTTGGCACGGGTTCTTCGGGAATTACTAATTTCTCACCGTGTTTTGTCCAATCCTCATAAGTGGACAAAATCATGTACTGTAGAAGGTGACCCCTAACCGTTTGGGTTTGACATCGACGATTATTCAAGCATTTAGTACATGGGTAAAACATCCATTCATTAAAACCATATTGATTTTCAACAAAACCAATAAAATCTGTCACACCAAAAATATATTCTTTCGTAACAAGATCGGTCGCTTTGATTCAACTCTTAACAAGACCCAGAGTCATCTTTTAATAACACTTTTATATAACTAAGCAACTACATAAATATGAAAATAAAATAAATAATTATTACAATCCAATTAATAAATAAATTGAAATTTACGACCGAAATGAATAAAAGAATTTAAATTACAAATCATTGAAAGAATTAATATTACAAACAATTAAATAGATAAATAATTTCATATAACTAATTAATTAATACAACTTTATAAGAAAAAAATATAAATAAATGAACATATGCATGATTTACAACATAATAATCATAAATTAAATCATAAAAGAAGTATTTACTAACTTAATCACATTTTAACCAATGTAATCGTAAATTTATTAACAATCATAATCAAAAAAATCAAATTGTAAAAAGTTTAAATTTTATTGAAAATGCCTTGAATTGGATGGGAAGATTGAAGATTGACCATGCTCCACCTTGAATATTGACCCGGTAATGGTGTAACAATTATTTATTAACCTAATCAATTATTAAATCATGTAATTCACCATTATATTCAACAAAATCAAAATTTAAAATGTTTGAATATATTGGAAAATACCTTGATTTGCTTGGAAAAATGAAGATTGACCTTGAATATGGACCCAAGAATGATGTTAGATGATTTGGAGAAACAATTGTTAAAGATTTGGGCAAATAGGAGTTAGGATTTTGAGAGAAAGTGGGAGAAAAAAATATTGGTGTGGTATTTTCTGGTTTAAAAAAAATGCTTTCTTTTTTATTTTACGTTTTCTGTTAGCGACAAAAAATTTCGTCGCTAGTTATATAAAATTTTGCCGCAATAAAGAGTAAAAACGACGACATTTTCCGTCGCTAGTACTTAAGAACTTTAGCGACGAAATGTGTTAAAAAATAATCATAAATAAAATGAGATATTTGCGAAGAAACGAGAAATCTTTACCGACGAATTTTGTTCGTCGCTAACAATGAAGATTTCTAGCGACGAAATTTTAAACCTCTACCGACCAACGCGTGTCGTCGCTAACAATGAAGATTTCTAGCGACGGAGTTTTAATCCTTTACCGATGAACGTGTGCTGTCGCTACCAAAAAACATTTCTTCCGACGAATTTTTTCGCCGTTAACCATTTTTCGTCGCTATTATATTTAGAGAAGAAACGCGTGTCGCCGCTAAAAAATTCGTCCTTAAAGAGAAGATTTGTAGTAGTGAACAAATGACGTTTCATATTATACATAATACACATTACCACATTTTGCCTTTTAGGCGTCCAATCTTTTGGAGACCAACGTGAGTTGTCGCTCGAACATACAATTCGCAACCACCTTTGGTCGCCAGAAGAAGTGTTGAAATAAAAAAAAAGTTATAGTATATTCGGCCTCAAGTTGTAGGGAAATTCTTTTAAGAAAATTATGTTTACCGACCATATTTGAATAATTAGACAAATTCTTTACTAGGAAGAAGAACAAGTGGTGGGTAAAAATAAGAAGACGAACAAGGGGAGGTCGGAGGAATACGAAAAAGCTGATGTAAGTTTTTTTATTATTAAATTAATAATTATATTTTTAATCTTAAATCAAATTTAATATTTTTTATTGTTTAATATGTAACAGAAATTGCTCAAGGATGCCATGAAGGAGTAGGTGACTCAGAGTCAATCTGAGTCAAACGACGGTCAAGGCATGACTCAAAAAGAGCAAGTCGACTACGTGAGGAACACCTCGAAAAAGGCTATCGGGTCGCCAAAGAGGGGCTGGACACCAGGCATTGGTCGACCGTAAAAGGCAAAGAAGAGTGCTTCGACTACTCTGTTAGCCTCACCTTGTTTTTATTCCCGTTTTAATATTCGACAAATCATCATTTAAACTAAAATTCACTTTGGTATCACTTTAAATGTTTTCCAAAACCCCTCACTAGATTAGTTGTGTTCTTACCCTTTAACTTTAGCTTAAAATTCAAAAGAGCAGCTCCGCGGTACACCGGACAAATCATGCGGTACACCGCAGAACCACGGACCAGAAGCACGGTGCATTGGATAGCCCGTCAGTAAGCTCTTAAATCTGCACGGTACACCGGACCTAAGCGCGGTACACCGGACCAAGGCACGGACCAGAGGCGCGGTGCACAGGATAGCCCGTCAGTAAGCATCAAGAATCTGCGCGGTGCACCGGACCAATCCTGCGGTACACCGCAAGAGAGGGTTTCCTGCAACATTACAAGAGGACAAAGCTTATATCCGTTGGAGATAAAATAGATCCGTTAGAAAGAAGCCTTGTGACCGTTGGACCATATTTTCAGCTATAAAATGAAGCTCATTCAAGACACAACTCAAGCCTTCCATCTACCAATCTTGAGAGCAATTAATTCTATCATTCAAGGAGGTTTCAAAGGAGCATTCAAGTCATATTTATTGTGAAGCTACTTAGTTCTTATCTACTCATTGAGGAGTTTAGTTACAAAGCTTTTATAAGCACCCCTAAACACTTTTCCCCTTTCCTCTTAGTTCTTGTAATAGATTAAGAGAGTAGTGTGAGCATAAGTTTATGCTTGGTTCCTTGTGTTGGTGATAACACAAGTGTATTTCCTTCAAAGGGTTTTTGAAGTGGTTGTAAGGGTTTGTATCTCACCCGGTTAAGAGTTACGAAGATTAGTTGAATCTTGCAAATCCTAAGGAGGCTTCCTTAGGTAGTGGATGTAGGGAAACCGAACCACTATACATCGTTGTGTATCGTATTCTATCTCTACACTCTTTACATTTCCGTACTCTACATGCTTGATAAAATGCCTACTTGAATAGTTTGATAATATTGTCCTTTAGGATTATCTAGTTTTATACTATTTAGTTTGCTAATACAATAGGATTCAAATTAGCTTTTAATTTTATTTGCTTGAAATAAAATTAGCCGATTAATTTCTATTGTCCTATTCAACCCCCCCTTCTAGGACGCATATAGTATATCAATTGGTATCAGAGCCTAGCTCTATTGTACTTAATCGTTTCTAGAGTTAATACGATATGGATTCTAATCAACCGGAAGGTTCATGTTCTACTAGACCTCCGCTTTTTGTATGAAAAGACTACTTTGGGTGGAAAAAGAAAATGGAGATTCACGTCAAAGGAATTGATTACTTTTTGTGGCTTGCTATCAAGAAGGGTCCTTATATTCCTTATGTTACGGGTAGTACTACGGAGGTGAAAAATGAAGATGATTACAATGATCAAGACATAGCGAAACTCACCAAAAACAACAAAGCTATGAACATCCTCATTAATGGACTAAGTGTCACGGAATACGCTAGAGTTAGTGAATGCAATTCCGCTCATGAAATGTGGCAACTCTTGGAGCTATCATATCAAGGAACGGAAGATATCAAAGAAACTAAGATTGGTCTCTTTATCACTAAGTATGAGCTATTTCGTATGGAGCCCGATGAAGCCTTAAATGCCATGCATCAAAGATTTTCTAATATTGTCAACACTTTGAAGACTCTTGGTCAAGAGTACACCAACAAAGAACAATGCCGAAAAATCTTATTTGCTCTTCCAAGGAAATACAAATCAAAAATCAACTCTATAAGAGACACTAAAGATCTTTCAAAAATGACGGTTCATGAACTCATTTGCAACCTCATGACGGAAGAGCTTGTGCTTGAAGAAGAAAAGATAAGAGATGATGAGGAGAAGAAGATTAAGAAATCTATTGCCTTCCATGCCATGAGTTCCAAGTTAAAAGAACGAAAAGAAAGGAAGGAAAGTGAAGAAGATAACTCACATGAAGAAGAAACTAGTGAAGATGAAGGAGTGGCTATGTTAGCAAGAGATATGAAAAAATTCATGAGATACAAACGCTTTGCTAAGAAAGGAAGTTCTTCCTCACCGTACAAGAAGAATGATAGAGCTATCAAACAAGATGAACCCACTTGCTTTCATTGCAAGAAAGTTGGTCACATCAAAACCTATTGTCCTCTTCTTCAAAAGGAAAAACCTAAGAGAGCAATGCATGCTAATATCACTTGGGATACTCAAAATTCGGAGGAAGAAGAAAGTGATAATGAAAATGTCAATCTTGTTGCCTTTATGGGAGAACTTGAGAATGATGAAGATGCTTCGTCGGATGATGATACCGGTACTACTCACTTTGCCTTTATGGCAAATCATGATGAGGTAACTCCTAAATCTAAACTCTCTTTAACTAATGATGATGCTAGTGAACAAGACATTCATGAGGCATTTGATTCTCTTTATAATGATTTTTTAAATTCTATTGAAACAAACAAAGTGTTAACAAAAGATTTAGAATTTGAGAAAAATAGAACTAAAGAGGTTTTGAAAGCTTTGGAAGATTGTCAAAATCTTTGTGATGAATGTATAGATGAAAATGAAAAACTTCATCTTATTGAGAAAAATCTTTTGGGAGAAAAAGCTTTATTAGAGAAAAAGATTATTGATCAAAATGCTATTATTTTAAAATTTACTAGTGGGCAAGAAAACTTGGATTTGATTTTAGGTTCTCAAAGAATGGCTTGTGAAAAAAGTGGTGTTGGATATGATCCATTCACTCATCAAAAACCTTTGAAAAATGTCTTTGTAAAATCAAAAATTTCAAATGCAATTCCATCCTCTTCAAAATCGTCTATCACTTGCACCTATTGTGAAAAACTTGGTCATGATGCATCTCATTGTTACTATCGTAAATTATTGGATTTGGGATCTCTTGTGCCAATTTGGAAAAGGCCTACATGGGTCTTAAAAAGGAAATCCACTAACCCTCATGGACCCAATCCAAATTGGGTACCTAAAGCTTAAATTATTTTTGTTTGTAGGGATTGAGCATCAAGAAGCAAAATATATGGCTACTTGATAGTGGATGCTCAAGATACATGACCGGAAATCCATCATTATTTACAAATTTATATAAAACAAAAGGTGATAGAGTTACTTTTGCCGATAACACTAAGAAACGCGTTTTGGGTAAAGGTAACATTGGTAATATGAACTCTTTACTTATCTCTAATGTGTTACTTGTTGAGGGTCTCTCATTTAACTTTATTAGTATAAGTCAACTTTGTGATGTTGGTTTTAGTGTTAAATTTGAAGCATCTAGATGTGTTGTTTTCAAAAATGATGAGTTAGATACTATGTTTATTGCTAAAAGATCGGATAATGTTTTTGTTGTTGATCTTGAGAGTCTTATGTGTAAACATATTAAATGCTTATCCGTGGTAAATGATAGTTGGCTTTGGCATAGACGTTTAGGACATGCTAGCATGGATTTAATTTCAAAATTATCTAGAAAAAATCTTGTTGTTGGTTTGCCTATTTACAAATTTGATAAAGATAAGTTATGTGATGCATGTCAACTTGGTAAACAACATCGTTCATCTTTTAAATCCATTAATAAGGTCATCACCGTTAGGCCACTTCAATTATTGCATATGGACCTTTTTGGTCCCGTTGATGTCACTAGTCTAGGAGGATCTAGATATGTCTTTGTTGTTGTTGATGATTACACTAGATTCACATGGGTGATGTTCCTTGCTTTAAAAAGTGATGCCTTCAATGAATTTGCAAAACTTTGTAGAAAGGTGCAAAATGAGAAAGGCTACTCTATTACATGCATTCGTAGTGATAATGGTAGTGAATATGTGAATTCTCCTTTTGTGCATTTTTGTGATGAATTTGGGATTGAGCATAATTTTTCGGCCCCTAGAACTCCCCAACAAAATGGGGTAGTGGAAAGGAAAAACCGAACTCTACAAGAAATGGCTAGAACAATGCTAAAAGAACATAGCTTGCCTACATACTTTTGGGGTGAAGCCGTTCATACGGCTTGTTATGTGTTAAATAGAGTTCTAATTAGACCCCTTATTAAGAAAACCCCTTATGAGCTTTGGAATGGTAGACCACCAACCATTGCTTATTTTCGTGTTTTTGGGTGCAAATGTTTTATCTTAAACACTAGGGACTATTTGGGAAAATTTGATGCTAAATCGGATGAAGGTATTTTTCTTGGTTATTCCACTAAGGGAAAAGCCTATCGCATTTTCAACAAACGTACTCGTACTATTGAGGAATCTATGCATGTTGACTTTGATGAGACAAATCCTTTTAATATCAAGAAAGTAGTAGATGTTGAATTACATGAAGATGCTCCACAAGATAAATCCTTAGAATCTCCTACTCAAGAAATAAAATCTCATGATGAATCTCCTAAGGAAAATGATCAAATACCAAATGAAGCTAGTACGGATTTACCAAAGTGTTGGAAACATATCAAAGATCACCCAAGTGAATTAATTCTAGGTGATCCAAAAGAAGGTGTTATCACTCGCTCTCGTATTATTGCTCTATGTGCTCATCAAGCGTTCTTATCTCAAATTGAGCCCAAGAATATTAAAGAAGCATTGTTAGATGATCATTGGATTAACGCTATGCATGAGGAATTAAATCAATTTGAGCGTAGTAAAGTTTGGACATTAATGGAGAAACCAATTGGCCCTACTATCATTGGCACTAAGTGGATATTTCGCAACAAGCTAGATGACACCGGTATAATCACTAGAAATAAAGCAAGGTTAGTTGCTCAAGGATACAATCAAGAAGAAGGTATTGATTTCGATGAAACTTTTGCTCCCGTAGCTAGACTTGAATCTATTCGTATGCTACTTGCTTTTGCTTGTTATATGAATTTTAAACTTTGCCAAATGGATGTCAAAAGTGCTTTTTTAAATGGTTTTATAGACGAGGAAGTTTTTGTTAAACAACCTCCGGGTTTTGAGGATCCAAAATTTCCAAATCATGTTTTTAAACTTTCAAAGGCTTTATATGGTTTAAAACAAGCACCTCGTGCTTGGTATGAACGATTAAGCAAATTTTTATTAGATGATGGTTTTAAAAGAGGAAATATTGACTCCACTTTATTTATAAAAAGGTCTTCAAAAGATATCCTTCTTGTTCAAATTTATGTGGATGATATTATATTTGGTGCTACTAATGAAAATCTTTGTGAGAATTTTTCTAAAAGCATGCATAAGGAATTTGAGATGAGCATGATGGGAGAATTAAATTACTTTCTTGGACTTCAAATTAAGCAAATGAAAGATGGCATCTTTGTCAATCAAGCCAAATATACAAAAGAATTGATCAAAAAGTTTGGACTTGAAGATGCAAAGGAAATTGGAACTCCAATGAGCACATCCACAAAATTAGACAAAGATGAAGATGGTAAGAATGTTGATGAGAAACTATATCGAGGTATGATCGGTAGCTTACTTTATTTAACCGCTTCTAGACCCGATATTATGTTCCCCGTGTGTCTTTGTGCTAGATTTCAATCCTCTCCTAAATAATCCCACCTTAGTGCCGTTAAGCGTATTTTTAGGTATTTGAAAGGAACCCTTAGTCCAGGACTTTGGTACCCTAGATTTACCTCTTTTGAGCTAATAGGTTATTCGGATGCCGATTATGCCGGTTGTAGACTTGATAGGAAGAGTACTAGTGGTAGTTGCCAATTCTTAGGTCAATCCCTTGTTTCTTGGTCTAGTAGAAAACAAAATAGTGTTGCTTTATCCACGGCCGAAGCCGAATATGTTGCGGCCGGAAATTGTGTGACTCAAATTCTTTGGATGAAACAAACCTTACTAGATTTTGGCCTAGAGTATGATCGTGTTCCCATTCGTTGTGATAACACTAGTGCTATCAATCTTACCAAAAATCCTATTCAACACTCTAGAACGAAACACATAGAAATCCGCCATCATTTTATCCGTGATCACACTCAAAAAGGGGATATTGTACTTGAATTTGTCACTTCGGAAAATCAATTAGCCGATATCTTTACTAAACCTTTACCCCAAGATCTTTTTGAGAAAATTCGGTATGAGATTGGCATGCAAATTCTCTAACCCTCTCTTCTTACATTTTTTTGGTGCTTTTTGTGTATATTCTCTTGTTGCTAATATTTTCTTGATGTGATAGGATCTTTGAAGCTTCTAATTGTTATCCATTTATTCCTTTTGCTCTTGTTCTTCCTTCAAAATGTGTTTTTTGACCCCTTAAAATTTTTCAAAAATCATATCACTTGTTCTTTTTGTTGTTGACAAAGGGGGAGAAATTTTAGTTAAACTTTTTCAAATGCATTTTGTGAGGAGGGGTTTTTATAAAAACTCTAGTGACTAGGTTGAGGGGGAGTTTTTGATCAAAACTTAATCTTAGGCATATTCAAAAGTTTATGATTTGTCAAACATCAAAAAGGGGGAGATTGTTAGCCTCACCTTGTTTTTATTCCCGTTTTAATATTCGACAAATCATCATTTAAACTAAAATTCACTTTGGTATCACTTTAAATGTTTTCCAAAACCCCTCACTAGATTAGTTGTGTTCTTACCCTTTAACTTTAGCTTAAAATTCAAAAGAGCAGCTCCGCGGTACACCGGACAAATCATGCGGTACACCGCACAACCACGGACCAGAAGCACGGTGCATTGGATAGCCCGTCAGTAAGCTCTTAAATCTGCACGGTACACCGGACCTAAGCGCGGTACACCGGACCAAGGCACGGACCAGAGGCGCGGTGCACAGGATAGCCCGTCAGTAAGCATCAAGAATCTGCGCGGTGCACCGGACCATTCCTGCGGTACACCGCAAGAGAGGGTTTCCTGCAACATTACAAGAGGACAAAGCTTATATCCGTTGGAGATAAAATAGATCCGTTAGAAAGAAGCCTTGTGACCGTTGGACCATATTTTCAGCTATAAAATGAAGCTCATTCAAGACACAACTCAAGCCTTCCATCTACCAATCTTAAGAGCAATTAATTCTATCATTCAAGGAGGTTTCAAAGGAGCATTCAAGTCATATTTATTGTGAAGCTACTTAGTTCTTATCTACTCATTGAGGAGTTTAGTTACAAAGCTTTTATAAGCACCCCTAAACACTTTTCCCCTTTCCTCTTAGTTCTTGTAATAGATTAAGAGAGTAGGGTGAGCATAAGTTTATGCTTGGTTCCTTGTGTTGGTGATAACACAAGTGTATTTCCTTCAAAGGGTTTTTGAAGTGGTTGTAAGGGTTTGTATCTCACCCGGTTAAGAGTTACGAAGATTAGTTGAATCTTGCAAATCCTAAGGAGGCTTCCTTAGGTAGTGGATGTAGGGAAACCGAACCACTATACATCGTTGTGTATCGTATTCTATCTCTACACTCTTTACATTTCCGCACTCTACATGCTTGATAAAATGCCTACTTGAATAGTTTGATAATATTGTCCTTTAGGATTATCTAGTTTTATACTATTTAGTTTGCTAATACAATAGGATTCAAATTAGCTTTTAATTTTATTTGCTTGAAATAAAATTAGCCGATTAATTTCTATTGTCCTATTCAACCCCCCTTCTAGGACGCATATAGTATATCATACTCCAGCCCAGGTAGAGCAGCATGCGGAGATGATGGCGGCAATGAATGAGCTCCGATTAGCCAACGGTCTTCCACAGTTCCCCCACCCTGAAGTACCTTCTACCAGCACCGAGCCTCCTGTTTATTCCCAGGCTGTTGTGACTGATGCCATCTTGTGGATTAACGAGTTGAGGGCACAGAAAGGAGCGCCCCCTTCCAGGCTATGAATGCGGACCCCACTCCTCCTACCGGTGATGAAGATGTGGAAGAAAATGGTGATGATGATAGTGATGAAGATGAAGACGAGTCCGAGATTGAAGACGATGTTTATAGCCGGATAGGACTCTAGTGATTGTTGGTATTTATCTATTTTATCTATCGGTTATGTATTAAGACTTTTACTTTATTTTGGTTTGGTTTGACTTTTGTTGACTTTGACTTTATCTTGACTTGGTTTGACTTATGTTGACTTTGGTTGAATTTTATATTTTAATTAATTATTTTGAATTATTAATTGTATTTTAAATTATTAATTGTATTTTTAATTATTAATTGTATTTTTAATTATTAATTGTATTTAAAAAAATGAAAAAAATATGATTTTCGAATTATTTTTAATTGCAGTATTGCAATTAAAAATAATTCAGAATCATATTTTTTTATTTTTTAAAAAAAATAATCAATAGCGACTAAATGTTGTCGAGATTGACTACAAGACGTAGAAGCTAAGTAGAAGGCCAATAACGACTACCTTGTAGTCATTAATAAGTCTTTCTAATAACAACTACAAAGTAGTTGCAGGTAATAAGATTAATAGCGACTACAATGTAGTCGCTAATAAAACCTACCATCTAACGAATACAAAGTAGTCGCTAATAAGACGACAACCTCTAACGACTACTTTTTGATACGTAGTCGTTAGGTTTTACTTCTAACGACTAGTTTCTAGCGACTAAGTTTTAGCGACTACTTGTAGTCGTTAGATCCCTGTTCCTAGATCTAGAGACTACTTACCGACATATTAGCGACTACTCGTGTAGTCGCTAGAAGCCTTGTGCGGCTTAGTGTTGTCCTTCTACGATTTCTCCTTTCCGTTTCCCTTCTTGCTTTAAGAAGACTTAGGAACAAGCGAGTGGTCAAAGTAGAACAAAAGATCTAAAACAATAGAATGATTAGTTTCAAATTGTTACAATATATCAAGGGTCCAACGAAGTACAAATGGAGGTAGACCTGCAGGAAAACAAGCATAACAATAAGGACCTATATGTAATGGCGAATCTAGGAATAAAACTGAGATTAGTCTTGACATACAAAGGGATTTAAGGAATGATAACCCCTATTTTTCGTATTTTATAAACATATGACATGAAACAAAGAGTACAGTGAATAATAACCCAATAAAATAATAAATTATTAAAAAAAAAAGTAAAAATTTCATTCTATAACATCTATATCAAAAAAAAATATGAATGTGGATATAATAATTATCGAAGAATAATTAAATAAAAATAAGTATAAAATCTAAACTTTTGATTAAAAAAAATTATCTAATCATCCTAAGTTTGTAGCTTTTTACTATTAATAATTATAAATAATAAATAAAATTAAGATTTTGAAAGAATAAAAAGATTAATAATTGGTTATTAAACTTTGTATTAGAATTTGAAACTAGTAAATAAGTTAGTTTTTCTCTTAAATTTGAAGGTGGGCTTTAATGTGACTTCGCCACTACGGAAATTTGTAATAAAACATTTACAAAAAATTCTAACGATCTACTTTGATTACCATTGAACAAGTTTGATTCGAAATGAATAGAGAGATGTTTTGAGCTTCAGTTGTGCTCGTTATACAAACCCTAGAAAAATCTTATGCAAATTAAATATATATATATATATATATGAGTATATGTATGCATAAATAAGGGCAGTGAAAGTGAGATTTTATTTTGTATTAAAGGAGATGGTCGAAAGGGTAGAGAGTTTCAGTTGACTGGTTTGAAAATCTTGGCGGTTGTTTCGATATGGAAAGAGTGAAAAGAAATAAGGTGAAGTATAAGCATTAAGCTAATTATCAAATGACTGTCTTTTTTATTTTTTTTTGGTGTTTACATTTATTTTTAATAAATTCCAAGTCATTTTTTCTGACATGACAAAATTGACCATGTGGGGTTGAGGTAGAGATGATGTGGCGCCAGGTGTCCTTACTAACGATCAACTAGCATAAAAAAAACCAACGGTATCTCAAAAACTCAAAGATAAGGGTTATTTGATTTCATTCATAAGACAGAGTCGGAGGTGCAACGGTGATTAGGGCGGGAAGTATGGTCGGACGACGACCATGGTGGGATGGAATAGTGGTTGAGGTGGTCACAGAAATGGAGCGACAAAACTCTGGCAATGGGGTGGCGAGGAAGCTACGGCTAGTGGACTCATAGATCCAGGATATACTTCGTGGTGGACGGTTTCTTTTGTTGTAGGAGGAGTAAAATGAGTTGCGACATGCCTTATAAAATGTCACATACCCTTGACCGACCGTCATAGCGCTTGCTAAAAAGGTGTAACGGTCGCGGGAGGTAGGGATTTAAAACGCTGTATAGGGAAAGCCAGCAGGCGGAAAATGAAGGACACTAAAAAATTCGCATACCTCTATCAACCACTATGACGATCGGTAAATATAATATTAAAAAAATCACAATTTTTGTCGCCGATAAATATGTTTAACATACATTTGTGAGGATCTAAAGTTTAAATTCACACATTTCCATCGCACAGGGCGGTGAGGGTGTGTCATGTGGAGTTGGGTAAAATATTTAAAAACACTTGTTTTGCGATCTATATGTTTATAGCTTAAAAGTTAGAAGGAAAAAATAGTAAAAAATACAAATAAAGAGAAAATTTAAAACATAGCAATTAAGAAATTTTGGAAAAGGTAACATATAAAAAAGATAAATATTTTACATTGATATTGTAAAATGTGACATATTTTATGATTTTTTTCTAACTAAAAAAATCAATTGTTATAAAAGTATGGAAGAAACCCAGCTATAAAAAAATTGTACCATCAATTTTATAGATTTCTTCTTACAATAGTTGGCAAAACAATTTATTATTGATTATTGTTTCAAACCAAATGATCTCAAATCAACCATGATTTATATTCTGAAAATATTTTTTCTCAAGGACATTGATGACGTGTGTCCACAGCTTCTACTAAAAATACAAGGTTCCCGATATTTATTTTCACACAAAAAAACTAAAAACAAAGCTAGCTCTCATTACGATTTATGAGGTAAACTTCATTCTTTTGCAAACAGTTGAAAAAGTAGTAGTTTATACCCATATAAAAACACTTATGTTTTTCATATCTATAGTTTATGATTACTAAATTGGTTAAGATTTTCATCTAATATCGGATGATCCAATATATAAACCCTGATCGTTTGATATAATAACAAATTAAATACATGTCTATAGATTAGTTTATGTGATACTAAAAACATAGGACATGTATCATTATATAAATAACTAATTCAAATATTGATTCATCCAATATTGGATTGAATTTTTTTCTTAAATTATATAAAACTTTCAATTATCTCTATCCTCTTAATTTTTGAAAATTAATCTTTTTAGATTTATAATTATTTTATTTGTATAGATAATTGTTTTTTCTATAATATAGGATACCTATAATGTAATTAATTAAAAAATTTAGTATAGGGACCCATAGTGCAATTTTTTCATAGTATAGGGATCTATGTGCAATTTCCTACACAAAGACCTATAATGCAATTAAGTTGTTTTTTTCCGAATCCTGATTCCATATAATCTTGGGACCTAGCAATTGACTAATCATGATTGGTTTCGAGGCTTCTACAAGGGCTTGATTAATTAGCTAGATGTATTCCATGTGTATTACAGGTTATACCCAAGGATATGAGTGAATGAAAACTTGTAGGAGTACTTTTAAGTTTTGACATACAAAACATTGCACATTTGTAGAAGGTTGCTTCCCCGTTTAAAGTAGCGTGAATTTAAGCCTCTGATTTAGGACACAGTATTTGAAACGGGAAAATAAGATTATGTCCCCAAGTTTATGTAAATCTTCATTTGCAACAACTAATTCTTTTTGACATGGGTGGGGCAGGTGTGAAAATGATCGATATCCTTTTATTACCTACCACAGATGGTGTTCAACAGTAGATTCTCTAGGGATGAATATGACAACTTTTGCTTACTATGAGGTTTGATTTGAACTATTCAGAATAGCGGGGACTACTAGAAAAATGGTGTGGAGAGTGGAGGCATGAAGATAATTAACCGTGTCTTGAAAAATAATAGTGGGGGTGACTTATTTAATTTTCTGCTGATTGGTGAGGAATATTAGCTTCAAGGATCCAAACTAGCACAAAATCCTTCTTTAGTCAATGAAAAATTGTGGAACCTCGAACCTTGTGTGGGGAAGAAAAGTTGTGTCTGAAAAGAAGAGTGCAATGTAGAACAACCCGAACTGAACTGAGCTCTCCAACCATGGCGTCACCTATCTGAGACAAAGCTCCTTCGCAACCATGGTTTTCTGTTGTTTTTGGACCACGCTTCAAATGTAGGAGGTACGCTTTTCTGTTGTTTTTGGGCCAAAGCCCAGGTTTAAATCCGCTAAGTTAGAAATTTAAGTCTCTTATTCCTTTTGGATTTTAAATAGAAGTATAAATACAAGACTACCTCTAATAATTGGTAATTGTTAGAAAGTTAGAAACCTATTATCATCAAGAGACCACCTCCATCGTAAACTTTCAATATATATATATATGACTTCTCTTTCACTATTTATGTCATTACAAATCCATACGAAAATTACCTCTTAATTTCAATCCTTTCTTCCCCTCAAAAAATTTGTTCAAAGTTGTTCAAACATGCCAAACTTGAAACTTCCTAGTTTTCTCAAGAAGATTTGTAGTAAAGATGATGTTCATGAGTACACAATGTTGAAGAAAGATAAAGATAATCACAAACCGATTCGGAAAGGGTTTTTCCCAGTTTATGTTGGTGAAGAGAATAAGCAGTACGTGATTCCAATTAAATATCTATCACGTGCGCCGTTTCTAGCCCTGCTTACAAAATATGATGAGATCCTTCCAGCGAAGAAGCCGATTATTTTGCGTAATTGTTCTACTGCTGTCTTCGATAGTGTTCTTAATGAAGTCATGGATGAAATTAATTTCGAGAAAGAAACAAAATTAACTTTAAAGAACGTCATATCTTTGTTGATAATGGATTGTCGAGTAAGGGGTTGTTTTTATTGATCGAAGTTAATTGTGTAAGTTTTGGATGGAAATTTTTTTCCAAAAAGAATATGTTGTCTTGGTCTATTTTTGAAATCAGACAAACAAATCGGATATTAAGAGAGGTGTAATATCAGTGGTTACTTAGGGTTTATGGCTTTATGCTGATGTTTTGTTTTTTCTTCTTATGTTTATAAATTCTTTATTCTTATGTTTATAAATTCTTTATATTGATACATTGGGCATATCTTGCTCATGAAACATGAATCACTTTAATAAATCGCTAAAGACCATATTCTTTCCATAGGTTCTTTTCCTAATTATTGAAAATAATCCAATTAAAATAATTATTTTTGAAAATATATACCGATACTAATAAGGTTTTTCAACAAAACCAACAATCTCGAAATTATCTTTGCAATAAATAAAAAACACATTTTTAGATTTTAATTAAATTAAAAAACGTAGGTAAAACTACTACTACATTTGCTTCGTCACTAGAAATTTGTAACTTAAGATAATATTTTCGACGAAACGCAATCTTTTGCCGCTAATGGCTTAGCGTTATTGGCGACGAAAGAAGTCGTCGCTAATGACTCTTTTCTCCGCGACGAATAATTTCGTCGATATCTAACTACTTTAGCTACGACCAAGTTTCGTAGCTATTACGTTGTTCGTGGCGACAAGGCTTATTTGTTGCTATTTTCTGACATCTTTAGCAATGACTTCGTAGTATCTCCTGCGACGAAATTTTAGTCGCTATCCTTTTTTTTTTTAAATTTCAAATTTTCGATTTCTCATTAATTTTTATATAATTTTAATTTTAATTTTAATTTTAATTTTAATTTGTATTTGTATTTGAATTTAATTTGAATTTATAATTCTATTTTTATTTTAATATTTATACAAATACTAAATAATTTAATTAAAAACATCAAATATTAATAAATAACAATACTTAAATAAAAAAGCAATATTTAATTAAAATAAAATTCAAGCATTCGATCATATTAAAGTCAAACCCGGAAAATATAGTCAATCAGTCAAAATAACCAAAAAAAATTCAACATAAACACAAATCAAACTACGGATCATCCAACCGAGGGGAATCCTCACTGATATCCTCTTTATCTTCTCTCGATACTTCTCTCGCTCCTGGGGCGTTGGGGTTAAGTCCTTGTTGGACCCTCATGCTATTCAACGCCTCCATAGCGGTATCTAGAATGTTCATCTGCTAACGACCCCGAGTAGTGCTAGCTGTGGAGGCAGTCGATGAAGGAGTAGGATCGATAGGAGGAAGACCTTGAGCTGCGCAAAACTCGTTCATAGCTGTCATTAAAATATTAAGTCTCTCCTCGTTTCCAACACCGGATACCTAAGCCGTCTTCAATGGGCCCATCCCTTCCTCAACTGCTTCATTGAAGGCGTCTATTTGTTCTTTAAAGGGGGGGCACTTCTGTAGAGGGAGTCTCGGAAACCCTCCTCTTTAGCTTTTCCTTATAAATTTCATGTTAGATGACAATAAAAAGTCTATATTAATTAATTAAAGTAAAAGGCATCCAAAAAAGGAAACCTTTCCGAATAAGGGAACTTTTATTTTAGAACCTTTCCAAAAATGGGAACTTTCTAAAAAAGGAAAGTTTCCTAAAATGGAAACTTCATTTTTTTAGAAACTTTCAAAAAAAGTACTAATAAATTAAAAAAAAGGTTACAAGTTTAAAAAAATACTCACATCACACTTTTGGTATTTCGGGTTCCTCCACTCATCTTTTTCCGAGTCGTAGCCCATGTACTCGAACCCCCCCCCCCCAAATTTAGAATCTCCCTCTCTTCCTGTGTAGCCTCGTAATAATAATTCAACGGCTTCTTCGTCTTTACCCTTTTTCTTCCAGTTGGACTCGCGATGACCTGTTTTCTTCATCGCCTTGCCCCCAAAATCCTTGTGTTTACCGGGAAACACAATGGGCAACCCATTTAACTGTGTTTGAATATCGGTCGGACTATGTTTCCTCAATGGGGCCATATTATCAGTACTCGGGTACACAACTTTGTCTTTTCTAAATCAGTGCCAGGGAGGTAACAACGTCTATGATCAAAATAAACCACCCTTTTCTTCACCTTCAATGACAGAGTAGAATCCATGCATTCTGGGCAAGCCAATAACCTTGACCCTACCACCGCGAAGTGTATGACCGAGCGGAGTAATCACTGGTCGTGGACAACAAACAAACCTTCATTGTAAACTCTTGCTTGGTATGAGTATCATACGTAAGGATCCTTGATTCCCACAACATCTCCAACTCATCTACAACAAGGCGGAGAAAGACATCCATGTCCTTACCGGGAGAACGAGGACCCAGAATCAACAAACAAAGCTGAAATGTGGTATCCTTTCATGAATTTCAAAGAACTCATCACTGTAGATCCAGGATATAATTCGGTCTCCGACTCCTCAAACAAAGCTTCGAAACTGCCAAGACTTGTTTAATGTGCGTCTCTCATCTCGGTATCACCCGAATGACCACCAACATGGTAACTGGGTCTCAAATCGTCATACACATTAAACATTTCATTTTCTATATTTGGCACGGGTTCTTCGGGAATTACTAATTTCTCACCGTGTTTTGTCCAATCCTCATAAGTGGACAAAATCATGTACTGTAGAAGGTGACCCCTAACCGTTTGGGTTTGACATCGACGATTATTCAAGCATTTAGTACATGGGTAAAACATCCATTCATTAAAACCATATTGATTTTCAACAAAACCAATAAAATCTGTCACACCAAAAATATATTCTTTCGTAACAAGATCGGTCGCTTTGATTCAACTCTTAACAAGACCCAGAGTCATCTTTTAATAACACTTTTATATAACTAAGCAACTACATAAATATGAAAATAAAATAAATAATTATTACAATCCAATTAATAAATAAATTGAAATTTACGACCGAAATGAATAAAAGAATTTAAATTACAAATCATTGAAAGAATTAATATTACAAACAATTAAATAGATAAATAATTTCATATAACTAATTAATTAATACAACTTTATAAGAAAAAAATATAAATAAATGAACATATGCATGATTTACAACATAATAATCATAAATTAAATCATAAAAGAAGTATTTACTAACTTAATCACATTTTAACCAATGTAATCGTAAATTTATTAACAATCATAATAAAAAAAAATCAAATTGTAAAAAGTTTAAATTTTATTGAAAATACCTTGAATTGGATGGGAAGATTGAAGATTGACCATGCTCCACCTTGAAGATTGACCCGGTAATGGTGTAACAATTATTTATTAACCTAATCAATTATTAAATCATGTAATTCACCACTATATTCAACAAAATCAAAATTTAAAATGTTTGAATATATTCGAAAATACCTTGATTTGCTTGGAAAAAATGAAGATTGACCTTGAATATGGACCCGAGAATGATGTTAGATGATATGGAGAAACAATTGTTAAAGATTTGGGCAAATAAGAGTTAGGATTTTGAGAGAAAGTGGGAGAAAAAAATATTGGTGTGGTATTTTCTGGTTTACAAAACATGCTTTCGTTTTTATTTTACGTTTTCTGTTAGCGACAATAAATTTCGTCGCTAGTTATATAAAATTTTGCCGCAATAAAGAGTAAAAACGACGACATTTTCCGTCGCTAGTACTTAAGAACTTTTGCGACGAAATTTTGTGTTAAAAAATAATCATAAATAAAATGAGATATTTGCGACGAAACGAGAAATCTTTACCGACGAATTTTGTTCGTCGCTAACAATGAAGATTTCTAGCGACGAAATTTTAAACCTCTACCGACCAACGCGTGTCATCGCTAACAATGAAGATTTCTAGCGACGGAGTTTTAATCCTTTACCGATGAACATGTGCTGTCGCTACCAAAAAACATTTCTTCCGACGAATTTTTTCGCCGTTAACCATTTTTCGTCGCTATTATATTTAGAGAAGAAACGCGTGTCGCCGCTAAAAAATTCGTCCTTAAAGAGCAGATTTGTAGTAGTGAACAAATGACGTTTCATATTATACATAATACACATTACCACATTTTGCCTTTCAGGCGTCCAATCTTTTGGAGACCAACGTGAGTTGTCGCTCGAACATACAATTCGTAACCACCTTTGGTCGCCAGAAGAAGTGTTGAAATAAAAAAAAGTTATAGTATATTCGGCCTCAAGTTGTAGGGAAATTCTTTTAAGAAAATTATGTTTACCGACCATATTTGAACAATTAGACAAATTCTTTACTAGGAAGAAGAACAAGTGGTGGGTAAAAATAAGAAGACGAACAAGGGGAGGTCGGAGGAATACGAAAAAGCTGAAGTAAGTTTTTTTATTATTAAATTAGTAATTATATTTTTAATCTTAAATCAAATTTAATATTTTTTATTGTTTAATATGTAACAGAAATTGCCCAAGGATGCCATGAAGGAGTAGGTGACTCAGAGTCAATCTGAGTCAAACGACGGTCAAGGCATGACTCAAAAGGAGCAAGTCGACTACGTGAGGAACACCTCGAAGAAGGCTATCGGGTCGCCAAAGAGGGGCTGGACACCAGGCATTGGTCGACCGTAAAAGGCAAAGAAGAGTGCTTCGACTACTCTAGCCCAGGTAGAGCAGCATGCGGAGATGATGGCGGCAATGTTGAGCTCCGATTAGCCAGCGGTCTTCCACAGTTCCCCCACCCTGAAGTGCCTTCTACCAGCACCGAGCCTCCTGTTTATTCCCAGGCTGTTGTGACTGATGCCATCTCGTGGATTAACGAGTTGAGGGCACAGAAATGAGCGCCCCCTTCCAGGCTATGAATGCGGACCCCACTCCTCCTACCGGTGATGAAGATGTGGAAGAAAATGGTGATGATGATAGTGATGAAGATGAAGACGAGTCCGAGAATGAAGACGATGTTTATAGCCGGATAGGACTCTAGTGATTGTTGGTATTTATCTATTTTACCTATCGGTTATGTATTAAGACTTTTACTTTATTTTGGTTTGGTTTGACTTTTGTTGACTTTGACTTTATCTTGACTTGGTTTGACTTATGTTGACTTTGATTGAATTTGGTTGAATTTTATATTTTAATTAATTATTTTGAATTATTAATTGTATTTAAAAATTATTAATTGTATTTAAAAATTATTAATTGTATTTTTAATTATTAATTGTATTTTTAATTATTAATTGTATTTAAAAAAATGAAAAAAATATGATTTTCAAATTATTTTTAATTGCTGTATTGCAATTAAAAATAATTCAGAATCATATTTTTTTATTTTTTTAAAAAAATAATCAATAGCGACTAAATGTAGTCGAGATTGACTACAAGACTTAGAAGCTAAGTAGAAGGCCAATAACGACTACCTTGTAGTCATTAATAAGTCTTTCTAATAACGACTACAAAGTAGTTGCAGGTAATAAGATTAATAGCGACTACAATGTAGTCACTAATAAAACCTACCATCTAACGAATACAAAGTAGTCGCTAATAAGACCACAACCTCTAACGACTACTTTTTGATACGTAGTCGTTAGGTTTGACTTCTAACGACTAGTTTCTAGCGACTAAGTTTTAACGACTACTTGTAGTCGTTAGATCCCTGTTCCTAGATCTAGAGACTACTTACCGACATATTAGCGACTACTCGTGTAGTCGCTAGAAGCCTTGTGCGGCTTAGTGTTGTCCTTCTACGATTTCTCCTTTCCGTTTCCCTTCTTGCTTTAAGAAGACTTAGGAACAAGCGAGTGGTCAAAGTAGAACAAAAGATCTAAAACAATAGAATGATTAGTTTCAAATTGTTACAATATATCAAAGGTCCAACGAAGTACAAATGGAGGTAGACCTGCAGGAAAACAAGCATAACTATAAGGACCTATGTGTAATGGCGAATCTAGGAATAAAACTGAGATTAGTCTTGACATACAAAGGGATTTAAGGAATGATAACCCCTATTTTTCGTATTTTATAAACATATGACATGAAACAAAGAGTACTGTGAATAATAACCCAATAAAATAATAAATTATTAAAAAAGAAAGTAAAAATTTCATTCTATAACATCTATATCAAAAAAAATTTGAATGTGGATATAATAATTATCCAAGAATAATTAAATAAAAATAAGTATAAAATCTAAACTTTTGATTAAAAAAAATTATCTAATCATCCTAAGTTTGTAGCTTTTTACTATTAATAATTATAAATAATAAATAAAATTAAGATTTTGAAAGAATAAAAAGATTAATAATTGGTTATTAAACTTTGTATTAGAATTTGAAACTAGTAAATAAGTAAGTTTTTCTCTTAATTTTGAAGGTGGGCTTTAATGTGACTTCGCCAATACGGAAATTTGTAATAAAACATTTACAAAAAATTCTAACGATCTACTTTGATTACCATTGAACAAGTTTGATTCGAAATGAATAGAGAGATGTTTTGAGCTTCAGTTGTGCTCGTTATACAAATCCTAGAAAAATCTTATGCTAATTAAATATATATATATATATATATATATATATATATATATATATATATATATATATATATATATATATGAGTATATGTATGCATAAATAAGGGCAGTGAAAGTGAGATTTTATTTTGTATTAAAGGAGATGGTCGAGAGGGTAGAGAGTTTCAGTTGACTGGTTTGAAAATCTTGGCGGTTGTTTCGATATGGAAAGAGTGAAAAGAAATAAGGTGAAGTATAAGCATTAAGCTAATTATCAAATGACTGTCTTTTTTTTTTTTTGGTGTTTACATTTATTTTAATAAATTCCAAGTCATTTTTTCTGACATGACAAAATTGACCATGTGGGGTTGAAGTAGAGATGATGTGGCGCCAGGTGTCCTTACTAACGATCAACTAGCATAAAAAAAACCAACGGTGTCTCAAAAACTCAAAGATAAGGGTTATTTGATTTCATTCATAAGACAGAGTCGGAGGTGCAACGGTGATGCTAGTAGGGCGGGGAGCATGGTCGGACGACGACCATGGTGGGATGGAAAAGTGGTAGAGGTGGTCACAGAAATGGAGCGACAAAACTCTGGCAATGGGGTGGCTAGGAAGCTACGGC
The DNA here is from genome assembly GCA_029959085.1 of Nemophila menziesii. Lineage (NCBI taxonomy): Eukaryota > Viridiplantae > Streptophyta > Magnoliopsida > Boraginales > Hydrophyllaceae > Nemophila > Nemophila menziesii. The sequence continues at coordinate 23,009,817 of JARWIR010000016.1, read as the reverse complement.
TAGTGGACTCATAGATTTCAGGATATACTTCGTGGTGGACGGTTTCTTTTGTTGTAGGAGGAGTAAAATGAGTTGCGACATGCCTTATAAAATGTCACATACCCTTGAGCGACCGTCATAGCGCTTGCTAAAAAGGTGTAACGGTCGCGGGAGGTAGGGATTTAAAACGCTGTATAGGGAAAGCCAGCAGGCGGAAAATGAAGGACACTAAAAAATTCGCATACCTCTATCAACCACTATGACGATCGGTAAAGATAATATTAAAAAAATCACAATTTTTGTCGCCGATAAATATATTTAACATACATTTGTGAGGATCTAAAGTTTAAATTCACACATTTCCATCGCACAGGGCGGTGAGGGTGTGTCATGTGGAGTTGGGTAAAATATTTAAAAATACTTGTTTTGCGATCTATATGTTTATAGCTTAAAAGTTAGAAGGAAAAAATAGTAAAAAATACAAATAAAGAGAAAATTTAAAACATAGCAATTAAGAAATTTTGGAAAAGGTAACATATAAAAAAGATAAATATTTTACATTGATATTGTAAATGTGACATATTTTATGATTTTTTTCTAACTAAAAAATTAATTGTTATAAAAGTATGGAAGAAACCCCGCTATAAAAAAATTGTACCATCAATTTTATAGATTTCTTCTTACAATAGTTGGCAAAACAATTCATTATTGATTATTGTTTCAAACCAAATGATCTCAAATCAACCATGATTTATATTCTGAAAATATTTTTTCTCAAGGACATTGATGACGTGTGTCCACATCTTCTACTAAAAATACAAGGTTCCCGATATTTATTTTCACACAAAAAAAAACTAAAAACAAAGCTAGCTCTCATTACGATTTATGAGGTAAACTTCATTCTTTTGCAAACAGTTGAAAAAGTAGTAGTTTATACCTATATAAAAACACTTATGTTTTTCAAATCTATAGTTTATGATTACTAAATTGGTTAAGACTTTCATCCAATATCGGATGATCCAATATATAAATCCTGATCGTTTGATATAATAACAAATTAAATACATGTCTATAGATTAGTTTATGTGATACTAAAAACATAGGACATGTATCATTATATAAATGACTAATTCAAATATTGATTCATCCAATATTGGATTGAATTTTTTTCTTAAATTATATAAAACTTTCAATTATCTCTATCCTCTTAATTTTTGAAAATTAATCTTTTTAGATTTATAATTATTTTATTTGTATAGATAATTGTTTTTTCTATAATATAGGATACCTATAATGTAATTAATTAAAAAATTTAGTATAGGGACCCATAGTGCAATTTTTTCATAGTATAGGGATCTATGTGCAATTTCCTACACAAAGACCTATAATGCAATTAAGTTGTTTTTTTCCGAATCCTGATTCCATATAATCTTGGGACCTAGCAATTGACTAATCATGATTGGTTTCGAGGCTTCTACAAGGGCTTGATTAATTAGCTAGATGTATTCCATGTGTATTACAGGTTATACCCAAGGATATGAGTGAATGAAAACTTGTAGGAGTACTTTTAAGTTTTGACATACAAAACATTGCACATTTGTAGAAGGTTGCTTCCCCGTTTAAAGTAGCGTGAATTTAAGCCTCTGATTTAGGACACAGTATTTGAAACGGGAAAATAAGATTATGTCCCCAAGTTTATGTAAATCTTCATTTGCAACAACTAATTCTTTTTGACATGGGTGGGGCAGGTGTGAAAATGATCGATATCCTTTTATTACCTACCACAGATGGTGTTCAACAGTAGATTCTCTAGGGATGAATATGACAACTTTTGCTTACTATGAGGTTTGATTTGAACTATTCAGAATAGCGGGGACTACTAGAAAAATGGTGTGGAGAGTGGAGGCATGAAGATAATTAACCGTGTCTTGAAAAATAATAGTGGGGGTGACTTATTTAATTTTCTGCTGATTGGTGAGGAATATTAGCTTCAAGGATCCAAACTAGCACAAAATCCTTCTTTAGTCAATGAAAAATTGTGGAACCTCGAACCTTGTGTGGGGAAGAAAAGTTGTGTCTGAAAAGAAGAGTGCAATGTAGAACAACCCGAACTGAACTGAGCTCTCCAACCATGGCGTCACCTATCTGAGACAAAGCTCCTTCGCAACCATGGTTTTCTGTTGTTTTTGGACCACGCTTCAAATGTAGGAGGTACGCTTTTCTGTTGTTTTTGGGCCAAAGCCCAGGTTTAAATCCGCTAAGTTAGAAATTTAAGTCTCTTATTCCTTTTGGATTTTAAATAGAAGTATAAATACAAGACTACCTCTAATAATTGGTAATTGTTAGAAAGTTAGAAACCTATTATCATCAAGAGACCACCTCCATCGTAAACTTTCAATATATATATATATGACTTCTCTTTCACTATTTATTTCATTACAAATCCATACGAAAATTACCTCTTAATTTCAATCCTTTCTTCCCCTCAAAAAATTTGTTCAAAGTTGTTCAAACATGCCAAACTTGAAACTTCCTAGTTTTCTCAAGAAGATTTGTAGTAAAGATGATGTTCATGAGTACACAATGTTGAAGAAAGATAAAGATAATCACAAACCGATTCGGAAAGGGTTTTTCCCAGTTTATGTTGGTGAAGAGAATAAGCAGTACGTGATTCCAATTAAATATCGATCACGTGCGCCGTTTCTAGCCCTGCTTACAAAATATGATGAGATCCTTCCAGCGAAGAAGCCGATTATTTTGCGTAATTGTTCTACTGCTGTCTTCGATAGTGTTCTTAATGAAGTCATGGATGAAATTAATTTCGAGAAAGAAACAAAATTAACTTTAAAGAACGTCATATCTTTGTTGATAATGGATTGTCGAGTAAGGGGTTGTTTTTATTGATCGAAGTTAATTGTGTAAGTTTTGGATGGAAATTTTTTTCCAAAAAGAATATGTTGTCTTGGTCTATTTTTGAAATCAGACAAACAAATCGGATATTAAGAGAGGTGTAATATCAGTGGTTACTTAGGGTTTATGGCTTTATGCTGATGTTTTGTTTTTTCTTCTTATGTTTATAAATTCTTTATTCTTATGTTTATAAATTCTTTATATTGATACATTGGGCATATCTTGCTCATGAAACATGAATCACTTTAATAAATCGCTAAAGACCATATTCTTTCCATAGGTTCTTTTCCTAATTATTGAAAATAATCCAATTAAAATAATTATTTTTGAAAATATATACCGATACTAATAAGGTTTTTCAACAAAACCAACAATCTCGAAATTATCTTTGCAATAAATAAAAAACACATTTTTAGATTTTAATTAAATTAAAAAACGTAGGTAAAACTACTACTACATTTGCTTCGTCACTAGAAATTTGTAACTTAAGATAATATTTTCGACGAAACGCAATCTTTTGCCGCTAATGGCTTAGCGTTATTGGCGACGAAAGAAGTCGTCGCTAATGACTCTTTTCTCCGCGACGAATAATTTCGTCGATATCTAACTACTTTAGCTACGACCAAGTTTCGTAGCTATTACGTTGTTCGTGGCGACAAGGCTTATTTGTTGCTATTTGCTGACATCTTTAGCAACGACTTCGTAGTATCTCCTGCGACGAAATTTTAGTCGCTATCCTTTTTTTTTCAAATTTCAAATTTTCGATTTCTCATTAAAAATTAGACATATTCTTTACTAGGAAAGAAAATTACTATGAAGTAAGAGCAAGAGCAGGGATCCTCCTTTTGATTGGCGGACTCAACTCTTTCCTGCAAAATAAAGGCTAGTCTTCTAACTTTTTTTTGGACAAGCTAGTCTTCTAACTAAAACTAGCCTTAAAGTTATAATTAGACATCAAGTTAGAAGTAAACATATATATACTACTATGCGCCTAGAGCTGAATAATACTTATATATACCATGTTAATAAATTTTTGTTGCGGTATATACTACTACTTGAACCAGACCCATGATCTGCACCAAAATTATTAAAATTAAAGGCGAAGTAATGTTATAGGAAATATCCTTAAAAGTGAAGAAAAACTGAAACGTACATGTTTCAAGATGAGAAATATTGTGTAAGAAAAGGTTCACTTAGAATTTAAGGAACAACACCAAAGGAATATCACCATAAGAAGATATTGACAAATCTTGTCCTTCTATGATTTCTCTTTTCCCTTTCCCTTCTTACTTTAAGAAGATTTAAGAACAAGCGAGTGGTCAAAGCAGAACAAAAGATTTGAAACAATATAATGATTAGTTTCATAATAAGACAATATATCAAGGGCCCGACGCAGTTTAATCGTAAGTAGACAGGAATACAAGCATAACTATAAGTACCTATATATATGTAGTGACGAATCTAGGAATAGACGTGAGATTAGTCTTGAAATACAAAGAGGTTTCAGGAACGACAACCCCTATTTTTGTATTTCATAAAAATATGACATGAAATAAGAATATCGTGAATAAAAACTTAATAAAATAATAAAATATTTAAAAAAAGTAAAATTCTCATTCTATCTTCTACATTGCAAATTATTTTTTCATATCTATATCAAAAAAAGAAATATGAATGTGGATATAATAATTATTCAAGATTAATTAAAATAAAATAACTAAATTAACAAAACTAAATTTTTGATAAAAAAAATTATCTAATCATCCTAAGTTTTTAGCTTTTTACTATAAATAATTATAAATATAAAATTATATATCATAAATAAAATTAAGATTTTGAAATAATAAAAAAGATTACTTTTTATAACAATTTGAAATTAGTAAATAAGTTTGTTTTTCCCTTAAATTTGAGAGTGGGCTTTAAAATGTGACTTCGCCGCTATAGCAATCTGTAATAAAACATTCACATAGTAATTTAAAGATCTACTTTGATTACCATTGAACAAGTTTGATTCGAGGAGAAGTAAAGGATGTATTGAGCTTCAGTTGTGCTCGTTATACAAACCCTAGAAAAGTATTTTATCACATTAAATATATATATGTGTGTGTGTATGTATGCATAAAAAGAGACATAGAAAGTAAGATTCTTTTTTTTGGTGTGGTTGATCAAAGGAGATGGTCGGAGGGGTAGTTTGAGTTGACTGGTTTGAAAATCTTGACGGTGGTGTGGATATGGAGAGAGTGAAAAGAAATTAGGAAAAGTGAGAAGCATCGAGCAAATTATTAGATGACTTTGACTTTTTTTATTTTTCGTAATTAAATTTATTATAAAAAATTCCAAGTCTTTTTTTCTAACATGCCAAAATTGACCACGTGGCGTTGAGGTAGAGATGATGTAGCGCCAGTTGGTTTTACTAACGATCAACTAGCATAAAATAGAAAAATAACCATCGATGTCACAAAAACTCAAAGATAAGGGTTATTTAAGGTCTTTCATAGGATCAGAGTCGGAAGTGCAGCGACGGAGGTGCGACAGTGATTTTGGTAGGGTGGGGAGCATGGTGGGAGGGAGAGCGTGGTGGGCCATTGAAGTGGTTGGTGTGGTCACGAAAATAGAGCAACAACACTCTGGAAATTGGGTGGCAGGAAGCTTTGGCTAGTGGACTCACAGATGCAGGATATAGTTTGTGGTGAACAATTATTTTGTTGTAGAAGAAGTAAAATGAGTTGTGGTCTGCCTTATAAAATGTCAAATACCCTTTAGCAGTCGTCATAGCATTTGCCAGAAAAGGTGAAGAATGATCGCGAGAGGTGTGGATCTAAAATGTTGTATAGATATGTAAGGACACTAAAAAAAATTCGCATACCTCTACCAACCCACTATGACGATCTGTAAGGATAATATTTTTTAAAACAGATTCCACAATATTTGCCGCCGATAGATATGTTTAACATATGGTTGTGAGGATCAATTTTTTCCACAAAAATAATGGAGATGGTGGTTGTGGTTGTGGTGGTTGTGGTGGTGGTGGTGCTGGATGCATGTGGTTGTGGTGGTGGTGTATGCATGAGGTGGTGGTGTATGCATGAGGTGGTGGTAGTGGTGGTGGATGCATGAGGTGATGGTGGATACATGAGATGGTGGTGGTAGTGGTGGATGCATGAGGTGGTGGTGGTGGGGGTTGCATGAAAAGGTGGTGGTTGCATGAGATGGTGGTGGTGGGGATGGTCGTTGTGGTGGTGGTAGATACATAAAGTGGTAGTGGCGGTGTTGGATGCACGAGCTGGTGGTGGATGCATGAGGTGGTGGTGGTTATGGGCAAAGGTGGTGGTGGTGGTGGTAGTGTGGTGGTGGTGGTAGTGGTGGTGGTCGGTGGAGAATGTATAAGGTGGTGGTGGTGATAGTAGGTGGTATATGCATAAGGTGGTGGTGGCGATCGGTGGTGGTGGCGGTGGCCGAATTATAAAATAAAAAGAAAATTAAATAAATAATAATATATTATAAATATTATATTTTAAAAAATCAAATGAGAGTCAACTTCGCTCCTACTTCTCTCTAGGTTTTAAACAAGTACTTCCTCTTCCTAGGTTTCTCTTTTATTTTCCGGTAGCTTTTCTACACTTTTTCTATTGTTTTTTCTCTCTCTTGGGCCTAATTGCATTATGGTTCCACTTCGGTTCCATAGGTGATATGGGTTTTCTTTTCTTTCTCCTGTTGTTGCTATTCTTTTCTCTTCTCTACCCTCTATTCTTACCTAAACATTTTACCAAACACTTTATCTACATATCAATCAAGCTCACAAGATTGATTAAATGGCACCAAAAAAAGTAAACAAAAAGAAATTAGTTAACATATAGGAGGTTACAGAGATTTTGAGTTCAACCAAAGCTCAAAGTTCGGGTTATGGTTACAAATCAGCAGGTGACAAATATAGAGCAAATATTACACCAAACAAGACTGTAGACTTGAATATTGTAACAAGTGTTACTACAAAAGAGATCAGACCTAGTACTAGTACTCCACCTATATTACACATAATCAAATAATTACAGAGGTTACAAGAATAAAAGTCTTCCCTACTTTTAATAAACATAATGTAAGGGGCATCAACGATAAGCTTAAACAATCTGGTTGTCTTAAGCATGTTAATAAACATAATTTTTGTTTGTTTAGCTTAATAGAAACAAAGGTTAAGCAAGTCAAAGCAAAGAAGATATGGGATACTGTGTTTAACAAATGGCAAGTTACACACAATTATGATAATCATAAACTGGGAAGAATTTGGACCTTTGGGACAAGAAAACTATAAATCTCTCAATGGTTGATAGTATAAGTCAAGCTCTACTCTATAAAGTTGTACATATACCAACAAATTCTGAATTCTACTATACCCTTGTTCATGCCTTGGACAAGCTTGATTAAAGACTTGCTCTTTGGGACACATTTAGGGGCTGGGAGAGTACTACCAGTAACAATGCATGGATTATCCAAGGTGACTTTAATGATATGATGCATATCCATGAGAGGCTCAATGGGACAATACTTATAGAGGGGGACCAAGATATGATCAAATGTGTTAATGATCTTGAGTTAAGTGACATCAAGTATATGTGGCCAAAATTTACATGGACAAACAAGTATGTTGATGATGATAAGAGGGACAGTAGAATAGATAGGACCATCCTTAATGATACATGGTTACTAAAGTATCCAGATACGTCACCGATATTCGACAGCTCTATCTTATCTGATCATTGTAGCCAATACTTAAAATCCTTAAATGTTGAGAAAATGAGGAAATATCCATTCAAATTCTATAATGTGTGGATGGACCACCCTAAGTTCATCCCTCTCGTAAATGAAATTTGGAGCAGCAATATTCAAGGCACCCCCATGTTTAAAGTCACCAGGAAGCTCAAACTGCTCGAAGAGAAACTTAGAAAGTTTAATGATCAATACTTCAAACATACTCATGATAAAATCATCGCTATATAAGCCAACATGAACAAGGTATAGATGGTAAGAATAGAAGGAAATACATCAAATGAATTACTTGGAGAAGAACTTACCCGGGAGATGCTTAATGATAGGATATTACTAAGTAGAGATCTAGAGACCAGTAGGTGGATGAGGGAGACGTGAACGCTGCTTATTTCCAAAATATAATGAGATGCAAGAAAACTCAGAATAATATTTATAGTATTACAGATAACCATGGTGACATTAAAACTGAAGAGAAAGATATCTCAAGGGTGTTTGTTCTTTACTCAAATACTTGGGACCAAAAGACAAAATGGTGTTAAATATGATGTAAATGTGATTAAGTCTATATGTGATAAAACTATTAATCAACAAGATATAGAGGAACTTATAGCCCTATATTTGATGAGCTGATCAAGAGTATTTATGGTCTATTATCAGTAATAAAAGCCTAGGACCAAATGGTTTTTCATCAGGTTTCTTTAAAGGTTGTTGGGATATTATTAAGTCAGACATCTGTCTAGGTAATAAAAGTAAATTCGAAGACAGAAATATACTAAAGGAGATTAACTAAGCAAATATTTCCCCATACCAAAAGTAAATAATTCAAGTTTCACAAAATATTTCAGACCCATTGCTTATTGCAATGTGATTTACAAGATTATATCTAAAATAACTGCTAATAGATTGAGAGGCACACTTCAACCTATTATATCACATAACCAATCAGCTTTTGTCCCTTGAAGAATAATAGGATAAAAGATATTAATTACACGTGATATAGTAAGGGGCTATTCAAGAACAAACTTATCAAATAGGTGTACCTTGAAACTTGACCTTATGAAGGTATATGACTCAATGGATTAGGACTTTATATTGAAGACTATGGACGCTCTAGGATACCCAATAAATTTTTTATAAATTGGGTGTCCATGTGCCTCACAGGCACTTCATATTCTATCCTTATAAATGGGGCACCTCAGGGATTTTTTTAAGGTGAAAGAGGGTTGTGACAGGGTGACCCCTTGTCACCATACCTTTTTGTGATAGGAATCGAAGTGTTATCTCAGATCTTTCATCATATGGGTCAGAAAAAGAGGTTTAAATGGCATAAAAAATATGGAAAACTGAAAATTAATACCTTAATGTTTACAAATGATCTGTTGGGGTTTTTCAAACCTTCAAGTGTTACAGCTGAATTGATCAAGAAGAGTTTAATTTTGTTTTATAAGCTCTCAGGCCTCATGATAAGTGATAGAAAAAGTAAAATTTTCTATGGGGGATGCTCTGTAACAGTTAAAAATGATATTAACAGAATCCTCAACATACATGAAGGCTCATTACCTATGAAATATTCAGGTCTCCCATTAATTACTGGAAGACTCAGTTTAAATGACTGTAAGCCTCTTGTGGATAAAATGTCAACATAATATGATCATTGGAGCTCCAGACATCTGTCCTATACAACAAGAATTCAGTTTATCAAATCTGTTCTGGGTGGTATAGCAAGTCATTGGTGTATAGTGTCTTTACTGTCCCAAAGAAGATCATAAAGCTTTTACAAAGCAAAATCATGTCTTTCTTTTGGAATGGTAAAAGTACCTATGATGGGGGTGCTAAAGTGTCATGGGATACTATTTGTAAGCCTTTTAAAGAGAATGGCCTTGGTTTTAAAAATCTAGGTACTCTGAACAAAATATATGGGCATTAAAGTTACTCTGGTGTTGTTGTCTTCCTAGAGAGACACTATGGTCTCAATGGGTACAAACTAACCTCTTAAAAGAGAAGTCTTTCTAGCAAGTCAATATTCCCAGAGACTGTTCTTGGCGCTAGAGAAAGTTTTTAAAAAACAAGACAGGTTGCTAAGAAGCTAATCAGATATATGGTAGGTGATGTCAAAGATATCTCTTTGTGGCGGGACTATTGGATGTCAAGCAACAAATGTTTAAATGATATGGGTTTTAGCATCTATGCTTCAGGGTATTTCATAGATAGCAAATTGGCTCAGTTCATTAGTGATAATACTTGGAGATGGCCCCCGATGCTGGGTTTTATGAATGAACTTACAAAGAACATCAAAACCTCTAGGTTAAAAGATATTGTTAAATGTGTCTGTACAAAGAAGTGTGCATTTAAATTTGCAGATATTTATGAAGAACTGAGAGATAAGGGTAGCAAGAATAACTAGTATAAAATAATTTGAAAATCAAAAGCATTACCTAAGTTCAAATTCATGTTATGGCTTGCTCATTTAAATAAACTCCCAACGAAGTAGAGACTTATGAGTTTGGGAATTATCTCAAACCCGATTTGCGAATTAGTAATCTCTTTAGTGAAGATCGAGGCCACTTATTTTGGAGTTGCCCAACCACGAGTATTTGGAGGAAATGTAGAAATAAAGCAAATATTAGTGTTCAATTTACTAATTGGAACATTATTATAAAGAGCTTAATCTGGAAAAAAGAGATTAGTATAGAAAAGGAGATTACCAAGAAAGTTCTCCTGGTTGTTGTTCATACAATTTGGTTGGAGAGAAATAACAGGATCTTCAATCACTGCAACAAGAGCGAAGATGATATAGTGGAACAAATGTTGATTTGCTTGATAGAGAATATGCTAAAGCTCAAGATGTATGGTAAGGATAAGGTTTTGGAGATGACCGGTCGTTTGAGAAGATGATTGGAATAGATCTTAGGGTTTGGTCTCTCGGTAACGAAATGGGGGGGAAACATTTCAGAATCTAATGTGTAGAATATAGTCACGTGTGATAGTTAGACTGTTTTTGTAGATTGTGTTTTAACACTAGTTGATAGTGCGGTCCAAGTGTAGGTTTAGACTAGTTGACTTAGTCTTTGTCTTTAATATGCCCAAGCTGGCTTATTTGACCAATTTGATGTGTAACGAATTTATTAGTTATGATATAAAATTGGCTGGCTTGCTTAGCAAAAAAATAAAAAAGTAAAAAGAAATAATTAAAATGACATTAAAGGTAAATATGATAAAGTGCTTTAAACAATGAGTAAGTAGGAAGGATTTTCCTCATTTTTTGGGAATAGAATTTGAAGATTCGTAATTAATTGAGATTATATTATACTAGGTATAGCCCGTGCCTTAAGGCACTTCAAAACATAAAAATTGAGTTAATTGTCTACTTTCAGTTTTAATATAGAAAATGTTTAAAAGATAGGATGATATTTTGTCTTAAACATGTAAAAACCGAAATAATAGATAGAATGAATACCGAAGTGAGATAAAAAAATATGTTATTATATTCAAATGCACCATAAATCCATGTACAGTTCAAAAAACTAATAAATAGATTAAAATACGCAAATAATCAAAGAGTATCATAATCTAAATGTGTGAATTTCTTATAAAATTTGATTTAAGAAATTTGTTCAAAAAATTTCATTATTAAACGATTCTTAGTTCAAGATTTGACACGTGTCTGAAGACACTAAAGGAAAAAAATTGTTTGAATGATTGGAAATCTTATATTATATGCACTTATATAGTACAATCAACCCTCACTTTGCTTTTGAACCAAAAAAAACCCTTACTTTGCGGCAAGTTGATAGTTGCGAAAATAAAGAGGTTATATAGAGGAATAATAAATTAGATTGATGACTTAAAGTTGAATATATTTTAAGAAAAAAAAATACTTTCTTTCACAATAAAAAAAAACATGATCAAATAAACAATTTTACAAAGTCAACTGTTCAAATTTCTTTTGCATACATGTAATAAATTCGGTTACTTCATATAATACATGGTCAATGATTCAATACAGCCCATTCTATTGCATAAACTCAGAATCTTATGTATATAAGCATGGTATTATGATTCAACAAACCTAACAACTCACTAAGAAAATCTATACAGTCTATTTCCGTGTTTATTTAATTTGTCAATTTCCCACTTGTAACGTTTTCTTCAGGTTGTGAATAATCTATTCCCAGATCTTTTTATTTTATAAAATTTGCGGAGCTACTAAAATCTTCATTTCTCTAGTCCTTAATCGTAGAATAATAAAATATTCATGTGTTTTATTTTCATCCTAGAAGCACACAAAAGGTGTGACACGTTTTCTCTGTGCCTCCATCAAATGAACAACTCCTTTCACTTATCGTCATACAACCTTAGACAACCTAGTCAGACACGGATCTACATAAAAATCTTCGTATTCGTTTAGAGCTCGAAAATGTTATGTCATATTCCATCCCAATGGTCTTAGTAATTAATACGCAGACCACACCGCTAAGTGTCACAACGCCTCGTTTAAATAAATGCAAACAATTCATGAGTTTGCATTTTGAATAATCATCACTTAATAACCTCACGCTGCAAATAGGGATCAATACAAAAGTACAAAACATATAACAACCTTTTAGAAACAGCAATTCGTAAAATACATCTTTATGCGATACTTGATAAGCTTTTACTTTGGCCTAATCGAACAACGTGACGAACTATTAAGCTCTGGATTATAGTAAAACTTCAATAGTATTGTTACAACAATGAAAGAATCCATATCATTAGTCATAAACTTGAAGAAAAAAAAAACCTTTCTTAAGACAGGCCTCATTAGATGTTTTGAAATTATTTAAATATTTGTCATATCAAGAGTTCTTTTCTATCTCATAAGTATAAAGTTATATTTTGTAGTTCATTCATATGCTTTATACTAACACCATATACCTACATATATGAGTCTGACTACCAAAATAACTACATATTAGAGAAATAAAACTATAAACGCATATGTGTTTTAAGACTCCAAATGATCTATTAAGAGTTCAAGTACTTAGATTAATGTAAGTATTCATCTTTGTAAGCAAAATAGGAACCACATTTAACGAAACCTGAAATATAACCTAAACTATTGAACAACTCTAACTTCATGTGGACGTGAAGTACAATTGAAAATGGACACTGATAAATCATATGCTTGTGTATTTCTGTTACCTTTTTAGCATTTGTTAAGTGACTCAAGAATTGTCAACTACAACGATTTTGTGACTCTTTTGAAGCTTGAAAGACCAAAGTGCTGTTAAGATCTCTAATTGACTTTGGAAATATTTTTCACCTCGTAAAGCTCAATAAAGTTGGAATTTAGGAATTAATTAGCTAATGAAGTTAATCGAGTGTTAATGTACTCTTCGTGCTTCCTCCTCTATCCGAGGAACAACCTTTCGGGTCCTATTCCTTTATTCATAGTATTCGCTTATGTACTGATAGGGAATGTAATGAATATGTTCGACACCTACACCAAAACCCAAATAATATAATTTATTACTTTCTTCAACCATATCATTTCTCACAAAGATATCTTCTTACCTCGTTGGACCTCTTGTAACATGTGCAATACTTTAATGTTAATGAAGGGTCGATCAGTACCTTCACATTCTGTGTATAACAGACACGACTTAAATAGCGATAAATCTCCAAGATCTACATGTAACACATACAATATTATCCATTTTAATAAACGTAAGTATATAACAAAAAACAAAAGCAAAGTTGAGGCTAGGTATAACTCTTGTGCTCGCACCTGATCTTGTTATAACTTTTGTGCAAATGTAACAAATTAAGTCATTCAAATTTACAAAATATCCAAAAAAATCAAATAGATAAAACCAATTATGGACCCTTCTTATAAAAATAATAGTTACTTGTAGCAAAATGTGATTGAAAAATAGAAATCCTTAGCAATGAAGTTTAACTAAATTATGGACCAGCATTATTCATGACAGGTGGAGGGTCCAAAGAGTGAATTTTGCGGAGTAGAAAGTGAAACTGACCTTGTATACCGCTGAATTTCACACACAACAAACTATTCATCACCAAAAAATCATTGAACAAAAAAAAGGAAAAGAATAAGCATAAATTCTTGATAAGAAAAAGTGGAGAAAATTTTAACTTAATATTAATACATAACAGAATTTTAAAACTTTTTCACTATTTCCTTTAATTTATCGAGCACTCCTTTCTTTTTCGCTAAACTTTCTTGTATTTTTTCCTTTCTTTTCACCCCCTTATATCGATTTTTTTTTTAATTTCTAAGCTTCTAAGGAAAAGTAGATGCTTCAACACTTTAAACATGAAATCATAGAAAACCCAATTTTAAGTATAAAAAAGAAAAAGAAAATCAAAACAAACCCACCGATTTTTCATATTAACACCAAATACAGTAAGCATCATCTAAAATGATCAATTTTTTAGCTAGACCCTATATATTAAACGGAGATTAAACTAAACAGATATTATCTTTTCTTTGATTTTTGTTACTTTAGATGGAAATTGAATGATATTAAAGTATAGTATTAAAAGCATGTCAGTTGGAATGTAATTACCTGGTAGCTGAAATGTTTGAGCAATAGCGGAAACTTGACTTTTCAAAGCAAAACGAAATATATTATTATCTGAGTTAATTAAAATCTGAGAACCTGCACAAAGGAACTACATTAGTAATAATAAAGAGGAGTTCATCTCTTCACTTTCTTTTTGTTTTTTGTCCAAGTGTGAAGAGATGAGTTTTATGGTAAAAAAATATTTTTTACCTTAATTTGGGTTCTTTCGATTGTTGATGGCGTAGCCAAGCCGGGTTGTCGATGAACGAAAATGGTCCTCAAGTGGCGAGGGTGTGGTAAAGCAGGATAGCGGCATTGTGGTAAAGCAGGATAACGGCTTAATTTGGGTTCTTCGCCAAGCCGGATTCAATTGTTTATCCCCTGTGCCAAATGGATACTTACAGCAAAACAATTCAAAAAATGCAGTAAACCAAATTGCTCACCAAATCGAATTCTTAAAATATCCATGGTAAAAAAATAATTTTGTACCTTAATATTTTTTAGAGTTTTAATGGTACAAATTAATATTTACCTTAATTGGTTTCTTTGCCAACGGGTTGATAATGATGGAGAATGGTCCTTGAGTGGCGGCGGTTTTCTTTTGCAGGAGAGCAGCTTGGTGAGAAGGTGAGTATGAACAGCAGCTTGCAAATTATAGGCACCTATTGTGTAATCAACACCAAAAAACCAAAATTTCTTGCTCAAAAGTAGTCCCAAAAGTTAATTCAATAAACCAAGATTAAAACCGAATAAAAAAGATCGTACCTTTGCAACTTGAACATTGACAAAAGAAGGAATTTCTCGTTGAAGCAAAACTATCCCCGAATGTCTCTAAAATTGAGGTTTAAGCGCATCACTTCTCATTAAGTAAAAGGCTTTAGTGATGAGATTAGGTTAAAATTAAATTAATTTGTTACCTTAATTTGGGTTCTTCGATCGTGTTCTTCGATTGTTGTCCACTCCAACAATAAAATTGCTATTTTCAGCGCATTTGTTACCTTAATTTGGGTTCTTCGATTGTGGTTCTTCGATTGTTGACGGTGGAGAATGGTCACGGGTAGTGGCGGCGATTTTAGTTGAGAAGGTGAGTGTGGACAGTGGACAGGAGGCGGCGGTTTTCTAGAAAATGGTCACGGGTAGTGGCGGCGAATTTAAGTGAGAAGGTGAGTGTGGACAGTGGTCAGGAGAGCGGCTTGTGGGAAGGTGAAATATCTTTTTGTTTTTTTCGTTCAAAAGAATGGGAAAGTAAAAGAGATGAGTTTTTAGGTTATATGAGTTTTAAGCTATCTGATTGGTCAGTAAATAAATTATGAGAAGGTTAAGGAGCTATTTGGGGTAATTATGAGCTTAATGGGGGAAGAGGAAAAATAGTGAAATTCAGGTATGTTCTATTACGTAATATACTAGGTATTACCCGTGCCTTAAGGCACTTCAATGATTAAAAAAAGTTACGCAATAATAAGAAAGGCTGATGATTGAATTGAGCTAAAAAATTTACATATAAAAGAAAAAATATTGACGATTCTCAAATCCTTAAGTGATATATAAAGAACATGAAAATTCTCTTTAACCAACGTATTTTACCTTTGATCCTACATTTTTTCAGATTTTATTTAAGAATCTTTTTAAAAAATCCACGAATATATGTGACATTTTACAAAATGTATATAATTTTCTATTTTAAATAACATGAAATATGTCTAGAACTACAGTAAAATTAGAAATTAAGAAGAAAAACCAAACAAATCAAAAGAGGACCTTTTTTGTGTTTTCTCTAATGAGTTTTCATCCAATTCCACATTTAAAAAAAAAAGAATAACAACCACAAAATTTCCCATAGAGTTACGATGAATTAAAAAAAAAGTGAAACATAAGCCATCCCTAACTTAATGAAACATTATGATTTTTTTATTGTGGAATGACCAACTGAAAAATAAATCACTTATTCACTATGACCAACTGAAAAACCTAGCATTATTTTCAATTATGAATTCTCTATCTCATCTTGCACTTAACTGCTCCTCGGTTCACCTCATTCTTAATACAATACGATGAAACCGCAACCCCATTTTGGCTCAACTTGAACATCCGTTATCATCATAATGAAACCTGATTCTTCAAGTAGTGCTACATGAAACACATTATTCAATTTATGTAGGACCACTAATCCCTGTAGATTTTCCAATTTGAAAACGGAGACAGTTAAAACGGTTTATCACATTTCAACAATAAGAATATGAATACGGGGACCAACGATGCAATATATTTGGTCATTTCCCATAATACATGTACCAATGAAGCATTTCACCCAAAATTAGAAAGAAATTATAAACACTGATCAATCAAACCCAAATCTTACATGCCACCTTCTTGTACTAAAAACTCAGCAACTTGAACTACACCTCAAACTGCACGCCAGTGTATTGTGTGACTTGTATGATCCGCTGCATTTGCATCTCCTCCTTTCTGCAAATTATCACCATAATATTAACATTCAACTGATACAGTTTAGTGCAAATTCCAATTTTTATCTAGCTCTTTACAGTTGAGATGAACAATTCTTCCGCGTGTATAGTTAAATCAAAACTTTTGAGACATATATAATACAATTTTTTTTAATTAAAAGCATTTTCTTCCCAAAGGCAATATTAAAGATTTACATGACATTCATATCATACACTTTGGCCTTTGTGGGATAAACTGCAGATATATGAAGTTATTTTATGAATTAATCATAATAACACTTCATATATCCTTGTGTACAAAAAACATATGAAGCTATTACAAAATCTGAAAAGATTTCTAGTTGTCCTTACTTAATATATCCTTGGTTAACGTTAAAAAGTAACTACCTAAGTTTAAAATAATACCTACTTCGCAGATTTACCAATTTTTTCCAACTTGTCAAGCTGTTAAAAACAAACAACAAAAACTATCATCCATGATCCATCACAATACAAAAGAAAAATATAGACCTTACAGACTTGAATAGATTAGGAGAATCTTCACATAATTCAAGAATATAAGTAGCTCTCTTCACTTTAATACCCTTAAAGCCTTTCAACTCTTCCATGTTGATTTCACGTTTAGTTAGTGAGGAAAAAGACGAAAGCAAAAGAATAAAAAATGTACTAATACTCACTTGCTAGTAGAAGTGAGGAACTTGAGTTATTCCTGAAAATAAGAGTTCTCCATGCCCGAGCTTTGCTGGCAAAATGATAATGGATTAAGGGTTCAGGTTAAGGTTTAGTTTAAGGTTAAGTTTAATGGTAATGTTACGGTTAAGGTTAAAGTTAAGGTTAATGTTAGTTTACGGTTTAAAAGTTAAAGTTTTAAGGTAAAGTTTAAGGTTAAATGTTAAGGTTAAGGTTAAGTTTAAGGTTTTAAGTTAAAGTTTTAAGGTAAAGTTTAAGGTTAAGGTCATGGTTAAAGTTAAGGTTTAAGGTTTAAGGCTCAAGGTTAAGTTTAAGTCTTAACGTCAAGGTTAAGGTTATTTTTAAGGTTAAGGTTAAAGTTAAGATAAAGGTGAAGGTAAATGTAAACGTTAAGGTTTTAGGTTTAAGGTTTAGGGTTTAAGGGTTAAGGCTAAAGGTTTAAGGGTTAAGTTTAAAGTTAAGGTTAAGTTGAAGATGAAGATTAAGGTTTAAGGTTTAATATTTAAGATGTAAGGTTTAAGGATAAATGTTTAGGCGTTAAAATTAAATTTAAGGTTACAATGAAAATGAAGATTAGTCTTTAAGGTTTAAGGTTTAAGGTGTAAGACTTAAGGTTAAAGTTAAGGTTAAGGTTTAAGATTTAAGGTTCAAGGTCATGGTTAAAGTTAAGGTTAAGGTTTAAGGTTTAAGGCTCAAGGTTAAGGTTAAGTATTAACGCCAAGGTTAAGTTTATGGTTAAGGTTAAGGTTAAAGTTAAGATAAAGGTGAAGATAAAGGTTAAAGTTAAGGTTTTAGGATTAAGTTTTAGGGTTTAAGGGTTAAGGTTAAAGGTTTAAGGGTTAAGTTTGAAGTTAAGGTTTTAGGATTAAGTTTTAGGGTTTAAGGGTTAAGGTTAAAGGTTTAAGGGTTAAGTTTGAAGTTAAGGTTAAGGTGAAGATGAAGATTAAGGTTTAAGGTTTAATGTTTAAAATGTAAGGTTTAAGGATAAATGTTTAGGCGTTAAGATTAAATTTAAGGTTCCAATGAAGATGAAGATTAGGGTTTAAGGTTTAAGGTTTAAGGTGTAAGAGTTAAGGTTAAAGTTAAGGTTAAGGTTTAAGATTTAAGGTTCAAGGTTAAGGTTAAGTTTCAACATCAAGGTTAAGGTTATGCTTAAGGCTAAGTTTAAAGTTAAGATAAAGGTGAAGGTAAAGGTAAAATTTATGGTTTTAGGTTTAAGGTTTAAGGTTTACGGGTTGAGGGTTAAGTTTAAAGTCACGGTTAAGGTGAATATGAAGATTAAGGTTTAAGGTTTAAGGTTTAATGTTTAAGATGTAAGGTTTAAGGATATATGTTTAGGCGTTAAGATTAAATTAAAGGTTAAGATGAAGATAAAGATTAGGGTTTAAGGTTTAAGGTGTAAGGTGTAAGGTTAAAGTTTAGGTTAAGATTAAGGTTAAGGTTAAATTTAAGGTCAAGGTTAGGGTTAAGGTTAAAGAAATAATAGTTAAGAAGTTGAGGTCATGGTTAATAGGTTGAGGGTTAAGGTTCATTTTAATCCTATTCAACATTTGGTCCCTTAATCCTAAACAATATATTATCAATTCAAGACATGAATCAATATAGTAAGTACATTATACAGGGAAGGCCCAAGGCCGGTCCCGAGGGTAGGTTGAAGAGGCGACCGCTTCGAGCCTCCAATTTTTTGATGTTTTAAGGGGTCTTCAATTTATAATATTTTTGCGTAAAGGGGTCTCATTTTGTAAAGTAGACCCCTCGAGGGAAATATTGCTCAATCTTTTCTATTCATTTTTTTTATTTTTTTAATGACTATCTTTGTATTTTAATTATAATTTAAACTAATGCATGTAAAGGAAATATACCATTTACGTTAAAAAGTTTACCAAAAGGTGATAAGGCTTTATTTATCTGTGGTGATTAAGATATTCTACTAATTAAGTTTTTATGTCACAAAAAAAATTAATTGAAAATTATTATTATTATTATAGGAGATAAAAAAGATATCACGGTCCCATTGTCATTATCTAGTTGAATATCTACTAATTAATTAAATATTATAATGTAAAGTGATTTTTTTAAATTTTATACTATATCTAGTTGAACTTTTTTTATAATAAATTTTGAAAAAAATCTTAAATTTTTTAGTACTTTATAAATTTTTATAAAAAGGAATAAATTTTATTTATATGAAAGTTAATTCAAATTTTTATAATTTTATTTATATGAAGGTTAAAAGGATTATATATTATTTGATATTTCCATGCGTATATGTATAAAATAAATAAAAGAATGGAAAATATAGGAAAATTATGAGAAGAATGGGGGGATTATGAGCCAAATAGGGGAATTATGAGACTAACGGGGAAATTTGAGGATAAATAGGATAAATTAGTTCTGATTCTGCTTTATTATATAGATATATATATATATATATATATATTACGTAGTGTGATGACTCCACTGAGATTCAATCCCATGACCTTTTGGTCTCTGCGGGAGTAACCTAACCACTAAGTCAACTATCGATCTTAGTCATGTTTTTTATTATAAACATATATTATTTATTCATATTGTATTAAGAAAATATAAAAAAAGAGATGTTATTTATTACCTTTTACAAAAATATTAAAATATTATAATTTTACCAAATAAAATTCATACAATATAAATTAGTAATAACTTTAAAGATAAAAAAAGCCGGAAACTTTAAAAAAATTCAGAACCAAAAAAAAAAAATAAACGTTGCAAACAATGAAACATTTTCTTTGGTAAGTGCAAACAATGAAACATAAAACCTAAATTCATCTCTTCACACTCGCATTAGGAGAAAAAAAAAGGAAAAAGAAATCTCTTCACACTCTCACCTTCCCACCAAGCCGCTCTCCTGCACAAGAAAACCACCGCCGCCACTCGTGGACCATTCTCCACCATCTTCAACAATCGAAGAACCTAAATTAAGGTAAAAAATTGAAATATTGGAGACCATTGGAAGCCTTTTCCAGTATGAGAAGTGAATAGGCTTTTATTATTGGAGTGAGCAATTTGGTCTTATTCTGCATTGTTTGAATTGTTTTGCAGTAAATATCCATTAGTCAAGTCTTAGCTCGAAACCTAAACCCTCCAAAACATGGGAAAAAGAGAAGAGAGTCGAAGCAATAATTCAAATATGAAAATCGAAAAAGTTCCTGTTTGGGACTTACCTGATGTCCCTTCTGGAGAGCTTCCTCCTCACATCGACCTTCAACGAACCCGAGTTATCTGCGCCGTCGATGCTCCAATACACGTAAGCAAAAACAACCCCTTTTTATCTTTCTCGTTATTTTTATATTTGTTTTTCTTAATGTTTCGTTCTGGGTATGTTAATTCCTGTACTTAAACCTGATTTTCCTTTGTGTATTTTTTAAATTTTTTTTTTTTGGTTTGGAAATTGAAGACAGAGACAATACAATATTCTGGGGCATATGCTTCAGTGGGTGTTGATAATAGCTTGCGTTTGGATCAATTTCGAAGTAATTTCAAAGTGGAAATAGTTAGTCTTGATGAAGATGATATGGAATTTGATATGATTGGTATCGATCCTTCACTTGCCAATGCTTTTCGAAGAATTCTTATTGCTGATGTAAGCTTTTCTTTACCCATCTTTACAACTTTTCAAATTTAACTGAATGTTTGTTTTGTGTTGTGAATTTAGATACCAACAATGGCTATAGAAAAGGTTCTTATTGCAAATAACACATCTGTAATCCAAGATGAAGTGCTTTCTCATCGTTTGGGTTTAATTCCTCTTAATGTTGATCCAAGACTGTTTGAGTATATGTCAGGTTTATAACGTTTACTTATCACTAACTTTTATTCCTTTGATTACTTTATTAATGATAAACCTATTCTTTTAGAAAACGATGAGCCAAATGAGAAGAACACTATCGTATTTAAACTCCATGTTCGATGTGAGAAAGGTGGTGGAAGAATCAAAGGTACGAATTACGATAATACCCTTTTTACGTTTGTGTGTTGTTTTTAACATTGATAATTCTTTTGTTAGTTGAATCAAGCCAACTAAAATGGTTACCAAATGGGAGTGAGTTGTTACTAAGCAAAGATAATCCAACTTCAAAATCAAAAACATACACTTCATTTGGTAATAGTCAAGCCTCTATTCCTGAATTCTTGAAGAAACCAATTGAACCCAAGTATTTAGATATCACTATAGCTAGACTTGGGCCGGGCCAAGAGATTGAATTAGAAGCCCATGCTGTTAAAGGCATGGGTAAGACACATGCAAAGTGGTCCCCTGTAGCTACTGCTTGGTACAGAATGCTCCCTGAGGTAAATATATAAATAAAACTCATAATTAAACACATTATTACAATAGTATGCTAATTTTGGAAAGTTTAGGTCATACTATTGGAAGATATTGTAGATGAGGAAGCAGAAGAGCTTGTTAAGAAATGTCCTGTGAAAGTGTTTGATATTGAAGATTTGGGTACAAGTAAGATTATCTCTTTTAATGTTTAATTTACATGTTTTGTTTTATTTACTAACAATTTAAAATTGTGAAGCAGATAAAAAAAGAGCTACTGTGGCACGTCCAAGAGTTTGTACCCTTTGTAGGGAATGTATTAGAGGAGATGGATGGGATAAGAAAGTTGAACTTAGACGTGTAAAAGACCATTTCATCTGTAAGTGAAGTTCTAACAAAATTATTAAAGTTTATTTCTTATAGTTTTGTTAAAATTAATTATGTTAATTTTTACAATTTTACAGTCAAAATAGAATCTACTGGAGCATTACCTCCTGAAGTGCTGTTCACGGAAGCTGTAAAGATTTTGGAAGACAAATGTGAACGAGTGATAACTGAGCTCTCATGAGAGAGTATATGATGTTCTATTTATTTATACTTTGTCGGATTAAGTGAATTATTAAATTAGTTGTATTTTTGATAATCTTATATTCCTTCTTGATGCAAATTTTTGTCTCTGGGGATAAAGACTTGATTTGATTTGATAAATTCGTTTTAAGTCTTCCTTTTGCATTAAAATACTAATCAAAGAAACATAATGTGTGATGTAACATAGAGGCCAAATTTTTGCTGGATTTATGGATAAGAAAGAAATATTATAAATTTTTTATGATGTGACGTGCAAACACAAGAAGTTTAATGAATTTTATTGAGGTCTTGGTTAAAACCTGTTTTCTGATATATTGGGGAAAGGTAGCTTAGCCTATTCACAATTGATGTGTTCACTTGAGTTAAAAGCATTTAATGGCAAATTGTAAAATACAAAAAATGAGGGGT
This sequence comes from Nemophila menziesii, assembly GCA_029959085.1. Taxonomy (NCBI): domain Eukaryota; kingdom Viridiplantae; phylum Streptophyta; class Magnoliopsida; order Boraginales; family Hydrophyllaceae; genus Nemophila; species Nemophila menziesii. The sequence continues at coordinate 22,987,147 of JARWIR010000016.1, read as the reverse complement.
CAATGTGTTTCTTTAGACAAAACATAAAATATTGGGTTAAATTGCTAAAGCCAACAACAAACGCACATCCATTTCTTTATTTTGTTCAGAGGATTCAATCCTACCAATTGTTCTTATCTCATTGATGGTGATTCTCTATTCACAACTACTCTAAAGGGTGTAGGCTTTGTCCTTAAGCATTAAGCAGGTCCCAATGAATCAATGAAAATCCTTACTTGTAATGGCCAAATATTGAAGAATCCATTGACAATTTTTGCCACCTTAAGGATAATCAATAAAAAATTCTCCTCAATTATTTTTCATGTCTGAAACTAAGATACCTAATGGGTTTAAGTTAAAGAAGTTGGCCAATAACTCAAGTATAAGTTAGGGTATTGTGTGGAACCATAGGGTCCTGGCTGTGTTTAAATGGTGTTAGGCACTAGATGATCGGTCGAACATTTTCCAAAGCATATGGGACTAGGTGGTATTTTGAAAAAGGCAAGGCATTTTTTTCCTAAGCTATTTAGAATTTACTCGAAAAAGTAAAAAAAAATCTTGGTCATCCAATCTAGTGGTGCATGTTCGAATCGAGTCAATGACTCCGAGTCCAAAGTGGCTCTCCTATGTAACAAAAAAAAAAACCTTTAGAAAAACTAACACAATTATATATAATTATTTTTTATGTTAAATAAACATAATTGAAGTGAATAATGAAAAAAAAAAATTAACCAGTTGGAATTAGCTCACTGGCTGAGGCCTTGGTCATCCAATCTAGTGTATGTTTGGACCGAGTCAATGACTCCGAGTCCAAAGTAGCTCTCCTATCAATGTAACCAAAAAAAAATGGATTTTTCTTTAATTTTTGTTTTTTTTATAATCTCTTTTTTTTTGGGTTTAGCTTTCTTTTTTTAATATAATTATAAAGTTTTGAAATTGTAGACAATTCATGATGCCTAAACCCGTCTAAATATGCTTAGATTTGTTTGGAAGTCACCTAATTCTTTTTTCTGGGTATAGCACAATTTTTTGATTACCTCTAGTTGGACAATATGGTAGTCTAACATAACTTAGCTTAGAAAACTTATATATCACTTATTTGAATATAAGAGATGAAATAGAATAGTAGAGAGAATTTTATATATATTTCTATGTATTGATTACATGAATGTGATAGTGTTATATAGAGTACACATCACACGATATGTGTGATTGTTATAGACACACATTACATACACTTTGTAACTATTTCTAATAACAGAGTTTGTTATCAACTTGTTGCACAAGTTGTGTGGTAGTTATCCTCTAAGATGCAGTAACACTTCTTGTTGTGGACTTCACCTTATCATCCCCTCTCAAGCTAAGTATACGTAGTATAGGAAGCTTGTCACGTAATGAAAGAAACAGAGATGGACCAAGACTCTTAGTAAAAATATCTGCAACTTGTTGAGCAGATGATACATGATAAAGTCGCAGCTCCTTTGCTTGAACTTGTTCACGGACAAAGTGAAAATCCACATCAATGTGACGAGTTCTTGTGTGAAACATAGGATTAGTAGCCAACATAATTGCTGAAATGTTATCACACGCAAGGGAAGGAGAAGGAAGCTCAATATGTAAACTTCGAAATAGAAAAGTAAACCATTTGAGTTCAGCTGATACATGAGCCATAGCTCTGTATTCAACTTCAGTTGATGAACGAGACACCATGGTTTGACGTTTTGACCCCCATGAAATGAGATTCGAACCAAGAAAGATGCAATAACCGGTAGTAGAACGTCTACCTATAATGTTACTTGCCCAATCTGAGTCAGAAAACGCATGAAGAACTGTTTGAGAAGCTTTGAAAGTTAACCCAAAATTGATAGTTCCTTTAATATATCTGAGCAATTTCTTTTGACGCAGCAAAATCATAATTAGTAGATGATGCATAGATTGACAGATTGTGTTAACAGCATAATCAATATCAGGACGAGAAATAGTCAGATATTGTAATCCACCTGTCAAACTGCGAAAAAGAAAAGGATCTTCAAATGGTTTAGAATCAAAGTCAGACTTAACCCCATATTTAGAAGGTGTAGAAGTTGAAGAAGCTTTGCAATCAGCAAGACCAGCACGTTTAATCAATGAACTAGCATAATGTTCTTGTGATACAACTAATGTATCAGTTGTTCGACTAATTTCAAGGCCAAGAAAATAAGCCAAAGAACCCAAATCAGTCATTAAGAATCGCTTTTTAAGAGCATTGATCACTTCTGAGATAACAGAGTTACTTGCACCTGTAATCAAAATATCATCTACATAAACCAATACAATGGTAAGTGTATTTGCAGAGCCTTTAACAAACATTGATGAATCCGCTTTACTGACAAGAAAACCTTGAGATAATAAGAAAGAATGCAGTAATTGATACCAAGCTCTTGGAGCTTGTTTTAAACCGTACAAGGAGCGATTTAATTTGCAGACAAAATTAGGCTTTGAAGGATCAACAAAACCTGTAGGTTGAACCATATATACTTCTTCTTCAAGAGCACCATGTAAGAAAGCATTGGAGACATCTAATTGTCTAATGTCCCAATGATAAGAAGTTACTAAAGAAAAAATAACTCGTAATGTCTGGTGCTTAACCACGGGGCTGAAAGTTTCAGTATAATCTAGCCCATACTCTTGAAGAAAACCTCGAGCTACAAGACGATCTTTATATCTAGCAATTTCACCATTAGCATGTCTTTTAATTCTGAAAATCCACTTACAAGTGATAGGATTTCTACCACGTGGAGGAGGCACAAGAGTCCATGTATTTCGACTTTGTAATGCTTGAAATTCAGAGTTCATAGCATCATGCAACATTGGTACTTGGAAGCTTCTTTAAAAGACACAGGTTCAATGAGTGTAGGAGTAAGAATAAGAGATTGACACTTATAATATGGTTTAAGAGACCCGGTTTTGGTTCTAGTGATCATATGATGCTGAGAGACTGTAGTAGAATTAGGAAGTTGAGTCGAAGTAGTATGAGTTTCAGGTGAATCAACTGGAGTAAAAGTTTGAATAAGAGCTGATGGATTGATAGGAGAATGAAATAAGTCAACATAATTAGTATATTCAGTCTCAGAAGCACCTGTAGATAAGGGTGGAGAAGAAGAAGTTGAGGCTTGAAATGGAAACATAGACTTAAGAAATAACACATGTCTAGAATTGTAAATACGTTTAGTAGTGGAAGAATAACACTTATAGCCTTTAGATGTTGAACAATAACCAAGAAATATACAACATTCAGACTTAGGAGACAATTTATTTGGTTGATATGGTCTAAGCCATGGATAACAAGCACAACCAAAAACTTTGAGATGAGTATAGGTCGGGGATGATTGAAAAAAAACTTCAAAAGGACTTATATTAGAGAGAAGAGGAGTAGGCATATGATTTATGAGATATGTAGTTGTGGCTAAGGCTTCAAGCCAAAAGGTAGTAGGTAAGTGACTATGTGCTAAGAGAGATAATGTGGTTTCTATAAGATGTCTATGTTTGCGCTCAGAAACTCCATTTTGTTCTGGAGTATGGGGACACGAAGTTTGGTGTAAAATACCAGAAGATTGAAGGAATAGAGCAAAGTTATGACTAACATACTCTCCTCCATTATCTGATCTTAAGCACTTAATTTGAGAATTGAACTGAGTAAGAATGAATTGGCAAAAAACTTTAAAAGTGATAAGTACATCACTCTTTTGTTTGAGAAGATAAACCCAAACAAATCTACTATAATCATCAATGAACAAGACATAGTATTTGAAAACAGAAAAAGAAGATATAGGTGAAGGACCCCACGCATCACCATGGATTAATTCAAAAGGTTTACAAGCTCGAGTTACAGACAAACTAAAAGGAAGTTTATGTGCTTTAGAAATAGCACAAGAATTACAAGAAATGCCTAAGAAATGTAGCTTAGTTTGAAGTGTGTGAGAGAGAGGTTGAGAAGCATTTTGTGAAGGATGTCCTAGTCTAAGATTCCAAAGCAAAGCTGTAAAGTTTTGACAGTTGAGGAGAGACACTTCACAGAAGAAACATTTGTAGAAGGGCTTGAGAATGAACTTTGTGACTAAAAAGAAAGAGGATATAGCCCATCCTTACAAGGGCCCTGAAAATGGAGTTTATGAGAATCAACATCATATATAGACACTGAATTGGAAGAGAAAGTGATGAGACAATTATTATCCAAGGTAAAACGAGAAATAGACAACAAATTTGATGAAATTTGAGGGACATGAAGGACTGAATTAAGATGAAAAGTATAAGAGGATGAAGAAAACTTACTAGTACCAATATTAGCTATATCAAGTGCCTGACCATTACCCACAGAGACAGCATTATTCCTATTATAAGATTGAGAAGAATGAAGTAAAGACATATCACTGGTAACATAACTATTAGCACCAGAATCAAGGTACCACAACTCAGGATCATATGAAGAATGTTGTTGAGTTGTATGAGCAGCCATTGCAATACAATTTTGATTGCGAGGTGAATGATAATTTGTGAAATCCGTTTTATACCAACAATCTAGTGTAGAGTGTCCATACTTAACACAAATTTGACAGGTAGGTATAGATGCAGTATCTATTTGAGAAGGAGCAACACCTAAAATAGATGAAGGGCGATTTCGACCTCTACCTCGACTGTTGAAACCTCGACCCCGATTTTGTGAACCACGACCACGATTACTCGAGTTTAATTGGGAAGAAGCTGCTGTGAAGAGATCCATATGACTTAACGAGTTATTAATGGATGAATCGGCCATTTTCATATGAAGCTCTTCAGAAACAAGAAGACTTCCTAATGAGTGAAAGCTTAAGGTCGATGTTTGAGCATTAGTAATACGGATGCTCGATTTAAATTGATTATAATCCGATGGAAGACCTTTCAATGTATACATGATAATGTCTTCCAATTCTAACGCAGAATCAGCAGTAGCAAGACCATCACAAATTTCTTGTATCTCAGCTAAATAATCTGTCATAGTTCGATCTCCCTTGCAGAGTTTCATCTTTAATTGATGAACATGAGTTCTACAGTGATTAATAAAAATTTCTTCAAGTTTATGCCAGACCTCAGCAGCGCTTGACATTCGAACAAATTGAGAGAAAACAGAGGGAATCATAGAAGATAATAAAGACACCTTCAATTGATGATCTTCAATGATCCAGTTTGAATAAGAAGGAGAAGACGACGATGGAGAAGGAACAACGCCGGTAACATGTTGAAGATAACCATGAGCTTCCAAGATTTCTTCAAGTTGACCTCTCCAAATAACATAATTGGTAGCATCAAGCTTGATTTGAACTAAGGAAGCCCAATTTTGACGAAGAAGGTTTAAACCAGCTGGAATAGCTGCAGTTATGTGAGGCGACGAGTTTGAAGAAGACGCCATTGATGTATGGAATGCGGAAGCTTGGATGGGAGCAGAGATTTTCGAGCTTTAAACGCCTTAACAATGGCGAAAAAAGTTTGAATCTCTTGTGGCTCTAGATACCATATTAGAATATAAGAGAAGAAATAGAATAGTAGAGAGAATATTATATATATTTATGTGTATTGATTACATGAATGTGATAGTGTCTATATAGAGTACACATCACACGATATGTGTGATTGTTATACACACACATTACATACACTTTGTAACTATTTCTAATAACAGAGTTTGTTATCAACTTGTTGCACAAGTTGTGTGGTAGTTATCCTCTAAGATGCAGTAACACTTCTTGTTGTAGACTTCACCTTAGCATCACTATTACCTTCATAATTCTTCTTTCATTCATGTTCGAGTTGATTTTAAGTATTAACACCTCCATTATTCTTCTTTTCCGTTCATGTTTGGATAGATATTAAGTATTAAAGTCTGTTGGCATTATCTCTGTATATATGTTTTCTCAGCTACGGTAGTACTAGAACTTTATGATCCAAATTGAGATATAAAATGAGCTTTCTCTATACTTTTATCATTATAGGTATTTTTAACCGTCTGAAAATCGAAAACTCCAAAAAAGGAAATAGTGGAGGAATTTACACACTTTGTAACAAATTGATCTTCCTCGCATGAATGCAACTTTACTTGGTTCAAAAAACAAAAGAGCCTCTTTTACAAAAACCAGACAGATTACTTGTAAAAAAAATTGTGGTTTGATATGTAACCTCAAACATAAATGTATAGTCTTGTTCCTAATAGCTCTAATCACTCGCTTATCCTTATGCATACTACTTCTGAACCTCACAATTATGACATCAAAAATAAAACACTAAAATTATAAAACAACTCAAAAACAACTTTCAAACTCTACAAATGATCTAATGAACATTAACACATCCAAACATCCATCACAAAATTAGAACTATAAATTAATACTCTCTTTAAATTTTTTAATATAGTCTTAAAATAGTAAAAGAGATATTCATAATGAAACACATCATAGACTTGGAAAACTAAAAGGAGATCGAGAGAAACCAAAGTTATATCAACATTACATATCGTAAAAGGATCTTGTGTAATTATATATATATATATATATATATATATATATATATATATATATATATATATATATATATATATATATATATATATATATATATATATCAAGGTTAAAACTACTAAGATATGATGAGTCAAGTAGATTCCTACCGTGGACAAGAATTATTCTCGAAAGTCACATAAAGTAGTAAACTTTCAATTTCAAACTAGTAACAAAATGGTAAAAGAGATATTCAAACTAAAGCGTAGTGTGTGCTATGAACCTTAGAATCGAAAAGAAAAAATCAAGCTTTATCAAGATTACAAATCACGAAAGGATTTGATATGATCTATATAGGGATAAAAACACCTAACATGTGTTGAAGCGAGTAGAAGCTTACTTGGTAATTTATTAGAACTTGTCATAACATAAAAGAGTGGACCTTAAAATTCAAACCAATAAGACTACATAATTCCTAGAGATCGATGAAAGTCGTCATCGAATAACTCACACATCACACAAGGAGAAGAAAAAATACATGCACATACTATTGAAGTCATAATGGATTAACAATAGAGGTAAGCAATACTTTGTAGAATAATTTGAAGGAGAAAACACATTCTTTAGAATATGTCGAGATACGGTGGAAATTCTTGATGAAGACTCCATACAAAACGTCGACAAAACTGTTATTAAGGGCATGACTAATGCTTGGTAGTCTAGAAGAAAACTTTATAGCAAACTTATATTGTCTAGTTTAAGACGTATATATGCTCTTCTTGGAAAGAGAAAAAGACCTTTTACTAAAACTGCTTGAGGTAGAACTAATGAAAGTTCAAGTTGTATACATTTATCACCAATTGATAAAAAATTATGTGAAATATTTTTAGTGAAATTATTAAGACATTGGAGAAGGAATATGAGCCTAATAATTCCATGTGTATAAAGGGAAAATGTTTTCAAATATATCCAAAGAAAACAAACATGAAAAAGACATAAGAGATGATAAGTAATATCATGAATGTTATAAGAGAGAATTCATTACCCCAATAAAACTGAGGATATAATTGATAAGATGAAGACGAATACGTCTCACACAGCTATCAATATTGTTACATAACAAACGAATATGTTAGTGTGTTAAGAGTTAGTTAGGCTAAGAGAAATGTATGTATTGTGTATGTATAAGTCTAACTCAAGTTGTAACATTACTCTATATATAGTAAAACTACTCCCTCTTGTAAACACACAATTGAATATATAAAATTCATCTTTCTCTTTTCTTAATATGGTATCAGAGCTATAGGAGATATAAGCTCAAATTTTTCTCCATTAATGGTGACACAAAAGCTTCTCGGATCTCCGCTCGATCTTCCGCTTCCATGGCGTCGTCTTCTAATCCTTCTACAACACACAACATTCAATCCAGCTCTGAAATACTAGCTGGACTTCTCCTTTTCCGACAAAACTGGTCCTCCTTAGTCCAAATCAAATTGGACTCCACCAATTACGTGTTATGGCGTGCTCAAATGGAGTCATTTATTGAAGCGCATGGGTATCTTACTCATGTCAATGGCTCATCCTTGCCACCTCCTTCTTTTACCTCTGCTTATTTTACTTGGTTGATTGTGGATCAACAACTCAAGGTCTCGCTTAATTCATCTATGATTTCTTCTATACTTGCTCAAGTTATTCGATTGAATCATGGTCATGATGTATGGGCAAAATTGGAAGAAATCTTCATCAGTCAGTGCAGAACACGTGTTCATGGACTTAAAATGCGACTATGTAACATCAAGAAGGCTGACAAATCGATGCAAAGCTATCTTAATGAAATACAATAAATCTGTGATGGATTAGATACTGCAGATTCATCTCCTCCACTTGAAGATGTTATCATGTACACACTCAAAGGATTGCCTGCTGAATATAATCAATTCAACTCCAGCATACGAATTACCAATGCTCAGACGTCCACTTTGAGTTTTCATTCACTCGGAAGTCTGCTAGTATCTGAAGAATTACATATGAAGATGAATGATTCTTTTGAGATTTCGAACACTCCTCACTCTGCGTTGTTCACCTCAGCTGGTAATTCTTCCTCCTCTATGTCTAATTCTAGTCAAGGGCGAGGAAATAATCCTCAACATAGAGGTCGTGGCAACAATTATCAAGGCAGAAGTTACTCAAATCGAGGTCGAGGTCGTGGTCATTCTTCTTCTACATCGATTTTGGGATCTCCTCCAACTCAAGCAGTGCAATATGGTATGCATTCTTCACCTACTTGTCAAATTTGTACACGTTTTGGACATATTGCAATAAATTGCTGGTATAGAGTAGATTTCACTGCATTTCCTTCTCTAAAAGCTCAAATGCGTGTGGCATTAGCTGCTCACACAACTCAGTCAAATTCTTATAACCCTGAGTTGTGGTATCTTGACTTGGGAGCTAACAGTCATGTAACTAATGATGCTTCCTTGCTTCAATCTTCAACACCTTATACTGGTTCTAATTCAGTTGCAGTTGGAAATGGACAACCATTAGACATAGCTAATGTTGGTAATAGTAATTTTCTCCTCATCTTCATCTCTTCTACTCATTTCAATACTTCATGTTCCATGTATACAGTCCAATCTGCTCTCTATTTCTAGACTAATTCGTGATAATAATTGTTCTATTGTCTTTACCTCTACATCTGTTTCTATTATTGATTCAACCACCAAACACGTCTTATTTCAAGGCCCTTGTAAAGATGGGCTATATCCTATTCAGTTTGGTGCTCTATCTATTTCTACTTCACAAAAATCTGCAACAAATATGTTCTTATCCTCTACTATTGTGTCTTCTCAGCCTTCATCTACTCTCAATGCACAAGTATGGCATTATAGACTTGGTCATCCATCTACTCAGGCTTCAACTCATCTTTCAAGTGTATTGGGATTCAATGTAAAGCTTGTTCTGAGTCTAAAGCTCACAAATTACCTTTCGATTTGTCAATAACTCGTGCTTGTAATTCTTTTGAGCTAATACACACAGATGTTTGGTGTACATCTCCAGTTGAATCTATATCTTCTACCTTTAGATATTATATTGTTTTTATTGATGATTTTACCAGATATTCTTGGGTGTATCCTTTGACTTTTAAGTCTCAAGTTGCAGAGGTGTTCAAATCATTTTATACCATGGTGTTAACACAGTTTAATGCTAAAACCAAGGTGCTAAGATCAGACAATGGTGGAGAGTTTTTAAGCAACTTTTCAAGATGTTTCTACAAGATAAATGTGTGATTCATCAGACAACATGTCCTCATACACCTGAACAAAATGGCGTCTCATAAAGAAAGCAGGGGCACTTTATTGAAACCACTCTTTCATTACTGTCTCACAGTAATTTACCACCTACATTTTGGATTGAAGACTTATCTGCATCTGTTTATCTTATCAACCTTCTACCCACTCCAAATCTTTAAAATATTTATCCCTATCAGCTTCTTTACAAATCTTCACCTACATATGAGCACCTTCGAGTATTTGGTTGCTTATGTTACCCTTGGCTAAAACCTTACACACCCCACAAACTTTCCTCAAAATCTGAAGCTTGTGTTTGGGTTATTGCTCTTTCTCAAAAGGCTATAAGTGTTACTTACTAACTAATCATAAGATCTTTGTATCTCGTCATGTAAGGTTTGATGAGTCTGTATTTCCATTTAAAACTACCTCTACTTCCTCATCACACCCTACACTTGAAACCTCACCAACTAATTATAAAGAATGATTCTCAAATCCTATCAATCTACATTCTGTTTCCCATCCATTTTCTCTATATCCTCCACTTCAACTTCTTCTACTGAACCTTTACACTCATCCAATGTATCTATCTCCCAACCTATTCCTCAAACTTCTCAATCTATTGTTCAATCTTCTCATCCTATGATTACTCGTCGTCAAACAGGTTCTTTACACCCTTCTTATAAATGCCAGTCTCTAATTGTAACACCTTCTCTTCATGAGACTTCTTCATCCAAGGAAGCTTCTAAATATCAGTGTTGGCACACAGCTATGCTTGAAGAATATGATGCACTTATGAAACAACACACTTGGGAACTAGTGCCTCCTCCTATTGGTAGGAATTTTATAACGTGTAAATGGATTTATAAAATAAAGCGCCATGCGAATGGTGTCATTGCTTGCTATAAGGCCCGACTTGTAGCACGTGGATTTTTACAAGAATTTGGTCTAGATTATACTAACACGTTTAGTCCAGTCATCAAACATCAGACTATCAGATTTATTTTATCATTAGCTGTCTCAAATAACTGGATTATACGACAACTTGATGTGTCGAATGCTTTTCTACATGGTGTGCTAGATGAAGAAGTCTACATGGTTCAACCATCTGGCTTTGTTGATTCATGCTTTCCTAATCATGTGTGCAAACTTAATCGCTCTTAAGAAAGCACCACGAACAGGGTATCAACTTCTTGCTAATTTTCTAACCAGTCATAACTTTGTTATTTGTCAAGCAGATACTTCAATGTTCACTAGAGGATCTGGTTCATCTCCTACAATAATGTTGGTTTATGTCGATGATATATTGGTGCTGATTCAATCTCTATTTCAGCTATAATTTCTGATCTAAAATTGCGTTTTGAAATGAAAGACTTGGGAGTTTTGTCTTATTTTCTGGGTTTGGAGGTTATTAGGACTAATGAGCATACAATAATTACTCAAGCTAATTATGCTCTTACTCTATTACAAATGGATGGTTTAAATGATTGCAAAGCATCACATACACCTACTCTAAACAAATACTTAGTCGTATCTGCACATGGTCTTCAACCTTTTGAAGATCCATTTGTCTTCAATATTTGACAATCTCTAGACCAGATATAGCTTATTGTGTTAATCAATTGTGTCAATCAATTCATCGACCTACAAATGCTGATTATGAAGCTTTAAAAAGGATGATGCGTTATATTAAGGGCACCTCTCATTATGGACTATCTTTTACACCTTCCAAACCTCATCTTAGGGGATTTTCTGACTCTGATTGGGCTAGTTGCTCAGTTGATCGAAAATCAGTTACATGATATTGTATATACTTGGGAGATAATCTTGTTTCTTGGGGCCCGAAGAAACAATTCACAGTTTCTTGCTCATCAACTGAGGCTGAGTATAGAGCCTTATCTTATGTTGCAGCTGGACTAAAATGGTTCACCATCTTGTTAAAGAGTTTGCATATTCCCATTCACACTCCTACAATTGCTTGTGATAATCTCTCAGCTTTAGCTCTTGCGTCTAATCCAGTCTTTCACACAAGGACTAGACACATTGATGTTGACTTCCACTTTGTACGAGAACAAGTAAAGACAAAATCTCTGCACCTATATCATGTACCTTCTCATGATCAACTTGCTGATATTCTTACTAAAGGTCTTGCATCCTCTCCATATTCTTTATTTGTCTCCAAGCTTCCACTCATCACCGTGCTCAGCTTGAGGGGTGATGATAAGATGAAGACGAATACGCCTCACACAGCTATCAATACAGTAGTCAATATTGTTACATAACAAACAAATATATTAGTGAGTTAAGAGTTAATTAGCATAAGAGAAATGTATGTATTGTGTATGTATAAGTCTAGCTCAAGTTGTAACATTACTCTATATATAGTACAACTACTCCCTCTTGTAAACACACAATTGAATATATAAAATTCATCTTTCTCTCTTCTTAATAGTAATGAAGGGATGATCACCCTGAGATTGACATTACTCTTTATGATAAACATGTGTGATTCATAGTGATATGTGAAACCTACGTTTTGATAATCTGGTTGAGATGGAATATAAATGAACTTGCTGTTATGTCTAGAGAGTTTCTCTTATATGCATGAACGACCCAGAATGAGTCATGTTAAGACATTAATGGGATATATGTTGAATTATGAGCACAAATTTATAGAGGTGCCCATATTGAATGACCGGACAATATTGATACATGTTATTCATAGCATGTTGTGGTAGTGATTGCAAAAGTCTAAATATGTATCTTAAAACCTTATTTTAACATGTATGGTATCTCTTACGACACTTTGGTAATTCAGACTATAGTATAAACATATTATAAATTTCTAAGCGGATGGACAATTGTATACACTATAAACATATATGCGGCCAAGTTTAACTGGGTCTGGTGAGAGATGGTTATGAATATCTCAATAGCTCACGAAGTAGACAGCAAGCAGCAAGCAAGTATACAAACTTGACTTATCGCCATCTATCCAAACAATTCCTAAATGTATAGTTTTCCAGAACCTGCCAACGCTCGTGAAAACCTGGGTCCAGTCCAAGGTTACTCACTATTGTATTGTATATTAATTAATTGGATTACAAACATATAAATTACTCCATCGTTGTATAATATTTTTACTTTTGGTCCATATATGCGACTATAAAATTTATTGGGTAATAATAAATAAAATGGTATGGTATAATTTGAATAACTACGCATATTATAGTTGGGCTTATGGTAGTAATCACTATAAACCCACATGCCCACAAACTGTTATAAACAAGAAAGTAATGTCACTATCTGAGTCAATCTAGATTTTTATTTAATTTCTATTAATTAAAGAATCTAAGCACTCTATTCAAATACGATAGAGTGAAACTCCATATAGATAAAGTAGTCATGCATAAAGTTTGGAATGTACCAATTTGTTTTTATCATGAAAAAAATTATCGTAAATAAATTTGTGTATTTTTTTTGCGGAAAAAACTTTGTTTGGCACGTACCTATGGGTGGACCTCGACACGATATCTTCGATCGGGTTTCTGAATAAGTCCGGACATTAACCTTGACCTAAACAAACACCCTTTAAGTGTAGAAAACTACTATTAGGGGCCCATCGTGCAATTACAAAAAGTTTAAGAAATCGTAAAACGAACATAATATCATTTGTTACGTATCAAACTTGCGAAATTGGTAGGCCCAAACAAACAAATATTGGTCTATACTAAATGTAAAAATGTTGGTATGCACCGTAACGAATTGAACAGAGGTATAAAGGTAACAATTCTAATTAAATACATCAAACTTAGGTTTTTAAAGAATATTTTATTAGTTAAAATTTTATGAATAATTTTTTGATTTTTGGGTTTTTAAAAATAATTTTCTCTAAAAAAATTCATATATAAATTAAGATGTGTTTTCTCTATTTATTTGTTTTAATATATTTGAGAATCATCGTTACCTCTATTTCGTAGTGGAACAAATCATTTAAAGTCTTATTTAAATATTTAAGTATGATCATTTAATTATATTAGGTATCTATCCGAGGGGGAAAGGGTTCTCCACTAGGAACGACCAACGTTTGAGGCGTTTCCACCTCACAATGGGTGGAAAACACACAACTACATTCTTTTGAGCCATTTGAGGACTACTTAGACAAAAAACTACAAGAAAGCCACAAAAGTCGATAACTTTCAAGAGGCATAAATCAAAAAACAATTTTTCGAACAAAAAAAATTGAAAAACTGTAAGTTGAAATACTTTCTGCTTACTATTTATTTATTTTTCAAAACTTACTATCTATACTTGATATAAAAAAGAAAGGCAGTGAATTATAAATATTAGATTCTAAGTTACTTTTTGTCATAGATATATGGAATTAATATAATATAGTATTTGGGGGAAGAATTTGGTCATTGGGCATTTTCTTCGACCGTCGAAGAAATTATGAAAGTAGCAATAATTTAGGATTTAATGTTTCTATTAGTCCTTTGTTTTTGAAATTTGATATATTTCTCTTTTTATATTTTAAACAAGTTTTTTATCTCCTTATTTATGAGTTTAAAACACCAACCAACTTTTCTCAAAATTTATGCTAGTTTTACATTTGCAATGACTAATCAATTCCATATGAACAATCAAATCACGATATATGCTATTTAATTGAAATATATCCAAGCCAAGCGATATGATTACGTATGAAATAGAGTGATCTTCTTACTTACTCAAAAGATTAGTACCGAGGAAATTTTAAATAATATGGAACCACCTACTATTAAATGATAAATTATTCTTAATATTTTCATTCCAAAACCTGCCAAAACATTCCGCAAACAAAATAATAAATTTGATAGAATGTTCTATCATCCTTGAGAATGCGATAATCGAGAATACCCCACCCCAAATCAAAGATAAGTCGTGTCCCCATGACTCGAAAAGATAACAAAAACAAATATTTAGAAATATACACCTAACCATATAATTTACAAAGGGTAACGAGAGAGTAAGGAATACTTACATTCGCGAGAGTCGGTCGATCCCCAAGTTAAGGGTTGACTTTATCGATCCATGATGGTCCCATGATAGTGTATGTGGTGTTCCTCGGCCTTGCGGGATGACTCGGAGCTAAAGAGGCGTGCGATTTGAGAAAACTCCTTCATTTTTAGTGTCATACCTCATCATTTTGATCATAATTTTTAATACAATCTCTGAATGATGTGTGGTTTAATGAATTAGAAACTAGGCTTCTCTACCTTTCCAAAAACTTAAAGCCAATCCTTTCTAGTTTATTTACAAAGTTGGTGCAATGTGTAGAATCTCAAGGATTTGGTTATAATTGTTTTCTAGAGCTCCTATTGAGGCGTGGTCTGTGGAATTTGGATAGATTTTGAAAACATATACGAACTGGGATAAAAAAAAAAGTTAATTCCGACACTGGAGCATAAAATTATGATCGTTCAAAGTTTTGCCATAAAATGACACATGTTGCAGAAACTTGTTGTGCGACTACATTTTTTATAAATTTTTTAAAAAATTTGACATTCATAAATTGTTTTCCTTTGTATTAGAAAAAAATTGCCCTGATGCACCGGTACGCTCGAAATTTCTAATGAACACAGCCACATGCCTCGTTTTCACCATTCTTAAAATTTCACACACTTCTTTCACCTCGAAACTCCTTGATTTTCACCTTTTGACCTTGGGTTGCCCCAAGAAGCGCTTTTACTTTTCACGTCGTTAAGATCGACATAAAAACTCCTTTGAAACTTGTCTTAAGGCTCTTGCGATATTCTTCCGCTTAATCTCACCTCTTCCCCATAATAATAGCTTGGGGAATCACTCACCTTTGATTTTTCTTGAGCGATATTTGTATGGAGTTGGGTAGTTTCCCTCTCTTTCCACTTTGTTCTCACAACGACACAAATTCCTCACACGGTAGATATTTTTTATGAAATTCTTGGATGGTTTAAAATCTTTATTCTCTTTAATTACGCGTTCATCTTTATAAGTAGGTAGGTAATTCCCCCTCCTTGCTGCCTTGCTTTCGCAGTGTAAAATTTACTCCCAAGGTATCTGTTGACCCTCTTTGGTGGTGTAGGTTCTATCGATTCTTCTAATACCCGTTGATATTCAACAAGTTTCGCTCTAACTTCCTTTACAACACTCGATGGGAATGGTGGTAGGCGAACTTCTTGTGGCAGATGTTCAACTTTTGGTTTATTTTGCACCCTTGGTGCTCCTCGATCACTTACTCTTCCACTTCGTCTCCAACCCAATCTTCCACTATCACCTCATCCATATTTTTATTAGGAAGATCTTTCCTATCGGTAACCACTTTTTTCTAGTCGACACCTTATCTTGATTATATGCAAAATCCATGGGGACATCATTTGATTCTTCATCGTTTTGTATAAGTTCAACTACCCCTTTATCTACATTTGGAAAAATCTTCACATCACTTACGCAAGTGACTTCTTTGACTAACTTTTACTGAATAATTTATTTTGGTTGATCTACTTCAAGTATCGATTGAGGAGGAAGGTCATTTAAAAAGTAGTATTATGAGAGGACTCTTCACAATTCTTGGTGATACTATAAACTTTTTTAAGGGAATTCAAGGATAAATCCCGCAGTTATGCACTAAACTCTATCAAATGATATATCAAGAGTATATAATTCATCACAAAATGAGAGACATCATAAACCAAAAATAAAGAAATTGTGGAGACATTTTCACACTTTGATATACATTGATCTTCCCTCACACATAGATGCAACTTTACTTGGTCCAAAAATATGGAAAAAAAAAATCATGCAAAAACTAGATGGATCCCTTGTAAAAATATCATGGTTTGATATGTATACTTGAGCATAGATATTATATCTTCTTCCTATTACCTCGAATCACACTCGTGACCTTCTGTGACTGTATCCGAGTACTAAGTCTCGCAATTATGAAATCAAGAATAAAATACTAGAATTTAAATATACCTCAAAAGTAGCTTTCGAACTGTACAAATGATCTAATTAACACTAACACGTCAAAACATCCATCCCAAAATTAAAACTATAAATGAATACTCTTTTTAAAAATTTTAATATAATTTAAAAGTGGCAAAAGATATATTCGTAAAGAAACACATCATAGACTTGGAAAACTAAAAGAACATTGAGACAAATCAAAGTTTTATTGATATTACATAACGTGAAAGGCTCATGTAGAATCTATATATATATATATATATATATATATGAAAGGGTAAAACCACTAAGATATGATGAGTCAAGTAACTTTCTACGGTCGACAAAAAAAATTATAGAAATTTCCATAAAGTAGTAAGCTTTCGATTTCAAACTAGTCATAAAAAGGTAAAAGGGATATTCTAACTAAAAATGTAATGTTTTATCAATATTACAAAGAATTAAAGGCTTTGATACAATCTATAAAGGGATAAACACCCTTGAACTAAGTAGAAGTTTACTTAGTAATGTATTAGAATTTATCATAACATAAAAAAGTAGACCTTAAATTCAAACTAGTAATCTCTTTTTCTTCCATCGATGGTGGTAAAGTTAGAAGTTTTTCATTTCTTAGTTAATTTAGGTTTACTATATTGAGTCGTCTTTTCCATATGATTCTCTTCTGGTACTTGTTCCAAAAAAAAGACGTGAGTAAAAGTTTTGAAAACATTTCTTAACTGTCAAAGAATCTTCAATCCAATCCCTATTTATATCTTTGATTTTTTTGGTTCTATTGTAATTAGGTCTCTGGATCGTCGATAGGTGAATTTTTTTTAGTATTTTTATCTCCAAAAGTAAGCCAGTTTTCTCTAACTCTATCTGCCCAATATTTCTCTTCACATTCATATTCATATTTGATTTTCTTCTTGTTCTAACTCGTGGGAATGATCCAAATTATTTATTTGAACAAGTTTATCCTGCAAAGTGTTGATTTTACTTTCATGATTTTTAAAAGTAGTCCTACTCCATATTTTTAAGTCTAATAGTATTGTTTCGTTTAAAGATAAATTACTAAAGTGGTGGTTTGAAACCTTCCTTTTCCCAAGATTTGATCACCACTTCTCTACATTGGGGTTATCGAGCTAATAGGACTCAAATTTGAAATGTCGATGTCTATGTTCAATCGTATGATCCAATTGAAGAATGAGCGGTGAATGGTCCGCACCTATTGCACGAGGAACAAAAGTTATTGCCTTTGGGAATTTATTACTCCATTTATAAGTAGCAAGTCCTAGATCGATTTTTGTTTTGACAAGTTTGTCGTTTGCTATATTGTTAGACCAAGTATAAAAGCAACCATGTGAATTAATGTCCATTAGTCTATTATACATTGTAAAAATTTAAAATCTATCATCTGGTTAAAATTAACGGGATTAGAACTGTATTTTCATTAATATTTAAAATACAATTAAAGCCACACATAATTAACTAAGGATAATTGATTTACCCCAATTTGTGATTTCTTCAAAAATCTTAACCCTGTCAAAAGATTTGTTAGGTGCATGAATACAAAATAAATAATATGAAAAGGACGATTCATTAATGCGTAAAACGACAAAGGATGGGGAACAAAGGATACAACCAAAGGCACACACGAGGCTACAAAACCAAAAAGCCGACATAAAGGAAGAATCAGAGTGGTAAAAAACAAACGACCTATCAAAAGAGAAACTACAAATGGTTTCCTGCGAATCCACCTCCCTAAGCATAGTTTCGAAAAAAATAGAAACAAGAGGCTTAAAACAAGCTAAAATTGACTTAATGCTAGAAACTGTCAGACTTGCTCTGATGCCTTGACAATTCCAATAAAGAAAACTCATACAGACTTGGAAGACATCATGGAGGGATGTCCGCTACCCTTTTTGATTTATGGAGGGAACTCATTGTACTCAGTATTAACCCCATCTTCACCAATCATCTCTTCATGAAGCTCAAGTCTACTCCCAACTTTCCTACTCGTGTCGTCACTTATCTCCACAATCTCGTCTCCTACTTCGGAATCTTTGAGCCCTTAAATTTAGCGTTACTAACCTTTCTGCTCATTCAACCCTCTCTATCTTCATTCTCCTTTTCGAAAAAGAAAACATTGTGTGATCCTTCACGAATGTTAACTGTCGACTCGTAAGAGAAGCCTTCATCTTTTTTCTCAACTCTCAGTTTCTTGAAATTTTCCAAGTCTTTAGGATTATTACATGTTCCTTTCCCCCACACACCTTACTGATGACATCAATTATCCTTTTAATCATAATTTGTTTCTCCTTAATGATGACGTTCGTCCTGTTGTACATCTCCTTCTCTTACACAGTGTTTTTCCCCTTACTTCAGAGTATAAAATTGTTCAACTCTGTATCCTTCATAATATTATTGAGCTCCCTTTATTTCTCCTTAATATTGCCTTCTAAATTATCCTCTTCATCTAAGTCAACCAATTGGACAAACCTATTCCCTTGAAGATTGCTGCTTCTGCTCCCTATTCCTCCTGTAGTCATCACAGAAAAGTATTGAGAGTTAGGTTTCTTCTTCTCGCTTGTATGCATTTGTTCCTTTCTCCGATATCCTTTTGTAAATTAGTTCATGTATTGGCTTCAAATCTCTGATCACTCCCTAGTGACATTCTTCTAGCTCTGATCTCATTACTCTAGAAACGGCCTCCTAAATCCTTATCTTGACTCCTACTTTGTGAGTTTGAAACATTCCTCCAATTACCATTTGCTGATTCCATAGGACCTTCACGAACCAAATTAAACTGTTCCCCAAGCCAAGCAAAACCTCTAACAATTTTATTGAGCACACCAATTATAAGTTTATTGGGTGGAAATTTTGCAATATTATCGACATTCCAATTGGTATTGCGCCTAATATTTAGGTCCTCAATACTCCTTATCACTTGAACATGCACTCACCATACTTGTGCCGAATACATCCGCAATTGAAGCAAATAACCCCTGCATTTTCATGTTGAAACATGATCGAGGCAATCCCATCCTCTTGTTAAATGTACGTCCCAGGTGGAAGTGGCTCATTAACATCATACTTAATCTTAAAATGAAGAATCTTAATATCCTCTAATACCTCTTTAGGAAAATCCACCGCTTCAATCTCCAAGGAACATGTTTCCAACCCTAGATGTGTCCAAATTGTTTTCTTTCATTTCATATATTTTGACATATAAAATAACACCGGTATAATAAAACAAACTTTTTTAAACAATTTAGATCCTCTACATAAAAGACAGACAAGATTGTCTATAACACCTTAATTCACTCATTCACATTAATGACATTAATTATTTTTTATTAATAAAAAGATTATATCTCACTTATAAAATCAAACATTCTCATATATATAAAATTATTAAATATCATTTTTCTATATTTCTTTCCTTCATATATTTTGACATAAAAAGTAATATTAACTAAAACTAAACAAAATATTATTTCTCTATATCATTTCTTAAATATTCACTAATATTGTTAACTAAATTTCATTTTTGTAAAATTATAAATATATTTCTCTATATTTTCTTCCTTCATGTATTGTGACATAAATTATAATATTTAACTAAATTTAACAATTTATCCTTTTTCTATATATCTTTCCTTTTACATATCCTGACATCAAAAATCATCTATATAATAAAATAAATTGTATTTTTAAACAGTCCAGATCCTTTACATAATAAACGGTATTGATTACATTTGCCCTCTTAGGGCTCGTTTGGAAGTGCTTATTTTAAAGTAAAAAAATGCTTTTAGAATAAAATTTAAAATTTGAAAAAATTATAAAAAATAATTTTGAAATCTAAAATTATTTTAAATATTTTTTTTCAAGAAACACCAATTTGGTGCTTCTCATAAAAGTGCCCGTTTGGAAGTGCTTTTTGGAAAAGCACTTAAAAGTGCTTTTAGCATTTTAATAGTTTTTTTAATCTTGAAAAGTACTTTTTTGAAAAGCACCAAATTGGTGCTTCTTGGAAAAAAGAACTTAATATAATTTTAGATTTCAATTTTTTTTAAATAATTTTTTTAAATTTTAAATTTTATTCTAAAAGCGTTTTTTTACTCTAAAATAAACACTTCCAAACAAGCCCTTAAAATGGTAGAAACACTTTTAAGTGCTTTTCCAAAAAAGCACTTCCAAACGGGCACTTAAAATGTGCTTTTAATTCACTCATTCACATTAACTGCATTAGTTATTTTTTTACTAATAAAAAAAACTTAATTATCTCTTATCCCACTCCATTAGACATCTGAAGGTTCTGTGTTCGATCCACGCTAATTGCAATCCTCTAAATTTTTGCCGTATCAACAATTTGGATTTCTGGCTTTCACCTAGGAGACCTGGGTTCAGTCCCTGTCAATGGAACAAAACTTTTTTTAAGTGCTCACCCAGGGGAACTTGGGTTCAATTTACGTTAATGTAACATTTTCCCCCTTTTTCCATGAATAATAAACCACGAACCTTGAATCTTGGACTACAAACCATGAAGTTTAAACCTTATACTTTTAACCATGAACTAATTTGTTTTAAAAGAAACGCCTCAAGCTAAATACAACAAATATATTCTAAGCATGAAAAGATATGTACACGAAATTAAAAATTATGAACGTTAAATTAATTTATCCCGGATATTGTGTTAACATATTTAAAAATACCCTTAACCTTGACCTTAACCTTAAACTTAACCTGCTAAGTAGTTATTTTGGGATTATTACTCACATTCTTCCATCTTCTTCCCTTTATGCTTATTTAACTTAGCCATTATATTAGAGACTTCCATATGTTCTTATTTCTTATTGTGTCGGGACGACACAACATTGAGTGGGGGTCTTGATGTCCCCATACGGGTGATGAAGTTAATCTAGTTTTAAGACATAATTTTTGTTGTATTATACACTTAACTGAGGGTTTTCCCTAATAACTGTTAGTTTCTCAATTCTTACATTGTTTTGGGTGTTTTTTTTACATCTAGAGCATTTTAAGGGAAAATTTGAGTGTTAAATTTAAAGATCTTAGGTACAAAGATTATATTAGATGCCAAATAAATTTTAAGGAGTTGAGAAATGAAGATCCAAGGCGAAATCAAGAGTTAAAAGTAAAAAAACAGGTTTTAGGAAAGTGCAAAAGCTGCCAAAAATTGTTGTCCAACTGTGAAGGCGTGTAGTATTTTTGATGTTGCATAAAATCGATAATGAATTTGAAGGATACCTATTATATATAAAGGTGTTTGAATTGCGGTCGTTTAGATACCAATATCACTGGATCTGGAGCTGTAATGAAGGAGTTATGATTGTCACTAACTCCAAAGGTTAACAATCCTATTAATAAGGAACACGAAATTGAATTGGATTAGGACTCCAAGACTTGGCCCATGACCTAGATTTCGTCCCTACGCCTATATATATATGACTACTTACCTGTAGAAACATGTCCTTTCTTGTACTTACATCCATAATTTTCAAGAATCCATAGGAGAAAGCAAGTTGACTAGTCGTGGAAGACAAGAAGATAGAGAGTCACTAACTCCTCTTCTCCTTCCTTCCACTCTACAATTAGGGAAATTTATATTAGATTCTTTGCTTAACCATTTTTGTAAGGTATTCTATCTTTAGTTTTATTTCTTTAATTATGAACTAATTTTTCTATAGCTTGGGTTTGCACTATGTATATGGTGTGGCATAGGGCGTGATAAAATAATAAAATAAGTGCAAAAATAAATACCCTAGGCTGAGCACAGTTCTGCAAGTATACAGGAGGTATGCAAGTTTTACTGATAAATAAGATTCGTTCCTCAGGGACTACGAAAGTTAGAGAGAACTTGTGCAATTTATAAAGTGCAAATAGAAAAGCTAGAAATCATAATACACAAATAAATAAAGACAAATAGATTTTTGTTTGGTTTTTCTTGAATATGAAAATTAAACTAATAAATTAAAGATAAGAAATTAAACAAAGAGAAGAAGATAGTATGAGAGTTTAGCTCGAGAAACTAGCAAGTAATCCCCACTAGCCTTGTTTATTCTAAACATGTAAGGGTGAATCATGTAAAATTGCAATAATCAGGATTCTAAATTCCTCCCTATCCCCGGAGAGCGAACTAGGGCGGCTACCTCACAATCACGAGGGGACTACAAATAGGGTTATCCCACGCTACTAGGTTCCTAAGTGAGTCTTGCCTACTAATGATGATTGGTGACTAAAATAAACCCTAATGATTATATAGTTAGGCTGGTGTTGTCACGACCAATTCCGTACACTAGACGTTATGTGGTGTTTTAATAATTAGACACCCCTTCCGGGTGACCATCTAACTACTATTAAGGTAATCCTATACATTGCACACCGCAAGGATATCAGACAATAAGTCAAAGCACATAAATCAGAGAATAAAACATGACTACAAATTAAATACGAAGGTATCCCAAATTAGATAGATGTTTAAACAAGTCTAGGGTTCATACATATATGCTCAATCTCAAGCTAAAACTAATTTAGTTCATACTATGGAAAGAAAATAAAACTATTACAGATTTGAAGGCTTGTGAAGACGTGATTCGATGCTCAACTCCTTCCAATCTTCTCTTCTTTTGATGTAGTCTTCTTCATGGCTTAAGGTTTAGCCAAGGATGTGTTTCTTCTGATTAGAGGGTGTATTTATAGGGTATAGGAAACCCTAAAACGTTTTCTTGGAGTGGAAGACAAGTAATTAGACTTCTAGCCCAACTCTAATTCGTAGCCCTAAAATATAGAAAATGTAAGATTCTGGTGTTGTTTTGCTTTGGCCGTAACTCCTTCAATACTTATCCGTTTGGCGCGTTCTTTATGTCGAAACTGATCGTCTCATAAAGCTTTATCACTTTGCTGCAGACCATTATTCCAAATTTCAAGCCAATCTTGAGTTTTGATCATGTTTATGTTCGTAGCTGATGGAATTCAGATTTATTTGACAACTTTATCTTTACCTTTTTCATATTTCTTTCCTTTCTCTCCAATTTTCCATGTTTATCTTCTTTCATTTATCTCTTAGAATTGACTTGGCATCTAATTAATTACCATATATCTGTTAAAGCTTCACAATTAACAAACAATTAAACCCAATATGCTCTAAAATTAATAAACCATCAAATCAAGACACGACATAGTAAAGTGTACTAAATCATAGGATAATCAACTATTAACCTAATAAATACACCTAAAATGATGTCTCTAACTAAGATTAAATCACCGCAAATAGGGAGATATCGGTATAATCCTTGAATTCTATTTCTATATTATATGTTATTTGAGAAAGTGATAGTTAATTGATCGAGCTTTTAATTATGTATATGTATTATGTGTTTAAACTTATCCAGTCGTATATCTAGCCAATGTTAGGTTTGTCCTTAGTAGTTGGATTGTCACCATGGCGGGGGACTCAATTATAGACAACACCACATAATCGTCTAGTGTTCGATATTGATTCTGACGGGCTTGCCTAATTAGACAGTCGATAGAATAGATTTATATCACCGATATCTGCGCAAGGTCCCCTTACCCAAGTCCCTTGGTAGTAGGGAGTTAGAAGGATTATTGAATCCCTACTATTTATTTTCTCAAATCACCCTTATAATTAGAATCATGATTTAGAATCATGATTACTGAATCCCGACTATTTATATTTTCTCAAATCACCCTTATAATTAGATTCATGATTTAGAGTGATAGATGCATACTAGCAAACCTAAGCTATATTCTCTTCCCATCCTTAGTAGTTTATTTGCATCAGTAGTTTAATTATTATTTTCTTTCTTAATTATAAAACCAAACAAATATTTTATTTTATTTTGTCTTTTAGTTTGAACAATTAATCTCTAGTACACATTCTCATCTAAACACGAGTTTGAGCTAACCGATAAATCTCCAAGAATGAATCTTACTTATTAACCATAACTTGCAAATGATGTGTGCACTTGCAGTGAGTTTCTCATGGTAGTATAAGGTATGTGCTTTATTATCTTTCTTTACTTGTTATTTTATCACACCTTTGCCCCACCAAACATGTAGTCATCAGAATTATACTTACAATACGTAACGCTAAAAGTGTTGTTTTGAGTTTCTTTCAAAACTTTCATAGAGCCCTAGATGACCCAACACTTCAAACTATTAAAGCACAAATACAAATCCATGGTGCAAAATTGATAGATGAAGAAAGAAATGAACAATTTATATTGACAACTCATGTATAGACTCTAAGACTATGCTTTGGATCTACATACACACTATTTGAGATGCATTAATGGTCCTCACATACACTAGATAAAAAACTCCTACAAGAGTCTATATCCTGAGAGAACCTGGCAGAGAAGAGTTTATGAAAGTAATACTAGAATAATTGATCAATGATTGCAAGTCATTCCCAAAATAACAAGAATTCATTCATGCTTCTAAATGCAGATTTCAGACACTAACCAACAACACAGTCAAAACCCCATTTAATTTACAAAATGAGGAGGGACCATCCCGAACTCTCTTCTAAATGATAATGTGTCTAGCACCTGATTTTCAAATGGCTACCTGTATTTATAAGCACATAATTAAGATAGTGGAGGACTTCTAGTAGAGTTATGACCCATGCTATAATTTATCCTAGATTCTGATATGTCTTAGTTGATAATATCTAGGTCGTATCTGATTAGATAAACTTGAAGGATTGATCTTTATCTTCTTTAAATTGTGTATATCAAAAGATTTAGGACTCTTGGTGGAACATAACTTAGATCTTGAGATTCCTTGGTTGATAATATCTACACCAGATTTGATTAGATAGACTTGGATGATTGTTTCTTATCTTCTTTCGATTGTATATATCTCTTTCTCTGACATCGTATCCTTCACAATTTGCATCGCCTGCCCTACTTCTTGGTTGGTAGGGATAAGATTCCCCACCCTTTGAGCTTGCATAATTTAAGGGTGTATTTGCACAAGTAATCAACTCGTCATGACCAAGAAAGGATCTAGAAGAGCGCTCGACTTGACCATCGGTTATGTTCTTTAGATGTGGTTTGCCTAATCTCTCTTATATTGACTAATTGGTTGTTGATGTTGGTTGAGAGATTCCAATTTGGTAGGCTAAACTTAATTTTGGTCATTGACTTGTCGATGATAGTTTTGGCTCATCAATTGGTATGTTGTACGGTAACAAATAACAAAGAGGTGATAGTGATTGTTAAAGATGACTGCCCCAGATTCATGAAACATCTGTCAATTTTTTTAATAATTTTGTTATATAATATTCTGAAGGATATATAACTATTTACTTATTACCATAAGTTACAAGTCTTATGTAGGGATATCAATGGGGATGGATTGGGGAAGGTTTACCTGTCCCCGTACTCCGTCTCTAAAAAAGAGCCCCACAACCCACCCCGCCCCACATCATTCTTCCCCACGACCTGCCCCACATCTCTGTGGGGTTTGGGTTCTACCTGCGGGTTACGAGACAAACCAAAACAAAAATATAATAAAAAAAGTTATGCTCTGAATACAATATGACTATCAAGGAACACACGAGTACTGAAATTAGGGTTGCCTACGGGCTTAGATTATCAAACATAGAAGGTTAAGAAAAAAGTATAGGGAAAGATAATCTCAATATCTTAATGATGAAAGTGATCCATTGTTATACTTAATCACTTAAATTTACTACTTACGTGGGAGTAATTATGCAACAAAGATAATTACTTCATGATCTTAATTTAATGATACAACACGTTATTTTTATTGAATATCATGTCAAAGTTTTGATTTAAAACATTAAAGAATTCACAAAAAGAGTGATACATACAATTTAACTTCCAATCATAAAAAACTATTATTTATTTTGTGATAAAATCTCGTATTTATACCATTTGATTAAGTTTTTAGTTAGATTTTATACTTATTTATAATTTTAGTTTATATTTGTATTATTTTTAAAATATAATATTAATTATATTTTATATAAATATGGGAAGGGTTTATGGGATGAGAATGCTTATCTCTACAACCCACATTCCCGCACGAATTTTCATAATCAATCCCCACAGCTCACCCCAACCCCCGTTTAGTTACTTAAAACTCTCCCCGTTTAGAATGGGGTGGGGTGGATACCCGCAAACCGGCGCCCATTGATAATTAGGTAACTAAACAGAAGTTTAGTGACAATTTATTTGGAAGGGGGAGGGGGAGGGGGAGATGTATTAAATTCAGAGTTGTAGTTTTTTTTTTTGATTTTAATAATCTATTTAACAGATTTTATAGATTGTTTCAACTATATATGGATTTTGACGAATTTATTTTGATTTTTTTAGAATTATGATGGATTCTTTCTTATCTTATATAAACTTTTTGTAGATTTTGTTGGTTTTTTATTTTTATGTCAAAATTATAATCAATGATTATAACCACATTAATATTTATTCATATACTTTGCCCATTTTAATTATTTATTTACATTTTTATATTTAAGTAATGATATTTGTCACTATTTTTTGGTTCACCTTTATATCACCTCCTACGTAAAAATTTTAAACATCAACTAGAAGGTTTCTCTTTGCTTAATTTTGTAGAATCATATCCCATTCTACTTTATTGTAAAACAAAATAAAATAAAATGACATAAAAATAAAATAAAATAGAATAATGAGATTAAGGGATAAAGATGTCATTAGTGGAGTAGGTTTAGGCTTTAGATGGAGAAAAGAAAGCTGGGACAAAGCATGACAGACAGGTTAGACTAATTGCAGGCCCCATATGTTTGTTGATTCAGACCCTTCTCTTTTGGGACAAAACACAAATCAAATTATTGAACGTGAAAAGCTTAAACTTTAGCTCTTTGACTCCTCCTCCATCTTCTCCTCTCTCTCTCACACACAGATCTCTCTTTATCTCTCACACATTTGCTCACAAACACATGGCATACATTTTTATATTACATTACTAGCAAAAGTGCCCAACATTACACTACATTTCTCCGAAACCAAAGCTTTTTTCTCTCTTTTTTTCTTTTCTTTTTTCTTCTCTCCACACACAAAAGCATCTTACTCACTCATCTCTCTCTTTCACTCTATCAAACCACACTACTTTTTCTTTTCTTCTTCAATTGCTAAAGCATAAAACCCTAATAAAGTCCTCATCTTTGAGCACTCCAGGTACCATTTTTTCCACTTTTTCAGCTCTTTCAAAGATTCAACGAAATGGGTTTACTCTATTTTGTCTTTTAGCCATCTAGGTTTTGGTGGGTTTTTCTCAGATCCTAATCTGGTGGGTTTTATTCAAGATCTGCTTACTCTTCGTTGTCACTTTTGTTTATTTGCATAATTTCGTGCTTATCCTTTTGTTGTGAGGTGTTATGTGGCTCTAGAAAGGTCTCAATTGGTTTAATCTCTATGCTTCTCAAGACAACTGAACATTTATTAATTTTGATAGAAAAAATAGGATTAACATTGAGGTATGTGTTTTGATATTTGATTTATTCTATGTTTGGTGTTTCATAGTATTGATCTGTTATTGTATACGAAAATCTGTTCTTTGAAGGTTGAGAGTTGCTCCTTTTTCTGGGAACAGCTAACTGCTCTCCCTATTAAAAAATAATTATTTAATTCCTTGTCATGAAAGTACTTAATAGTTCTTACATCTTGTGCATCTATACCGAGTGTATTATCATGTTAATTTTCTTCTCAATGATAATATCTTATTTGATTGATTAGTGCTTAAGTTGCTTAAGTTTAATTAATTGATTGGTTTGGCCGATTTGTAGCTTATTACTATATCCGATTATTTTATTTCCGTAATTGGAATAAATATAACTTTTGTGGTTGAGATTGTAACACTTTTATTTCATGTTCCAGTTTTGGCAAATCACTTTTGGCTGTTAATGGAGTTGAAAATGATGGGTACCAGTTTTGATTATGATGGGGTATCATTCATTGAATTTAATTGAATAAAGTATTTGGTTCGGGTTTAATTAGATAATACTACAAGGATTTAATGGCGTCAAAATCTAGTACCAAGAGTTCTTTTAAACCTTCAAATTCTCAGGTTCCTAAGGAAAACAAATTAGAACCAATCACATCAAAGGAATCATCGATAGAGAATGGATCTGCTTATTCTTTAGCAGCAAAGTTAGATTCAAAGCTACACTTAGACAATTCAAAACGAGGAAAAGATACCATAAGTGAAATGTTTAACGAAAATTCAACTATAAAGGGTAGCTCAGCTTCTAATAAAATAAGCGACGGAGCAAGTTCTGTCACTAAAACTAGCGGAAGTGCGAAAATAAGTGATCGAGCTGATTTTATGGAAAGTGGAAAAAGTAGTATGTGTAGAGGTAGTACAAGTACAGATGTAAGTGAAGAAAGTTCATGTAGTAGCTTCAGTAATAGTATAAATAAACCTCATAAAGCAAATGATTCAATGTGGGAAGCTATACAAGCTGTTAGAGCTAAAGATGGAGTACTTGATATGAGGCATTTCAGATTGTTGAAGAAATTAGGATCTGGTGATATAGGAAGTGTTTATCTTGCGGAATTATGTGGTACGAAATGTTATTTTGCTATGAAAGTAATGGATAAAGTGTTATTGGCTAGTAGAAAAAAATTATTACGTGCTCAAACTGAAAGGGAGATACTTCAGAGTTTAGATCATCCGTTTTTGCCTACTTTGTATACTCATTTTGAGACTGATAAGTTTTCTTGCTTGGTTATGGAAGTTTGTCCTGGTGGTGATTTGCATACTTTGAGGCAAAGACAACCTGGGAAGCATTTTTCTGAGCAAGCTGTAAAGTATGATTCTACCCCTTACTTTTTAGTTTTATTTTAGATTGATGCATTGAGAAAATGTGTTTTTTCTTGGGATTTATTTTGTTTTTAACTAAAAGAGTCTAGATTATGCCACATCATCTATTATCACCTTAATTATAAACCATTAATTTTGAGTTATGAGCCAAGAAACTTGAACCATGAGCCACCACACTTTCACACTTACACACATTTTTACACATTTTTGCACACTTTCACACTTAATACTTTTACACATTTTTGCACTTCCACACAATTTTGCACATTTTCCCACATTTTCACAAAATTTCACTTTCATGCTATCACTTATTTTCACACATTTACAAAAATAATTCTTAGGAACTTTCTTGCATTATTATTCATTTAAGATAGAGCAAGGTACAGTTTAGTATTTACATTAATATTAGCGAGACATTTCATGTATAAGCATCTTCTTTTGTTTCAACTGTGTTAATCTAACCAAGAGTTGTTTGGTTCAACTATATAAGAAACTCTTTTAAATACTCTTTCCTAGTATTCTACTTTATTATCCCTTTTGATAATATACTTTTTTCTACATATAATTTATATAAAAGTAGTGAATGAACGTTAATTTTATGATTTTCCAGGTTCTATGTAGCTGAAGTACTCCTGGCACTAGAATACCTTCACATGCTCGGAATCGTATACCGTGACTTAAAGCCCGAAAACGTCCTTGTACGAGAAGACGGACACATAATGCTATCAGATTTCGATCTCTCATTACGCTCAACTTTCAGTCCAACTCTCATCAAATCATCCGCTCTCGAATCAGACCCTTTACGCAAAAACTCAGCTTATTGCGCACAACCCGCTTGTATCGAACCTTCATGTATTCAACCCTCGTGTGCGGTCCCCACAACATGTTTCACTCCACGCCTTTTCTCAAAATCCAAAAAAACCCAAAAAACAAAACCCAAACTCGATATCGGTAACCAAGTCAGCCCATTACCCGAGCTAATGGCTGAACCAACAAACGCTCGGTCAATGTCTTTTGTCGGGACCCACGAGTATTTAGCGCCCGAGATTATAAAAGGTGAAGGTCACGGAAGTGCTGTAGATTGGTGGACTTATGGTATATTTTTATACGAACTGTTATTTGGGAAAACACCGTTTAAAGGGTCTGGTAATAGGGCGACACTTTTTAACGTAGTGGGTCAGCCATTACGGTTTCCTGAAGCACCGATTGTTAGTTTTTCGGCTCGTGATTTGATCAGAGGGTTGTTAGTGAAAGAGCCACAACATAGATTGGCGTATAAACGTGGGGCCACTGAGATAAAACAGCATCCTTTTTTTGAAGGTGTGAATTGGGCGTTGATAAGGTGTGCGAGTCCACCGGATATTCCGAAACCGGTTCAACATGATAGGGTACCCATTCAAGTAGCGCCGGCGAGTCAGAAAGTGGCGGTTCAGAATAATAATAATAATAATAATAATAATCAGCAGAGTTCGGAGACTTATCTTGAATTTGATTTCTTTTAGTGGGGGAGATGATGAATGATGTTATATATTGTTTTGTTAACATTTTAAACATGTTAAAAGTTTGGGAGCTACTAGACTGTGTTTGTAGTTTCTATACTCTATTGTTTTAATGTTGTTGTTAGACACTTTGATGTATTGTGTTGTAATGCGAATTCTGTAACAGTATATGATTTTGCAATCATAATGTCAATCTGTTTTATCTTTTCTCTTTTTGAGGTGTTTGTGTGATTTGAATCTTGCACCTTTAATGACATTTGATATTAACATCGTTTGAATCCTGAAATGCAATAATTGAATCCCAAGATGTTAAAGCAATTTGATGCACAATCAGAGTATCTTTGGGCGTTGATTAGGGAGAAGATTTGGTAACTGTACTATTTTCAGTTTTTTCTTTTCCGTTTTGGTCTTTAAATCCGAGAATGATTTATGTTCTGTGTATATTAGATTAACACTTTCCGTTTGATGCCAAATTAAGAAATCTATGAATCATGAATCACGAAGAAGTGAAGTGAAAAAAAAAAAAAAATTGCACAATCTTTGAATCACAAAGAAGCAGAAGAAAGAATTCCGGTAAAATATAAACATGCGGTGAGCGTGGATCGAACACGCGACCTTCAGATCTTCAGTCTGACGCTCTCCCAACTGAGCTATCCCCGCATTTGTGATTACATATAATACCGTTAAGTATTTCTCCAATAAGCTACAAAATTTGAACGGTGGATAGAGAATAATCTCACTCTCTAGTCTTCACTGTAACTTTTTGCAAAGTAATTTCTTTAAAATAATGACTGAAAAAGATTAAAAATTTATTTTAGCTATCACTCAAAATGCACATCACCCGTATACTTTTTTACATAGTCCAATCAAATTATTTTTCTCACACGATTCACTTCATATTTTTTTAATTGGACCACTTAAGATCAATTTCATGAATAATATTTATGTGATATCTTTTTTTACGTAATATCCAACATTATTTTTAATTTATAGAGATTTTTATTCAACGGGTTTTTAATACCCCCCTCATGACCCATGTACCCCTAACCGTTCCACCCTTCTTACTAAAGGTTAATTATAGTTCCCTTTTAATGGTTCGTGATTTGGAGTTAACATGAAAGATTTATTACAGTTGCAACTACCGTGGCTCGAACCATACCGCTTTCCCTTTATAAATTTTTTGGTTTGAATTGACCATTTAAAAGGAACCCACAACTTCAAATATGTTTTAGACCCTTATTATATCATCAAATACTTTTTTAGAAAGGGTTACACTTGATGAGACATTATTAGACACAATTATAGAGTAAAGAACACGCCTATATCGTGGATGTCACGACTCAACTTTGAGTCGAGGGTGGAAATCTGATGTTTCCATCCCCAATTTTATGTATTTTAATTGCTTTCAATAAGTGTGAGTGTTGGTGTAGATACTAGTGAATGTATCTTTTAAGCGGAATTTTAATGAGTTAATGATGGTAGATAGTAGGTTTATGTATTTGTCTTATATATGCTTAAAAGATTTATATGAAACACATGTTAAAGTAAAAAAAAATATTAGTGAGCAATACAGTAGAAGTAAGTTTGATCTTAAGGAGCATGAATGGTGTGTAAAATGTGAGATCAAAACCAATCGATAACCATTTGATGAACGTGATAGAAGTGAGAAAGTGACTAAGTTGTATAGGATAAGACATGATTAAGGCAATTATTTGTTTATCCATTTGTGAATTTTAGCTTGTTGTCCATGTATTATTGTTACATTATTCGTCTTACAAGCCTTATACCTTAAATTTCTAGGACTTTTTCATATGACCCACACTCGAATCGTGATGCTTTGACACTCGTCTAGAGCTTGAGACCGGGTTAATGGTTTTATGAAAATTATTATTGGGTGGGTTTTCTGCTTTGTAATTAAGCTTTTTGATCACGTGTTTATGTATATTGTAGCCCTTTGCCGGGGTAAAAGGGAAAAGAAAAAGAAGAAAAAAATATATATTGAAAAGAAAGAAAACATAGTGGCATGACTTCTCACATCGAAAAGAAAGTCATTGCCACTTGAAAAAGAAAAATATATACATTTGGGATTTCTTTGGGTGATCATAACAGGGTTTCATTTGGGTTATTGGGGATGTGAATTAGTGCATCAATTGGGTTGAGTGAGAACATCTTTGAGAGTAACTCAATCTCTAGGGAGACTTGTCGATGGATAGTAAGGAGATAGCCAAAAGATCACTCTAAATTATCGTAATATACGTATCATACCCACCCTAAGCCTGCATTGCATCCTTAAAGACCTTAGTAACAATTACTATACCATCTAGGAGATTTTAAACTAATAGAGAGCCAAAAGCCCACTCTAAATTATCCAAATATACGTATCACACCTACCCTAAGCCTACATTACATCTTTAAAGACCTTAGGATTCTTGAATATACCATTTAAGTTCTTTCAAACTAATAGAGAGTAATTATATGGAACTTATAAACCACGTGAGGATCGAGGACACCCTATAGACACCATAGTGAACTAAGGAATAATTTATCTTCGTGCATTGTAGATCTAATATGATCTTGAATTAATATATGTTGATTGATTATCTGATAAGTATATATTTGATGTAGTTTGTAAATTATACTATAGGAGACTTGTTAAAAATTGTGCTTTAGTGTCATTCATTACCTTTCTACTCTTTCTCTCTTCTTTGACTTATTGAACTTAGACCCTTCTAAACTCTATTTTCTTTCTATTTTGTAGGGACGACAAAACTTTGAGTTAGTGGTCTTGATGTCTCTCTTTTTGTGATGGATCAATCCATTCACGAGACATTATTTTGGAAGTTTATTGGGCCTAAGTGAGGAATTTTTCCCTAGTATTTTCTATGTTGTACTTTTGCCTCTCGTTTTGGTAATAATACTATTTATAGAGATTTTGTGCCTTGATTGTGTGTTAAGTGTGTATATTTTAGGTAAATGATTGATAAAAGGTGCCAAGATGAGGAGAAGACGTAAAACAGTCAAGATAAACCCCAAGCCAAGGCGGAATTTGAGTTTAGAGTCACTTTGGGAGTTGGAGTGTTTGTTGGAGAAATCTTTGCACCTTCGTGTTTCAGTCATTTTGAAATATTGGTGAGAGCTTTGGATCCAATTCCTTTTAATTTAGAGAGAGCTTGAAGCCAGTGTGTAGCTTTAATAATTAATTTCGGCATCGACGAGTGTTTTTTATTGCGGGTTTAACGTATATGTGCCTAGTGCGAGGCATTAAACTGGTAGGTCTTGCCCTTTAGGTAGTCGTTAGAGTAGGAACATATTTCATCAGAAACCATTTCTAGGTCACCTAAGAGGGGACTCTAATGGTGTGTAGGTTGCCTTCTAAGCTACCGATAGGAGTTAGAAGGATAGTTGAAGCCCAACTAATGCGAGAGTCACCAACTTGCCCTTATCAATAGAACTATTAAACTGCGGCATAGATGATTACTAGCAACACCTCAAGCAACTTTCTCATATTTAGTTCATCCTTATTTCATTTCCTTGTTTGTATTTTATTGTTAGTTTAATCTTATTATCATTACTATCTTAGTTGTTAATTATTTAAAAAACCAAAATAAACATTTTACTATTTAAAGTCTTCACTATTTCTATTGCAAGCTTTACACATTTACACTATTCGAGGCATGATTAGTTACACTGAATTTCCATGTGGAGAATGATATAACCCTACTTATCAATTATACTTGTCACTAATCCGTATGTTGTGGAGAGTCACCTTTCCTAGTGTTGATTTATTATATCACACCTAGGGTGCGAACAGTTGCTAAGCTAGAGAAGATACAATGCAACATTGTCATGAACCAGCTTGGGTGGGAGACATTGAGCGAGTCAATGATAAAATAGGGGAATGGAAAATTGAGACTTCCTTTGACCACAAATCCGCGGAGATGTGCTACAATTACGTAACTCCTAAACCATTTCCTTAAATGCTATTTGTGTTAGTGTATATTAGTAAATTTTAATGTTTTTAGAGTCTTTTCGAGTCGTGGGGATACGAATCAGTTTTGAGTTGGAGGTCGGGCACTCGTTGTCCTCATCCCCTTTTATGTTTTTAACTGTTTTTTTTAAAACCATAAAAAAATAGTGTAATGATAGGTGTAGTGGTGTCGCCTAGGGTGTTATAAAAATAAGATAAATAAACGGTGAAAACAATGCACTAAAGCACCCTAGACAAGCACGATACTGCAAGTATTACAGGACGTATGCAAGTTTTAATGATAAGAAAGTTCGTTCTCAGGGACTTAGTGTGTTATACGAATAGGTAAATAATAACGAGTAAGAAGTAATTAATTAAAAGACAGAAAATAAAGGAAATAAATTCAAAATATTTAATTAAACTAAGGAAAAATAAATGAAAATAAAATAAATACGAAGAAATATGAGATGAGCAGTATAGCTTAGGTTTTGCTAGTATGCACTAATCCTTCTAAATATTTCTATCAAATCTAGTTAATGAGGGAGATAATTAGCTCTTAGATACCTAGTCAGGATTCTAAAGTCCCATACCTTAGACCTTGAGAGCGACTAAGGGGCTACAGACACATCATGAGGCAGGCTAAACCTAGGGTTATCAAGCGCTACCAAGGCCCTAAGCAATTCAATTCCAAACATGATGATAGTGGTTTAATTATACCCTAATGACTATCTAGCTAGAATTAGTGTTGTCAAGACCAATATCGACACTAGACGTTATGTGGTGTTTCAATAATTAGACACCCAGCTAAGGTAAACAATAACTACTATTAAGAAAGCCTAAAGTGATCAATTCCAGGACAGACAATAATTCAAAACACATAAACAAATATATAGGTAAGAAGCTAATATCAGATTAAAACATATAATTCCCAAAGAAACTTAGATAGAAGAAAATAGAATTCATAGATTATACATGATGCAAAACCCAAGCTATGGGAAAATTAGTTCATACCTGAAGGAAATAAACTAAAAGAAATAATAAAAGACTTCATCTTGCTCTCTACAATAATTCTGATGAATAAAACCCTAAGGACTAATTACTCTTAGGCAAAGATGTTTTACAAGTTATATAAGGGTATATTTATAGGTGTATAGAAGTCCTAATTCGTTTTCTTGAAGGAGAAGGTAAGTAGTGGACTCCAAGCCCAACTCAAATTCGTAACCCTAAAACATGGAATCAGACCCGTTTTTGTTTTGGTCCTAGCATCTTCAATACTCATCCGTTTGATGCGTATGAGTAGTCGAAATTCATCGTCTCAGAAAGATCTCTAACTTTTCTCTTGACCGTTTCTCCAAATTCCACACCTATTTTGAGATATAAGCTGATTTGTGGTCGTGGGTGGTGAAATTCAGATTTAAGGCAGCTTTTCCTTTTCCATGATTTTAGCTTTTCTTTCCTTATCTCCAATTACCATGCTTATCTCTTTCCATATCTCTTAGTTTTGACTTGGAATCTAATTAATCTCTATAATTATCTTTAAAGCTTCACACTAAATAAATAATTAAACCCAATATGCTCTAAAAATAATAATTTACTAAATCAAGACTCAAAATAGGAAAGTGTAGCATTTCTCAAGAAAATCGACTAATATGACTTCTAAATCACTAAAAATGATGTCTCCAACTAGGATTAATTCATGACAAATAGGGAGACATCAAGACCCCCAACTCAAAGTTTTATCGTCCCAATACAATAAAGATGAAAACACAGGGAAGTCTCTAAATACACACCTAGGTCAATTAAGCACAGAGGGAAGAAGATAGTAGAATAGACTCAAAGCAACTACTCAGAAAATTTCATGTTATAATATTCACAAACTACATACCTGCACACTTTTCATATTCACAGTCAACACGACTTTAATTCAAGATTGGATTAGCTTCGCAATGTAAGAAGGAAAGGAACTTTACTCAGTTCACCAAGGAGGCTATAGATTGTTCATCGAACTTCACTAGTATTCAAAGATCCATTTAACTACTCTCTATTGGCTCAATCACTTCTCGATTACATAGCAAAGAATCAAAAGGTCTTTAAGGTTGTAATTTAGGCTTAGGGACGGTATGATAGTAAATTTGGATAATTTAGAGTGAGCTTTTGGCTCTCTCCTCACTAGCCATCAACGAATCGCCCTAGAGCTTGAGTTACTCTCATAAAACGTTTTCACTCAACCCAATGAATTCTTTGATGCACAAAGTAGCATCCCTAATAACCTAATTAAAGCATAAGATGTTCACTTAAAATTCCTCTTTGCCGGTCCGAATATATATTCTTTTCAAATCCATTTTTTCTTTTGTATAGCTATGACTCTATTTTTAATGTTCGAGATATCACACTATTTTTTTTAGATTTTTCTTTTCATATCTAGCTTGTAGCTTCTTTTTCATTCACTATTACCCGGCAAAGGGTTACAATACAAAACTGTGAATCATCATCAATATGATAACAGAGC
This sequence comes from Nemophila menziesii, assembly GCA_029959085.1. Lineage (NCBI taxonomy): Eukaryota > Viridiplantae > Streptophyta > Magnoliopsida > Boraginales > Hydrophyllaceae > Nemophila > Nemophila menziesii. The sequence goes on along the minus strand of JARWIR010000016.1, from coordinate 22,949,561 downwards.
ACAATTAATAAGCTCAAAAATCCCAACCCAATAATATTTCCCATAATGGTGGACCCACCACCCCAAACTCAAGCTCTAAAACAACTGTCTATGCATCGTGATTCGAGTGCGGGTCATATGGAAAGGTCCTATAATCTAAAGGGATATGACTTATAACGTGTTTCAATAAAAAAGGATTTAGAAAGGCTAGAAGGGGCTGAGAAGGATATAACATATAAAATCGAATAACAAGGTGAGAAGGTATAAAAAGGCTTCAAGTAGCTTCAATATGAAAGATCTGCCTTAATCACTTTCTACACCATGTAATTTCGTTATTTTCTTACCTTTAGCACTTTCATCAAATGGGTTTGTCAACTAGCTTGGATCTCACGGCCTACACACTTCTCAAGGATCCCTGAGATCGAACATGCTTTCTATCGCATTGCTCACTAATCTTTTCTTTACCATCAATGTGTGTTTTCCTGCAAATACTCAAAGCATACAAAATAAAATAGCTCATAAACATACTACTTACTATCATCTCATTGAGATTATGCTTTCAAGCTATTAAACACACTTTACATCTAATTCCCATGTATCAAAATTTTTAATTTCTACCTAAAAACAGAAAAATGGAGATGAGAGACAACGAATCCCCACATCCCCAACTCAAAAATGAGTCGTGTCCCCGAGACTCGAAACAAAAATTAAAATTAACAGATAAAGCATTTACAGAAATTGTAAGGAAGAAAGAGAACATACTCTCGAGGCTATTGCCTCGCATTATTGACATCCAAGATAGGATTAACTTGATATTTCTTTATTTGCTCAAGGAGTGTCATGATGTGCACTTGATTGGCTTTGATTTTTGCCACATCATTGGCTAAGGAAGTTTGAGCTTCTTCGAAATTGTTTAAACGCTCCTCCATCTTCTCTTGCCAACTTTGCTCCTTTTCTTCTTTTGAGATTTGCATAGAAACCGCTCCTCTCAAGACTTTCATGATCCAAGCATTATCAATATAACTCTTTTTAAATTTGAGTTTCTCCTCTTCACCCAATATAACATTCGTTTTTCGCACAAGACACGTGATCATAGTAGGATATTTAACATTATAAACCGATTTAGGAGAGACCGAAAATCGCATCACCTCCTCATAGATCAACTGTGCCACATCCACTTCTTCTTCTCTCAAAATACAATCCAAAAGTAGAGCGTTCTTTTTAGTCACATCCAAAGTTCTTGTGTTTCCGAAGACATTAGGAATAAGGAAATTGTACCAAACTCTCGCATCCGGTTGAAGATATTTGTAAGGCAAAAGTGCCTTCAGTTCTCCCTTATGTGATTACACTTTCTCCTTGTCTAAAACATGATCAAAAAGTAATTCCTCATCAAAGATTTTTCGTTTAGCCACCGCTTCACTATACTTGCAAGGTCCAATTAATTTCTTAAACGGGAAGTGGTTTCTAATCTCTTCAACTGTGAAAGGAACTAACTTTCCTCTAATCGGAACACAACCTTCACTATCTCGGCTACAAAGGCCTAAATAGAAATCTAAAACTAACTCATGACATAAATTAGAACGTCTTACCATGAATGTAGACCAAGCCAGTTTTTCACCAAGCTCCAAGAATCTCTTATATTCTCCTGTACCAACTTCTTCATTAAATACTATCTCATAAGCAAAAGGTAGTCCCTTTAATTGTTTTTCTGCAGAAGCTATCAAGGCCTTTGAAGCTTTCTCTTTATCCACGGGTGTAGGATCTTTGAATGGAAGAGGTTGTGTTTTTTTCTTTGAGTAAAAGTAAAGCATTTTTCCCATTAAATCCAACATAACTAGCTTACCTCCATCTTCAACATCGATTTTACCCTTAGCTTTGGAACTAGAACCTTTGTTATTTGATTTCTTCTCAATTGGACCCAATACCTTGCTTTTATTCATCTCCCTCTTGTTAGATAATGTTTTTGTTCTTTTAGTCATCTCAATTGAACCCTAACTCAAAGCTTTAACAACTCTTGAAATTTGAACTTTTGAATTATTGGTTGAACAAGCTATGGGAAAATTAGTTCATACTAGAAAGAAATTAGAATTTAAAGATTATACACATGCCAAACCCAAGCTATGGGAAAATTAGTTCATACTAGAAAGAAATAAACTAAAATAAAGATACATACTGTCAACTTGCTTCTCTTGAATGATGAATAAACTTAAGAACTAATTGTAGGAGGCAAGGACATGTTTACAATAGTTAAAGGGTGTATTTATAGGTGTTTACGAAGACCTAGTTTGGATTTCTTGGAGTATAAGACAAGCAATTGGACTCCTTTTCGAAATCAAATTCGTTTCCTAAAATATAGGAGAAGGGTAAACAGCAGCTGAGTTATTTTGGTCGTAACGTTTTCAGTATTGCTTTGATTTTCATCTACTTTATATCAAAACGACCACGTCGAAAATATCTACTCTTCTCCTTCAGACTGTTCTTCCAAATAACTAGCCTATTTTAAGTTATAATCACTTTAGTAGACGTGACTGCTGAAATTCAGATTTACTTGACAACTTTTCCTTGCCTATTTTATCTCTACTTCCTTTTATCTCCAACTTCCATCCATCCATATATATATATATATATATATATATATATATATATATATATATATATATATATATATATATATATATATATATATTATCTCTCTATAATTTATTTGACATCTAATTAATTTCCATATATCTTTAAAGCTTCACATTAACAAACAAATTTAATCAAATATGCTCTAAAATAATAATTCCTCAAATCAAGACAAGAAATAGCAAAAATACTAAAATAAAAATAAAAAATAAATATTAATTGACCAAATACACCTAAAATGATGTCTCCAACCTAGATTAATTCATCACAAATAGGGAGACATCACTACCCTACACCAAGGGCATGTTCTTGAAACCTCCGTCCCCCGCTTCTCCAAATTTTGACATGTGGGGAGCCTCTCCTGGACAGCCCGCCATACCAACACTCTAACTTTTTGGGGACACTCTAATTTCCATAAATGCCCCCATTTTATATCCTTTGCACCATCACCCAAGTTCAGGTCCAGAAGAGCCGATTTCGCGGAGTATATTTAAGAGATTTTATTTTGCCACGAGAATAATTATTCTTTCCACGAATCGAGACACCCACTTCTGCAATTTCTTGGAGTTTATCTCTCGGTAATATATGTTGAAACTTACCCCTGTTCCATCCTCGTAAATATAATCACTAAGTTTATGGCTACATATATCACATTCCAGAACCTCTTGAACACATTCTATCAATGAAACCTCACTATCTATATACACTATAAGGGTATTCATGACAATGGACATCTTAGAGGCCTATTTGGAGGAAAGTTTGTGGCACAAAGATGGTCTCCAACACCATATAGGTAATTCACCCAAAAATTAATCAAAAAAGAAAATCTATTACAAAAAAAAACCGTGAATGTCGAAGATGGCGGAGAATGGTTCCGCGAGAGCTAAAGATGGCGTAGAATGGTTCACAGCAACGGCCTTTGCAGGAGTTCCGACGAGATATATAAAAAACAAAAAAAGAGAGAGAGGTCAATTCTAGAGCGAAGGTGAAGATGGCGGTTTTTGTGTGCAGGAGAACGACAACGCATCAAAAAAAAGAGTGAGAGGTCAGATCTGGAGCAGAGGTGAAGATGGTGGTTTTCGTGTGCAAGAGAACGATGAAGCGAAGGTGACATCGATGGAGAAAGGTCAGATCCGGTGGAGACGACATGGTGGGAAGGTTAGATATCGTTCTGATGATGGTGGAGATTGGTATCTGATGATGATGGTGGTGGAGATCGGGTTCTGATGATGATGTGGTGGAGAGAGGATTGGTGTGGGGGTGAGTATTGGTGATGGTGGAACAACAGAGAAGGAGGAGAGCGGCGGTGGTTTTATGCATTAGGAGAGCGACAGTGGGTTAAGATCGGTGGCCATATAGAGAGAGAAGGAGGGTAGAGGAGGGGCGGCCATATAGAGAGAGAAGGAGGGTAGAGAGAATGGAATGGTTTTTTTTTTGGTGTTTCATGTAACCTTATTGGGTTTTTGTTTTTGTTTTTCTTTTCTCACTGTAATAATAAAGGAGAGGGAGGATGTTTTGGGGTTTTTTTCTTTTTTTAGTTGGACTTTAATGGGTAGTTGAGTTGGGTTTTATTTTGTTACATTGTAAGTATCGGAGCCTTATTTACTCATTGCCCCTTCTTTCTTATTCAACTTATCAAATCAATTTATACACTTCTTCAACATCGCCGTCCTTCACTTAATGGAAACACTGACCCAAAAAAAATCACATCTCATTATGTAAGTTCTCTATCTATTAATCATTTTCATCATTAGATCTCCCAATTAAACGTCATTTTCACGCCCAACTTTTTTGCATCGTAACTCGATTATTTTCAATTGTCGCGTCATTCACCGATCTACATCTTGATTTTTCATCTCAAATTCCGATTCTTCAGATCTTTATCTAAATTATTGTTGGCCAAGCTCCGGGTCCAAAGTCAACAAGGCGGTGGCTTGGGACCCGATTATTTTGAGGTATATTATTATTTTTCATTATGCCGGTCATATCGTATATACAATTTATTGGGTTTATTTTTCTTTTAAGGTACTTTTGTCTCATTTTTTAATATAATTTTACTTTTATCAGATTTGAGTTACACTCGTACATGTTGATATCTACTGTTTTTTTCCAGTAAATAATTTATAGATTTGAAATACACCTCTTTTCCATTTGTATAGGATTTATTATTTCAGATAAATCTACAATCTATTTCATATTGTAAAGTTCAAATTTATTTTTGGTATAATTATCGATACATTTACGAATATTTGGAATGCTAACTTATTAACTTGTGATTATGTGTTACTCTCTTATAGAGTTTATAAACTTATAAATTGGAAAAGTTGTGAAATCGAAAGTTATTGTAATAATAAAAGTAGGTAATGGGGTTAAATCAATATTGAGTCAAATAAAACTTAGATGTATTTTTGAAAAATAGTTATAAGTGTTGTTTTGTATATTAAGATCATTCAAATATTCTTTTATGTATAAGTTCTTTCATAGGAGGTTTAATTGTTAATTCAATATAATATTTATCATAATTTAAATTTCATTTGATTTTTTCTAAATTACAGTGCAAGTGATTCCAAACCGACAAAAAGATCGATGACCCTGACATTTCAAAAATATAAGGTAAGAATTCCAACTTAAATACAACATTATGTTTTTCATTACTCAAAATTTAGTTTATTATTACCTACATCTCTTTTCCTTCAACATCTGCCCATTAAGACCCTCATAGTTGCATTTGCAGATTCCACGCTATCAAACTGGACAAAGCCATAGCCATGGCTTCTCCAATATTTAGTACATGCAACTTTGCATGACAAGATGTTTCCATAGGGTCGGAACATCTCGTGAAGCCTTGCATTGTCAATAGCTTCAGCCAAATTAAGAGATTAAGCGCCAGTGAAGGCCACCAGCGCGCGACTTCTTCTCCATCGAAGCAGACCTCCACGAATCTCCGAGCAGGCGACACCGCTAATTTCGAGCGACCTCCATGACCACCCTCGATGCCTCCATCTCCAAACCCATCTTCGCCGTCATTGACATCAAGCCTAGGACCAATGCTTTACACCATTTCCGAGCCCATTAACCCAACATCACAACGAAACCCGATAACAACCCATTAACATTGCCTCCTTTTGATACTTGGAAATGAAGTGAGATTTAATATTTTAGACATGGGGGGGTGTTTGTTACGTGAGGGAGAAAGAGAGAGTAGGAGAGAGAACGTGATTTAGTGTGTTAAATTATTTCTGAATTGTATATATAGGGGAAAAAAAAGATAAGAATGTAATTAGGATTTTGGAATATAGTGTTAATTTTTGTTTGTGTTCTTTAGTAAAAAGAAAGAATGAGTAAGCTTTTGTTAGATTGTAAGAGGGTGTTCTCAAAATAATTTTCTCTTATTAAATTAATTCAGCCTAAATTATAATTTTAAAAAAAATTGGATTAATTTGTTTTAAAAAGCTAAAAAGGAAATATTGGAGTAAAACACAAAATTCAACAGGTGCTCCGACTCTCTGTTTTACCAGAGATTTATATGCAAATTTTTCTTTTTAAGGAAAAGAATCCAGAAGCATGACTATTTTATATTTTACCCATATTTGAATAATTTTATATGTAATATCATATTTATTTAACTTTAATCTAATTTTTTTTATGGCGGACTATCTTTTTCTTTCTCATATTCCCTAGTATACATGTCTCCCCAACTGATAGCATAGTCCTTATTCCGAATTTTTGGGTGATATCCACCATTACTTTTCGAATTTTCTCCCCATTATCTTAAAATACTTCTGAACTTATCTCATCCGGGTATACCGGGTTGAGATAAGTTGTTCATCTTAGGCTTATACTCTTCAGATGTTTCAAAGATGCTCAAATGTTTCATAAACGTCAAAAAATTTAATATAGGGGCTTGTGTAATTTTTATGATTTGATGATGATTTTCTTGATTTTTTTTTTTTTGGGTTAAATGGGTTCCGGGCTAGCTTACGCGCACCCGACTAATCCCACGAAGATATACATGCCTCCCCATATATATTCTCATGGTAAATCAGAACTAGGTGACCCATGTTCAGGGAGGGGTTCGAGCCTTGTACCTCTCACTTTACACCCCGTTAGGGAAGGGATTCGAACCTTGGACCTCCCCTTTAAGTGTTGAAGAAATAGCAAGGCTCTGCCCAGTCGAGATTTTCTTAATTTTGTTTCTTCATTTACATGTTTTTACACAATGCCTCCACATGATTCTGTTCTCAAATCTGAGAACAAAGCATCAACACCACCCCTCCACCATATCTGATTGCTGAACATCCCATTCCTCTCAAGGTTCAAGTTTATGTGGTCCATATCCTAAGAGATTGTATAGTGCTTGTTGCATGTGAAACTCAGAGACTTCTTCCTCAAAGTGATGAGTTTCCTGCAGATATTAACATCCTGCCTTACAACCTCTCTCAACTAGAGATTATATACTTCTCTAGGCACACATTTTCCAAATATGATTACAGTTTTTTTTAGCTTTATACAATACATTACGATATAAAGGGATCCCTTTCAAATTAAACCCACATTAGTTGTATTAAATTGCTCCAATAACGTGCAATGCTTTAATGAATCTTTCATTTGCTTCCCAAACATCTTTTTCAATAATAATCCAAGCAGTTTTAAATTAATTGCACCATATGTCCCTATAAATGGAAAAGTTAACAAATGAAACCAATTAAATCACAAATTAACATCATTAGGACCATATTAAATTGCTTTGGGATTAAAAATATCCCTGCTACCGGTCAATTAGAATGGCCGTTGGTGTTAAAATTTGCCAGATGCCAATTGATCAGATTCATAAATTAATTAGGACGATTAGTAAATTATCTTTGTTGGGATGCTTTCAAATCTTGTAATTTATATCTTACTAATTCATTGCTATCAGTTGACCATGCTTATGTTATCAATTCTACAAAGATAAAATTAACGAATCAATGTAATAATAAGTCATTAAGAATTCTAATACTATTAAGGGCTAAGGGATGCAGATTCATCTCTATTGTTTAATGTTATTGAGTTAATTGCGCCATGAGTTCAAACCTATATATAATAATACATACCTTTATATACGGTGGCTTATGACTATAATTTTTACTAGCAAGCGATAAATAATTGTGTTTTTACTATAAAGGACGAGTTTTAATACTAAGCCTCGAATAGGAAGAATAAAATAGTTGACTCGGACTCAAGGATTAATATTTTAACTGGTCGTGGACGGAAGGGCCAAAGGGACATCACATACCCATGTTAAAAGATCATAGATTACGCCCGATTCCATCATCATATCCATTATAAGTTTTTTTTTGCTCTTCTAGGTATCCTAATTTCTACATCACAACCTATGTCTTCTGAGCTTAATAAATAGTTCAAAACATCTCTGGATAAAGAGCACTCATCGTGGTTCGCACCAAACCTTAAGTTTGGACCTTGTCATGTCTATTTTTTGTCATAGATACACTAAAGATGCTAGACATGGAAATATATACGCCTACCCTTTTCAAATAGGTTTGTCTCCTAAATATTCATATAAGGAAGGATCAAGATTCGAAATCAAGGAAAACTTATTGAAAGATAAATGATTCTTCCTAAAGGGAAAACTAATTCCATCCCCTAGAAAGGTCTCAACAATAAACATTGAAGATTTGGGTACAACACCCTCATAAGTCGAAAAGGGAGATTTGCTTTGAAACCCAGACATTATGAAATGAAAATAAAGAAAAGGTGTGTAAAGGTTCACGCTGAAAGTGAAAGAAAAACCAAAACTGAACAATGGATTTCTCTGGAACGGTGGAAAATATAAATAAGAGAGAAACGTCAATAAAGAACTACCCAAAGAAAAATATTGTGAGAAAAATACAAGAGCCTGGTACATCAAAGGTGAAACGTGTCGACTAGATAGCCGTTTAGGATGCCAATATATGGTGATGATCATTTGGCCATCACGATAATTGAAAAATTGGACACATGCAGGAGACGTGTCATTATGATGGTTATTATTTGGGCCCTAATATCGCTCGCAAAAAAGGTACTCGAAGTTCACTTTGATATGTCAGTAATTTAAGTTAAGGATTAAGTAAAATTCACACCAACACGAGGTACCATCAGGAACTCATGTGTCATAAGGGAAGAATATATTTAAATTTAAAGGGTATTTGATAAGGAGAAACGTGCTTTCACCTTGAGCAAAGACTGTTTGCGCAAATATATAAGCACTACAAAAAATCCTGTTTAAAGTGGCACATAATTTGTGATGGAAAAGTCAACTGCCAGCAATTTATGATTTTAAAAAAAATAAATGTGGCGGTCAATTCCTAAACTGCTACCATAAGATAGGATGGTCTAATTATTTTGACTAAGTCTCTCTCGGTTTCTTTTAGTATTATTTTTCTAAAGTCAATAAACATTGCTTCTCTCTCTATCTCCATGCTTAGATTAGAAACCCTAACCCTTTCTTCTCTCTCTATCTCCATGCTTAGATTAGAAACCCTAAACCTTTCTTCCTTCACAGCGTCGTCTCTTCTTCCGATGAAAGACGTCATTCTTCGTGGCTACGGCAATGGCGAAAGAAGCCGCGGCTACAATATATTTTCAGGTATTTATTTTTGTTTTTGTATTTCTCCTCCTCTTCCCCGCCGGTAATTTGTCCCGCCGTCGATCTCTGTTTCTTTTCCACCGTGACAGTGATACTCTCTCCATCCTTGCTTTCCTTTCTAACCTCTCTCTATTTGTAAAACCTGATCGGCAAACAGTGCTCTTGGATGCCGTTGAAAACAAATCTACACTTCTTATTTATGGAGGTGGATCCATTGTTGGCTCGCTTCAATCATTTTTGGTGCTAGTAACTCGGTTCCGTTGCTATGTGATTCTTTCCAAGTTATTAATTCATAGTGTTTTAATCTTTTCCAGTAAATTAATATTTGCTTGATTTTGTGGTGTATTAGTTTAATTTTGACTAATTTGACGCTTCCTTATCATCGGCTTCCAAAGATCAGGGAGCTGGTTGGGCTTGGTTACCCTGGTTGTTTTGTCTGTGCTACCTTCTCCTTAAGGTATTGTTTTAAAATATGCCTTATTATTTGAATTTAATAATAATAATCAAAGATCAAATAGTTTTAAAGTTATACTTGTCTAATTGTACTTATTTTACTCATAATTTTATTATGTCATGTATGCTAAAGGTGTAATTGATGATCTTTTTGCAGTTTGGAATGCTAATCGAATACGCGTTTGAGAATTTTCGAGTTTGGAAATGGAAAAATGAACAAGCAATTAGTGATTTACAGGTGAGCAATATATCTTTGGATTATTAATTTAATTCCTCCATTGATATTTAATTTTCATCATTGTTTTCAGGCTTTTTACAAGGCTTCAAAGGCAAGATTTGACAATGATAATGAATTTAAGAAGAGGGCTCAACAAGCAGTTTTTAGTCTTCAAGTAAGATTAACATTTAACACATACTCATACTATAATTATTACTATAATTAATCTTGGTGAAGAATTAACAGTGGATTTTTAACTACTCAGGGAGGTCAAGAAAGTACCTTAAAGCGTGTGCACAAATCTGTGAAATTAGTCGAAGGGATTTCGGAAGTGTTTATCAAGGACTCGAAGTTCATTTGGAGGAAAAGGTATATATATACTCTATTAAATGCACATAATAGTTGAAAAAATAAAATATTTATTGTTTCATATTGAGTGAAGTATATGAACATATATTGTTTGTAGGTATCGAATTAATGTAGAGAAAGCTAATTGGATTATATATGTAACTTATTTGGGTAAGAAAGAGCATTTTGAAAAGTTCAATACTCTACATTATAATACTTCTTGTATAAGGCTCTTATTTTTTTTGTCTAACAGATTGATACGAAGGATATTCTCTTTATACGTGGGGGTGCCTTTATTGACTTGGAAAAAACAATCTCTGGGAGGTAATAAATAATACAACTGTAAAAAATTACATTTCATTTTTTTTATCACACCGTGTTAATTTTCGAACATTGTATACAGACATCAAGATTCTTCTATTGGATTTGGTGCCCCTGTGCGAGCAAATATGAGAACAGGTGGAGTTATAGATTCAGCAGTGACCTCTTCTTTATTAGAGACAGTAAGTTACATTAACTTTGAAATTTGAAATTAAATTAGGGTAAATGAGTCATTTTTACAATATAATGGTGTGCAGGTTGAGAGTAGTGATTTAATAGCATATGGTTTGATCCCTGAATTTGTTGGAAGATTCCCTCTTATCAGCTTTGACTGAAGATCAACTTGTTCAGGTAACCCAAATTATTAATACTTTTAATTATTTATTTTCAACGTATTTTATCAGTTTTTACTAGTTTCTCACGGTAATTATACTTGGTAGGTTCTAACAGAGCCAAAAAATGCATTAGGAAAACAGTATAAAAAGATGTTCCAAATGAACGGGGTGAGTATTTTATTAGTTTTGGTAGAGGAATTGTATCAAACACTTTCTGCTCAAGCATTTCTTGGCTTTGTAATTAAGTATTTTCTAATGATTCTTGATTAACTTTACTTTTTACTGTTTGATTTTCTTTGTAAAGATTCGATTAGATATCAGAACAAAGTATCAGTTGAAACAGCTGTATTTGAGGCTATTTCAACAGTTCCGTTAAGGTTTGTAAAATTACTTTTTAGTCCTCTGTAATTCTTTTGTCATTTCTTCATTATTTTATTATTATTATTATTATTTTTCTTTATCTTCAGGGAATAAAGGAGGGGATTTGCTATAAGATGCTGTTGCTCGGTATGTTATTCAAGTCCTTCAGGTTTTAACTTCTTGCAAAATAACCCCTGAACTATTTAATAATGACTAAAACACCTCAGTTATCTAATTACTCTTTAACTATAGTTTTGATGCTAAAAATACCCTCTCCTTGTTACAATTGTCGATTCTCTTTTGTGTTGTTTTTTTGGATAATTCAGGGGTTTAATTGCAATTGATGTTTTTTTGGGAGAAAAGAAGCAACAGCTTTGATGGCTGAGATGGAAAAAAGGTGTAATGGCTGAATTGTAATAAATTTAGTTCATTTTTCTGCAAATAAATTATTAATAGGTTGTTGTAATAAATAATTTTAATTAATTGATATAATATTGTGTTATTTTGGAATACTATATAATTTTTTTTTTGAATTTTATATGGTGGCGGTAATTTCTTTCTTTTTACAAGTTCCATCTTAGGTAGCGTTTAGGTAAACCGCCCCTTCAGTATTGGGTGGCGTTTTTGAGTGTGAACCGCCACCTTTTTAGTATTTGTGGCAGTATTTTGCAACTGCCACCAGAACAATAGGTGGCTCCAAACATGGTGGCGTTCCTGGTGGCGGTTGGGTAAGTGCCACAAAAATATTTGTGGCGGTTATAACCGCCACTAAAGGACAAAATAACCGCCACCTTTTCTCTTTTTTTTGTAGTCGATACGCAAGGATGTGATGTCATGACTTCGTCATAAATAAGTAAGACCTTGTTGATACACTCCAAAGGGGTGGGAGAGACATGAAAACCTTTAAACTACTTGATTTTACCACCTGAAAACCACCTCTTTAGTATGGCCTTCTTAACAACGATATAGGTAGCGTACTAACTTGAAGTAGTTACGCATACTATTGTCAGACATGTTGAAAATTGATAAAAGTGATAATAACAGTTAGTATCTCATATATTGAACATTTATATAAAATCAGGAACCCGAAATTTTGTACGATAAGATTTATACATTAAATTAAGTGAAAACATTTTAGTTTTATATAAGCAGAATTTTTTATTTCTTATAATGGAGGTCCAAGGACCGTAGTATAAAAACAAATTACAAACTCAATATGGACTCACACTCCAGAGCAAAAAATTCTCCTTGGTGTTTTCCAGTTACACATATCACTTGTGAGATTACTCTTAATTCCATCTAGAGGATCAATGTAAGTATAATAGACATTAGTTTGCTTTAGTACTGAACGTGCCAGCCAAGCAACGCAAGAGTTAGCTTGCCTATATACTCCTTTTACTGCAAAAGAACCATTCTCACTCAACATCCTCTGGATCCCATAAATTTAGAATGTCGTTGGTCTTCTTTCCCTCTCAACCTGTTGTAAAGTTCGTATAGCGTCCTGTGAGTCCAACTCTACCTCCAATTTTTTTATCCTTATCTGAAATGCCATATTTAAGCCCTCGTACACCGCCACAAGCTCCACAACCACTAGAAAACAACACCTTATATTCATGGAGAACCCTTTATCCATATACCCTCGCTATCGCGCACCAAACCACCCGCTCCGCCTTTTCCTTGATTCACAATACAACTTCCATTTGTATTTAGCTTAAAGTAATGATGTGGCTTGTGCCACCCAATCCACTCAACGTGATCTCTGGTTCTTGAACCCTTACATGCTTTCTCTCTCCAAGCTATAAGATATCTTGTTGCTATCCACTTTGCCTTTCTAATTAGTGCCTCGCCACAAGGGAAATATTCGTTGTTAAATATCATGTCGTTCCTAGATTTCCAAATCACCCTAATTAAGGACGCAAAAAATGTGTTCCAATTTAATCCATCAAACATCACACTGGCCGCCAGGTTCATGTTCCATCACTGACATAGCTGCTGCCGAGATAACCCCTATGATGGAGGTCTCATGTTCCGTTGTAGCTCCCTCCAACCTGGATGTGGTACTTCCTTTTTCTCTTCTATTTCAAGGCAAATTTATTTACAAGCTTCGAACCCAACATTGTCATCACCTCCTTATAAGTGTTGTTTTGTATATTAAGATCATTCGAATATTCTTTTATGTATAAGTTCTTTCATAGGAGGTTTAACTATTAATTCAATCTAATATCTATCAGACTTTAAATTTCATTTGATTTTTTCTAAATTACAGTGCAAGTGATTCCAAACCGACAAAAAGATCGATGACCCTGACATTTCAAAAACATAAGGTAAGAATTCCAACTTAAATACAACATTATGTTTTTCATTACTCAAAATTTAGTTTATTATTACCTACATCTCTTTTCCTTCAACATCTGCCCATTAAGACCCTCATAGTTGCATTTGCAGATTCCACGCTATCAAATTGGACAAAGCCATAGCCATGGCTTCTCCAATATTTAGTACTTGCAACTTTGCAAGACAAGATGTATCCATAGGGTCGGAACATCTCGTGAAGCCTTGCATTGTCAATAGCTTCAGCAAATTAAGAGATTAAGCGCCGGTCGAGGCCACCAGCGCGCGACTTCTTCTCCATCGAAGCAGACCTCCACGAATCTCCGAGCAGGCGACACCGCTAATTTCGACATCAACGCTGACCTCCGAGCGACACCTCCATGACCACCCTCGACGCCTCCATCTCCAAACCCATCTCCGCCGTCATCGACATCAAGCCTAGGACCAATGCTTTACACCATTTCCGAGCCCATTAGCCCAACATCACAACGAAACCCGATAACAACTCATTAATATTGCCTCCTTTTGATACTTGGCAATGAAGTGAGATTTAATTTTTTAGACATGGAGGGGTATTTGTTACGTGAGGGAGAAAGAGAGAGTAGGAGAGAGGAGAGAGAACGTGATTTACGGTTTTAAATCATTTCTGAATTGTATATATAGGAAAAAAAAGGTAAGAATGTAATTAGGATTTTGGAATATAGTGTTAGTATTTGTTTGTGCTCTTTAGTAAAAATAAAAAATGAGTAAGGTTTTGTTAGATTGTAAGAGGGTTTCTACACCTATCATTACACTATTTTTTTATGGTTTTTTTTAAAAAAAAAAACAGTTAAAAACATAAAAGGGGATGAGGACAACGAGTACTCAACCTCCAAATCAAAACTGAGTCGTGTCCCTACGACTCGAAAAGACTCTAAAAACATTAAAATATACTAATATACACTAACACAAATAGCATTTAAGGAAATGGTTTAGGAGTTACTGATGTCTCCTCATTTTTGATAGATTTATGTTAAGATGAGACATCATTTTTAGTAATTTAGAAGTCTTTCTAATCGATTTTCTTGAGAAATGTTACACTTTCCTATTTTGAGTCTTGATTTAGTAAATTATTATTTTTAGAGCATATTGGGTTTAATTATTTATTTAGTGTAAAGCTTTAAAGATAATTATGGAGATTAATTAGAGTCCAAGTCAAAGACTATAAGATATGGAAAGAGATAAGCATGGAAATTGGAGATAAGGAAACAAAAGCTAAAAACATGGAAAAGGAAAAGTTGTCTTAATCCTGAATTTCTGCACCTACGACCACAAATCAGCTTATAACTCAAAAACGGTGTGAAATTTGGAGAAATGGTCAAGAGTAAAGTTGACGATCTTTCCGAGACGATGAATTTGGTGTACATACGCGTCAAACGGATGAAAATTGAAGCTTCTAGGACCAAAATAAAATCGGGCCTGATTTCATGTTTTTAGGGTTACGAATTTGAGTTGGGCTTGGAGTCCATTACTTAACCTCTCCTTCAAGAAAACGAATTAGGTCTTCTAAACACCTATGAATACACCCTTATATCACTTGTAAATCATCCCTGCCTCATAGTAATTAGTTCTTAAGGTTTTATTCTTCCAGTTTATTGTAGAGAGCAAGATGATGTCTTTAGTTATTTCTTTTAGTTTATTTCCTTCAGGTATGAACTAAACCTTCCATAGCTTGGGTTTTGCATCATGTATAATATATGAATTCCAATTTCTTTCTATCTAAGATTCTTTGGGAATTACATGTTTTAATCTGATATTAGGTACTTACCTTTATATTTGTTTATGTGTTTTGATTTAATGACTGTTTTCCCTTCTAGTGCACGAGTATAGGATTACCTTAATAGTAGTTAGATGATCGCCTTAGCTGGGTGTCTAATTATTGAAACACCACATAACTTCTAGTGTCGATATTAGTCCTGACAACACTAATTCTAACTAGATAGTCATTAGGGTATGAATTAATCACTATCACCATGTATAGAAATTGATTGCTTAGGGCCTTAGTAGCGTTTGATAACCCTATTTGAACCAGCCTCGTGGTGTGTCTGTAGCCCCCTTAGTCGCTCTCAATGTCTAAGGTATGGGAATTTAGAATCCTGACTAAATATACAAGAGCTAATTATCTCCCTTATTAACTAGATCTAATAGAAAGAATTAGAAGGATTAGTGCATACTAGCAAAACCTAAGCTATACTTCTCATCTCATATTCTTAGTATTTAATTTATTTTCTTTATTTTCCTTAGATTAATTTAGTATCTCGAATTCTATTCCTTTTATTTTTTGTCTTTTAATTATTTACTTCTTACTCGTTATTGCTACCCATTCGACTAGCACACTAAGTCCCTGAGAACGAACTCAACTTATCAACTAAAACTTTCATACGTCATGTAATACTTGCAGTACTGTGCCTGTCTAGGGTGAGAGTGCGTAGTTTTCTTGACTTATATTTATCTTATATTTATCACACCCTAGGCCACACCAACAAGGTACCAAGGTTTAGAGTTAGCTTCAGTTATATGACAAATAGCATAACACGAACTCGAAAAGCAGATACTTATATTAAAATTATTTTTCCATGAAATTATAATCCCCCCGGACCTAGATGATCTTCCCCCAGGGTTGATTATGAACTTCTGAACAAAATACTTAAGGTAACAAACAAACCAGATATTGCTAGCCTTTACTTGTGACTGCAACAAACAAACAAAAGATAATTTAAACTTAGAAATAAGGGCGCGAATCATTTTCTTTTTTGAGGTCGCCCTAGCTCCTTGATAATTCCACACCAACATGTTATCCATCGTACCCGACCGCTTTCATCCCGGGCTGGCCGCTACCCTTAAGTTTTTGTTGGGTCGCGTTTTCCTCTACAGGATCACCCTGGGAACTCGCGTCCCCCTCAGAATCAGTCTCAGCATCATCACCCCTCAAATGGCCTTCACACCCAATAACACTACAATAACAATAAACCCTATCATCTATGTCACTTCCAACAGTCTCATTTTGTCCACAAACATTCATGTATTCGTATTCCATAAATTGGTCCTTAATCTCTCTGTAACTTACGTACAATTCTTCAAGAAAATTCTTAGCCTCCATAATACGTTGGCCACGGTTGCTCACATCTTTCGTGCAAAATGTTTTCCCCGATTTCTCCACTGTCCCCGAAGGCGCTACCTTCCTCTTAAGATCATTAGGCCTTATAAACTTTTCAAACCTTGTCGCCACTCTCATTCTCGGCGTAGAAAACCATTTTTTATCAAAATCATCGTTCTCTCTTGGGTGTCTACTGATATGAACGGATTGGGAGTCCAAAGATTCCTCTTCAGGTTCGAAATCCTTATCAAAGTCTTCCCCATCACTAACTTCACGTTGAAAAATCTGCTTCCCTTTCCCTTTATGCATAGTCAAGTTGGGTTCCCTATTATTCTTAAACGCGTCTTGTGCGAGCGGCCCCATATCTTGTTCAATCCCTACATCTTGTATACTACCACCCATCTCTGTTATTACCACTCCTCTACCTCCTTTATCCGCCTTCCGTTCATATAAACTATTAGAATTTAGTTTAGTGTAATACCCCATCTTACTTTCCATGATGAAATTTTCGTAATAGCCCCACGATAGATAAGCCAAAGTAATTATGTAAGATAACAACACATTAGAACTAGTTAGCCCATAAGCCATCGAGGTACACCAGCTTAAGAGATCAAGCCCGTTTATAAGATTACTCATCCCGGACCTAGAGAGAGTTCGAGTAATTTTATAATAAAAAAAGGCCACATAATAGCCCAATAAATTTCTAATACTCCATATTACAAGTAGCCCATCAAGAATTACATGGGTGATCATACAATTGCATCATAACATATATAAAAGAGAGAACTTATCTTTTATAAGGAGAAATGAAACCCAGCAAGACAGCCAGATGTTGGAATCAAACCAAACGTATGTCTCGAACGGGAAAAGATGATGAATTATCTTGACAAGGAAGATAAACCACTCCGGCGGGAAGCCAATAGCAGCGCAAATGCAGAGCACCCACTTATAAAAATAGAATCAGCACCACATACCAAAACAAGATATAGGTACCACTCTATTATAGGTTATTGTATAATGTAAAAAAATTTAAAAATATAAAAAATTACTATTATTTTCCAATTTTACAACACATTGAAGAATGAATTTTTTTTTTTTAAATTTATAAATTCATATCTGAAATATTTTCTTCGTCTCAAATTTAATGTTTATGATACTAAAAATAGTCCGAAAATTATTGTTTACTTAAAATATCAAGACATTTTTCCTAATTTTTTTATTATTATATTTATTAAAAAATAAAATTTATACTTTCAATACATAATTAAAATATCCATATATTCTATTAGAAACAGTTTTGTAACATATATATATATATATATATATATACTAGGTATAGCCCGTGCCTTAAGGCACTGTGAAATATATGAATTCAGTTTATTGTCCACTTTCAAGTTCTGTATAGGAAATGTTTAAGGATACACAAAACTGGCTTTACCCGATAAAATGATTTTTCTTGACCAGCAAATCTTATTCGTATCAAAATGTCATTTTTTTCCGGTTAAGTTTAAGGGATTGAGGTTTATGTTAAAGGGTTAAGGGTTATGGTTAAGTTTAAGATAAAGGTTAAGGTTAACGTAAAGACTAAAGTTAAGGTTAAGGTTAATTACCATCTTCTATGTGTGTCTATACATTTCACTCATAACTCTACAACATGTCACTGTGTTAACATATACATATCGACCAATGTGAGGAACCTGAACGACAAACTGTCTATTTGATAATTATAAAAAATAGTATATAATTTAAATATGGTGCACATTCGTGTTTAAATTATGATAATTTTTTCCATGTGATTGAGATTCCATCTAACCACGCGTTCATCTTTTATCTATATCAATGTAAATTCTTATTGACCCAATTACCTTTCATATCTCATAACAAACCTCCTCCACCTCCTAGTCCTATACTTTTGTAGAAAATCTCATCTGTATCAAACTTATACTTACTATTAGGTTTGCACCAAACAAACCATTCCACAAAACTCCTATTATTTATCGAGACACCCGATTGTGAATGTCATGCTCTAATATACTCCGAAACTAAATTTTTTGCTTTTTTGATGGTCACCTCCGCTCGAGAAAATAATTTATTGTTAAAGATCATATTGTTAATCTCGTTCCAAATAACACCAATTAAAGCCCCGAAAAACATTCCAAGTGTAACCTGCGTACAAACCTTTTATAGATAAATTGTTGTTCCACCAACTACAAACATTCAGCTGCTCCTTATCACTAAACGCATGTTCCTGCTGCTACCGTGAAACTGCACCTCGGCGATAAAGTAGCTGCGTTTGGCTGCTTGAATGTCCCTGTTAGGGGTGGAAATCAGATCCGAAATTTCCGATTTTTCTAATCCGAAAAGTCCGATTTCAGAACAAATTTTTAATTTTCCGATTTTTCAAGAATCGGATCAAAATTGAAACTACATTAAAATTTCCAAAATTTCCCGTTTTTTATCCGATTTTTATTTTCATTTATACTTCCAATTTTACCTTTCAAAAATTAATAAATAATAAATTTTAAGATTAAAAAAAGTTTCCAACAGGAAACGTTAAAATATTTCTGAACATAAAAAAAAAAAGTACACGTTGAAAAACAGTGAAACTTTTTTTTCGTTAGTTTGAAAAAGAAAACAATAAAATATGATAAAACCAAAAACCCATCTCTTCACACTCGCATTGGAACATAAAAACAAAAAGAAATCTCTTCAGACCAGTGTTCTAAAAATCGGCCTAGGCGGCCGCCTAGGCGCTAGAAGGTAGCTGAACTTCAGAAATGGCTCAGGCGGCCTCCAGACGGTCCCAAAAGGTCCTAGGCGGGTTTAGGCGGCGCCTAGGCGGTCAGAAGCTAAAAAAATTTAAAAAAATCTATTTTTAATACAAAAAAAATTAAAAAAATTATTTTTTAACACAAAAAATTATATAAATTTATTTTAAAAATTATATAAATTTAAAAAAATATTTAAATAAATATCAAAACCGCCTAGCAAAAAAACGCCTAGGCTCCGCCTAGGCGCCCGCCTAGTACCCTGGGCGCTCGAAGGTGGTCGACCGCCCGCCTAGCGCCTTTTAGAACACTGCTTCAGACTCACCTTCCCACCAAGCCGCTCTCGGTCTTAAAATTATTTCAAAATTTTCTGATTTTCAACTTAAAAGTTTCGCAATTTCCAAACCCAAATATTTTTTTCCCATTATATTGGAAGGCCATTTAATTTTTCCAAAATTGATCCAAAATCTCATCATCATCCAAGAATAAAAAAAAATGTCTATCTTTCCTTCTCCAACTAAAAGATTTACCAACAATATGGGGAGCGCAAGAACAAAACTCAATTTAAACATTTGCACCTACTAAATCTGTAATTTTTGAAATTCTCAACATGAACTATCAGCCGTGGGTTAATTAATGCCTTAAGTTCCATATGCAAAATGTATTAACAACAAATAAAAACCTCATCCAGAAAAATACATTTCCTAATTACATTAGAAATTGGAGATATTTGTTTGTCTCTTTCGTTCTTGACGCCACTTATAAACTGATCCTGAAGTTGGATTTACAATCTCATCTAGCCTAAGCTTTCTTTTTCTATCCATTTTCTTAAAACATTCCACCTATCAATAACTCTACCCAGAACAAAAAAGTAAAATAAAATCAGAATACTACAGTCTTGTAATTCTTTTTTCATGGTCATATTATTGTATAATATTTGCAATCTTTCAACTCTACTTTTTCTCGACTCCAAATCTCTATATGAAGCAGTTGTTTTCCTGTAAATTAACATAGCACAATTTCTTCAACTTTCTACAAAATTATAAAAAATAGATAAATAAAAATCAACCACAAAAATTTAATTACCTCTGAATGGATTTAGGCAAATCCTCAAAATCAGACTTAGTTTTGCGTTCGGAGTTGCGTAATTCTATTTCCTTTGCCTTCTCCTTTGAATAAATAATAAAATGTACATGATCCAATTAAAAGAAAAACAAATTTTATTCAAACAAAACAAAATCAATGATATATACAGATTTATATATATAGTAAATGAATTAAAGAGAATGAAGGAATAAAAAATCGAGCTTACTTGATAAAAGAAAGAAAGAGAGACTGAAAAAACCATAAAAAGTAGGAGTAGGCTTCACATAAAAGATTTTGTATCTAATTCCTTGAAGTATATAACTTTAGATATATGCAACCAGCTGGTTATGCCTTGTATCTCTTAGCCTGAAAAGTGTTTATATGTTTTTATAATAAACTGATTGTGATCTTACTGTGCATGTACCTGTACCATTACAATTATCCCAAAGAACACCATTTGTTACCTGATTTTGCAGTTTAGTCCCTGCAATTTTTTTGTTTATATCCATATTCCTTGTAATATCTTTATTCAACAATTCAACCACAATGCTTCTAAAGTTTGCATTTTCAGCCCTCCTACGACCCCTAAAAATTTAAGCTTGCTTTCATTACGTGCGCCTATATAGTACTGTATAGACCACTATAAGTCTGTATATTATGCAAAGTTACACTATCGGGCCTTATATTATGCAAAACTTACACTATTGGTCCCTACAGTAAAAACACCTACTGTCCAAAATAGAAACTTTTCTCATACAATATGAACCTATAGTGCAATATACCTAACTACTGTCCAAATAGAAACTTTTCTCATACAGTTAAACTGAAAAAGAAGTGAAAGTGTAAAATATACCTAACTACTCACTTGCTAGCAGAATTGAGGAACTCAAAAATTGTTTTTTGCTGGCTAAATGATTGCTCGGAGGGGCTATTTAATGGGTCTTTGGTTCTACTTCTGGTCAAAGGTGGGAGCATCTGATACACAAATTCTACTTTCTGAAAAGACAAAACAACTCAACATTATATTTTGAATACCAATCCCCTGTAAAAATTCATGAATGATGATTCACCATTACTGTAAAACAATTCAATAACATATTTAGAATAGCCAAATGGATATTTACTGCAAAATAGTTCAAGAAATGTAGTATAAGAACGAATTTCTCAATCCAACGGTGAACACTAATCAAAGATGCAAAAAAATTCAAAAAAATAATGCTCACTCCAGCTGTAAAAAAAAATAAAAAATTCAAAGATGCGGTATAACATCTAATCGCTCATTCGTTAGTAAAAAGCTTCCAATGGTCATAACAATGGCCATTGTCTATAGAATAGGTAAAATGATAAAAAAAAAAAAACGGTAACAATTAATTTTACCTAAGTCTTCGATGGTTGATGGTGGAGAATGATCCCGAGTGGTGGCAGAGGTCTTCTCGTTGCAGGAGAGCGGCTTGGTGGGTCTTTTGGGTCTTCGATGGTTGATGGTGGCGGAGGTCTTCTCGTTGCAGGAGAGCGGTTTGGTGGATCTTTTGGGTCTTAGATGGTTGATAGTTTGGTGCGGATTTATGTGTAAAATGAAAATAAAAAAGAATAATAAAAGAATTATGAGATGAATGGAGGGATTATGAACTAAATAGGGGGATTATTAGACTAACGGGAAAGTTTAAGGATAAATAGAGTAAATTAGTTTTCATTATACTTTATTATATAGATATATAATTAGTAGTTTTTAAATTTGTATGAAAAATTAAAGGGACAATTTTTGGGACGGAGGGAGTACGAAGTATTTTACATTTTGAAAAGTCCGGAAACACCCGTCAAAAGAAAATAAGTCCGGAAACTTGATGGTTTAAGACTACATCAATGATGTCTTTTTCTTTTGTCGGTTCTACAAAGATGCCAAGAAAAAGAAAAGACCAAGTTACAAAGAATAAAGTATTTGATGATGCACATGAGCATGTGGAAGTATAATATCAAGCCACAATTTATATTATATTGGTTCCTACGTCTTCGTTTTATAATACTACATCTTTATCCCCTTAGGCAGAGCATTATCCAAGCTTAAGATTTTGACACTTCATAACATAAAATATAACATTGACAAAAGTTTTTGATGTGGACTGTTAACACAGCATTAGCATTGTATCCAATCTTAAAAATGTTGTACCAAAAAGAAATTAAAAAAAAAAAAAAAAAAAGAATGTGACCAAAAAAAAAAAAAATAAATAAAAATAACCCTATCTTAAGAATAACAAATATGAGGTCTTATGCTTATTTTATTTTTAATTAAAAGAATTTTACAGATGATAAAGATTACAAAAATATTTAAAAAAAATCAAACAAACTAAGAAGAGCGATATCACTTTAGATGGATAGGTCAATGTTTTTCCTGATATACTTAACAAGGACGTCAGTTTTTAAGTTGGTATTCCTACTTATATATGAAATCTTCTAAAATGGAAAGCGGCCTAACCAATTACGAAGTTCAACTTGAAGTGGTTTAAGACTCCAACGGAGTCAAGCCTGATTGTTAATAACTTGAACTAGTTCAAAGTTATCAGAGAAAAAAATAACTACTTTGTATGTTAAGATTCAAAGATATTACTGGAATTTAGTAAAAACATAAAATACTTTTTATTTGTAGTGTTAGATTAGTAATTTCAGTTTTTTTTTTATAATTTGAAGATGGAAATTTTACTCAAGCGATATTGATTTATTGTTTTTGTAGATGACGCCAAACTGATAGAACACAAATATCATTTATAATTAAGCATATATATATGTGAGAAAGTTTGGTAGGGGCAAAGATGTGATAAAATAACGAAATAAATAAAGATAAATAAATACACACCCAAGACAAATACGATAAACTCTGTAAGTGAACAATCGTTGGCAAGTAATGTGTAAGTAAAACGAATATCGATCTCAAGGACTACGAAAGTGAGTTATAAGATAGTGCTATGACATACTGATAATAATACACAAGACACTAAAATATTTGTTTAGTTTTTAAGACTCTAAAACAATTATTCATAATTAAACTCAATATAAAAGATAAGAAATAAAATACTAAAGAGAAGACATATGAGAGTTTAGCTCGAGAAATAGCAAGTAATCCCCACTAACCTTGTTCTATGATTATTATCTAAGAGAGAATTGTGTGATATATATGCAATATCAGCAATTCTACATTACTCCTAACTTCTGTTAGGTTTGACTTAGGAAGCAAGCTCAACATTGCCAGCGGACGTGGATAAGGGGACCTTGCGCAACGGTCGGTGGTTAAATTAAACCTTATTGACTACCTAGTTAGGCAAGCACGTCAGGATCACTACCGAACACTAGATGATTATGTGGTGTTCCTATAATTGAATCCCCCTCCAGGGTGACAATCCAACTACTAATGGGGTAATCATATACGTTGCGCATCGCAAAAACTACAAACATTAAATCAAAGCACATAATACAAAATTATCACGAACAATTCATTTAAACGTAAACCCCAAATTCAAATAACATGTAAAACAAGTCTTGGGTGCATACCCATATGCTATTATCAATCTAAATAGAATTAGTAAACAATCAATTACAAATATCATATTCATGTTCAAAAGACAAAACATAATAAGAATACTATACTAATTGCTGTAAAACTAATAACGGGAAGGGTTGGAATGACATGAACAACTTTTAACTCCTTTTTCTCTTCTTTTTACTTGCTCCTGGTGAGTTCTTGGTGTAATTATGATTAGGAACTGAGTAAGGATGGTCTGCTCAAGGTAAAAGTGTAAATATATTGAAGCTTGGACAAAATTAGGGACAAGGACTAAGTATTAAAGTTTGAGTCTAACTAAAACTCGTCTTCCTAAAATAGTAGACCGGTTGGCCCATTGACTTTGTAAGTTCATAACTTCTTTGTTACATCTCGGAATATAGTGACCTTGGTATCAAAACAACCGCAATTTAAAGATCTTTCCAAATATAAAAGTGCTCTTTCAGATTACCTGTTTTTTTCTGCAGTATTAATTATACTAGACGTCTTCAAGTTTGGACAACTCACTTTTACTTTCCAAATCTATCAAAAGTTCCCTTTTTCATCATGACTAAGGGGTTTCTTACTATCTTTACTCCTTATCATTATCCCAATGTGTAGTAGCTTCCAAATACCAAAGTTCTACACAAATAACACAAAAATTACACGCAAAATATAAAAAAATATCAAAACACCTAAAACTAGACAAAAAGTGTAAAACACGCATAAACAAGGAAAAATTCGAAACTAAGTACTAAATGCCCCTAAAATGATGTCTCGTGACTGGATTATTCTATCACAAAAATGGAGACATCAAGACCCTAAACTCAAAGTCGTGTCGTACCGACACACTAAAGATAGGATAGTCAATTAGTAAGTATAGAAGAACAAGAAAAACAGAATACAATGAATAATCCTAGAGCAACTATTCTAACACGTCTGATGTAAAAGAAATAATGTACACATACGCCTAATATACACACAATTAAACTCTCATAAACTCAAGTCCAGGTTAGCTTCGCAATGCCAGAATGAGCGGTTTTCACTTAGTTCGTGATGGATGCTATAAGGTGATCATAGGTCCTAATATAGTATCCAATGGTCCACCTAACTACTCCCTAATTGTTCAATTGTTACTCAACCACGTAGGTAGAAATTCTAAGGTCTTTATAGTTAAAATGTCGGCTTAAGGACGGTATGATATGCATATTTTGATAATGAAAAGTGAGTTATTGACTCTCTCCTTACTAACTATCAACAAATCGCCCTAGAGCTTGAGTTTTACTCGAAGATCTTTTCACTCAACCTAATTTTGATGCCTCTTGATTAAGCATCCCCAAATAACCTAATTTTGATGCCTCTTGATCTTTTCACAAACCATGAAGTGGCATTTTTCCCAATTAAGAACAATATCAGTTTATTTACAACGCATGAGCATCTTTTCAAGATTGTCAAGACACTCATCAAAACTATCTCCAAACACAGAGAAATCATCCATGAAAACTTCTAAAAAGTTATCAATCATGTCCCAATATATAGCCATCATACACCGCTGGAACGTAGCCGTTGCATTGCATAAACCAAATGGTATATTTTAATAGGCAAAGGTGCCAAACGGACAAGTGAAAGTAGTCTTGTGTTGATCAAGAGGATCCACTCAAATGTGATTATAACCTGAATAGCCATCAAAGGAACAATATTACTCTCTCCCTGAAAGCTTATCTAGCATCTCATCAATGAATGATAAAATAAAGTGATCTTTCTTCGTGTCCTTATTGAGCTTGCGGTAATCCATGCATAATCTCTACGCAACAACTGTTCTTGATGTAATGGCTTCATCTTTATCACTAAGGAGGTAGTCATGCCTCATTTATTTGGAATGCACCACACTGAACTAAGCCACTTAGCATTTGAAATCAAGAAGATAATTTCCTTATCTAACAAATTGATCACCTCTTTCCTTACCACCTCCCTCATTGCGGGCATGAGCCTTCATTGTCCCTCTATAGACCGCGGACTTTCATTGTCAAGAATTATCTTATGTTGGAAGATGGTAGGACTAATCCCTTTGATATCGGTGATTGTCCCCATAATTGCCTCTTTGTTGGCTCTAAGCACATGCATCAACTTATATTCTTGAGGACCTGAAAGGTTAATTGAAATAATAGCAGGTAAAGTATTGTTTGTACCTAGATATGTATACCGTAAATGGGTTGGAAGTGGTTTCTCCTTGAGGACAAGATGACATATTATGGATGGTTTCTTAATTGTTTCAATGTCTTCCACCTTGTAGATTAATTCATGACCTTTCACTTTAGGTCTTCCGTCTACTGAACTGAGAGCATCCATGACCTTGGCTAACACATAATACAACTCTGGTGATTCAAATGCTAAGGCTTCTTTTAAGATATCATCATAACTTGTTTCATTGTATACCTTTTGCATAATTTGATTGATGAAATCTTATCGTAAATTATCATCTATCGGATTTGAATACTTTAGAGCCTTACACACATTGAATTTCACATGTTAGTTGGATCCTCATGAAAAACTCACCATTCTCAACGTCAATTAGTGTACACCCCGTGGCTAATATGGTATACCCAAAATGATGGGGACACGCTTATTTGCGTTGTATTCAAGAATAATAAAATCACATGGAAATATAAATCTACCAACTTTAACTAAAACATCTTTGATTTTACATTCTGGTTGGGAGAGGGACCGGTCTGGCATTTGCAAGATCACGGTAGTAGGTTCAACTTCCCTGGTTTTAAGATCCTCGAACAAAGACTTTGGCATGAGATTGATACTCGCACCTAGGTCTCATAGTGCTCTCCTGTTCCATCCTTCACCGATGGAAATAGGATTCGTGAAACTTCTGGGATCTTACAACTTTGATGGCAAATTGATTTGACATATAACATTGTATTCCTCAGGTAAACCAACCAATTTTCCATATTTGTACCTCCATTTGTTAGAAAGAATGTCCTTCATGAATTTGAGATACTTTGGAGTTCTTTTGACAGCTTCCACAAACGGTGTGTTAATTTTTAGCTTACTCTCCATGTCTATGAACTTCTTGAATTCTTACTCATTGTTCTTCTTCTTGACACTGGATGGGAATGGTGATGGAGGATGAGTCTTGTTCACCACTAAGTCTTTCTGCTTTTTGGGTGCTTTCTCTACATTATCACTCACCAGTTCAACTACCTCTTCAACTGTTTCTTCAACCACCTCCTTTCAAATGGGGGTTTGTTCTTTTTGTGGTTCTTTCTCCACTACTATGGGATGAGGTAATTGTTTTCCGCTTCTCAATCCAATCGCCTTGCAAGCATCATCTTGTGGATTTAGTATCGCTCGGGAGTTGACCCATTATTCTGGTTTGTAAGATATTTGCGAGTTGTGATACTCGAGTTTCCAATATTTTTAGGAGAATGGTTTGTTTCTTGAATCTACATAGGTTTTTGCGCAAATTTTCTTCTGCCACTAATGCCTCCATTCACTATTCTACTTCCTTATAAGATACTTGTCGTGCAGGAGGATCAGAGCTTAATTGTTGCATGGAATTTGGCGCATGTGGTGGAGTTTGAACTTCATAACTCGGTTTTTGTTGGTAGAGTGGTTGTTGTTGAGCTTGATTCATATTCTCTTGAGGTCGAGGTTGATATGAATTGCATTGATATTTGACCCCTCTTTGATTATTTTATTGAAGATGGAAGTTAGCTTGATTTTCTTGAGCATAATATGGACCATTCGAATTATAGGCCCCTTAATGAGATACGCACGAAATCGAAGCTGTGTTATTAGCACAAATTTCCCACAAATGGTCACTCCTTCCACAACCTGGACAGATATACGTCGTGTTTAAGTTAATTACCTGAGATGTGAAACCATTCTCTACGAGAACAACCACCTTTTGTAAATGTTGGTCGTCCTTTTCGATCCTTATGTCCTGTGCAGAGCTCACTTTCTATTGCGACGTATCTTTCAGAACTATCTCTTCTTGTGATGGCAAACTTCTTTCAGTTTCACTCCATAGTCATCTTTGCTTCCTCGGGTTTCATTAACACAAAACTTCCCTTCCAGGGGTTATCTATTCATGCTTTAGACTCGCTGTTGAGTCCCTTATAAAACATGGTCAATTGATTATCCAGCGTGGATACGTGGAATGGACACCTCACTTTCTTCTCATTAAACTTCAACCATGCTTCACTAACACGTTCTCCCTAATCTTGCATGAAATTTTCAGACTCCAGTATATCTTTTTATCGCCTACTTATCAGATGGAATCGATCGAGGAATCTTTATTGGAGCTTATACCATCTTGGGAGTGAACCGAGGTGTTGGTAATCATACCAATCGCTTGTACTTTTGGTAGAAAAGAAGTGGAACATGACATATTATATTTGTTCCTTCGTGAGACCTTCAGTGATATAGGCATCACAGATCTGCATGAATTTCTAAACATAACAGACCATATCTTATTGTGCAGCACCATAAATTGCGCATAACTCGAAAATTGATTCAACAAGCCTGGATCAGGCCGAAATCGAGTGACTTGAATCTCTGGAGTGTAAATATCCATAAGTTGCACTCGGAATAAGACGAGAATTCCTAGAATAGCCTGACTTGCCATCTGAATAACCTGAAATGGACAAAACTAAAAACAAAAGCGTAAAATAGAACAACTAAAAGTAAACACTAACTAAAAACACAAATCGAACAATGAAGTCCCTTGTGAGGAGAGATCCAAATTCCCACTCTAAATTATCCAAATTTACGATCATTCCATCCCTAAACCTACATTACAACCTTAAAGACCTTATGATTCTTTGCTATGTGATCTAGAAATAATTGAACTGTTAGAGAGTAGTTAGATGGATCATTGGATACTAGTTAGGCTCAATGAACAAACTATAGCCTCCATGATAAACTAAGCAAAGAACCTCTCCTTCGTGCATTGCAAAGCTAATCTGATCTTGATTTAAACCGTGTTGATCGTTTGTATGACAAGTGTACAGGTAATTTAGTTTATAAATATTATTACATGAAATTTTCTGAGTAGTTTATTTGATTTTACTATCCCTATTCTTCTATCTTCTTCCCATTATGCTTAATTGACTTACGTATGTATTTAGAGACTTACATATGTTCTTATCTTTATTGTATCAGGATGGTACAAATTTGAGTTGGGGGTCTTGATGTCTACATATTTGTGATATATTAGTATAGGGGTGAGACATCATTTTAGGTCCAATTGATTAACTGTTAAGGGAACAAAAGGCCTCAATTTAGATCTTACACACAATTGGACCGAAAAATGAAAACGATGAATAAATTGTAGAAGCAAGGGAATTGAAGGCCATTGAAGGAGGTGATATCAATGTTGGGTTTGAAGTGTGTAAGGAAATCTGCCTTGAAACAAAAAAGAAAGAGGAATTACCACTTGCTGAAGATTTTGCCGTGGAAGTTCCAGAAATTGAAGAAGAATCAACCAATCCTATCCCCGAAGAATCAGACTTCAAAAATATTCTCAAGGACATACCAGAAGAGATTAGATCGTTCGTTGAACTAGAAGCGAGTAGAGCATTAGAGAAAGAGGAAGAAGCCTCAAAAGAGCATAAAGAAGAAGTTGCACCTTTTGTGCACGGAAAGAAAGAAGAAGAGAAGGAGGGGTTGCCACCAATTATTCCAGCAATGTCACCATCCATTCCTAAGTCACACCCAAAGGTTGACATTGTACTCAAGGCATTCGTAGAGGAGTACAGTCCATAAATCAAAGCCCAGATGCTTGAGATTGCGAAGAAAGGGCTTACACCACAACAGGTATTCACGCAAGTTATTCTAGAGAAAGATGCGAGTGTAGAAGCCAATAAAAAGATTGTGGCTCATACTTAGATAGTATCGAAAATAATTGAAAAGGAGTTACCATTCAAGCTCAAATATCCAGGAAGCTTTAATCTTCCTATTCAAATCAGTGGTATGCTCAAGGTAAAATCCATGTGTGATGTGGGTTCGAGTGTGAATCTTATGCCCAAGTCCGTGTTCGATGGGCTTGGCATCAAGAAGGTGGAAAAAGCTCTTGTGAACTTACAATTATGGATAACTCAGTGACAAAGACATGGGAAACCGTGGAGGATGTTTATGTCCAAGCAGGTAATATCACCATCCCTACTAAAGTTGTCATTCTTGATATGATGTAGATAAGCAAGTTCCAATCATACTCGGAAGGTCGTTCTTGGCCACCAGTCAAAGCATCATCAACTTCCAGGGGGTAAAAGTTACTCTCCGTGCTAAAAACGTATTCGAGACATTCTACGTCTGGGGTAAGAAACCAAGGAAATTAGATCCCACGGTTCTTGTCATCCACATTGCTACAAAGTACAGAGTCCCAAAAGAAATACACGCAAATCCTGTGGATACTAGACCAATAAGTGTGTTTGGGGTCGTCCATGAAGTTGTATGGAAAGCTCGCAAACCAGAGAATAGGCCACGCAATCAAAAAGATTCGTGGATGGGACCATTTGTCGTCACACAAGTTGTTTTGGCAAAAGTAATAGAGATAAGACTCAAAAGGGGTATCAAACAGGGAT
Source organism: Nemophila menziesii (assembly GCA_029959085.1). NCBI lineage: Eukaryota > Viridiplantae > Streptophyta > Magnoliopsida > Boraginales > Hydrophyllaceae > Nemophila > Nemophila menziesii. The sequence continues at coordinate 22,918,846 of JARWIR010000016.1, read as the reverse complement.
TAGTAAACGTTCACAGCCTTGCTCGTTGTTGTGGAGGCTATATACAGAAATCATGATAGAGGTAACGCGTCTAACTTTGAAAGACGTTAAACAAAAGTGTTATCCGGGAGACAACCCACAATTTTTAAAGTTTTTATGTCTTTAGTTTATGTTCAGAGTAGTTGTTTTTAGTAGATATTTGATGTCTCCCTATTTTTGATGTATTAATGTAGGTTGGAGACATCATTTTAAGCGTAATTTATTAAGTAGTTAGGGATTCCTCCCAGTATTTATATAATTTCTTAATTCATGTCTTGTTTAATGATTTATTACTTTTCAAGCATATTTTGTTTAATTTGTTTGTTAGTGTGAAGCTCTTGAGGTTTATGGAATATATTTAGATTACAAATCAGTTATAAGGAATTAAGGAAAGAATATATAGGAGAATCGGGATATAAAAGGAAGTAGAGTTGAATTAGGAAAGGAAAAGTTGTCAAATAAATCTACCAACTCTGCAGCTACGTCCACTAAAGTGAATATAACTCCAAATCGGCAGGGATTTTGGCTGCTCCTTTGTAGAGTTATATATAAATTTTTGTTGCAATCGTTTTGATATAAAGTGGGCGAAAATCGGCCCAATAACTAAGGAGATATGACCAAAACCGTGAGCAGTGTTTATCCTGTCCAATATTTTAGGAAACAAATTTGAGTTGGACTTGGATTTCAATTACTTGCTTCTACTCCAATATTTCAACCTAGGGTTAGAAAACACCTATAAATACACCCTCTTATCACTATAAACAGGTCCTTGCTCAGCATTTAATTCATATTACTCTTAGAAGTCATCAAAAGAAGCAAGTTGACAGTATGTATCTTTATTTTAGTTTATTTTGTTCGAACATGAACTAATTTTTTTATAGCTTGGGTTTTGCATATGTATAATCTTTGAATTCTATTTTCTTCTATCTAAAAACCTTTTTAAATCGATTGAGCTTCTTAACCTTTATATTTGTTTTATGTGATTTGATGTAGTGTCTGTATTGCTGGTGCACGAGTATAGACTACCCCATTAATACAAGTTGGATGGTCACATGGAAAAGGTGATTAATTGTGAAACACCACATAAACGTTTAGTGTGCGGTAGTGATCCTGACGGACTTGCCTAACTAGATAGTCATTAGGGTTTGAGATAAACCATCGATCATTGCACAGGGTCCCCTTACCCAAGTCCCCTAGTATTTGTTAGGTCACCACCTAAGTCCACCCGAAATGGGATTAGGAGGAATATAGAATCATGTCTACTTACTTTAAGAGTTTCAATCACTCGTATAACTAGTAGAAGAAATAGAAGGATAAGTGCATACACGCAAACCTGAGCTGTATTCTCATCTCATTCTTACATCTTTATGTATTTTGCATTAGTTTTAGTTAATCATTATTCTCTCCACAATTATCCATATTTACTTTTATTGTCTTTTGATTCGACGAACTATTTCTTACTACACTTTCTTCTAATTCATATGTATAACACACTAAGACCCTGAGAACGAATCTTACTTATCATTAAAACTTGAATACGATCTGTGATACTTGCAGTGAGTAACGTGATTATTTCAGGCGATAGTTTGCATATTTACTTATCATTATTTTATCACTCCCCTACTAGCCACCAGCTACACAAATTACGCAAAATATCTAAAAATAAAAAATCACCTAAAACTAGACAAGAAAGTGTAAACATGCATAAACGGGGATAAACACCGAAACTAAGTACTAAATTCCCCTAAGATGATGTCTGGTGATGGATTATTCAATCACATAAATGGAGACATCAACGTCTTATTACGAAATCAACAACCTTATGAAAGTATCTATAGTTTGGCTATCACGGTTGATAGAACAGATTTAATCTTCTTATCAACCTATCTGCTTGATAGATTTTTCAAGTCCAAAATAGAATGGGTAGAAGATAAGAAGTAATTTAATAGATGATTAATATGGTGATACTAGAAGATAACAATGTACCTTAATATCGGTCTCAGAGTGGAAGCCTTTTCTTAGCATTACCTAGGCTTCCACTACGTAGCTGAGAATTTCTGAAATCAAATACTATGTCAAGGCCAAAGGAAGGTGACTTCTGATGGTACTCTGGCGCTCAACATTAGCATAATGCTAGCGGGTATTCTTATAATTCGGGGAACTTGTGAGGGCCTAGGGTGTTATAAATTAACAAATAATAAAGCAAACACACCTTTGAAAATCCACGAGACACTCTCTACAGGTGCACGTATCGTTTGTAAGTAATAGTTAACAAGTAAAATTCATTCTCATGGATTTAGTCGGTTAGCTCAAACTCGTATTTAGATATAAGCGTTGAAGAGATTAATTGTTTAAACTCAAAATATAAATAAAATGAAATATTTGTTTGGTTTTATAATAATAAGAATTAAATACGAGAAATAACCATTAAACTAATGAATGCAAATAAAATATAACTAAAGATAATGTTGATAAGATATAGCTTAGGTATTCTAGTATGCACCTATCTTCTAAATCTCTATTCTAATTATAAGGATAAATTCAACATGAATAAGTAGCCGGGTTTCTATAATCCTTCTAACTTCTGTCAGGGTATTTTAGAAGGAAATCTCAACACTACCAAGGGACTTGGGTAAGGGGACCTTGCGCAGAGATCGATGGTGAAATCTAACCCTAATGAATATCTAGTTAGGCAACCTACAAAAATCAATACCGCACACTAAACGATTGTGTGTCGCTTTAAGCAATTTAATCCCATGTCAGGGTGAGAATCCTAATTACTAAAGGCATTCCTAATGTGATCAAGTTTAGGGCTAAAATAAATAACAAACACAAAATACATTTATATAAAATTAAAGGTCGACTCAATAGATTCAGCCCTAAATAATAACATAATTGAAAAATAGAGTTCAAGGATCATATATATTGCAAACCCAAGTTATGGATTAGTTTATGATCAAAGAAATAAAAATAAAGAGTAAATTATGTAAAGACATGGTTCTAATTAGTAAAGGCACTTTAAACGTGATCAAGGTTAGAGTTTTTTCAAGAAAATGAACTAATATATTAAAAAGGGCGAAAAGAGGAATTAACCAACCCCAGTCGCAGCAAAACCCATAAAGTCATCACAAACCAAATAGTTCAGTCAACGGGAAAATTACAAAGCCAAGAGGGGGATAAAATAGATTTGGAAAAAGCTTTCGCGAGCCAATCAGCAACCTTGTTCGCCGTTCTTCTAATACCACAAATTTGAAGATGATCATGGTCCTTAGCCATATTTTTAATATCGTCGAGGATAGCCCTGTCCTTCCACGAACAGTTTGGCTCAAAGAATATATGGATTTTAGAACGGCTTTGGCATCAGTTTTGATTCTATTGCAAAGTGGAGCTTTGTATATAGCAAATTGGAAGGTGTTCCTCAATGCTTTAGCTTCAGCTCCAAAACTAGAGAAGGCTTGGATATCCATGGCAAAACCCGAGATAACTTCACCAATCCAGTTGCAGATTACTGCAGCTGCGGTTTCTTTCCCAATCTTAAAAGAAGCATCAACATTCATCTTAAAACACTGTTGAGGAGGGGGAGACCAAGTAGGGTAGTTGAAAGCCAAGCTTCATGCGAGACTTTAGTGGAAACAGAAGAATTATCATGGTCTGACTCTTCACTAAAACAAACTTGCCTGTAAAAGATATCAATTAAATTAAGGCAAGAGTCATAATCAATGGGGTAGTTATGGAACACAAATTTATTCCTAAACATCCAAATCACCCAAAGTTATAGGATGATAATAAGTAACAACCTTGTTTTATCTTTCAAGTTAACTCTTTTATCAGACCCAATCCAAGAATTAATACCCATATTAAAAAAGGATCAATCAGATAGTGAAGAGGGGATAAACACCAAAATTTCCTAGTCCACTCACATTTAAGAAATAAGTGCTCAATGGATTCTTCCTCTTTAAGGCAAATATTGCATAAGTCAGTGTTAGAGCACTTCCTTATGTACATGTTCTGTTCAGTGGATAATTCATTCATAAGAACACGCCTGAAGGTTAGGGTTGGAATAGATGACAAACATAAATTAAAATTATATAAAATAAAAGATCAACTAAATTAATTAACTCCCAGATTATAACAGAATAGAAAAATAGAATTCAAGGATTATAGATATTACAAACCCAAGTTATGTAAAAATTAGTTCATAATAAAAGAAATAAAATAAAGAGTAAATAATCTACAAATTTGGTTAAGCCACGAATCTAAGGATAATTACCCTAATGGTAGGAGTGGAAGGATAAAGAAGACGGGTTGTGACGCTCCAGCTTCTATTGCTTCCTCCTCAAGTCAACTTGCTCTCTCTCCTTCTCTCTCTCTAGTGAATTTATGAATAATATGGAGGTTGTGATGGAAAGGACTTGTTTCTTAAGTCATATATATAGGTGTTAGGACGAAATATAGGTCATCTTATAGGTTTTAGAGTCCTAATCTAACTCAAACACTTTTATTTAGAAAGTGGACTGGTCTGGACCACAACAACCGTAACCTTAATAATATTTTATTACAGCTCCAAATCACAAACCGCTAGCGGCCACATGTTCCTAATTCAAAATCCTAGCTAGATATAAAATTGCTCAATCAAATTTTTTGTCAGTTTTACGCGACGTTGAAAACAATTCAAATATGGTCAATACCTTTTGCACTTTCTAAAAAAATGGCTTATTTTCCCTTTGACTCTTCATTTTGTCTTTGATCTTATTTTATCGACTTTTTTCCTATGCTTTGGCATCTAATATCCTCCTTTTACCTAAAAGCCTCACACTTAACACATAAATGACACCTAGAATGCTCTAAAAGTAACAAATCTCCAAAACAAGACAAGAAACGAGAATATATCAAATAATGGGTAAAAATCCCTCAACTAAGCAAATAATGAACCTAATATAATGTCTTGTGACTAGATTATTTTATCACATAAATGGAGACATCAGGAACCATAGAGGTTTTAGACTGTATAATGACCATATTGATTTTAAGAGAGATAGAATGTACCCATTTTGGTAGTTGAATAGGGTATTTATAGATGTCACAAACATACATAAGGTTGGCACTGTGCACAACATTAGGCAGGCATGAGTGCATAGTTTAGGACGTTGTGGGACACAAACAATTGATGTCTCCCATTTTGTTCTACATATTAGCTCTTAGGAGACATCATTTCAGGTGAATATTAGACTTATTTGATAGACTTTTATGCTTATTTCGTCATATTACATTTTCTCCCCTTGGAATTAGACTGTTTGCATTTTAGAGCTTTTGTGCGTTAATTTGTTTGTTCTTAGTATAAAGTTCTTAGGTTCATGGATGCTTTGAAGTACCAAGACAAGGAGGAGAAGTGGGAATTAAAGTCTAAGATCAAGCAAGGAGGTCAAAAGCAAGAAAATAATATTTGAAGAGTTGACTAATAGAGAGAAAAATCTGGAGAGCTGTCACTAATTATTGTTTTTGAGCCACTTAGACACTGATTCAGCTTTTGAGCCGTGAAATAAGAAAGCTGCGCCTTTGAGTTAGGAAGATTTGAGGACTGAAATCAGGTGATTTAGAGTTGAGACACAAAATTTACGGCCGTTTTACCAACCGTTGTACAACAGTTACGGGATTTTTAAGATGGATTTGGTCTTTTTATTATTATTCTTAAGTAAAAAGCCCAGCCCTAATTCTCTATTATATATAGACCTTTCGACCTCCTTTTACACATTAGATACTTCAGAGAATTACATTCTACGCTTCATTATTTTCAAGTCAGAGCAAGAAGGCAGAGGAAAAGTTAGAGCTGGAGGAATTCCATTCTTCCAACAACAGCCAACCCAACTTTTAGGTTATTTAATTTCTTTTCTGTAATTGAAAACAATGTATTTTCTTTATTTAATTTCAGTTTTTAGTTTGAACATGAGCTAATTTCATAAGTACTTGAGAATCGCAATTACGGGTTAAACCCTTATTATTTAATTGATGTTTTTTCGAATTTGGGATTATTTAATTCAATCTCAATTAGGTATTTTGTATTGACTATTATCGCATGTTAATTTACTATTTTTTTTTGGCCAATTAAAAATAGGGTTGAGTAATTAGGCTATTCACTTTAGTGGCGAAGTGATCACCTTGACGGTGGTTAGGAGATTATAGAGTTCTGGCTAATACATAAATACCAGTTTAGCCCTTAAACGGAAGCATTAATTATATAGATGTAGGTGGATCCCTTGCGAGACTCAAGTACCTCTTTCCTTCTTGCATCCAAACTTATTTTCTTTCAGTATTTTCTTTCAGTTAAGCTTTTTATTACTTTATTTTCTTGCACCTTAGTTATAAAACAAAACCAAAACAAATATCTTATCAATTTTACTTTTCTGTTTTAACATTTATCTCTACTTATTCAATAAACACCTGAGTTATATCTATTTGTCCCCGCGAGCGAAACCCGATTATCAGAGTATTACGTGGACAACCGTACACTTGTGGTATTGTTGATCCTTTACTTTTATTGCATTATTTTATAACACCCCATGACCCACCAATATTTTGGCGCTGCTACAAGGGATGGTAGCGTGTGATCCTGGTGTTAATCCTTTAGTAGTTTAATTGTTATTTTATTTTTCAGTTTTACGCTTTTTGTTTTATTTTGCCTTTCTCAGGTTTTAAAGGTTTGGTGAATACTCTCAAATCCTTATAGATTATTGATGGATAAAAACAAAAGAGAGAAGGAAGAAAGACTATCAAGAGAAAAAGATATGGTCGCAGTAAACAATAATAATATTAATAATCTTCAGGTGGAATTGGATAATGAAGGAAACCCAATAATTCGTAGTCCTCCAATTCATCCAGTCCAGAATAATAAGAATCAAAGAAATCCTCCTCCACCTGGAGGACAAGCTCAGCCTCAAGTCTTTCAAGATCCATGGTTCGTACAAGGTCCTGAACAATTTCAATTGCGCGCTCCTGCTCTTCATGTTAGTCCTTCAGATATTGAGGTCACAAGATATAGACACGATCCTGGTATGTTAGCTCAATTCCAAAAATAAATAAATTTTCGTGGTGTAGCTAGAGAAGACCCAATTCGTGCAGTATAGATGTTTATGCAAATATGTGATGCGTATATAACGCAAGGTGTAACATGAGAACAACTGTACTTTGCAAATTTCAGATTCTTCGTAATAGACGCAGCGAGTGTATGGCATGATTCACAAGAATCGGGACCAATCACTAATTGGGATGAGCTACAAACAGCGTTCTTTGATCGTTATTATCCAAGCAACATGAGATTGAACGCACAAATCGAGTTGACATTATTTGAACAGGAACAAGATGAATCTATGGGTAAATGTTGGACAATATTCGAATTATGTTTGAGAAGAGTTCCAGATCATGGCCTTACAGAACCACAACAAATGTCCATATTCTATAAAGGCCTTGAAGGACGCACAAGGAAAGATTTAGACTTACTTTGTGGTGGTCGATTCCTACAGGTAACTCCGGCTAATGCTAAAATTATTTTAAATAGAACAGTGGAGAATGAGTTGGGTTGGATTATTATGAGAGCACCTATCTGAGGTACAGGTTATAAAGAGAGTAGTGATGGAATTTATGAGAAATTCTCTTAATTAGAGAATAAATTGAAGAACACACTTGAGAAACAATTGAAACAGCTTACTTTAGTTGTAAAAGAAGGTTTTTCAAGTAGGAGAGCTGATATTAATGTTACACAAAAAATATATGGGTATTCTAACTGTGTTGTACAAGATCATGATTGGGAGCATTGTCAAAGTAATCAAGAATCTGTGATGTTTGTTTCCAACTGAGGGAACTATAATTCAGGTGGACAAGTTTATCAACCAAATAGAAACCATCCGGGTTTTTAATATTCAAATCCAAATGGGGCCGCACATCCGACTCATGCTTATCAACCACGGCCCCAAGGTAATAACAATCGACCGAGACCACATAACAATTACCAAGGAGGACAGAATTACTGAAATCAAGCTCAGAGACAACATCCTCAATACACCTATACCGATACTATTAATCAAAAATCTCTACCTACTCAACCTCAAGAAGGTGCGTTAGATGTTCAACAAACCTTACAGACACTAATCACCCTTCAATTGAAAACACAGCAAGAGCAACAATCTTCTGCCGCAGCGTTCAAAATGTTAGAAAATCAAATAGCTCAGATTGCAAAAGAGTTAAATCAGCGTCCACAAGGGCAACTCCCAAGTGACACTGAAAATCCAATGCAGTATGAAGATTGTAACACTATCTCGCTCAAAAGTGGTAAGAAGCTGCCACCACCACCTTTTCACGTTATGAAAGAAAGAGAAACAACTATAAAAGTGAAAACGGTAGAGGATGTGGTGGAGAAAGAAGGTGAACCAGAAGTAGAAAGGTGGAAGTTGAGAAAATCCTGGAAAAGCCAAATAAGAAAGATGTTGTGGTGGAGGTGAACCCTCCTCCTCCAACCCTTCCCTCAAGAGTTCAGAAGAAAGGAGATTGGTGTGGCCTAGGGTGTGATAAAAAGATGTATAAAATAAGTGCAAATAAACACCCTAAGCTAACACGGTACTGCAAGTATTACAGGACGTATGCAAGTTTTAATGATAAGAAGATTCGTTCCTCAGGGACTGACGAAAGTTAGATAGAACTTATGCAAATTATCAAGTGCAAATATGAAAGATAGAAAAGATAATACGCAAGTAGAAAGAAGAGATAGAAAAATATTTATTTGGTTTTTTAAATAATAAAACTAAACTAATAAACTAAAGACATAAACTAAATAAAAGAAAAGAAAAGAAGATAGTATGAAAGATATAGCTTAGGTCTCACTAGTATCCACTAATCCTTCTAATTCTATCTATTAGATCTAATTTATAAGAGAGAATATTAGCTCTTGGTATACTTAGTCAGGATTCTAAATTCCCATACCTTAGACCTTGAGAGTGACTAAGGGGGCTACGGCACAACCAAGAAGTGTTTTATCTTAGGGTTATCAAACGCCACTAAGGCCCTAAGCAAATACTGCAATCCTGATGATATGGTGGTTAAAACAAACCCTAATGACTATCTAGTTAGAATTATGTTTTGTTAGAACTAATATCGACACTAGACGTTATATGGTGGTTCAATAGTTAAACACCCTGTCAAGGTGACCATCTAACTACTATTAAGGTAATCCTAAACGTTGCGCGCCGCAAGGAAAACATACATTAAATCAAAACACATAATCAAATATAAAGTAAGTAGCTAATATCAGATTAAAACATGTAATTCCCAAAGAAACTTAGATAGAAGAATTAGAATTCATAGATTATACATTATGCAAACCTAAGCTAATAGAATTAGTTCATACAAAGAAAGAAGAGAAAAGAATTACAAAATAAGAGGTTGAAGGAGACATGATTGATGCACAGCTCCTTCCAGACTTCTTCTCTTGTGTTGTAGCTTCCTCTTGGCCTTAGGGTCTGGCCAAGGATGATTTTAGAGTGTTAAGAGGCTGTATTTATAGGGTATAGGAAGACCTAATTCGTTTTCTTGAAGGAGAAGGAAAGTAATGGACTCCTAGCCCAACTCAAATTCGTATGGAAATAAAGATAAACACTGCTGGACCGTTTTGAGCATATCTTCTTCGTTATTGGTCGGTTTTTGCTCCATAATATACCAAAAGAATCGCAACAGAATTATCTCTGCACCTATGAAAGGAAATTACCAAAATCGGCCTATTTCTTAGGTAAAATAGCACTTTTTTTGGCGTGTATTGTAGAAATTCAGATTTAGGCAGCTTTTCCTTTTCCTAATTGAACTCAGTTTCCTTCTATCTCCAATTACCATGCTAATCTCTTTCCATAAGTTGTAGTCTTTGACTTGGACTCTAATTAATCTCCATAATTATCTTTAAAGCTTCACAATAAATAAACAATTAAACCCAATATGCTCTAAAAATAATAATTCTACAAATCAAGACTCAAAATAGGAAAGTGCAATAAATTAAGCTAAGATCGACCTATAAACTAATAAATAAGTTTAAAATGATGTCTCTGAAGTATATTATATTATCACACATGAGGAGACATCAGAGATACGACTGAGTATCATAGATTCATGAGTGTGGTGAGTAAGTTAAACATTAATATACCTTTCTTAGAGGCCATCACAGGTGTACCAAAATATTTGAGATTCCTGAAAAGAGCTATCGCCAACAAGCCCCTATATCGTGAGAATGAAGTTTGCCAGAAAAGTGTAGTGACATATGTCAAAGTAAGTTGCCACCTAAACTACTTGATCATGGGAGTTTTACTATTTCTATTTCTATTGGTGATGAGTGGCAAGGGAAAGTTCTGTGTGATTTGGGTGCAAGTATTAATCTCATGCCTAGATCGACTTTTGAGAAGTTGAAGATAGGGAATGCAAGATCAGCCTCTATGGTCTTGCAAATGGCTGATAGATCCCTCGCACATCCGGAGGGAAGAATAGAAGATGTCCTCATCAAGGCAGGTACTTTAAATTTTCCTGTTGATTTTATCATACTTGATTATGACGCAGATAGGAATGTCCCCATTATCTTGGGAAGACCATTCCTAGACACGAGACGTACCCTAATTGATGTAGAGAATGGAGAATTAATCATGTGTATCCAAGACGAGGAGGTAAAATTCAACGTGTTTAGGCCAATGAAGTTCCTGGATTCTAAAGAGGAATGCTTCCTGTTGAATGTAATTGAACAGGTAGAGAAGGATCCAACTAAGGTTGTGGCACCCCTATGAATGGAGGAAAGAGAGCTGAGAAAAAACCACCAAATAAAAAAGGTGCCAATTAACGACAAAAAAAGGTCATCTAGGCCTCCTTTTAATTTTCTTATTCTTGAGAAGTCTTGAATGATATTATAACTTAGATTTTAATACTTTTATACTTACTATAGTTTTGTTAGATAAATTTTATGACTCAAATAGTTATAATTATATAATTACTACGTATATAATACTAAATATAAATAATTACACAGCGGAAGTCAAAACCTCTTAATCCCTCCAATGCCTCGTATAATCCCCCATATGCGCTAGACCTCGGTCGACCACCTAGGCCGTGAAACCGAGATCTACAACATAGTCAACAAAGTATGGTTAGATTAGTTGATCGTTTCTATCTCTGTGGCATTTATGCTGGTGCGTCGATTACTTTGTGATTCATTGGATTTTCAGTGTGGTTTGTTGGTTCTCTTTGCTTGTTCGAAAAGAGTTCGGAAGCTTTCTAGTAAGGTAGGTGACATATAGGGTTGTAAACGAGTCGGGGCGAATATTAGATGTGCAAGCTTGCTTGATAACATTTACGAGTTGAGTCGAGCCAAAAAAAAATTAACTTGTTTGTTAACATATCCAATGAGTTTTTTCGAGCTATACTCTAGTTATTAACGAATATTTGTTTTTTAAAAGTTTAATAATATATTTATTGATAACTAAAATATTGATTTACAAATCATAAATATTAACGAGTTAACGAACGAACTCGTTTTTTTAACGAACGAGTTCGAACAAACTTTTTTGTTCTTTTGTATAAACAAACGAGTTCGAACGAGCCTTTTTCCAAGCCGAATTCAAACTAATCGCAAGCGGCTTGGTTCGTTAACGGCCTTAGTAACATAACATGATATTTCAAGATTTGTATTTGTTATTTTGTCTTTGTATTTCAGTTTGTTTAGTTTTTTTATCTTTGGGTTTAGTATATCAATCTGGATTCTATAATGTTGATTGCAAATCAACTAAAAGTTCAAACTTAGAAAGAAACAAAAAATAGATTATAGAAAATTTATATTCCTAACATATAATATATAATATGAACTCCTAATCTATTTTCTATTCAATTGGACAAAAAACGGGAAGACGAATCATGAGTTGCTCAGACAACCTTGAAGTCATTCAAGGTATTAATATGTTGCCAGCAGCGTGGTGGAAGATTAGACCGTTCATTAGGCAAATTCGGCAGGCAGCTGAGGGACATGGACAGATGTCTTTCAAACACATTCCGAGATGCCAAAATGGGTGGGCTGATCGAGCGGCGCGGAACGCTAGGCAGCGAACAGTTGCGAGGGGGCAGCAGAATATGCTTGTCCTCGGATTCGGAAGACTGGGAATCGGATGATAATCGGACTCGAATGTTATGCACGATTGACCAAAAAAAAAAAAAAATTCAATTGGACAAAACAAAAGTCAATAAAAAAGTATATACCGACAAAACAGAAAGGGAAAAAGTATATTCCCGTAAATTATTTACAAGTCCCTTTCAGTAAAGTAGAGCATTAATCTCACCACTAAAACTTGTACGACTGTTGAAAAAGAAAGCAAGTCATTTTCAAATAATCGTACGTAGAGCTGATAGTTAAATAATTGACACATCTCAAGGTATATTTCGACAAAAAACAGTATATATGGTATATAATTTTTTTTTTCTTCAAATATATGGTATAAAATCCAGCATAGAGTATAGTGCAAGGATATTTTATTTGTTGCCTTGCTTTATAAAGTAACTATATTTTATTTTGTTAAAACAACTATTTAACTTAAAGTTTTTTTTTTTGGACGGGTACATATATTACAGAAGATCCCGGGATCATAAAATTAACCAATGCCTAGCTTCGAGAACCTGTCAGTGAAACCGTCCAGAGACAAATATCCGCCAGTTGCCCTATGCCTGGCTACTTTTGCTAGATGATCAGCACCTGCATTAAACCTGTGGGGAATGTGTTTGAAGAAAACTGGACCCGATTCCCCAACTAGTTTGTGAATATGTCTGATGAAAGATCGAAGATCCCATCTAGCTGCCGACACTTGCTGAATACCTTGAATCAAGTCAAGGTTATCCGAGAGAAAAGTTTTCTCTCGTTGTGGCCATTGTTGTCCAATTTCCAATGCCTTAATAACGGCCAGAGCTTCCCCTTCAACGCTGGTATTACAGTTGGTCGTTGTCATATACCTTACCCTTGATCTGTCGTCTTTATTTATTTGCATAATTCCAATCCCCGTGGGGAGATGTGCTTGTGTAAAGGACGCGTCACAAGTAAATGTGATCGTTGTGGTACAGTCGAGACTCGAACTCCCAGAAATTGGCGTCATGATATTTTCGAGATTTGAATGTTCCCTGTTGAACCAGTTTGGACCAAAGTGTTCCTGGATTTGAAAATTAGTAAGGTGAATCACTATTTCTGGATCAATATCTGAATTATTATGCCGACTTTTCATTTTTGCTTTCCAAAGATTCCACATCATCAGCAAGATATAGGAAATTACAACCTCCTTTTGCCATCCTCCTTTCGTATATATTTCAACCATTGTTAAAAACCAGTGGCCCACGTCCAGCTCGACGTTGTCCACATGAATCTGTAGAGCCGATCCTGCCCAGATGAGTTTTGATACCCCACAATTGAGCAGTAGATGTTCCGTTGTTTCCTATTCTGCATTGCACCAGCGACAGTTGCTCTGACTTTCGCATTTCCTTTTTTCTAGGTTTACACCTGTCGGGATTGCGTTATTACAAACTTTATAAGAAAAGATTCTAACCTTTGTAGGTACATTGGATCCCCAAATTGTTTTCCAAAGAATATCTGTCATCGGTACACCGGTTGATTGACACGGTTCCTCAAACACAGCATGATCGGTAAGAATTTTGTATCCCGTCTTCGTAACATAGTCGCCATTCTTGGCATATGGCCATATGAACTTGTCAGGAGCTTCAGTCGAGAAGAACCTTGTTCGGAGTATGACTGGAATAATAGGGGCGGGGAAGAGATCACAAATTAATTCTGTATTCCAAGTCGAAAGATCTGCATTCCAGAGTTCATAAAGTTTTTCTAATTGGCAACCCTGTGGACGTTCTAACTTCCACGGCGTATCTAACCATTTATCATTCCAAATATTAATCGATTTACCGTTACCTATTTGAAATCGGCCATATTTTTTGAGCATATCTCGGCCTTCTATTAAGCTAGCCCAAGACCAAGTTCGAGATTGTCTTAATTTGACATCGAGAAAAGTAGTTTTCGGAAAATAAATACCTTTAAGTAAGCGAGCAGCTAGCGTGTCAGGATTGTTTAGGATTCGCCACGCCTGTGCTGCAAGTAAGGCTGTATTCATACGCTTAAAGTCCTTGAAGCCCATGCCGCCAAGAAGTTTGCTGACAACTAGTTTTTCCCATGCTAGCCAATGTATTCGATATTTTCCCCCTGAATTCCACCAAAAATTCAAAATTTTCGATATTAATTTATTACAAAAAGTAATTGGAAACGAGAAGATTGACATAGAGTATGTGGGAAGAGCCTGGAGGACTGCTTTAATGAGGACTTCTTTGCCTCCTTCCGACGAAAGGTGTGCTTTCCATCCCTCTGTTTTACTTAAAAGTCTTTCGGCAATCCATTGTAGTGCTTCAACCTTTGACTGCTTATGACACAATGGTATCCCTAGGTATTTTCCAAGGATTTCCTTTTCCGGTATCTGTAACCTGGTTGTGACAAGTTGACGTATGGCTTCTGGAGTGTCTCTACTAAAATAAATGGAAGATTTGTTGTAATTTATTCGTTGTCCAGAGGCCGTGCAGTACTTTGGTATACAGTCTTCGAAATGTTCAACCCCATTACCATCTAGAGTTAGAAAGAAAAGCGAATCATCTGCAAATAACAAGTGAGAAATAACTGGACAATTTCGTGTTATTTGTATACCCTTGAGATCATTTCGGCTAATCTTTGTGTCAATTAAGCTGATAAGCGACTCGGTTATTAAGGAGAAAAGGAACGGGGATAGGGGGTCACCTTGTCTTAATCCCCGTTGAGGTTTGAATTTCTGTAATCTTTCACCATTAAAATTTAATTGAAAAGTAACTGAAGATAAGCAATTTGAGATCCATGTGATCCATTTTTCATGAAAACCTAGTTTCTGGAGAACTAGACGTAAGAAATCCCAGCGTACCTGATCATATGCCTTAGCCATGTCCAGTTTGATCGCCGCCATTGGTTTTGCGTTCTTTCGTTTCTTTTTCATGTAAAAAGAAACTTCTTGTGCCACCAGTATATTGTCTTGAATGGCCCGGCCTTTGATGAAGGCTGATTGGGTTGGAGATACAATGACTTCCATGAATTCCTGTAATCTGTTAGCTAATATTTTCGATATAATCTTATAACCAAAGTTAACACAAGATATGGGCCTGTAGTCTCCAATTTGATCCTGAATGTCCCCTTTGGGTATCAAGGTTATAATAGTTTCATTTAAGGTGTCGAGAGAGATATTATTATTAAAGAAATCCTGAACCATGAGAAGCACATCGTACTGAATGATGTGCCAATATTCCTGATAGAACTTACCATTTAAACCATCTGGTCCCGGCGCCTTGCTTGGAGACATGTCAAAGACCGCTTTCTTTGTTTCTTCCATTGTCGGTTGTCTAAGAAGTTTCTCATTCATTTCCTGTGTGACTTTTCTCGAGATTCCTTCCAGTGCTTCATTCATCTGGTCTTGGTTACATTCTTTAAACAGGTTCGCATAGTAGTGCTGAAATCCATTCCGAACCTCTGAAACCTCATCAATCCAAATCCCTTGTTGATTTTTAATCCTAAGTATCCGATTCGAATTCCGCCGATTAACGGTTGCCAGAAAAAAGAATTTCGTATTTTTGTCTATAGCTAGTGTCTTCTTATTTTTTCAACATTTAAAAAAAGAAAACTTGTATATTTCCGTGAGAATAATTGTGATGCACTCAACTGGCCAAGCTATCCATGTAAAGAAAAAAAAAACCTTCAACTTAAACAAAAAAGAAAATGCAATCTAGTGAAGAGCTTATGCTCTTTTCTTTAGACAGTCAAAAAAAATGTTTTTCTTAGATAAGTGGTCCAAATATTGCAGCTAGTCATTCCAATTTTTACATTCGCAGTATCTTTTAGTATATTCAAATTGAAGAACCATGCATAATTGAGATTGTCCTTTTGAAATAAAGTTTCACTTCAAGTTATAAATTTTAGATCTCTATAATAAAACATTTCATTTGAACAAAAATAGTTATATCTACCCACCTAAAAATTTACTGTTGACTCTACTTTGTATGTGTTTCGATCACCTTTTTTATCCTTGCTTATTTTTAGTTTAATTCCCATTGCTTGTTTGTTATATTCTAAAAACCTAACATTAATTATCAGTCATAGAAGTCATTTTAAACAAAGGTATGTGTGTGATTTTATAGTAGAACTCTTGATTTGTTTAGTTACGAGATGGTGATAGCTCTTTTTCCAACCGTTTTGCAATTCTTTCATCATCCTTGTTTTGTATCAAGAGAAACTCTATATATGCAATAGTCTTCTATAGAGCTAACACCTTTCAAGATTATATATTTGACATCTTCATAGTCTCAGATTTAACGAATATGAAAAAATACCTTGGAATTCTGACAAAATAGGGGTCGTCCCGTATTGGAGGACTAGCTTGGCTCACTGAAAAGGTCCACTCTCGATTTCGAGGCTAGAATATATCCTCCTTATTGGAAGGGAAAAAACTCATTCTCATAGCAGCTTTGCTAAAGGCTCTTTCGACTTACTTGATGTCGCTGATGTCTCCTCATTTGTGATAATAAAATATACTTCCAAGACATCATTTTAGGCTTATTTATTAGTTTATAGGTTGATTTTAGCTTAGTTTAGTGCATTTTCCTATTTTGGGTCTTGATTTAGTAACATAATATTTTTATAGCATATTGAGTTTAATTGTTTATTTAGTGTGAAGGTTTAAAGATAATTATGGAGATTAATTAGAGTCCAAGTCAATGACAACAACTTATGGAAAGAGATTTACATGGAAATTGGAGATAAAGGTAACAAAGGCTAAAAACATGGAAAAGGAAAAGCTGTCTAATCTGAATTTCTGCAGCACACGCCTAAAGAAGTGGTAATTACTCCTACAAGGAAGCCGATTTTGGAAAATTCCTTTCATAGTGACAAAGATAATTCTGTTAAGATTCTTTTGGTATCTTATGGAGCACAAACCGACCAATAACAAAGAAGATATGCCCAAAACGGTCCAGCAGTGTTTATCTTTATTTCCTTACGAATTTGAGTTGGGCTTGGAGTCTACTACTTGGCCTTATCTCCAAGAAACGAATTAGGTCAACCTATACACTATAAATACAGCCTCTTAACACTCTTAAATAATTCTTGGTGAAACCTTAAACCAAGAGGAAGCTTACAACACAAGAAAGAAGTCTGGAAGGAGCTATTCATCAACAATGTCTTCTTCTACCTTTAAATTTGTAATTTCTTTCTTTTCTTTCATGAACTAAATTTCTTTAGCTTGAGTTTTAGCATATATGTATGAACCCTAGTTTTGATTGACATCTATCTAATTTGGGAATTTAATGTTTTAAATTGAATTATAGTTTTTATTCCATGTTTATGTGTTTGGATTTATATTTAGTGTTCTTGTGGACTGCAGCCATTAGAATTACCATCTAGTAATTAGGTCACCATTGACAACGGTGTTCAATTGCATGTTTAGCACATAACGTCTAGTATTAGGTCTGATCTGACAACCCAACTTAGCTAGATAATCACTATGGTTTAGTTCTTGTGACTATTTACCAATTACAGGAAAAGTTTGCTTAGGAAGCCTTATTGACACAGGTAAATCCTATTTGAAACTACCGATAGCGAATTGGGACCGATTAGGGAAATACTACATAATTCACCCTTACATGTTTAGAACGGCAGAACTAGTGGGGATTACATGCTAATAACTTGAGCTATATTCTCATATCACTTCTCTTTCATCTTTATTTTCTGTCTTTTAATTCCTAGTTTTAAGTTAGTTTAATTAGAAAATCAAATCCATCTTTATTTGCCTTTACTTTTATTTGCGTTTAGTTGTTCTAGCTCTAATCTTTTGCACTTGGTATTTGCATAAGATTCTCCTAACCTTCGTAGTCTCTGCGGAACGAATCTTAATCTTTTAACTAAAACTTGCATACGATCTGTATACTTGCAGAACCGTGTAGCTTTAGGGTGTTATTTTGCACGTTAATTATATCTTATTTTATCACACCCTAGGCCCCACCAATGTCGCTTCTACTACTCCCTAAAAGCATTAATAAAAAGTTGAATTCCCTAGTGGCAGATTTATGGTAGACCAAGATAGGGGAATCATGCATCCACTGGTGGGACCAAACAACCCTCTCAACTCCTATACTTGAAGGCAAACTCGTACTTAAGAACTTCCATGCATATAACCTGGCTCTCGTGTCTAAGAAAGACTGGAAAACCCTATAGTACCTAGAGTCACTGGTATCTCATACCCTAAATATTTACCCAAAAAATCCTTCTGGAGCGCGTCAGTGGGATCCATGCCTCATGTGTATGGCGTTGCATAATCAATGGGAAATATTTCTAGATAATATGCCCTATGGTCTATTTGGGATGGCTCTACAATATCTAATTGGCAAGATCCTTGACTCTAAGGACATACACATACCCCTTCACTTGTGGACGATTATCTTGCAGAGGTTATCGAACTTATTAACCCAAGAACTAATACATAAAATTCCAAGTTATTTCCCAGGTCATGGACGTGGAATGTGCCAACTGGTACAATCCATTCCTTTTCAATTACGACCTGATTGACTGATTTGGCCCCATACTCGGAACATGATATATTTGGATGATACCGGGTATAACCAAGCTCTAAAGTACCTATCTTTTCTAAGAGGAAATCCAAGTGGTCGAGTGAGATCTCCTTTCACCTCCGTTCCAGAGATTGGGACAAAATATGAAAGGTTCCACTGCCTTTAAAACTCAAAACGTTTCTCTAGAAAGTGTATCACAATGCTCGCGTTCCTCGCACAAACAAAAGAATTCTTAGAAGGTGTGTGACATCCCCAAATTACAACATATTCTACCTAGTTGACGAGTCAGTCAAGCATATACTCTTTCAATGCACTTGGACCAGAGAAATTTGGCTTAAGGGTCATCTACCTATCAAGGGGTATTTCCCTAAGAAGTCTTAGTTTGACCATGTCTCATGGACTTTAGTTCTAATTCCACAATGAATGGAATTGGGACAAAATAGATACTCCCTAGGATAGCCTTTACATGTTGGTAGGTCTGGCTGGCACAAAATAATTTTGTAACTAAACAAAACTATAAATTTGCCTATTGTTCTGATACAACTGCATACTACTTTAAATGATCTGTATACTCATGTTTTGCATTTTCCCCCTTCCCTTGTTATTCCTCATGATACTTCAGTTATCACTAATATCTATACTTAGACGCCTCATTTGCACGATACTATCAAACTCAATACAGACGCAGTCGTTGACTCTCATGGAGTAGTTACATATTTTATTTATAAAGACCATGAGAGGGTTGTTGTGTATGGGCACACTAGTCGTGCAACCCTTGTACCATTATTTCTTACGAATGTTTGACCATTACGAGTGTTATCTTGTTTTCCAAACAGTTGTCGTTTGTTTGCGTCATTGTTGAAAGTGATGTTTAATTTGTGATACAAACTATCAAGTGTCCCACCATCATAGTAGATTGTAGATCTCTGATGATTCTGGAAGACATTAAATGTTGGCTAACGAGTCTCAGATTTTTTTAAGTGGGTCAGGAGAATATCAAATCTTGATATTGATTGAGTTGTTAAGAGGGTCGATGCGTCTACTTTATCTATTGATTGAGTTGTTAAGAGGGTCGACGCGTCTACTTTATCTTTTGATTGAGTCTATTTTCCTACTTTTGAATTGCATACTACTTTGTATACAGATCTCATCCTTTTGGGAGAGACACCATAAAATTTTTAATATATGCTGCTACGTGTTTTATCTCTCTATATATATACTCCTTTCGTCCAACGAGATTTATCCAGTTTTCTAGAAAAATTGTCCAATATCATTTTGTTCATTTGTTAATACCAAAATATTTTTTCTGTATTTTTCAATAATATCTCTAATTATATTAAAAAAAATTATTGTAATAAATGACTTCATATGTATTAATTAAGAAAAAATTTATAAAAAAAATACCTTCTTTAAAATTTGTGCACCAAATATATATATTTAATTAAAAAACCCAAGATTTAAATTAATATTTCTTATTGATTTCTCATAAATTGTATTGATTTATCCTAAAGATTTCATATTTAATTCCAAAACCAAGATTTGAATTAATACTTTTTTTATTGATTTCTCATAAACTGTATTAATTTATCCTAAAGATTTCATATTCAATTAATATAATTTTTATCTATATATTTATTCTCTCTAGTGTTCCTAAAAGATAAATGTAAAATATACATAAATAATTTTTTTAATACATATAAGAGTCACTTTAGACTCGAAATCATTTTGACTTAAGTAAAATTCGATTTCAGGACCTATTGGTCTCTGCGGAGTAGTCTAACCACTAAACAAACTATCGATCTTACATAAATAATTTTTATCACATATAATCCGTAGAAGGTTTAAGATAAAAAAATATAAAAAGGTTAATTTTCTATGGGGTATTTGTTAAAAAATATTTAATGAAAGTACCTAATTATTACATTACGCCTTCAATTATTTATTTAATTAAAAAATACCAAATGAAACAATTATTTATAGAAAACATCGCATTTATATTTTTTATACCTTTACTACCCTTATTATTAAATATATTATTTTATTTTTAATACAATATTTATTTTTAAATATTAAACAAATAATAGGGTACCACCACCTCCACCACCACCACCACCACCACCACCATCCCACTACCATGTATTTAACCACCACTATAGCCACCACAACCATCACCATCTTTACCACCACAACCAGCACCACCACCTACTACTAATACCATCACACACACGCGTCAGTGAATTTTTTTTTAAAATTGTCATAACTAATTCTAAAAAAATCAGAAAAATAAAAAATTTGGAATTTTTGATAAAGCAAAAATATATTTATGATTATGATTTTTTTATTGATTTTTTTTGTTTTTTTTTTAATTTTTTTCGCAGACACGGATTTTCATGTTTAAAATATGAAATTACATGTTTAAAACATGAAATTCACTGTTTAAAATAGTGATTTTTTTTCGTAGACACGGATTTTCATGTTCAAAACATGAAAATCAGTGTTTGCGAAAAATAAATTCAAAAAAATTCAAAAAATTCAAAAATTCAAAAATTCCAAAAGAATCATAGACGTAAATATTAATTTGATTTATCCAAATATATAAATTTTTTATTTTTTAATTAGTTATGACGATTTAAAAAAAAATTCACGCGCGCGTATATTTATTTGTTTTTGTTTTGTTTTTATTTTTTGTCTAATTTTTTTTTCTTTTTTTAATTACTATTTGTAAGGATATTTTTGGTTGAAGCGTTTTTTTTAATAAAGAGTCTTATTTTAGGTATCTTTTTATTAATAGTTTTTTTAATAGACATTTTTTGATAATTTGCTTTTTTTTATATTAGTTAAGATAATAAAGTTTAATGTACTGATAATGTTTTCATTTAGGAAGGAATCATAAGATATTATATAAGTACATATATATTTTTATCGTTATATTTTTAAATGTTGTGTACACAAATACTAATTTATCTTTTAGACCAAAAGTAAGTATGTAATATCATTTTCATATTCATTTTCCTTTTGTTGTCTAAACCGACCCTCATCGGACTATACATACATACATACATACATAGTTACATATACATCACCTATTGTCCGAGAACCAAAAATCACCTCTCAACTCTCCACCCCCATTCCACTCCACCCAGCCCCTCACCACCCAAAAATACTTACATCTATAGTATCATTTGGGTGGAGAGAGATAAAGAGAGCTAAAATGGTGTTTATTTCAGAGGAAACCATGAAGCAATTTCAAGCTATGATGGAACAAAGTAAATAATTTAGATTTCTCCATTCTTTATCATATACTTTTGTCAACTCTACTTTGACCTTTTCTTCTTTTGGGTTCAAATTCTTGTGATCTTTGAATCTTATCTGACCCCACTTTTTTTATTTTCTTTCTTGATTGCAGTTGATGAGCCACTCAAGCAAACTTTTCAGGTTCGCATACTTGATCTGTTCCATTAACACTAATAGAAGTTCAATCTTTATCAAAATTTAAGTTGATCTGTGTTTATATAGCTTTTCTTGGGGTTTGAGTGTCGTTAGTTTGAATCTTATTATCTTGTTGTTTGTGGATAAGAGTGTACCTACTATCAGGTTGTTTTTTCCCATTATTTTAAAAAATAATTTTTGCATTTAGTCATTTTGAAGTCTGATTTAATTTTTCGATTTTTAAGGGATTATTTACTAACGTTGTGAATGTTAAAAATGAACTATTTTGTCAAAATGATTTTTGAGTTTCTAAATTTTGGTGTGAGCTGAAATTGGAATGGATAAAAAAATTCGAGTTGAGCTTTAGATATCAAGATTGTAGCTGAAAGTTAATAATATTGGTAAAATTAATGATATAGTATGGGATAAGCATCTTAAACACTTAAGAACATTGTCATTCACAATATGTACAAATTCGCTTCTTACTTATTTTAATTTTTTATCAAGGTTGTATTTTATGGTATTTTTGTTTATTAGTCTGATAATTTTTTAGTTAAAGAATAAAAATTGATACTTGATCTGAATGTGTAGAATATGCATCAAGGGTACCCTCCCGGAACTCTCTTGAGATTTCTCAAAGCAAGGGATGGAAATATCTCCAAGGCCTATAAAATGGTATGATGGTTTTAATTTACTTGTGTAATATTAAAAAGTGATTATTTTGTGTTACTTCTCATAGTTCTTAATTTTCTTGCAGCTCATTGATTGTTTGAACTGGCGTATACAAAATGAAATAGATACTATATTAGCCGTGAGTTCGTCAACTTTTATAGAGGAATTTACGAGTATTATGAATACGTAGAGTATGTTATTATGTTCTTTTTTAACACGTGTCGCTTATTACAGAAGCCGATAATTCCCACCGATTTGTATCGAGGAATTCGCGATTCGCAGCTTATTGGAATGTCGGGATATTCAAAAGAGGTAAGTGTACAATTCCTATTTTAAGTAAATTCAACTCAAAGTTTAAATTTCGCGCGTTAATATAGTTATAGACTTTAATGCCCCTTTTCGGTGATATTTTGTTTTTATGTAGGGTCACCCCGTTATGGTTGCTGGTGTTGGCCTCAGTAGCTTCGATAAAGCATCCGT
The DNA here is from genome assembly GCA_029959085.1 of Nemophila menziesii. NCBI lineage: Eukaryota > Viridiplantae > Streptophyta > Magnoliopsida > Boraginales > Hydrophyllaceae > Nemophila > Nemophila menziesii. Next base: position 22,895,566 of record JARWIR010000016.1, on the reverse strand, counting down.
AAAAATATCATACCTTATTAACTTTCTCGCTTTTTATGACTAAAAATATAATTTTGTTCTTGTTAGATATTGAATAAATTTATTTCCTTGTTTGTTTTAGATTCACTACTATGTTCAATCTCACATCCAGATGAATGAATACAGAGACCGAGTGATACTGGTGAGTTTTACATGTAAGTAAAAGTTTGTACTATTTATAAGATTATGATGTATTGTTTATAATGTTTTAGCCTGCTGCTACAAAGAAATATGGTCGACAAATTAACACTTGTGTGAAAGTTCTGGATATGACAGGTTTAAAGCTTTCTGCACTTAATCAAATCAAGGTATATATTCCACGAACTTAAGAGTTTATGACTAGTAAATGTTTTTGCGTAATCACACATTCTTATTTCCTTGTGTTATGTAGTTAGTAACTGTTATATCCACCATTGATGATCTGAACTATCCTGAGAAAACAGAAACTTATTACATCGTTAATGCCCCGTACATATTTTCAGCGTGCTGGAAGGTATGTACATTGTTATACGAAATATTATCAGAACTAAGGATTTTTTATTAACTGCGCGGTTCATTTTTTAGGTTGTGAGGCCACTTTTGCAAGAACGAACAAGGAAGAAAGTTCAAGTGCTCTCGGGTTGTGGAAAAGATGACTTGTTGAAGGCAAAATTCTCGCTCGTTCTTTGGTTTTACTTATGTATGTTCTTGAATGTGTTGAACTGACGTTACTTAAAACGCAGATTATGGATTATGCTTCACTACCACATTTTTGTAAGAAAGAAGGTTCGGGTTCAGGCTCAGCTCGAGGGACTGTAAATGATTGTTTCTCATTGGACCATCCTTTTCATCAACAGCTTTATAGCTACATGAAAGATCAAGCTGCTCGTATTCAGTCTATTACACTACTAAAACAAGGGTCTTTCCATGTAGCGTTTCCAGAGCCGGATCCTGAAGATGCAAACATTGCTGAAAAGTTGGAATCCGCGTTTCAAAAGATGGGTGGTGATATGAATGGACTGCGTAGTCTTAGTTTAAATGATAAGAAGAGTTAAATGAACTAAAATAAACAATGTTGAAAGTCTTGCTTTGTCGCTTAGGTGGACGATGAGAAGGTTCATAGAGGGATGTTGTACTATTTACTTATATAGCTTGCATTATCTCAATGCAGGGTTTTAGGCTTTTTAAGCAACTCTTATGTATGTGACTTAATTTTACCATATGTTGGGTTTATTATATAGTATATTTAGCCAAATATTCCTGACCAAATAGTCAAGTTTGATGTCCTCTTCTCTTAGTTCCTCTTTTTAGGTGTAAATTTTGGCTGGAATTTTGGTTAGCATCATTGATAATTATGGAATGACAGATTTGGCTTAAAGGATTGTGAATTACAATTTGCGATCGGGAACTCTCTCGATGGTGAAGCGTTACACAATTTAATAACTGTGTAAATTGAGATGATAGGTGATTTTGATGCTCCTGATCGAGTTTATTGATTTGAGATTATGCGAAGTTTGAAACTAATCACATAGATATATTAAGTTGTGTGAAGCAAAGAACCAGTTTTAAATTTACGGTTACATAACGCTTTGCTATCAAATGTACCACCAATCTTAATTGTCAATCTTAACTCGAAGGTTGAAACCTCTTGTATCCTTTAGCTTAGCATGGTAACTTTTTTGTACCTTGGCAGATATTTCTTCGGTCCATGCCACGGTCTCAAATTCTTCAAATTTGTTCTTCGAGGGTGTCTCCTTGAAAAATCTCATATTTTTCAGATTTTTCTTGATGGCTTCAAGTAGGAGAATATTAATCTTGAGTTGACTCAACGTCAAGATGAAGTTATTGTACTTAGAGTCATCGTTCTTCTTGGCGGCCCTTGATGGAAACGGTGGTGGACGATTGTCTTGTGGTGGTAGTTCTACTCTTGAATATTTGGGGTTTCCACTGGCTCCTCAGTTGCTTAGTCTTTTACATTTTCAACCCAGTTTTTTACTATTATCTTACCCAGAATTGGTGGGATTGACTATCTCTTTTATAATCCCTGCTTCACTAAAGACAACAGGTGGTGGTACTATTACCTTTCTGTTTTGAAGATGGGTGGTAGCCTTCCACGCAGTGGCGAAGCCACACTTACAAAAGGTCGGATTAAGTCCACTTTCAATATTTCTTAAATTTGTGTAATCTATTTTATTATTTTAATCTAACTTTTTATTGGCCCAAGTTCAATTTTTCACTTTAATTCTACAAATAAATTTTTTATTCACTGTAAAAATCATTCCAATTATTTTTACCAATTGCCTCATTCAGAATTATCAGGATAGGTTTTGTTAGCTTTATTGTCAATGTCTCACTTTAAGATTTTACAGATACTTTTAATGTTTTTCCGAACTTGGTATATTCCAAGCCTGTCCTCGTTTCTAATCCTGGATTCTCTATTGTTTACACGATTCATAACCACCATGGTCCTCACCATTCTGAACCAACTTGACTTCATCGTTTATACCTTGTGTGAGTTGTCCTTGTTAAAGAGGTTGAACAACCTTCAGGATTTGTGTCATTTGTTGTTCCAAGATTTTCAACGTTGCACCGTGAAAATTCAACGTCTCTTTGGTCTCAGCTGACTTTTCAAAGTTAACGCTATTGACGGTGTCAACTTCTTGTGGATAGGCACGGAGTGTCTTCAGAGAAATATTCTTTGTGTACGAGTCCTACACGAGATTTTGTAGAGCTTGATTATCGTAGCCTTATCCCCCTTGATAGTGATTATAGGGCGTAGGTTGATATTTTTTCCCTTGAGGTCTTGGTTGATGTGAATTTACAAAATACACCGCTAACAGAATACCCTCTATGACCAGTGAAGACCCAGATGACTGTTCCCTCGATTAGACACAAAAAATACCAATTGTGGATTACTCAGACACTCTTCCCAAACATTATTAAACACACCGCAAACAGAACACCCTGTAATTTTTGAATATTACTCACGTTGGCATGGTCACCTTGATTCAATTCCAACTATTTTAACTTGTTCTCAAGAGAGACAACTTTAGCATTAACGTTGTCTCAGCATCTACACGTAACATACCTCTTTTTGAAACACGAAGTGGTGCTCTCGATGGTTTCCAACTCATTTCATTCTTGACTACTCGATCTATGATGCCGAACGCGTGACGCTTGAACCATCATGATACCTCTTCCGCATAGGATAACTACTTTCTTTTTCGATATTTGATGTCTTGTCTTTTGTGATAGAATAATCGTATCACGAGATATTTTTTGGGGATTAGTGGACCTAAGAGAGGAATAATTCCCTAGTATTTGACGTTTCTTACTTTCTTATCTCATTTTGGGCTTATTACTGTTTTTAGAGTCTTTTGTGATTTAATCGTTTCAAGTGTGTAACTTCCTATGTAGATGGTTGACATGGAACCCTGAGATTACATGGATAAGTTAAGAAGTCAAATTCACACCAAAGTCAAGGTGTAAATAGAGCAAAAAGTCACTTTGGAAGAACTTTAGCATTTTTTACCAGAAAAGTTTTGATGTAAGTTGTTTCAGTCACCACGAATAATTGGTTAGAGATGTTGACTTGGTTCCTTTTAATTTGGAAAGAGATTGAAGTTAGTGACGTGTGAGAAGTGATCGAAGTTGATTTGGAGCTGAGACGAATATGTTATGACAATTTTCCCAAGGTGACTCGAACCTGGCCAGCAATAAGTAAAAATAGGTTGCGCCTTTTGACCCCCCAAAGGGGGCCCATATGGACCTAAAACATTTTTGGACTCATATAAATACCTTTTATAAGTTGGAAAACACACAAAATCGTTATTTTTAAAATCTAATACACATCTGGAGCCAAGGAAGAGAAGAAGGAAGGGCTTTCAACAACAACTCCACCATTTTTTATCATCCAAAATCCGTTTCAGCTAATTCTTTAGAGTAATTTTATTTTGTTTTTAGTTTTAAGAATGAATTTCATAGTTTTAATTATTAATTTCTAGTATCTTAATATGAGCTAAACTATTTTGTGCTTCAGAATTGCATAGTATATCAACTTATGATGATTTATTAGGTGTTTTAACATTTGGGATATTTATATTTAAATAAATTGAGCATATTATTATTTTATTTATTATATGTTTATTCTTATGGGTTATTCTTACCTTGATCAAGTATAGGGTAGTAATAGAGGTTATACCATCGCCTGGGAGGGGGGGGGGTATAATTACAGAATTAGGATAAACGCTCGGTGTGCGTTAGTGAGCCGGAAGGTCTTGACTGGCCGAGTAGTCAAAAGGGTAGGAACCAAGTACATCCAAAAATATTGTAGGGTCGCCTAGGAGGGTTCCTAGTATCGTAGGATAGCGTCTCATTCACCCGAGAGGGGTTAAGAAGAGAATCGAATCCTAGATAACGTAGAATTACTTACGTCTAGAAACATCCAATTAATCAAATTAGGGGATCACCAGCAACGATCAAGCGCTACTCTATCATATTATACACCTTTTCTTAGTTAACTGCCTTTACTTTTAGTTAATTACTTTTCCATTCCTTAGTTATATAAATTTGTCTTTCAAATTATAGCATTTAGTTTAACCTCAAGAAAAATCAAACAAACATTTACCTTTTAGTTATTTGTATTCGCAACTAAACCACTATTCTCCTAAACTCAATTACCTTAACTTTGATAGTCCTTGAGAACAAAAACATTTTACTTACTCATTTTATTACCCGTTAACGAACCTCGTACACTTGTCGGTTGTTAAAGTCCTCTACTTTTAGGTGATTATTTATCACACTCATAGGACTGACAATCTTACATAAAGACTTCTATAGAACATAACCAATTGCATATTCTGGTGCGTAGCTGTAAAATGGACACTTTCTCAAGCATGATTGGAACCTACTCCATGTTGCTCCTAATGATTCATCTTGTTCTTGAAGGAATCCCTCCAAGACTTGTTGAGCACTCAATCGCACGCTCTAGGGATAGTACTTGTAAAAAATACAGGTTGCAATTGATCCCTTGTAGTGATTAGCTCTCATTGTTACTGATCATACTACCCACTTTCTCCTCTAGTTAGAAAGAACGAGAACATGATGAGATACATCAATTTTTGAATGACATATTGGATGATGTATGCATCACAGATTTGCATAAAATTTTGCATGGCTCTCACTAGGTCTTCACGAAATACACCCCTATAATTATCGTATTTACTGAATTGATTGAGCATGCGTGGTCAGGCTTGAACCTCATAGCCTGAAATAGATTGTGGGTGAATCCGAAGAGGTGGCAAACAAAATTGATTCTGCTAGGGATATTGCATGAACCATAGCTCTTGCTCCTATGGGACTTAAGCATCTTCGTGATTACCTCCGAGTGGTGGTTTCACCTTGGAGGAACTTGATTATTCACATTTACTCCTTCTTGCACATATGGCAAGACTAACCCTAGTGGTACAACCGGGTTGCCTTGATGTCTTACTTTTGTGCTTGTGCAATTGATTAACGTTTCTTTCTCTTGCGATCTCGCTTCCTATGAAGTCTGATTATGCTCTCAAGATCGTCAAACATACACTATATGATGGTGCCTGAGAAAGACAAAACAAGAACAAGCGTAAAATGAATAACAAAAACTAAAAATGAAACTATGAAATCATTAACTACTAGTCCCCGACAATTGCGCCAAATGCTTGTTGTCTTCCTAAGTGTGATATAAAATTACCACCAAGGAAGTTACTCCCTGCAAATGTACGGCTCTCCAAGTAGTATAGTTAGTAAATAAATCATCTCCACAGGGACTAGATGATTAATAAATGACTTAGTTTTAGGTTCGGTTAAACGTTGTTAAAACAAAAGAAAGACAAAGTAAACAATTTTTGTTTGGTGTTCTTGTAAGAAGCTGAGACGAATATATAATGAAACTACGATTAACTAAATCAAATTGAACTGAGGAAGATTTAAAAATAAAACAAGTAACTCGAGAATTGCAAGTGATCCCCACTAGACATGATTTTAGTTTTTCTTATTTTAAGGGTGAATTTGGTATTTAACCCATAATCGGGACATCCTCTTAAATCCCTATCGGGTAGATAAGGGTTTACCCTTGGTACTCTAACGATCTCTTTCAAGTGATACTACCAAGTATTAGGACGAATAGACTCTAACTCTATTGGATATTTGATTAGTCCATACCTCTCGGTTCACTAATACACATCAAACAAATATAAACTATGCTCCACAACCCAATTCCCATGTCGAACGATAGTCAAGTTGCTATACTAACCAATTGATTGGCCAAAATAATAAATTCGCACAGTTAATAAATTTATATTAAGTGGAAATAACACAAATTCTTTTAAATCTAAAATCCAAATTAATAGAAAAACATGAAATCATTATCTAGGGTTCATGCCCTTACAATTCTCAAGTTATAGGAAATTAGATATAATGGAAAAAAAGGAAAATAAAATCAAATAATGTCATGATTAAAGCAAAAAAATTAAATGGTAGAAGAATTACACTAATTAAGGGAATAAATATCGTTGCTCTTAAACTCCAACTCTTGTCTCCTTACTCTCCACTTTTCTAGCTCTTGAATATGACAAGTGTCATGTTTTACTGGTCAAAATACGTATATATAGGTTCCACAAACCGTTTTAGCTCATATGGGTCAAGTTAAGTGAGTCAAAACTGGTCAATTGACTATTCTATATATGGACATTTTTGGGTATCTTCAGTAAAACTTGCATAACTTTCATGTCTCAACTCAAAATTGGAAGCCATTTTCACCACTTATACTAAACTCCAAAATCTAACTTGTGTGTAAATTTCTTCAGTTAATTCACTACCAATTATTTGTTATGATGTTTGCAAGTCGACATAAGCATTTTGTCGAGACTTTTTGTTTAGTTTTAACTAGACTTCTTAGCTACTTTTCCGACTTGACTTGGATTTATTCTTCAATTTTCAATTTCTTGACTTAATATTGGGTTCCAATACCATCCATGTATCTAGGAGTTTCAAACTTAACACACAAATTACCTAAGAAATGCTCCAAACATATAAGCATCCAAGACTAGACCATTAAATCAAAATATATTAAATATAAGAGATACATCTCGCATTTAAGTACTAAATCCTAATCAAATGATGTCTCAAGCATGTATTAATCTATCAAAAAAGGTGAGACGTCAATTGAAATGGTTGTCGTTAAATGATTCTCATTTTGTCACATACAACATATGGTAAATATTTGGAAATATTCAGGTACCATCCTTTGAATAATTAAGAGGCTTTGTATCCTGCACCTTCTTTTTCCTTGATTTGTCCCCGATGGGGATAGGCTAACATCGTTTTGTAATCTGTTTGGGTTTTAATATAAGCGTTTGGAAAAAAAATATCCTACACTTTTTTTGGATTGGGATGTTCAAGATAAAAAATGGATTGTGGAACATCATATGGTCAACACATATCCCGAAAAGGTTCGAATATTTATATAGAATTAATGCATACATGATATCTTTTCAAGGGAAAATATGTGTATACTTAAATGTGTGGACAACTATAGATGTCAACTGTGTGGAATGGGGGTCGAGGATGTGTCCCACGTCATCCTCAGGTGTCCTCTTAGCTACCAAGTTTGGGATTTCTGTCGTAGTTCAGATTTTTGGTGATAGAAATAAGAGGTTTACCTTGGGGAGTGGATTACTAAGGTCATTGAGTGTTTCTCTAAAGGTGGATAAGGAGGTTAACTATACATTTATTTTCAACATATTTTGGTGGATTTGGAAGATTAAGATGAAGTGCATTCATGAAAAGGCGCAATAAAACCTGATGCTTATTAGTCTCGTAGTTAACCTCAATGATCTAATAATTAGTGTTAAATGGATAGAGAAAAGTAATTAAACTGATCTTCATAAGAGGTACCACCAGAAATGGGTTTTTTTTGAAACGATTGATTATGTGACATGTTGGTGGAATGCGTTTTCACTTCTCATAATGGGAACATACTGGCATTGTAGTGATTGTGACTAATTAGAAAAATTATGTTATTGCTGGTAATGCCAAAATGGTTATCTCCTTTGTATCTTTCCTTTTTTTGGTTACGTAGGTATCAGGCCAACACCTCAATTATTCCCACAAATAATATACACGCATTTCCATGTATATTTACAGGTAAACCTGAACTAGGTTGCTCATATTCAAAGAAGAATTCGAACTTTGTACCTATAAGAAGACACAAGGCTCTTACTAGTTAAATTATTGCGTCTTTCCAATTCTTTTTCTTGTATATGTGTTTGTTTTCTTCTAACATGTGGATCTATAGTATCTGGGTTTTCCTCTTGGTTTTACATATACTCGTTGCCATTTGATTATTTTATGAATTGTATCCTTTGACTTAGAAATAAGTCGTAGAAATAATATTGTAAAATATAAGGTAAAATTAGATATAATGAAGTCTAATTAAGATTTACTTTTCTTTAAATCTTACAGTGACCACTTAGTGAAATAACCAGGTAAACTCTCAAAATAGCCCATAAATTATATTGTACAACACGAGTCAGGGTGGCTATCGGTCCGGTTCGGACTAGTTCGGACCAGTCCTTAGCAGATCTCGGTTCGGCTTAACGGTTCTTCCTTACCGAACTGTTTCGGTCCAGTTCTTGGTTATATATATATATATATCATATTGATCCTAAGTCTAAAACTACAACATAAAAAAATTTTAAGATCCCTAACATGTGGTTGATATTTGATTAGTGGAGAGGAAGGAAGTGAATCAACCACTAAACGATATGGAAAGCCAATGACCATCCATAGCCACCACTCAGAGCCTAGTAAAAGTGATCCTCAATGCATTGTGACACTAATACTCTTCATACCTTATAGTTGGTTTGCATGCTTGATTGGCATTTTTGTGGAATAACTTCTTCTGCATGTGATTTTATAAGAAGTGTCTTTGCATTGTTTTACACTTGTTTTGAGATCCCATGTGGAAAATGGTGATTTTTGGTTTGGTTTTCTCCTTATATTTTTGGACGATAATGGTTTAAGTTTGGGGTGTTGATGTCTCTCCTTTTGTCATGTAATTTAATAGTTCGATACATATTTTCTTTGGAATATTTATCTAAAGTTGGAATTTTGTACCTTTATTTGATATATTTTGAGTCTTGAGTTGATGTTAATGATTCACGTATTTTTTGGAATATTTTGAGCTATTTTGTGCTTTATAGAAGATGCTCGTAGGAATACGTGGGGCCTGAGAACTAATGGATAGGCTAAGGAGTTAAAAAAGAAAAGATGAACCTCATATAAAGCAATAAAATCAAAAGGTGACATGGGAAGTCAAGATTTTACTTGAAGCTCAAAGAAGAGAGGTTTTACGATTAGTCCATAATATTCTAATCGATGCCCAAGTCGATCCGATAGGAGTTAGGAGGTGAAATATGAAACTTTTGGAAAATCTTGTAAAGATGAATGCGAGGAAATAAAACTTAGCACGATTCAGAATCAGAAGGTCGTATTGTGATCGTTTTGGTCGCCAGGAAGTGACTGTTCTGCGCAAAAGCGAAAATGCTCCATATTTTTAAAGTTTTGTCACATAGAGTACCCCATCTCGCCATGTGACACGAATTTAGAAGATATAAAATCACTTTTCTATAATTTTACTGCAGCATCACATTCATTTCATCGAAATAGAGCAAGATCTTGTAGAGAGAAGATCTGAAAGAGTATTTGTATCTTCAAACATTCATATATTCATTTTCAAATCTTCAATTCATCATTTTCACATGAAATATTGTAATTTTATTTTCCTTTTATTTCTTTTAATTCTGTTATGTTAATTCAGTTCATATGTTTTCTTTCCATATAATCATGAGTTGATTTCCTTTTGAGTATGGGATTTGTTAAAATCATCTACTTTTTGGACAATTTATGTAATTAGGGGTCATTTTAGTTCAACTGAGATTGATTATAACATATTTCATTTTAACTTGTATTAAATTGTGATTGATTACTTTTCCCAATTAATTAATTAACCCTAATCTATGAATTACACTAGGAGAGGGTGTATGGGTAGAATAAGGTAATTGGGAGTGTATTTGATCTATTGAACTAAGAGATCTTAGGTGAGTAAATATTTGACGATGTGGGTATGATATTTATCACTTGTTAGGGTACCTTGGTTCGTCTGAAAGGGTTCCATTTCCTTGAGAGTAACACCTAATCTCCTAGAAGAGGTTTAATGTAATTTTTGTCTCGTTTAATGTGTATTTGTCAATCTTGACCTTATTAAATAGACTTTGCCTAATTAAAGAATATAGATGGATATAGTTATACCAAACTCATTTTATCCCTTAAATATTAATATTTACATTTTAATCCTTATAATCTTATTAACTGCTTGCATTTTAATCCTTTCAATTCGTATTATATTAACTTGATCACCAAATTCTTTCCCCTTTTTTTCCTCAGAATGAATTTTCAAACGAATCTAAAACACAAAATAACTTTGCTAATCCCTTGATATGATATATATATATATACCCAAGGTGCACCTCCCAAAAAGGTATCTCTTACTCCCATATTATTGTTTATAAATACACACAAAACCGTCCAAATCTCTCTCAAGTCATAGAATACCCTCGAAGATAATACTAACTTGAGTGTCAAAGTGCCAACGAGAAAAAACTCCCCATGGTCATGACTTAGTATCTCATTTTAGGCATCACCAATAGCGCTTAGAGCAGATTCTTCGACAAGCCCAAGAAAAACTTCATACAAGACATACGATACCTCAGCCTACTCAGTAATCTTTTCATTAATATTTCGAGTAATTCAACCTTAATTCTTATGCAAAAAAATATATCGATGGAGTTATTATGCTCTATCACTAGGCTCTTAGGGTTGATGACAAAATTAAATTCGACTCTCTTGCATGGGGTTTTATTAGCCTCGGGTTCAATCTTAGAGCGGCTTTATGGACCATAAAAGAAATTGTACCACCTTGACTTCACATCCTCATTCGTAGAAGGCCCAACTACTTCAAAACTGTTTCCTATGTTGCATTGCGCCGTTACCATTATCAGTATGATTAACAGAAAAAGGACACCCAGTACGAGGACTACTACGAGAAGCTTTGTCATTATCTAGGACACAGAGACCAACACCACTAGAGTTAGACCTATAAGTATTCACTAAGTGACTTGGTGGTTGTGGAACAAATACTTTCTCATCATGTATCTGGCAACTAGATCCATAACCATGAACCAAATATGTACGATCATCTCACCAACTTACCGTTATAACCTTATTATTGTAGATTTCAACCATTAATTTGTCTTCGAGATCATAGAGAATATGACTATGATTTCGACAAAATTCTTCCATAAGTCAATATGCCTGAGCTTCCCTTAGTAGGACATTGGTGGATTGGGGAGGCATTCCCCTTGTCTTTGGGACACCGTGAGAACATGGCAAAAGAAAAACGATTATATTTCGCCTCCCCCTTCCCCAAGCCTAATATTCTCCCTTCAATCTTTTCCCAAAGTAGAAACACGTTGATTGTTAAGCAAATTCTATTTTTCGGCCAAACGTTTCAAAAGTACCATTTATAAGCCAAACATATTCAAAAGTATCATTTTAGGCAATTTCACTAATTACATGAGATATTTCATAAATTTTAAGAGAAATTTGGGCATTTCAAATAAACTATAACTTTATTTGACTACATCACACACTAGTAACTCTATTTGAAGTGTCCAAACTGCCTTTAAATTCTATGAATTATCCCACATAATTAGTGAAATGGCCTAAAAATGGTACTTTTGTATACGTTTGGCCTAAAAATGGATTTTGCTTTTAATTTTTTTAACTTCACGCCTCCCCTCGGAGACCTGTAAACCGCATCTCAAATTTTCTTACCATACTTGAACCCATTCATTAGGGAGAGATGTCTTTTTTCCCAATAAAATAGCCAAACCTTAATATGGCTTCAACATTCCATAACGCTCTGAGGCGAGGAAGACTGTCTGTTTCACTAGTTTTTTTCAATGTCATAGGACAACATCGTACATCCCAGTTCCTCTACAATAGTATGAACATTATCTTTTGAAATACACGTTGAGGGAAAGACATATATACTACAGCTAGAAAAATGTTTATTTAAAATTTGCTTCCTCTTATGCACTTTAAGAATTCCATGGATTAAAACAAAGTAAAAAGAATTTGATTGATAAAGGGCAACGGACAAGTATACCAGTGATCTTCTCTAAGAGCAAATGTGATGAAAAAGGTGTTAAACCTAGCATCAAACATGTGCATCGGGCCCTTAAAGTCGTACACACATTTTGCTACAATTTCCACCGTAAAGGGTTGGTCTATCGGTCTATTATCATATATGTATTATTTGGATTGGATGAAAGAATGGAAAGAAAAGTAAAAGAATATAAAGAAAAAATAATAAAAGAAAATAAATAAAAATAAAATGATTTTTTTATTTGGATGGTTGAAAAATAATAAAATCAAGGAAAGTAAAGGATTGTATTATTATTTTTTTACTTAGAAGTAAGAAAAAAGAAATTGATAATATTTAGAAAGTATTTATTTTTATATTTTTTAATGATATTTTTTAATTTATTCTATTGATTTATTTAAGGATATTTTAGACATTTTTATATATAAACATATTCATTCCTCCCATTTGATCCTAAAATTGAAGAATTGAATTTTATACATTATGAAAGAGATCCAAAAAAATTTTAATCCTTTTAATTTCTTTACTAATATTAAAAAAAATCCAAACAAGTAAAATAATTGATTAATTCTTAACAAGTCATTTCGTTTCTTTTATAACTAGGCTGTGATCCCATACAATGCTATGCACGGGAACACACTTCAAGTTAAACAAAATATTTTATAAAAATAAAAGAAAAATAAATAAATTATAATGTGCTATCTTTATTCAAAATAATTTATTTTAAAGATTTTATATTACAAACTTTTAAAAAAATTATAATAAAAGACACATGTCATAGTAAGAAAACAATAAAAAAAAATATATAACAAAGTTAAATAGCACAACCAGGTGAGCTACCTCATCTGGCCAGGGCTCTGTCTCTCATGGGCAACCTAGTTCTGATTACCTGGAGGTATGGTTGGGGAGGCAGTCATATCTCCCGGGGGACTAGTCGGGTGTAAGCCCGGGAACCCTCGTCATCAAAAAAAAGTTAAATAGCACACGTCAAAAGTCATAAAACACATGACACATTCAACCATTGATCTTTCTTTTATATATTATATAGATTTTGAATCTAAACATGGATGTGTTAATACTTCGTGATTTTTGTGATAAGAGTTAGGTTTCATACAATGAGAAAAGAATATAAAGAAACACATGAAAAAAAAGATTATAGATAAAAAATTAAACCTAAAGAGTATATCATTCAAAGGAGCACTCATAGGAGGCCTAATAATTTAGCCTAATGTATTAGACAAAATCTCGATTAAGAAATTTAGATTAAGGTCCACATAAGTTTTCAAACAGATTAAGAAACACAATTATTACATTCATCATTACTAAAATACTTTTTATAAAAAGTTTTGATATTTTAAATATTCATTGAAAATATAAATTTAAATATTTTAATAAACGTAATAGTAGAAAAAGATGAGATAAAGTGTCTTTAAATTGATTAATATTTTTGAGACACTCCTTTTAGTAACTAAACGTTACTTTTGGAACGAAGAAAATAATCTATTTGACCAAAAAACATTATTCCATTATTATATATGTCACACTTTTAAAATTTCAATATCAAATAAATGATATTTTTCCTTTTTTTTCTAAAATTTCTTATCAACTAAATATATAATTCTTTTTCTTTTATAATTAAAAATATATGGATCATTTTAAACTAAATATTTCCTATTTTTTTGAATTCATGTATAAAAAACTTTTAAAAAATAATAATTATGGAATAGAGGTAGTGTAAAAGAAAAGAAACGAGAAAGAAATGAAAGAGAATAGTATAATTGAGTGCGAAGAGATCAGGACCGGCCCGAAAAACTAAAATATGTTTAGGTATCTAAAGTAAAATTTATTTCTAGGGTTTTTTGTAACTATAAAAAATTTATTCTGATAAAATTGAGACTCTTTTTTATAAAACAAATGGGGCCTAAGGCGGCCGTCTTGATGGCCTTACCCAAGGGCCGGCCTTGGAAGAGATGAAAACTAAGTAAATAGAGAAATAGTTTAGATTAATGGACCGTGGAACAAACTTAAAAGTCATAATGACTATGCAAGCGTAGAAGAGGATAAGAAAGGATTTAGTATCATATAAGGGAGATGAAGAGGTGATGGAAAATTTAGTAACCACTAAAAGAGGCCATCCAAATACTAAGGATTTATGTAAAAAAACAAAAGTTACTCGAAAAAATTGGTTGGTAAAGAATAAGAATGGAGGGGTTTTCCTATGGTTGCAGGGTGGTTTTTAAAGAAGTTGACAAAAAAAAAAGGGTGGTCTAGGAATTTCTAAGGGTGGAAAATGATGTTTTTCGAGAGAAAAGACTAGAGGAGAAGAGACTAATGCTAGCTATCCCATTCCCATTGATTTTGAACCTTTATTTTCACCATTACCAAACTATGGTCAAATTCTTTTTTACTCCCACAATGGAACTTCTACATGGGAGCTAAAAGTAACTAGTACGTTACTAATGTCATTATGACAACCATTACTTCAACACATAACCCCCTCCAAGTTTACCCATCACACCACACTATAAAATAGTCCATATTTCCTAAACCTTGTTACCAAAACCATGGAGCCCTTCACCATAGTTGCCTTCACAGGAGCAGCGTTAGGCCAAATCGGCGTCATCCTCCTTTGGTGTCGACCACTCATTAACTGTGTCAAACGCCTCTCCGATTGCCTCCGACACCCTCGTCCTCCACCACCCCAAGCCGTCACAACCCAAAAGATTATACAAGCCCTCAAAGATCGATTCACCTCATAATCACATCATTAATCATACTATTTCACTTGTCCGAGAATGACACATCCATTCTCAAAGACAGCTGCATATTAGATTAGCTAAAGAACATGTAAACACAAGATATTCATAAATAATTTACATTTCTTAATAGATGATAAAAACAAAGTCACATTTTCCTACAAAGTTGTGATATTTTAATAATATTAAATAGAAAATAGTTCAAACTAGTAATAATAATAAATACGAAATCGACAACACAACCAAGACCATAATCTGTTTCCGTCCTTGACCATCAAACCCATTCTACAAGCATGTAAAACCATTTACAGAACATAGATTTAATATATACCAAGAGAAGAAAACTCTACTTTGTTTGCATCTTATAACAAGTATAAGCAAACGCAACCGATAAAGCAGCACAAGCAACCGACAAAACAGCATAAGTATCTTCACGCTCCCAAGTTTCATACCATGGTGGAATAGGAAACACCCTCTTAGTTAAACCTTCACTCCCATTTTTATTCATCATCGATTCTTGTTTCTTCATCTTTTTCGCAGCTGAAAATTCGGCAGATTCATCCAAATCAGAGTACATGTTCCCTTCAGGTGATAAAGGACTTTGACAACAAGCAGATCCACCGTTCATTTGACAACACCCAGTATTTTCTTGCGATCCACATAACTGAGTACGTATTTCATCAATCTGAGCTAAGTCCTCCGGCTTTTTCTCCATATGTTTCACCCTCAGCTCTTGAGATTTCACTTGCTCTTCCACAGTCAATCCCATTTCGCCCCTATAAGAAAATCGTTAATTTATATTTTAATAAAAAAAATTAAATTCGAAACTATACCTCCAAAGCGCGTCCACAATTTCTCGTTTCCCGATATGATTTTCAAGCAGCATTGGTACCTCATCAGGTGTAATATAACCATACCTATACAAAAAACACGACATTTTGTATTAAGACTGTTAACAAATGTATTATATAAGACTAAAAAATAATTGTTTTTTTTTTTGCTTACCAATGTCCGGTAATTTTCTTATTGAGATTTGGACCATAAATAATGACATTCCCAGCGTACTTATGACCACCGATATGTGAGCAAGGACTAACAGAGACTTTTCGAGTTAGCCCACGAGACTCAATCTCCTCTTTGAAACGGCTAATCACAGCGGGCCCACACACACCACATCGTTTATCTCGTGTACCATGACAGCACACAAAGATAAACCAACCCCTAAGAGTTTCAGGTGCACCAGGCATCCATTCACCGTCTTTCACAATTACTTCCTCCACAAAAGTTTCCACATCAAAATGTGTTAGCCTCCTGAAAATTCAATTTTTCTTGTTAATATACAAAATAAAATAAAATAATATTTAATTTAATTTAATTTACCTGTATCTGATCATGTCCGGGAAAATCAGAACGTCCCCGTTTGATGCATCGGATCCATCATTTCCTTCACATATAGTCAAGCGAGTCTTGCAAAAAAAAAAAAAAGAAGATAAATTAGAGTCGGGTTACATTTAATTTTGAAATTTAAATTTACATTTTGGAAGATATAAACATTAAAGTAGTACAAACATACGACACAGCTAAGATAATACTTCCTCGTCCGATAATAAATGTCCTTATCTTTAAATTTAATGACCATAAATAATAAAGTTCCATTTAGAATGACGAGACATTTCACGATTTATACCAACATTACCCCTAATTGATTTTTATTACATTTGACTATTGAGGGGTGCATTTAAGGACGTTATCTTTACTTTTATGAAGGGGTGACCGAAGTAAAGGCGACGGTAATAAATGTAATTACTTCTTTTGTAAAAAGTCAAATGGACAGGTATTAGTGTAAGGAGATGGATCTAGGGATTTATACAGTGGAGGGTAAAAATATTAAATTATAGTGGCTAAAAGATTAAAATCGGAGGGGGTAAAAAAAACTTTAAACCAAATCTTAGATAAAATTTTGAAAAACCGGGTAAATCTGGACTGCACCTCCTTAGATCCGCAAAACTTAGACGTGAGAAAATAGCCAACATTAATTACCAAATACCATCGATGTTTACAAGAAAAAAAAGGTTAATTACACCATTGGTCCTCATGTTATGTAAAATAACTAAATATACCCTTGTGATTCAAAAAAATAGCACAATCACCCCATGTTATTCCAAAATGTTGCAGATCTGGCCCTTGGCAAGGATCAACAAACAACATCTTGGAATAATTTATAGGTCTGTTGGTAAATTTGGCGATTTCGCATAACACAGGCCAATTATGCAATTAAAACCAAGAATTAGATAAATTTATACATGTATAAACATTTATAACTGTTTTTGGTCAAATAAATAATGGTTAAAATCCCTACATTTTACAGAATCAGAGAAAAGCACCAGAAACGCAAATTCAATACATATCATTAAAGAATCTTACTGGAAGTGCAAAAATCCACTTCAAATCAAGGCAAACAGAATCAATTTATTTACTAAAACACTAAATAACCGATTCATATCACATAATTCACTAAAACGCAATATATTTAATTTTAAATTATACCATAACAAGATAATAACTATACTAACAAGAAGAAGAAAGCAATAAAATCCAGCAAAATAATAAATAAAGAAAATCAAACCTTTTTCTTGATAAGTGTTCTCTTAGCAGTGAGAGCAGCAGATAGCAACCTTGGCAAGCGATCAAACTCAGCTGCCTCAATACGAGGAGGCCAAACTTGTGGATGTTTATAGCAGAGGAACACGTGACGTTCATAGAACTCAACGGTTCCAACAAGTGGAGCTTGTCGAAAATCTGGTCGGGTAAACCCAAAATCCGCTTCATTTTGTTCACCACCGACAAGGATACCGTCGTTTGAGAAGCTTCCAGAAGCGCTTCCGCCGGCTTGAGAAGGGTCATTAAGGTAGCTGTCGTTGTGTGGAGATGACGTATGCGGAGGGTTTAGAAAGGAGGAGAGCGGGTCTTCTCTAGTGAGAGTCATTGGAATAATTTTTGGTAGTAAAAGTGCGTAAGGGTGTTTTTCTAGCCTTTTGTTTTTTGAAGAAAAAAGCTTATTAACACACATGGTTATTAAAAATAGCTCTAGAGATGTATATTATTTTCAATTCGATACACCCTCCTCCTGAAAAAATCGACTATTTATAATATAGAAAGTAAACTTTAAATTTAATGCTCGAGACGATTTCAATTTAATGACTCAAGAACAATTATGAATTTAATGACTCAAAACTTACCACCTAACTTGAATCGGACATGTTTCTTTGCTTGTAGTTGCAGGTTATCATATACGATAGTGTTGTGTGATTTGAGTTGGTACTGAGAGTATTTATTTTGAAATGGTGAGAGATTAGCCTGGTCGCATTTAGCTATAGTTGGTGACAGCCTGTATATATTGTATGCACGTGATATTTTCGTGGTTGTTTTTGTCTATAGGTGAGAAATAATCTACTGTTTGAAATGATTTGCTGTCAGAAAGGGTCCACTGTCTAAGAGTGAGGTGTTAGGCGTGTGTCGTTTTACTATATTACAGTAGTTGGTGACAACTTTTGATATGTTGTTTGGATGTGATATTCTCGTGTTTGTTTTCGTCTGTAGGTGAGAAATGATTTCCTGTAAAAAAATGATTTGTTGTAAAAAAGGTCCATTATCTAAGTTAATCTCGTGTCGTCTAGCTAGATATCACAGTTGTTTGCGACAACTTTTGTTATATAGTGTGCAAGTGGTATTCTCATGTTTAACTTTGTTCGTAGGTGAGAAATGATTTACTGTCAGAATGGGTTTGGTGACCAAGAGTAAAGTGCTTTATTCTCGTGTCATGTAGTTATATATTACAGTTGTTCATGATATACTTTTGATATACTGTCAATGTCGTGTTTGTTTTTTGTTTGCATATGAAAAATGATTTAGTATATAAAAGTTATCACCAACAGCTGTAATATATAGCTAAATGTCACGAGATTAAATCACTTTACAGTTGTTGGTGATAACGTTTGATATACTGTTAATGTAATCTTTTTTTTCATGTAAGTAATGATTCATTGTATAAAAGTGGGCCATTAGCTGGTAATCATATCACCACTTTTACTTGTTTTTGTCTAATGATATAATCGTGAGGTTTGTCGTATTACCAGCTAATTCCCCACTTTTATAATTAGTGATAACTTATGATATGCTGTCAATGTCGTGTTTGTTTTTTGTCTGTATGTGAAAAATGATTCACTTTTTTAAAGTGGGCATTAGCTAGTAATTATATCACCACTATCAGTGGTTTTTGTCTAATGATATAATCGTGAGGTGTTGTCGTATTTAATAGGAGTTGATTCATCAATGAGTGTATATAGACCTTAGCTGTTATATTTATGATTTTAAGTTTATTCACGAGTAGGAGAAAACAAATATTGCTCTCTTATAATAAAATTTATGTATATCAATATTTGGTATCCATCACCTTTATCAGTAATGTCGCATTGTATGTGTTTTTCTTATATGTAAGTGGGAGATGATCCATGTTCTAGAATATGTGGATTTTAACTGACCGGAGAAGGTCTCACACCTTACATGATACTATCACATTTCTTTACTTACAGTTTGTGATAGAGGGGGACTTTATATTTAATAAATCGAGAAGGTATTACACCTTACTTGATAATATGAGGTAGTACATTAAATATGCATATTTCTCACCGCTCTTAATAATATTCGATGTACGGTGTATATATGAGGTATTGTTGTACTTTTTTGTTAATAAGGGGTGATTCAACATACGCAAACGGTCTCCCTTAATTGGTAATTATTTGGCTTCTATATTATTCGTGAGAGGAGAGAGGATATATTGAACATCATTTATTGAAAAACGTTAAATATAGTTTTTTATGGTGTACCTACGAGATATTGTTGTATATGTTACATAAGTATGTAGGTACAACGTGATTATTTGTACTGACGGGTATGTCTTAATTGAAAACGATATATATATGTATAACTTACAATTATCGGTGATATGGTACAATTGATAGAAATTATCGCATTATGTGTGCAGGTATATAATTTACCATACAAAAGTGTTTGATTTTAGCCGATAATTATTTACCTTCAACAGTAATTTCTGAGTGATTATTAAATATATTTCAATAAAAAAATTGATCAAAATAACCAAAATCATAAAAATAGCCTTCTTATTTTAAGTTTTCGTATGACCCTAAATGTTATTCGATTTGTAATTGAATGGTATATTTGGGTTAATTAGAAGATCTGAAACCAAGGTGGTTGGAGTAATGGTCTCTTATTCAAAGTAAATGTCAACATGACCTTAGGTTTGTATGAGTTAGTGGGAAAGCAGGTGGATAATTGTGGTCGGACGGGCAAGTGTTTTGCTACAGTTTCCACCGTAAAGGGTTGTATTCCAGGCTATCGTCATATAGGGATTTGTCACTATGAGGTAGTACATTAAATATGCATATGTCTCACCGCTCTAAAAAATATTTGATTTACGGCGTAAATATGAGGTATTCTCGTATTTTTTCTATTAATACGGAATGATTCAAGATACGCAAATGATTGGTATTTATTTGGATTCCATATTATGTGTGAGAAGAGAGAGGATATAATGAACACAGTTTATTAAACAACGTTAAATGTAGTTTTTTCTTGTGGTGTAATTATGAGATATTGTCGTATATATTTAAACAAGTGTCTAGGTACAAAGTGATTATTTGTACTGAAGGGTACGGTCTTAGTTGGCAATAATATATAACCTACAATTATCGGTGATATGGTGCAACCGATAGAAATTGTCGCATTATGTGTGTGTCGGTCTACTATTTCATCGTACAAAATTGTTTGATTTCTGTCAATAAATATTTGTCTTGAACAATAGTTACCGGGTGATTATTAAATATATTATAATCAAAAAAAATCAAAATAACCAATAACATAAAATACAACCTTGATATATCAATTTGTATCTTATGACTCTGTCTGCTACTCGATTTGTAAATGTATGATATTTACTAGTTTAATAGAAATACTGAAACCAAGGTGGTGGGAGTAATGGTCTCTTATTCGAAGGAAATTCCTACACGGCCTTGGGTTCATATAAGTTAGAATTAAAGCATGTGGATAATTGTGATAGATTGCATGGTCACATTATGATTGGTGGATAGACTATATCAGGAAAAGAATGGGGTTATCTCCCAACAAGTCACCCTAAATTTTTAGCGTGTTCCTCTTGGGAGTCTGGTTGGGAACACTTGCTTAATGGGTAGATCAAAATAATTTATTTTAATTTATTCGGAGAAAAACATCCAATCTTTGTCAATGATAGGAAGGAAGAATTGCCCAACTATATGCATCCACATCTTAATCTTAACTTGGGTATTCATCTTGATAGAATGGGGGTTAAGGAAGACATATGCAGATTAAGTAGAATCTAGAGGGTTGTAATGGAATGTTTGACGCCTTTCTGACTTGTTCTTTCATAACTTCATCTTAGGTTGTTGGGGTGGTAGACAAAAATTTTAGTCATTCTATATTTTGCCTTTAAAAGCCCACCCAAACTTGGGAGGAGTATATTTTTGTATGTGTTCATCGATCAAATGGTTGGTTGCCTAGGAAATGACATTTCTCTAGGTGGCTTAACTCTCACGGTAATATCTTGGAAGTGCGGTTGAGTGTGTTATGGTTGTGAGGGTTGTAGAGGCTTTACGGGCTAATCTCAAGTATAGATTGGTGGGGAGATTATACTTGCCTCATATTAATAGATGTTTTGATGGTTTTTTGTGGGCTAAATCGGTTGACCCTTATCATCCCAAAATTATGTTATATATCTAGGGTTTTCAAGGGTTAGGGCATCTTTGATATCACAACTCTTTGGTCATTAAGTGTTATATCTTTCAAACCCATGGTTGTGTCTCTATGAGACTTTTGCTTCGAATAGTACTATTTACATTTTCCCTACTACTTCTTTGTTTTCATTAATAGCATGAGTTTTTGTTCTTCAGGATGGGCATGTGGTTTGCTTGTTATTTAACACAGCGGCGACGGTTTGCTCTTCCTTGTTATAGTCATGATTTTCCTGCTCGGGAACTATTGATGAAAAATGAGCTTGAGTTACTATCTACTACAACTGGAATACATCAACGTGTTTTGCTTTAGGTGATAGTTGTTCACCGACATTAATGTAGGTTATGATGGGACATCGGCCCCAACTTTGATATTGACAAATTCTCTAAATTTCTCCTGCATTGTGGATCTTCTGAAATCGAAATCTCTGGTTATGTTGGTTATGACGGGGTTTTAGTGAGATTTGTATTCATTACACGTCACAACTATCATTGTGTGTAGATTCTTTAAATTTCTGACCGTGTTCCTCTTTTTTGTCGTTGGTTACTATGTTTGTCTCGTTATGCTGGCATATTGGCACGAGGTTCAGGATGGAACTACATTGGGAAAAAAACTTGGATCAACAATGTTTGATCCAAGCATCAATATAGTCATGTTCTTTAGTGTTTTATGATATTTATTCTAGGTTGTAACGATCAAACGCTGATTGATTTAATATTTAATATATATATATATATATAAATTCATGTTTATTTGCATATTTAAAAAAGGTGATTCACAAAATTATTTTTCTTTTCTTTTTGGGGGAAAAAATTAGTTTCCAGTTTTCATCTAAATTTGGAGGGACTTTTAAGGAAAATTATTGAACAGCTCCAAAATCATAAATTTAATGTGTGTGATGTGACCAAATAGATATTGGAATCCTAAAAGAGAAAAAACCCTAGCGCCCCTTTCTCTCTCTTTCCTTTTGAATCCCTTCCCTTACCTCAGCTTGGCTGCCGTCGTTGGTGGCTTCCCGCTGGTGATGGCGGCCCCCCATTTTCTGCCTTATTTTCATTTCCTTTCCTTTTTTCTTTCATAGAT
The DNA here is from genome assembly GCA_029959085.1 of Nemophila menziesii. NCBI lineage: Eukaryota > Viridiplantae > Streptophyta > Magnoliopsida > Boraginales > Hydrophyllaceae > Nemophila > Nemophila menziesii. The sequence continues at coordinate 22,872,619 of JARWIR010000016.1, read as the reverse complement.
CTGTTTGCCTCATCCTTTTCACTCCTTTGGGTCTTGCGTCCATCCTGTTTTGGTTTCCGGTTAGGGTTGTCTTCTTGGGTTGCGGTTTTGGTGTTGATAAAGTGGCGACTTCTTCTACATCGAATCAGTAAGTCTTTGTAAGGAATTGATTCACTCCCTATCCTTGTCACACTGTCCTTCTTCCCGACACTAGTGGCCTCTTTTATCTGCAACCTCCGGCCTATTTCATTAGGCCTCACTGAGTCGGGCTTCATGGGCCCACTACGCTTTTGATTCTTTATTTACCGTGTTAGAGTTTGTACCAATAGATGGCTTAGCCCGTTCGAAGGCCTACCTAAACGAGTTTGTTGTCCCCGCGCTTATTGGTATGCATTCGCTTGGCTTTTCTTCATTTTTCAGGGATGGTTTCTTGATTTTGATGGCTTTTCCCAACATGGGTCTTTGCTCTTTTAGTCTCGGTGCCTTGTTCTGGTGTGCTGTTTTTTATGACACGATGGCCGGATTCACCTTTTGGGACGACTTGGACTTCCTGATAAGTAAGCAGGGCTTAAAGGGAATTGATCAGGTGGGTACACTGCTTCTTTTGTTTTGGTAGTTTTTGGGTGTCTTTTGGTTTTTTTGGCCTAGTATTCTGCATTCCCTCGCTAATGTTTGGTGGTGGTTCACTTTGGGTTAGTTTATTTGTTCAGTTGGTTTCGACTTTTGGGGTTTCAGGTGTTTGTCGTTCACTCGACACTTTCTCATTACGATTCTTATTTGTTCAAAATTATTGACTTGCATTAGTGTTGGGTTGCGGATGTGGTGGCTATTTTGTGGTCTTGTGTGTCGGTGTTGTTTCTCCGCTTCTAGCAGGTTCCCTACAATCGTGGGTGGTGATTTATTTGTGGCCTTGGTCAATCATTCAATTGAGTCTGACATTAGAAGTTTTCGATGTTTGTCGTTCAGTCGGGTTTTCTGGTGGTTGGACCATCCTTGTTTTATTACTTTGGCTTGCGATTATATGGTTTGGCTGGAGAAGTGGTGTTTGCGCTTTCGCTCAACCTTTCATATCTCGGTATACGTTATTATCACTAGGACTAGTGATATTTCTTTTTTGTTTTCGTTAATGCAACTGTCACCTTAGCTTATACTTTTGGTATATGAGTCTGCTTCGAGTTGGTAACTACGAGAGTTCGTTATATGGTAGTCGATTTACTCCCCCTCGTTTTTAGGCTTTAATTTGTCTTTTTTAAGGATTATGTTTTTTCGACCCTTAGCGGTCTAAGCCCGCTACTTCGGTAACATCTACGTTTCTAGTGCACTATGGGAAGGGGTCGCGGTTCAAGAGTGTCTTGTTCTTTTTCTTTGTTCTAGTTATTTTAGTCATTTGCTTATTGTTTTTGTATTTATTTCTATGAGTTTGGTTGGTCAAACCTGAGCACTTTGCAACCTTCTTTTAAATGTTAAATATAAACTTTTGGAAAAAAAATATGTGTGACATACAAATAATTATTTGGCCAAGCTAATCTATTTTGTTTTTCTTTTCTTATATAATTTTTTTTTTTAGTATTGACTGCTTATCCTAAAAGTGTACAAATTTCCAAATGAAATAATATATCCTTGCAATGGTATATTTTAACATTTATTAGAGAATATGTAATAGTATTATGATCAATTAATAATATAGTTGACTAAAATAATAAATATCAATAAATTAAGATTACTATACAATAAATTAAAGTTTGACCCAAAAAAATACAATAAATTAAAGTAATAATTAAAAAAAAGGTTCAAAATTGTCTATACCAAAAAAAGGCTTTAAATCATTTCACAATATAAAGAAAAGAAAAAACTTTTATATCCTACCTTTCATATTTTTATTTTCTAACTGTGCCTCGGCTGAACAAAAAAAAAAAAGGTGTGTTTTTATTGGGGAGATTGGATTTCTTTTCCATAGTATTTATTTGGTTAAATTTAATCATTATTGAATTAAAATACAAATAAAATCTATTTGCCTTAAAAAATGTAACATCTATTATATACTTTTTGGTATTTAGGTGGTTTAGCCCAACTTAGTATACCGTGACTAAATCTATATAAATATGTAAGAGATTGGATTTCCTTTTCCATGGCAATTTTTGGTAGGATTATATTATTATGAATAAACGTGGTAATTAAATTATAAATTAAAATAAGTACTATCTTTATTTTATAATAATAGTCTCTTTAATAAAAAAAATTGTTCCATAATATTTGTCACATTTAAAATTCCAACATATAATAAATAATATTTTTTCTATTCTACCCTTTTTCTAAAATCTCTTACTCATTAAATATTTAATTTTCTCTCTCTTATAATTAGAGATAGGTTGGTCATTTTAAACTAAATTTTTCTACTTTTTAGGTTCCTTAATAAGTGTAAAAATCTCTAAAGAGACTATTATTATGGAATGAAGGCAATATATTATAAAATTATTGAATAAAATTTATTACAGATCGAAATGATAGTTTGAATAAAATATAATAAAATCTGGAGTATAAATAAAAGTCGAGATAATAATAAAATAAGGGGGAGGGAGTTTTATCGGGAGCATCGTTGAGTCTCGAACGACTTGAAAATAGTCCTCCCGTGCGTGGAGTATTCCGCTGTGATGGGACCGTTGGGATGATATTCAACGATGCATTACCATGTGCATTAATTGGTTGATTTGTCCAACCATCTGCAAATAGTTCTCCCGAGTAAATATCAGAGTAACTAGGGTGGCTGCGGTAGTGCCAATAGACTCATGGTCCTGGACTCCGACTGGTGCTGAAATGCAGGCACAATCATTCAGACCTAGACTATCCGCGGGATGATATCGATCATCCATTCGAAGACATGCACATATCTGGGTCATGGCTTTGCATCTGCCTATGGTTATGGGTTGGAACGACTGGTCCAACTCCCGGTTTCCAACCTTTTCATGGGGCACCCGTACACTCATATGCCACCTCGGTTACATTCCGGATTTGGTATTCCCTAATCAATGATTGTGTTGGTGTGGGCGAGGACCTAGAGACATCACCTGAAAATTCGGAATCCTGAAAGATCCTCGCTCTCAAGTCAACCTGCAAGTAGAAAAAATTGTTAGTCGCAAAAATTATAACTATGCAATTGCACACAAAATTCTAACCTACGCGCACTGGCGGAAGCGCTCATCCCTACATTCTCTCGTCTTTTTCCGCCTAATTTTGCTGTAGAATTCAGCTATCTTGGGCATCTTCTCCGATCTCTGAGTTAAGGGTGTAGGTGTTGGAGCATTGGTAGCGAATGTCTCCGGTTGAGTATCCTTTAAAACAACAAATCACGAGTAAAACAAATATTATTTTTGTAAAGTAAACGATGAAAAAATATGATAAACATTCCACTAGCTAGCGACGGGCCTGCATATGGGTGGTTGAGCCATAACCACTACTGAGCACCTGATTGTCTCTATTCATTTTCATCGCAAGTGATCTCGTCTGTTTAAATTAGTTTTATTTAATAGATATGTAAAATAGCGAAAAAAACAACTCAATAATTTTTTGCCTTACTGGTGGTCCTTTGTGTGTTCTAAAATAAATGCAAAAGTAATTGAACCACAACCGCAAGTGTACGGTTGTCCCAAGTAGTAATAAGTGATTCTAGGATCGTTCGCAGGGACGGTTTGGTTAACTACAATGCTTATCAAATAATGAATGGTTGCACTTATGAAAGCAAATAAAGAGATAATGATTGATTGTTGGTTTTTATTAATTCTAATTAATGAAAGACTAAATGGAAAATGCAAGTAAATACTAAAACGCAAGTAAATGAGTGTAAAACGCAAATATGAGAAGGTAGCACTTGAGAACGCAAGGGATCCTCCTAATCCTATTTTATAACCTATGCTGTTTAAGGGTTAAATTGGTCAATTACAATGGTCGGGATTCTAAATTCCTTATACCCCCGTCAGGGTGGACTATAAGGCTATCCTAGAGTGTCACTAGTCCGTCAGGGTAAATATGATCCACTTTTAGATGTTTAAGAATTTTACCTCATTGGCCCTAAAATTAGCTAAGTTCGTCAGAATCAATAGCTTCTATTTTAGATTGAATAATTGGTTCCGTACCTAAACCCTCCGTCAGGATGATTCACACGCCACATATGTGGAATAGCCTAGATACTAATACCTGTTCTTAGTTCATGACTCTAAAAACAGTAAATAATCTTAAATTATCGAAAAGAGTAAAAGACTCAATTATATTTAATTTAACAGAAACCTAAAATCAAACATAGAAATTCAATAGAATTGGGATTCACCCATAAAGCATTCTCAAGTACTATGATGCAATTAGCTCATACTAATTAAAAAGAAAACTAAATTAAAAGAAATGGAATTCATAATGTATTATAGAATTAAAATTAAAGAAAACATAATTTCCGGAATAGGATTTGGCTGAGAATGGAGATATAGACCCTCTCCAGCTCTTACAGCTTCTTCTTTCTTCCTTCTGTTGCTTCTCTCTGATGTTTTAATTTGTAAAAAGTGAATTGTGTTGAAAATAGAAGTCAAGAGCTCTTTTTATAAGTGGAAAAACGGATTAGGGCTTGGACTTAAGAATAAATCACTAATTAAATGTCCAAGCCCAATTTCTAAGCCCAAAATCTCGTAATTACTGCACCACCTTCACTAAAACGGCTCTAGCCGATTCGTTATAACTCCGATTGACCTGAAATCACTTGCTAAAGTTCCGTAACTCGATAAGAAAAATATTCTCTTCAAAGGTCAGCGGCTAAATAATCACTTAAGTGCCTCGAAACTAGCAATTTTTGGCCTGTTTTCCAGATTTGCAGCTCTGAAATCAAATTCTTTCGGGATTTATTTTCAAGTCTTGACTCCATATCACGATCTTTGACTCTCTTCTCGGATTCCATTCCTAGCTAATATTCAAAACCTACAAACTTTTCACTAAAATACACAATATTACGCGCAAAAGTTTAATAAATCAAAAATACTAGAAGTAAAATGGAAATTCCGGATTATTGCATTTTTAACTCAAAAGTCTGTCAAAATATTCAATTAAACATAAAAAATGATGTCTCCCAAGGGTCGAAGATAAGAAAAATTAGGGAGACATCACTTACACACTTTACTTTCTCAAATCTGCAACATCAACTCAAATTTGTCTGGACTCATATCCTTTGGAGATTGACCGGACTCGAGGCAATTCCTGTGTAATGTCCCTTTTTTTATCATTGTATCTAGCACAACATTTTTTGTGGGCGTGCAACTATATGTTTGACCACTCTAGACCATTTCATCAATCCTTCACACGAAAATATTGCTACAAAAAACTATGGAAATTGACCCAAAAAATTAATTTAACAAAAATAATTTAAAAACATAACATACTTCGAGGTGAGCCCAGATCAAATTCCTTTTGCACAATGGGAGGCGATTCTACTCGAGATAATTATTCGGGAAATAACCCCAAATGGTATTCCTTATAACCTTTTCCATGTGGCGTGTTGTATCCCCAACTAGGTTCCACGTGTCGTCCTCCCAACAAAAGTCTACTGACACTAGTCCACTATATTTTTGCGTTAGCCTTCCGTCGCTCGGAGAATGCATTTACCCCTTTTCTTAACAATATGTTTCCTTGTTCAATAAAGAAACAACAAATTACATTAAAAAATATTTATACTCGGTAAATTAAAAATAATTAGTTTATTTTACCTTGACTATTACATTTCAAAACAGGATTAGTAGGAACTCTCGGTGGTTCATTACCCTCATTATCACCACAATGTTGTCTAGATACAACGAGAACCATAATTATATGCCACTCAATTTATCAGTCAAAGGCTTAATGGAGAATATTTTAGGGTTCAATCATTTTAGGGGTTTATTTAGATTTATTTTAGGGACTTATATATAATTTACATATATAAGGTCTATTTTGGGGTTTAGTTATTTTTAAGGGTTTATTTGTTTATTTTAATTATTTTTAGGGACTTATATATAATTTACATAAATTATAGGGCCTATTTTTAGGGTTTAATCAAATTAAATTTATTATTATAAGTTAATTTATTACAGTAAATACATACAATATATTAATAATTACACTGTAAATTACATATAGAAATACATACACAAAATTAACAAGTATACAATAAATACATACATAAAATATAACCCTCGTATTTCAAAAACTATAACAATTTTCATATTTAATTCCAAAAAGTTGCATTATGTTTCCTACATCTCCAAAAAATGCATTATAGCACCTATATTTCCAAATAATTGCTTTATCACCTATGTATTTCCAAATAATTGCATTATAACCCCTCTATTTGAACAAAATATCATTACGACGGCCTATATTTCAAAAAAATACTTTATGCCTTATATTTTACAAAAATATCATTTCACGCCCTTTATAGTTCAAAAAATGAACTATATGCCCCTAAACTTTAACCCCTAATACTTTTGAAAATCAACTTTGACCCCAAATACTTTAGAAATTAATTTTTAACCCCAAACTTTGAAAATATAGGATTCAATCCCTAAACTTTCAAAATTAATATTTTAACCCCCCAAACTTTTGAAAATTAGCCTTTAATCCCTAATATTTTCGAAAATCAACTTTGACCCTTCATACATTCAAAAATCAGACTTTTAACCCCCAAAACTTTGGAAATTAAGAATTTAAACCTTAAAATTTTGAAAGTAATGTTTTAACCCCCTAAAATTTCAAAAATTAGCATTTAAACCTCCCTCCCCAATACCTTCAAAAGTCAACTTTGACCTCTAATACTTTAAAATATTAGACTTTTATCCCTAAACTTTGGAAATAAAGAATTTAACCCATAAACTTTCAAAATTGATGTTTAACACCATAAAATTTTTAAAAATAACATATAACACCCCTAATACTTTTAAAAAATCAGACTTTCACCCCCCCCCCCCCCCCCCCCCCACACTTTCAAAATCAATGTTTTATTCCATTGCTTTATCAAAAAATTACTAACCCACCTGAGCTTTCGAATATGTCTTACCTCAAAACTTAGGTTAAGTAGTCTCCTTAATTTTTATTTGGCATTAATCAGATAATAGTACTATTAACCCCCTCCCTCCCCCAAGGACTCTAGATGTGGTATCATAGCCTAACTCCACATATATATATATATATATATATATATATATATATATATATATATATATATATATATATATATATATATATTAATCGTTAGTAGAGTAAACGATCATTATCTATCATGGCAAATGCTCGTGATTGTCCACCGCTATTTTTAGGTGAATATTATTTCTTTTGGAGATATAGAATGGAGGAGTACATAAAAGCCAAAGATGTTAACTTATGGGAAATTATTATTGAATTCCATTTTGTGCCTTAGGAAAACAATTCAAAATGAAGATGGAATAACCCAAGAGGTTAAGCATCACCCTATACCCACTAAAGAAAAAAATTTAGGCTTATGACAGATGCCAAAGCAATGAATATCTTGATATGTGGTGTATTTGATGAGGTGTATGAGAAGATTTTTGTATGTAACTCGGCTCACGAGATTTGGGAACGCCTTGAGTAACTTTATGGCATAATTCTCACTAACAACATCAACAATAATGACCTCTCCCTCAGTAATTCAGTCAGATTTCTTAACATCAATGATGTATAAAATCATCAACCTCCAAACCAAGGATAAATAAAGGATTATTCATTCCTTTCTCTATTTGTTACTTTTTATTCGCTTCACTTGTTCAAAATGATTACCCATTTTTTAAAATCAAACAACATACTATTTCATAACGTTTCTACAATATCTTCTTGTTTTATTCTCCTACCTCCTTTATACCCATTTCACTTTTTCTCAAAAACCTTCATTCTTCTTCACACCCTTTTCTCTTCACCTTTTTTCCTTCATCCTTAAAGTCTTAGGTGTTGTTTTTTTATATGATAAGTACTAAAATGTTGAATAAACAACTGAATAGAACTTATTCTGGTAATAAGCAGTGTGTGAGTAAATCAGATTTAGCTTAAAATCTTAATGAAATAGACCATTTAAGAGCCATTCAGATATGAATTGTTTAAAAAAGAGTTTGTCTTATTGATTTAGTAGTTTAATGAACCAGATTAAGTCTCATTAAGTGAAAACAAACACCCCATAATCTTTCTTCCATGACTTTCAAAGTCAAAAGAAAAGAGTCAACAACTCATTCACAAGATCCTAGGTTATTCAAAAAAAACCAAGCAAGTTAAAATCAAAAAAGGAGAACTAAAATTTGAACCCATTCTTGAGAGGATTACTCTCTTGATAAAGGCCTGGTCAAAAGAAGTGATTAACTCTTCTTGAGTTTCGAGTTTCCTTTGGTAAATCACTCTTCTTCAAATCTCTTTGAGTGATTTAAATATCAATATTTAGTAGATTTTCTCTCTGTTGAACACTCAATTCATTCTTCCTTGATTTCTGAGTTCTACAAAAATGCCCAAAATTTTGATTCCCGAAAAGTGGCCCTTCTCTACCAAGGTCTCAAACAAAAAGATATTCATCAATCCTCATTCTATTTCAAAACCCTTTGGTTCCAGTAACAACAATTTCGACAAAATTATTCTAAATAGGTGGCATAGGGCAAAATAACCTTGTGATAATCCTTTGGAAAGAAAAGTTGAATCTTTTATGTCCTCCAAGTTTATCCATGATCATGCTCAACCTTGGAAATCCCGTTTCTTCTCTCTTGATATTTTCCTTGCTCATAAATTTCTAAACCATTGCCTTCTTGAAAAAATAAATAAAGACAAAAATATCTCAGCATATGAAGCCATCCTCTTGTATCATATTTACTCCAGCATTCCTATAAATCTTTTCAAAATTTGTATTAGTAACATATATCATAGGGATTTTGTCTCCTCTACTCTTCCTTATGGAGTTTCTCTTAGTCACTTCTTGATCAAATTAAGTAACCCCCTTCCTCATCCAACCATCATGATATCGAGCCCACCTAAAGATGCTACCTTTTATTTATCAACACAATGAACATCATCATTTACAATGATGAGTATATTGACCAACCTTTTTTCTTAAATCGTCCCGATAACATTAAAGAAAAAGTTATTGATGGCATTGCTCTAAACACCCTCTCTATGCGACCCTCCATAAATTCCATTAAAACGTACCCCCGTACTAATATACCTCTTCATACTCCTAGTCTTCATCCCACTCGTATGAAAACATAAAAAATCCCTCTCCAAACCTTGTCACCCAAGAAGACCTTAGCAAAATCGAGTTTTCCCTTATGAATATGATTAAAGATAGTTTTTATACAATTAAAGAATGTCTTGATGACTTCTAAGAAAGGGTTGAGCATCTCAACAATGAATTATATTGCCTATGAAAAAAATTCAAACTCTTCGGATAGAAACGGTTAAAGAATGCGGCTTGTAGTTCATCCCACGTATCAACTGTATTTGGTGGTTGTCTATCTAGCCAACCACCAGCACTTTTGGTCAAGAAATACAAAAATTAACTAAAAACTACTACTCGAAATAGATAGCCCACACGCTAACGAGACACAAGTCCCCGGCAGCGGCGCCAAAAACTTGGTGTCGCCTAGGGTGTGATAAAAATATGATGAATAAATGCTGAAAACAATGCACTAAAGCGCCCTAGACAAGCACGGTAGTGCAAGTATTACAGGACGTATGCAAGTTTTAATGATAAGAAGATTCGTTCTCAGGGACTTAGTGTGTTACACGAATGAGCAAATAGTTATGAGTAGAAAGTAATTAATTAAAAGACAGAAAGTAAAGAGGAATAATTGAGAGATTAATAATTAAACTAATGAACGTTAAAGACAATAAATAAAATACAAAGAAATATGAGATGAGAAATATAACTTAGGTTTTGCTAGTATGCAATAATCCTTCTAATTCTTTCTATCAAATTCTAGTTAATAAGGGAGATAATTAGCTCTTAAATACTTAGTCAGGATTCTAAATTCCCTCTCCTAGACCTTGAGGGCGACTAGGGGGCTACAGACACACCACGAGGCTATTTAAAATAGGTTTATCCTACGTTACTAGGTTCCTAAGCAAACAATTCCAAACATGGTGATAGTGATTAAAATATACCTTAATGACTATCTAGTTAGAATTAGTGTTGTCAAGACCAATATCGGACACTAGAAGTTATGTGGTGTTTCAATAATTAGACACCCAGTTAAGGTGAACATCTAACTACTATTAAGAAAGCCTAAAGTGATCAGTTTTAGGACAGACAATAATTCAAAACACATAAACAAATATATGAGTAAGCAGCTAATATCAGATTAAAACATATAATTTCCAAAGAAACTTAGATAGAAAGAAAATAGAATTCATAGATTATACATAATGCAAAACCCAAGCTATGAGAAAATTAGTTCATACCTGAAGAAAATAAACTAAAAGAAATAATAAAAGACTCCATCTTGCACTCTTCAATAACTCTAATGATAATAAACCTAAGAACTAATTAATGGGAGGCAAGGATGATTTACAAGTGATATAAAGGTGTATTTATAGGTGTAGAGAAGCCCGAATTCGTTTTATTTAAGGAGAAGATAAGTAATGGACTCCTAGCCCAACTCAAATTCGTAACCCTAAAATATGGAATCAGCCCCGTTTTTTTTTTTGGTCATAACAGCTTCAATACTTAACTCGTATAAATAGTCAAAATTCATCTTCTCAGAAATATATTTAACTTTGCTCTTGACCGTTCTTCCAAATTCCTCACCTATTTTGAGATATAAGCTCTTTTGTGGTCGTGGGTGGTGAAATTCAGATTTATTTGGCAGCTTTATCTTTCCATATTTTAGCTTTTGTTTCCTTATCTCCAATTTCCATGCATATCTTCTTTCCTTTATCTCTTAGAATTGACTTGGCATCTAATTAATCTCCATATATATCTTTAAAGCTTCACACTAAATAAATAATTAAACTCAATATGCTCTAAAAATAATAATTCATTAAATCAAGACTAGAAAAAGGAAAGTGTAATAATTAATGGGAAAATCGACTAGAAAGACTTCTAAAACACTAAAAATGATGTCTCTAACTAATATTAATTCATGACAAATGAGGAGACATCACTAAATTGACCCATTCCAGTAGTTAAATCTTCCTAACTCGGTAAGAAATAATCTCTATTTCACGACCCAATGGCTAAATCCATGTTTAAGTCGCTCAAAGTCAGCAATTAATATCAGTGTTCCAGATTTGCAGCTTTCCTAGTCAACTCTTCGGGATATCTTTTCTCGCCTTTGACTTCTCTACTCGATCTAAGACTTAAATTCTCGATTCCTATACTTGTATTGGTGCTCCCTATCATCCATGGACCTACAAACTTTGCACTAAAAACAAACCATTTAACGTGCAAAAGCTTTAAAAAATGAAATATTATAAATCCAAGGAGAGAAAATGAAATATAACGAAATAATCCTAAAAGTCTATCATATTAGTCAATTATTAACCTAAAAAAATGTCTCCTAAGGGCATATAATTAGAACAAAAAGGGAGACATCATTGGTGTACCGCAATTATGTTCTGGTGCGGGGTCGGCTTGCATGTTGCGGGATATAGCTGAATTATGTTCCCCGTGCGGTGTACCGTGATTATCTGCGGTGCACCGCACCCCAGTTTTTGACATACTAAAAAATGTTTTGCGTGATGTATTAATAAAAGTTTAATTCAAAACATGGAATATGCTAATTTCTAATTTAGAAAACATGTTTTTAAATATGAAGCTTATATGATTAAGAATCCAAACATCAATTTTAGTTTAAAAGTGATTTGTCAAAAATTAAAACAAGATTAAAACAAAGGTTATGCCAACAGGGGAGGAAAATTATACTATATAACCTTCGTAGATGACGACTCTAGGTTCCCGAGAGTATACCTCCTAAAATTTAAAGATGAGGTGGAACATGCTTTTTCAAAATATAAGGCCGAGGTTGAAAACCAACTAGATTGTAAATCCAAAAGACTTAGTTCTGCTAGGGGCGTGAATATAGTTCTATTTCCTTGAAGAGTTTTGTGAAACTAATAGGATTATCCACGAACTTAATGCCCCATACACGCCCTAAGAAAATGGCATAGTTGAAAGAAAAATAGAACCTTTAAAGAGACTATGAATGCCATGTTAATTAGTTCAGGTCTACCAACCAACATGTGGGGGGGGAGGGGAAGCTGACTTGTCGTCTTGTTATGTTAGCAATAGGGTACCCCATAAACCCATAGACAAAACCCTTTTATGATTTGTGGGAAAGGTTTTCCACCAAACCTGAATTTCGTAAAAGTGTGAGGATGTTTGGACAAAGTTGGGTTACCCGATTTCAAAAGGTTCACTATCGGACCAAAGACCATAGACTCGGTTTTCATAGGATATGCTCAGAAGAGTGTTGCATATAGATTCATGTCCTTAGATTATAATTATATTTGTGAATCAAGAGATGCTAAGTTTTTCCAAAACATCTTTCCTTTGAAAAATATGAATTTTGTTAATGCTTCTACACCCTTTAATAACTTACTTGTTAATGTTGATATGCATATATGTGATGTTTCCCTAAACTCCTCCACTTATATGGAGCCTAGTAGTATTCACGAGGAAGAACCTAGGAGAAGTAAGAGGCTTAGGCTCGAGTCCAGCTTCAGACCCTATTTTATCACAACCTTCATGACTTATAATGATGCTTTAAAATCAGTAGATGCTAGTTTTTAGAAAGAGGACATCAATAGTGAACGCGAGTCTATTATAAGCAACCATACATGGGAATTAACCGACCTACCTGAGGGGTAGAAAACCTATTAGTAGCAAGTGGATTTTAAGAAGAAGTTGAGACCTGATGGTTCAATAGAAAGATTCAAAGCTAGGCTTGTTATTAAGGGATTCATCCAAAAGAAAGGCTTATACTACTTTGACACTTACTCCCATGTGACCAAAATAGCCATGATTAGAACCCTCATTGCCCTAGTCGTTATTCACAAACTAGTTATACATCAGATGGATGTTAAAACTGCATTTTTGGATGGATATATGGATGAAGAGGTTTACATGGAGCAACCTTAGGGGTGTGTGGCTCCGGGCCAAGGGGATAGAGTTTGTATGCTAATAAAGTTTTTGTATGGTTTAAAACAGGCACCTGAAAAATGGTATGAAAAGCTAGATAGTACCCTAATTAAAGATGAGGTTGTTGCTAACACTTACGACTCGTGTTTTTATGCAAAGTAACTGACTCAGACTAGGTTATCATTTGCCTTTATGTGGATGACATACTCATCTTTGGTACTTCTGTTTATATCATAAATGAGACTAAACGCTTCATTGAGTTTCACTTTGTTGTCTTTTGAAGTACTTGAGAGGTATCATTGATTTATATTTTCACCATAACAAAATTCCCGTTGTCCTTGATGGATTTTGTGATGCAAACTAGATCTCTAACTATGACTAAGTAAACTCCACCCGTGGGTATGTGCTCTCCTTAAGATGAGGTGTTGTATCATAGGAGTCCTCTAAACAGGCTTGTATAGTACGATTCACCATGGATTCCGAGTTAATCGTGCAAGAAGCTGAGTGGTTGAGGAGACTCCTATTTTATGTTCCATTTCGTGAAGGAAGTTCCGCACTAGTGTGTATCCACTGTGATTCGCAAACACTGATTGGGGTCACTCACAATAGCATCTACAATGAAAAAAAAGACACATTTGCATATGGTTCAGTAAAAAATTGCTGAAGAATGGTGTGATAGTCTTGGAATATGTACGACCAGAGAAAAAATTGTTAATCAGTTTACCAAAGGCCTGAACAGGAGAAGAGTAGTCCTGGAAACGTCGAGGGGGATGGGGTTGAAACCCACTAATGGGGAACACGCGACTAATGAGCCTATGTGATGTCTCCCCATCCCTATGGCATAATATAAATCATCTTAAGGAATTCATAGCCACTAGTGGTAGTCCTATCGAGAAGGATTTGATGAATTCACTTACAAGGCGTACCGCTCTCGAAAGAGCACGAGGTTGAGTTCATAATTCTTAATGAATTCATAGTCGCTTATGGTGGTTCTGTTGACAATAACTTGATGAACTCACCGTTGAAATTGAGACTCGCCATTCATGATAGGATGTTAAGGAGACGTCCTTAATAATCCCATATAAATAAGTCCACAAATTTCATAGCCCACAAGTGGTAGTTCTTAGAGAAGGATCTGATGAACTATGAAGGGATGTGCTCAAGGAAACTATAACTATCGACAGGGTAGAGTATGTGTTGTGGGGGTCTCAATCGAAAACCTTTAAGTTCAAGTACGTTCACTTGACATAATTTGTTGGTTGACTCACTTCACTACGTGCCAATGTAAATCGAAAGATATTGCCACTTAAATACAATTCCCCCAAATGCTGACATTTATGGAAACCTGTTCACCTTCTCTCCTAAATAACCTGAGTAGGGGGATTGTTGGAATTAATATTATTTTATTAATTAAATTCCTTCATGATCTTAAATGGAAAAACTATCCATGAATTGAATAGTCACACATTGGAAGATGAAAATAAAATAATTGGAAATACATAATTTAAAATGGTTTTCTTAATCAAATTCCTCAACCTATTGGGAGATGTGGAAAAAAATTAATTAAAAAGTTCCACATCGGAAATAGAGAATAGATTAAGTACGTATTTATTTGCCTACCTCTATCTCCATTCCAAAAGAATTAAAGGATATGGAGGCTAAAAGAGAATAGGAAAGGCCCTACACGCACACACCACCACCCCAGCTTGGTCGGCCAGCACCGGTACCCGCGACGTGGGGGTTGGAGGAGTTGGGAAATTGGCAATATTAGTAAGCCTCTATCTCTTGTTGTTAGAACAATATGAAATTGGACATGTTCCATGGCCTTTATCCTATATTTAGTCAGCTCTACCACCTCCATATTCATTTATGTCAAACATGCACGAACTCCTCGTAGGTCCCTAGTAATTTTCATTCTCCATTTGCTAGAATGGACCAGGTGGCATGGTGAAATATTTCCAACCCTTGGGTGGAGAACTAGTTCAAGATATGAGTCCATTGCACCTCCGAGACATAATAGGAAACTCTTATTTTTCATCCCCAAAAAAGGGGTATGATCCTCTTTAGTTGACGTTGAGGAAGATAAACCGAGAATGTTTTGTGAAAAAACATCCCAAGTGGTAACAAAATGATGGTGCGGGTGAAGAACGTATGCATGGTTTAGAATGAGCACTATTTGTACATAGTTCAAAGCATGGGTTAGTGTAAGGGACAAAAGCACATAAATTGTCATACCATTACCATATATACCACTTAATACTAATCCAAATGGGAAGAACGTGGAGTCATCATTTTTTATTCTCAAGAATACCAATCGGGTAACATTATAACTTTGTCACCTCTATGTACTGTGTAACTCACTCAGGGATTTGCTTGGGTAGGAGTCCATAATCAGGATGACTTACATGATGTGTGAATCAAATCATACACTAAGTGAATGGTTCTAGGACTACTCATTTTGGGATATGTAGTATCAAAATCAAGGGGATAATTGGTGGACATATTTGCACCCACCATTCAGGTATCAGACATAAACCCTTAGCACAACACCACTCCAGAGACGGCCCGAGCGTTTCGGGTACCTAAGGCGAGAAGAAAAAATGAGGCCTTTTACAATTTAAATAAAATCATGTAAAATATTAAATATTAATTAATTATAGAGTTAATCATGGACCTTTTCTTTGTTTTTAAAAAAAATGTATGATGCTTTTGTGATGATGATATTTGTAGTATTTTTTATGATGATGCTTTTGTTTCTTTTTGTATGACGCTGCTGGTTTTAAAATTTTACTTTTATGATGTAAAAAAATTAATGATATTGTATCGGTGGTTGCATGGGTGACCTTCATCAAAAAATGAAAGGAAGTGAAGCAGTTTCGAACGTATGACTTACCATATGAATACCATCTTACTTTCCGCTAGGTTAACCTTTATTCTCTGTTACATATCAGATTTATATAATACATATCGATATTATATATATATACAGAGATTCCTTTTTGTGGGGCCCTCGAAAATTTGGGGCCCAAAGCGACCGCCTTGGCTGCTTTGGGTCCGGGCCGGCTCTGCACCACTCGGTTATACAGACCATGCCAAACAAGTATTAGGGAACCAGGAGTACTAGATTGGTTCGGCATGGATTATTCTCCATGTTTCAACTAACTAGTCCAGGATTCCCCATCCCTGTAATTTCTTCAGTCTAGACGAGCAAAACCAAATATGCCATACACAAGCTCACTAAGACTAGGGTGCTCCCTAATTGTCACGGTATACGATAAATGCATATTAAGAATTTCGACTATTAAGAAATTTTGAATGTTCTTACACTACATAAACCTTGTTCTGAACTAGTTAAGGGAACTGGTTCATTCACGATCTATCTTTTACACTGCACCTTAACTTTTATTATATTTATCCCGTCCAAATATATCTAGTGGCTTCATCTTGATACACTAACTGACTTAAGGGTCGAACTGTCATCGTAAGTCTTGTCCTCGGGGGACGCTAACACACTTGTTTCTTACGTACATGTGACAACTGTAGTACCTAGTAGTTGTGAAGAGTTTTTCATCCATGTACGTTGTTTCATACTTATATCACACGTAAAAAACAAGTTTTATACCTTAATAGCAACCATGCAGATAAAACACTCAAGCATAACAAGGAGAGCTCTCGTCCAGGACAAAAGTCTCCCTTTCAGACATTTCTGGTCTGTAATGGTCAATAAAACGATTATCCTTCTAGCATATCTATCATCAATGTAATTTTGACCCTGAAAGAAACAAGATCAAGAAAATTGTTCACATAACAACCACTATAAAAAAAATTACCAACCACCAAACATTGCAAATCAACACCAATAAAATAGAAACAATACAACATATAGATCAATCCCAACTATATCCAATCAATCTCCAAATTCATCCCAATTTCACCCAAAGTCACAACAAAATCTGTCCACCCAAAGACTAAAGAAAATATTAAATCTGGACAAGGCGAAACATATGCCACTACTGCTTGGAAGCCTGCTACGTGCTATTTCCAATAATATCTCCGACCAAGACACACCATGATGAATGTTACTCCGACCAAGACACACCATCATAGAAACAACAAACAATCACAAATTAATTTTTTCAATATATAGGGATAACTTTTCCTTAATATTCGGTTTACAAGACTCCCTTTAACATTTGATCTTTTCTTAAAAACCGCTTTCTTCTTTATTCTTTAAGGGTCTGTTTGTATTTAAAAGGGAAAAATAATAAAGAAAAAGAAAAGAAAAATTATAAAAAAAAAGGAAATGAAATTTTTTTTAAGTAGTGATATATACCACCCAAATTCATACCACCCAGTGACATGGCATGAATTAGTTGGTTATAAATTGTTAATCTATTTATTTTCTTAATTTGATTAAAGATTTTTTACCAATCAATTCACGCCACGTTATTGGGTGGTATGTATCATTACTTTTTTTTTATTTAGATTAGAAATTTTCATAAAAGAAGATTTCATAAATGATTTTAGATATATTAAATACAAAAAGAAAGAAAAAAGAAGTTAATAAAATCCATTTCTCTCAATTTGATTTTAATTTGGGGTGATAATAAAAATGAATACATGAACGATTTTTGGAATGATTTTTTTTTTCTTTCATAAAATTTTCTAATACAAACAATGTAAAAAAAATCCTTTTTTTTTCTATTTTTCTCAATCCAAACAGACCCTAATCGTTCAAAGTATATGGCTATATACTCCTTGTTTTAGCCCTTTTTCTTTCAGCTATGAAGAAAGAAATCAATCTCGACATTCTTCTCAACTATGAAGAAAGAAAGAAATCTCGACATGGCAAAAGGAAAAGAAACACGGCCTTACCATTGTGTGCACAAAAGAAACTAAATTGACCTAATTACTAAATCAAACCATACTAATAAATCAGATATTTGATTCTTAGATCATTGATTATTATTTGACCACACTGATCTTACTTCAAGATACATAAGTCTAGATAATTCCAATCTTACTTTCAAGATATTCTTTTTCCCATTACATTTAGATGAGACTAATCCTTACTCAAATTACGAGAAACCCATATCCAACTCCAATATTTAGCAACTAATCTTTGTTTGACAGTGATTATAAGAGATTTGTAAAGATAAATGACGAAATGTCAGTTTAAAAAACTTAACCCGATACTGACAATAATATATCGTTCCAATTCAAACAAGTTATCACACTCTACACCAGTCACTATTATCTTCACTTAATACAAAAGATAATTAAAAAAAACATCATAGTCTGGATATACAGCACATTTTACCCCATTAATACTATGCACAAAATATACTCATCAGAAAGGCTTTTCACCAGGCAAATAAGAAGGAGAACCACCTTCAATTTGATTCCTCTTCCTATGAAACATACCACTTAAATTAGGCATTAACACTTTCTTTGACACAGAAGTCTTAGCTTTTGTTAACTGTTTACGCGAATCTGTTACTTTCACTGTTTCATTTAAATTTTGATTCGGTTTTGGTAAATGATAAGTCTTTGGAGATAATGATTGTGTTTCAGCTAAAATCCTTGCAGCTGTTTCTTCAGCTTTCTTTAAATCACGTTCACGCCACCTTTTAAGTTCTCCTTCAACTGCTTTTTTAGCCGCTTCAGCATTTTCAGCTCTTTTTAAAGCCTCTTTTGTAGCTTCTTTAGTGTTAGCTATTTCTTTCTTCATTGCTTCTAATCGCTTCAATGCTTCGTTTTCACTAGCTTTTACTGCTTCAACTTGTGCATTAGCAGCTGCTACTTTCATTTCCGCTAATTTATCAGCTTCTTCGACTTTTCTACTTATAGATTCGTACTCTTCTCGTGAAATTCTTATCTGGGACCCGGATTCTGAAGTTGAAGTACGTGCAGCTGAAGTTCGTTCAGACAAGATTTTGATTTGTTCTAAAGCTCTTGTCTCGGAAGCTTTCGCTTCCTCGGCTTGTGATAAAGCATCTTTTAGATTCTTTTCCGCTTCTAATAAAATTATCTTCGTGGATTCAGCTTCTTTCTTTAGTTCTTCAGCTTCTTTCTTCATTTCTTCTGCTTCTTTTTTCGCGATTTCACTCTCGGAAACTAGCTGATGAAGAGTACCAATCATCTCTTTAGATGCACCATTGATTTTCGATTCATCTAACATTAATGATTCAAGCTCATGCTTAGCTTTACGAAGCTTCACATGAAGATTCCCAACTATAGATTCTGTTTCAGCATCTTTCTCCTTTAATTCAGAATGTTCTTTCTTCATACTCTCAAGTTCTAACTTAAGAGACTCCACTAAACTCTTTAACGAGCTTTCTTCTTCCACTACTTTATGTAACGATCCTTTAGCACCATCAAGTTCAGAAGTCACAATTTTCACTGAATCAAGATCCAAAGCCTTTTCATTATCAATTTTCTCGCGTAAACCTTCAATCTCAGACATAGCTTCTTTTAACTGAACTTCCAAGTTTTTCGAGACTTCAGGATCGAAATCCTTTTTCAAAGCGAGTAATTTCTGCACTGATTCTTCAAGGCTAGCTTTATATACTTGCTTTTGAACATCTTTCAAAGCATTATACTTTACTTCCTCATCATGTTCTTCAATAGTAGCAACTTTTAACAAACTTATAGCTTCCTGAACAGAACTAATCTCTTTCGATAACTCACCAACTCTTTCCTCGTTTACTTTAATAGCTAATGATGCTTCTTCAGTTTGTTTAATAGCTGCAACTTTAGCTGATAAAGATGCATCACAATCTTGACTTATACTCCTAAGTTCTTGTTTTGCAGCATCAAGTTCTGAAATCGCGAGTGTATACTTTTCTCTCGCAGTTTCTAAATCTTGTTTCGAAAAATCATCGGTTCCTTTCGATACACCATTTTTAGCTTCTTCGAGTTGCTTTACTTGATTCTTAGCTTCTTCTGTTACCTTAGTAGCTGAATCCTTAACCTCACTCACAGTTTTTAGCTTAGAATTCAGTTCATTAACAGTTAATCGAGCCCTTTCAAGCTCTATAAGTGCATCAGCTTTCGTAGTTTCAGCGTTTTTTAGCTTTTCTTTCAACTTATTCAACTCTTTCTCTGCTAAGTGAAGCTTCGTGTCCTTTGCTAGTAATTTCTGCAAACCAATTAATTAAAACAGAGAAAAGTAAGACTTTAGATTCCATATTTCGATTGAAAATAATAAAGTACAGATTTAACCTCAGCGGAATGTGGTTTGGGTTTTTTAATGGAAGGTTTTTCACCGGAAAAAGCACCTTCACCGAATAAACTAACAGCATCTTTGACTGATTGAAAAGGGGCACTTGTGTCAATTTCTCCAACTACTTGTGGAGATCCAGTATTTTTGGGTTTATTTTTTGTAACCATTTTGTTCATATTCTATAATTCAAAGTAAAACACACATTAGCATTGCAAAACCGACATAATATATCCGCCTTACATAATAACAAAATCTGAGTTTTTGTCGTGTTTCGAAAACTTTTCAAAATTAAAAAAAAAAACGCGATATATTTTAATTAATTACATTAAACAATTTACATTCTCCATATAGCATGCAAATTTGAACTAGATTTGCAAGCATAAAAAGATCAAGAAAATTTGAGCAATCGCATAATCACCATTTTCTCTTTACTTGTGAATAACAGATAACTTTCTCTTTTAGATAAGAGAAGTAACTATTTTAGATTTTGATACAATCTTAAGAACCCTAAAGTTATTAACACTAAAGTCCAATCTCTGTAAAAGTCACAACTTTGTGAAAACAGAGATAGAATACTCATAAAAGAATACATATTAAACACTAAATGCAAAAATCTTCAAGACAAAGTCAAGTTCAAGCACCCTGTCCTGTAAATATGTACAGAAGAATAAAATTACAAGTCCTATAAGACTATTTCTCGAGACAGTAAAATAGCTGCATTAATTTTTTTGCTCCCTAATGAAATGATTTAGAAAACGGAACTTTTCCTTAACAAACATTGATTCAGTTCAAATATATAAATTCTTATTCAATTTAAGATAATTAGCTTTCTCTTATTTTAAATGCAATATTTATGACAAAACAACATGAAAATAAAGAATTACAATCCTATCACGAGAGGCCAAATGCAATTCAATAAGGTTTAACTAAATTTATAACACAATTGAATGTGATTACAAACTAATCTTTGTTACAAGTAAATCAATTCATCCTAATTATCTAGACCAGATTCAAACGAAGTTTTGTGCATAACACCTGAAGTATAATTTTATAGCTATAATATTAAATTAAAAAATAATAATGATAATTTATACCAAAAATTTACCTCAAAAATTAGAAAATCTTTATCAAAAACAACCTGTAACACAAAAAGCAAAGTGAGTAGAAAAAAAAAGGGGAACAAAAAAAGATTGAACCTTTATGATAACTTACTCAAAAGGGTATATTTCAGAACTGTGAAATACTCGAGAACATCAATTATTGTTGATCGACAACTTTGACCACCTTCATTTTTTCCAACAAAGTCAAACCCCTCTCTGGAACCTCACAAAACCGACATAATCCACCATCAACAAAAGTTTAAAACTTCCAAAAACCTTTAGAGATATAAATCCATTTTTAAAAACAAACTTTAAGATATTTATGAGAATCAGAGAGTATTGATGGTTTTTTTCCGCTTAAGAGAATGGATGTACAACGGCAAAGCTACTATTTTGAAAACAGAAAGGATGATTAAAGACAAATTTTAAGAGAGAGAGAAAGAGAGAGAACTAGGTCAGCATATCGCACCGTCCAAAGCTGACTATTTGGTGTTTTAGTTGGAGTGGGGTGAGGAAAGGGGTTTGGCACTTTGGTTTTAAGTATTATTTATCTTGAGAGCATCTTACATCCGGATTTTAGCAGGAGCGAGACAAAGGATCGCTTAGGTTCGAATGATATATTAGAATGTGAAAGCTATTAGAACAAAAAAAAAAAAAAAAATAGAATGCGGCCCATATGATTTGGACCTGCACCCGTAGTTTTTAGATCTCTACCGGAACTTGGTGCTAGCCATCAAGTTTGGATATATACAAACCGAATAATGATATACATCATCTAAATTTATACTATTTAAATACCACGTAATGACATGGCGTGAATTGTTTGGTTAACAATTGCTAGTCTATTTTTTTTCTTGATTTAATTAACGATTGTTAACCAACCAATCTACGCCACGTCATTGGGTGGTATATATCATTACTCATAAAAACCTTTTCTGCTAACCTAATTTCTTTTTTTGGTTGATTCCATGAAACCCTACTAAATGTTCTAAATTTTAGTTGTTTCCGAGATAAATTCCTGGATTCGCTCCTGGCAAAACCCACTCGGTCCATCCCGACCTTCTATATGTGTTATAAGGAGTAAGAGAGAGGTTGTGAGATCGAGATTCGAGTATACTCATAAGTTTGTAAGTTCTCTTGTGTCAATGAGATCTTCCCCAAGTGGCAAAGGTTGAGATCTCATGGTCATTTGGACATGGGTTGAAGTCTCCCGGAGCACATCTTAATTGGAGGAACAATCAACATGACACCGGGATGTAAGCGGTAGTGTAGAGGTTCGGCTTGGAAAGCATGTGATCCTGCGATTTACCTCTAGTATTTTTTAAAGGACTAGAACGGCAGTGTGGAGGTTCGGGTGGGGAAGCATGCAAGGCGCGATTTACCCGTAGTAGTTTTTGAGGGACTAGAAGTTGTTTCCAAGGACTAGTTAGACGTAAGTATGGAGCCTTTATATGAACAATTAAGATGCAAGGGAGAGAAAAAGAATGGTTGAGATTTATTAATAACCAAAAAATATGTCACAGTTTACGATTTAGTTCGTGCCACATCATCTTATTAATTGACAAATAAAAATAATTGCATTTCCCCATATCCACTTATGTGCCTTAAGAGGTACGAAATTCGAATTCATCCCTGAACATGGGAAATCTAGTTTTGGTTTACCTTAGAGGTGCGCATGGGAGGCGTGCATATTCTCTGCGGGACTAGTCGAGGTGCACGCAAGCTAGACCGAACCACCAGCGCGATCAACAATCCAAAGGAAAGAGTTAAGGACAAAAAAGCCACTTTTGGAACGTGAAACCATTCCACTCTTTGAGGAAATTGTGTTTGGGTTGGATTAGGTCACTTAAAAATAGAGGTGTCATTGACCGACTTTGACTAGTACCTAATCACTATTTCTCAAAATTATAAACCAAGAGACACGATTGAAGAAGAGAGAAAAGTTTGGAGAAGAAGTTGAAGCCCGATTGCGCCACTTCTACACCGTTCCACCATCGATCTTAGGATAATATAATATTAGTTTTTTGTCTTAAACATGATTCTTGTATACTTATATTTTTATTTTATTGCGTTTCTTATACACTAAGATCCCTTAGTTTGAGTCTGCGTCAATTTACGAACCTCAAATACTGTTTGATATTTCTATATAATCAAGGATATGTGTCTAATTGAATTGGGAAATTGTTTTATAGCTTAATTTGAATTGAATTAAATTATGCTTTCTATGACTTGATCATTTATAGATTGACTAATTGCTTAAATTGTCACCTTGGTGGGGGTTTTAGGAATAAACTGGTTCATATACGTTCGGTTCGGTACGCGATAGTGATCCTGACGGGCTTGTCTAGTCGAATAATCACATAGGGTCAGTGTGTACGCTGACTTTTGCGTAGAATAATCTTACCCCATGACTCTAGTAATCGCAAGGCAACCTTCTAAGCTACCCTGACGGGAGTTAGAAGGATAATACAAAACAATTAGTTATAGCGTCCCAATCCACCCTTATAATTGGAATTGTCGATTTAGTAGGATAGGAGAATACTAGAAAACTCGATCTAATCTCTTATCTACTCTTTGTAATTGTATCTATTTACTTCCGTAGTTTAATCACTTATGTGCATCTTAGTTCTTTAATTCAAAAACCAAGAAAAAATCTGTTTATTTTCATTCTATTTTTAGTTAAACATCTAAATCCTCAAACACTTATAAGAACACGAGTTTGAAGTTAAAAACATAAGTCTATGTGGAGACAATACTCTAATACTTAATTTATAACTAGTCAATGATATGTACACTTGCGGAAAGTACGCATTCTCTCAAAGTATGTGTTTATTTGCATTATTTTATCACACCCTGGGAGGCGACAACAACCCTTAGAGAAAGAAGACTAATCTCTTACTCCACACTTGGCAGCTAGGATGCTCATCTAGTTAGTCGATCAAGAAAATTAGTCGAATTACCCTTAAATAAAGAATACATGGTTCCTATACCATGTTCGAGACTGCTCAACCAATTGATTGATCAAACAACTTAGTCAAAGTCAAACCTAAGTTATAAACTAGACTCTTACGTCATACTTGACAAATCAAATGCTCAACCAGTTATCCATAAAAATAATGTTGGAATGTAAATTCTCATATATATAATGCCCTTCTCCTAACAGTTCGGACTTTTGGTTGAGTTGGCAATTTAACATGGTACAGAGCTCTATGGTCCTTGAGGTCCTGGGTTCGAGTCTTTCCACCGCCACCCACTTTAAATTTGCACTTGCAAAGCTTGACTCTAATAAGCTTCTAAGGCTTCTACTAAGCTTGCACGTGAGGGGGCGTGTTGGAATGTAAATTCTCATATATATAATGCCTTTCTCCTAACAGTTCGGACTTTTGGTTGAGTTGGCAATTTAACAAATAACTTAATCTAAATCACTTCTAAGTAAGAATACCAGGCTCATACGTCATGCTAGACAACTGGCTTCTCATCCAGCCAGTCGATCAAAAAACTTAGTCAAAATTATTCATAAGTAAAAATACTAGGTTCCTACGCTAGAAGGCACCTGTCTAAAGGTAAATTCTATATAAAATCATTAATTTGTCATAAAATGCTCATCTCTAGGAAAGTTACCACAACAAGTCAGGAACCACGAAGGGAAATATAAGACGCATAGCAAGAAAAGAAGATTAATTAAGAAAACTGCATTTGTAGCCATGTATATAGTCTATATATAGAAGAGTAAAGACAACCCAGCATTAAACCATCATTCAAACAACTGGAGAAAACTACTTTAACAATCTACCAATATGAGAAAAAAGGAGAATATATGTCTTCATCTTCTTCATGGAAGTTGGGAAAGCAACAAATCCCCGCTAAAGGAAGAAGCGAGAGATGCATTTATGAAAGGCCATGTTTTATGTATCATATGTAAATAATCCTAATCGATTCTCGATGCCAGATCACGATATGTTAAGTGATAGAAGTAGAGAAACAAGAAGCCATTAATGGCGAGAAGCAAGCTTTTACAAGAAGATGCAGAAGATGAAGAACAAGAGAGAGGAGAGGAAGATAGAATCTGTTTTATTAAGTAATTAAGTAATGTAATACACGATTATATATATACATGTTTAAGCTACATCTAATTCATCTAAAACACAGCTAGATTACAGCTGGAAAGCTAACAAACTAACTAACTAACAGATTCTTGATCAAACTTTTATTAATTGCATAATAGTCCCTCATCTTTATTGCTGTCCATTTTCTTCATTTTGTTCTGTTCTAGAAGTGAATTCATACTCCAAGATCCCCCCACAAGTGGAAGATGGATATTAGTAAGATTCAGCTTGCTAATATTATTATGAACGCAAGAGAACCCAATGGTTTAGTAAATATATCAGCTAATTGTAAGGAAGAAGGAATGTAAAAAAGCTTGATAGTTCCATCCTGAATTTTCTCTTGTGTGATCTTACAATCAAGGTCTATGTGTTTAGTTCTTTCATGTTGAATTGGATTAGTGGACATTGCTATAGCCGACTTACTATCCGAGTACATAAGGGCTAAAGAAGGATGAGAAATTCTATAGTCATTTAAAGCATATAATAACCACTGAATTTCACAAGTTGTTGTCGCAAGAGCTCTATACTCAGCTTCAGTTGAGGATCTACTTATTGTAGATTGCTTCTTACTCTTCCAAGAGATCAAAGAATCGCCTAAAAATATGCAATAACCTGTGATACTTCGTCGAGAATCCAAACAACCGGACCAATCACAATCACAATATGTTTTCAATTTGATTGGTGAAGCAGAGGAGTAAAATATACCCTGTCCAATTGTAAGTTTGAGATAACTTAGAACACGTTGCGCAGCATTCCAATAATTTATTGATGGTTTAGAAAGAAATTGGCTTAAACAAGTGATAGAGTAAGTCAAGTCAGGTCTAGTTATAGTTAGATACAACAACCTTCCAATCAATCTTCAGTAAGAAGAAGCATTGTCTAATAAACCTGTTTCATCTTGTTTAAGTTTCAAAGTAGACTACATTGGAAAGGCAACAGGTTTGGAGCCAAGAACACCACATTCAGTAAGTATGTCTAGAGCAAATTTTCTCTGACATAATGATATACCTTTAGAGCTTCTTGCAACCTCAATACCAAGAAAAAATTTCAACTCCCCTAAGTCTTTGATGGTGAATTCAGAGTGGAGAAAAAATTTGATCTTGTTGATTTCAGATAAAGAGCCACTAGTGATGATTATGTCATCTACATACACCAATAGTGCAATAAAATTTGAAGAAGTACCTTTAGTAAATAGGCTGTAATCACTATTGGAATGGATGAAACCATAAGTTATAAGAGCAGTATAAAGCTTAGCAAACCATTGTCTAGAAGCTTGTTTTAAGCCATATAAGCTCTTGTTTAGTCTACAAACTGAGTTAGGAGGGGCTTTAAGGCCATGGGGCACCTTCATGTATACTACCTCATTTAATTCACCATGAAGAAAGGCATTGTTTACATCAAGTTGATGTAAATGCCATTGATTTGATGAAGCAAGAGCAAGCATTAGTCTAATAGAAGTCACCTTTGCAACAGGTGAAAAAGTATCAAAAAAATCCAATCCTTCTTGTTGATTATAGCCTTTAGCAACAAGCCTTGCTTTATATCTTTCAAGTGTACCATCAGCTTTATATTTGAGCTTGAAAACCCATTTACTTCCAATAGGTTTCATTGAATCAGTTTGAGGAACAATAGACCATGTATGATTACCTTCAAGAGCAGTAAGCTCATTTTGTATGGCTCTCATCCATTCAGGAGAAGTTGAAGCTTGTTTATAGGATGTAGGTTCAGTTTGAGAACTAATAGAAGCTATAAAATGAGTATATGACTGAGATAAACGAGATGTAGATAGAAAATCTTGGATAGGATATAGAGTAGAAGATTGTGTCTGAGAATTGGTTGATGTAAGGGAGGAGTATAAGGCTTTAGTGGGGCATATGTAATCTTTTAGGTAGGCTGGAGCATTTCTAGTTCTTGTAGGCTTGGTTAATGGAGGTGGATCAATATTTTGATTTGGAGGAAGATTATCTGAAGTAGAATAAGTATGAGGTGAAACATGTAGAGTAGTGGATGTTTGTATAGGGAGTGTGGTGGTTTTTGAAGTGATCTCAGTGTATATTGGGTTTGAAGGTGGAAAAAGAAATGTGTGAAGGTTATCTGAGGAAGAGGTGTTGGAGAATGGAAAGATAGATTCATGAAAAACAACATTTCTAGATATAAATGTTGTGTTGGTTTCAATGTTTAACAGTTTGTATCCTTTTGTATAGAGAGGGTGGCTTAGAAAAATGCATTTTGTAGCTCGGGAATCAAACTTTGTTCTACCTTGTTTCAAAGTTGAGGCAAAACACAAGCACCCAAAGACTCTTAGATGACTAAGTGTAGGGGGTTTGTTATAGAGGATTTGATAAGGTGATTTGTTGTTTAAGAGAGGAGTAGGTAACCTGTTAATAATGTGAGTTGAAGTGAGTATAGCTTCAGACCAAAATTGAATGGGAAGCTTAGATTGGAACATCAAAGCTCTAGCAGTTGTGAGTAAGTGTTGATGCTTCCTCTCTACCAAACCATTTTGCTCAGGAGTCTCAACACAGGAAGTTTGATGTATGATTCCATTAGTAGAATAGAATGAGTTAAGATTGAACTCTACACCATTATCACTTCTAATCTTCTTTATCTTGATATCAAATTGAGTATGAACAAGATTATAAAAAGATAGCAAATGAGAACCAACTTCAGACTTGTTTGACATCATATAAATCCAAGTACATCTTGAAAAATCATCAACAATGGTGAGAAAATATCTATGTCCTGTGTAAGATACATGTTTAAGAGGGCCCCATATGTCACAATGTACAAGTTCAAAGCTTGAAGAAGATTTAGAATTAGAAATGGGAAATACAAGTCTTTTTTGTTTTGCAAAAGAACAAGTTTCACAAACATTAGAAGGTAAGAAAGTAATGGAAGAATCAACTGTCTTTAAAGCTTGAAGTTTAGCCTTTGAAGCATGACCAAGTCTTGAGTGCCAAATGTCTAACTTCTGAGTTGTAACTGAATGAAAACAAGATGATTGAGAAGGAGTATGAAGATAGTATAGGCCATTGAGTTCATATGCAGTCCAAATCATCTTCTTGGACTTTGAATCCTGCAATAAGCAATATGTAGGAAAGAAAGACACCAAGACCTGAGATTCCTTAGTTAACTTTGAAATGGAGAGTAAATTGTGTTTGAATAATGACACACATAGAACATTCTTCAAGGTTATATACTTATTTATATATATATATATGTCCTGTATAATCAGCCTGAACCACTTTTCCATTAGGTAAAGATACAGAGATATTTGTAGAATGGTAAGAATCCGTATAAAATGAAGGTGAAAATATTAAGTGATCAGTTGCACCAGTGTCTAAAATCCAAGAAGAGTGAAGAGAATTACCTTCTTGAGTTGAGACTTGGTGAACTGCAGGAAGAGTAGAGGTTGAGTTATGAGCTAGAGCGATGAGTTTACTAATCTCCTCAGGAGTAAACTCAAAAGAGCTAAGACTTTTAGAATCTTGTGTTGATTCTTGAGAAACTGTAACACAATTTTCCTTTGAGTTAGATGAGAAATTGTTGTAGTTTCTTTTACCTCTTGGTCCAGTCCATCCAATTGGATATCCATGTAATTGGAAGGATTTTTCAATTGTATGTCCTGTGTATCCAAAATGAGTACAAAGTGTCTTCTTCTTATCTCCATAAGTATTAGATTTCTGCACATTTCTTACATAAAACGCCTGAGTAGGCTCAGAAAAAGTTGTTAATTCCCTTTGACTTTCTTCTTGAATCAACATAGCGAAAACAGAGTTGATTTTGGGAAGAGGATCCATTAAGAGGATCTGACTTCTAGCAGCTGAGTAGGATTCATTCAACCCGATTAAGAACTTGATAATGAAATCAGTTTGTTGTCTTTCTACGATTGTATCAAGAAGTTTGCAAGTACATTGATTCATAAAGCCACAAGAACATGTAGGATTTGGGCGAAAATGGACATATTCATCCCAAAGTGATTTGAATTTTGCAAAATACTCAGAAATTGAAGAAGAAGATTGAGTAATTGAGCTTAGTAACTTTTCAAGTTGATAAACACGCGTACCATTAGACTTACAAAAGCGTGTTTTGATTTCATTATATAACTCATGTGCAGAATTAACATATAGCAAGCTACTCCTAATTTATTTAGAGATAGAGTTAAGAATCCAAGAGAGTACCAAATTGTTAGCACGAGTCCAAGCAGAGAAAAGAGTGAGATCAGTTAGCGAAGGCTGAGGTATATCACCATTGACGAATCCGAGTTTATTTTTCACAGAGAGAGCTATCTCAATAGCGCGAGCCCAAGATAAGTAGTTGTCGCCTGTAAGGATCTCCGAATCGAGAGAGATGCCGATATTTTCACTAGGATGCAAGTAGTAAGGACTTGAAAAATCTTCATAAATAGGTGTATTTGAAGACATTGTTTATAGTATAGCGTTAAGGAATAGAGAAGAGAGAGTAGAGGAGTGTGATTAGTGCGGAATTTAGTGTTTTACATCTGATACCATGTTAAGTGATAGAAGTAGAGAAACAAGAAGCCATTAATGGCGAGAAGCAAGCTTTTACAAGAAGATGCAGAAGATGAAGAACAAGAGAGAGAGAGAGGAAGATAGAATCTGTTTTATTAAGTAATTAAGTAATGTAATACACGAGTATATATATACATGTTTAAGCTACATCTAATTCATCTGAAACACAGCTAGATTACAGCTGGAAAGCTAACAAACTAACTAACTAACAGATTCTTGATCAAACTTTTATTAATCGCATAATAGTCCCTCATATTTATTGCTATCCATTTTCTTCATTTTGTTCTGTTCTAGAAGTGAATTCATACTCCAAGACGATATAATGAAGATTTTGCTTCTTTAATACCCAAGCACCAGTTCAAAGGGAAATGTCATATTTTAGGTAAAGAGGTTAAAAAATCAGAAGGGTGCAATCCAGATCCACAACAAAAGTCTCCAGGGTCTCACCGCATTAAGTGTTTAACAGTTAGCATTCATCCCTGGAAGTAGAAGGGTTTGGTTTGAGAAGAAGCTAAATCAAGTCTCACGAAACATTCTTTGAACCTTTATTTAGTATAATGTTAGTAAAGGTTTATTTGGAAGAGGAGTGGGGTTGTCATGAGAAATATTGTTTAGGAGGAGGCAAAGAAGAAGATTTTGAAGGAAAATCACGATGTCTTTTGAGGGAATGATCATATTGTCGTCCAAAAGGGCGATTACCGATATTAGCAAAGCCTTTAACTCTATAAAAAAAAGCCTTTCTCCCCATGAAATAATTGAGGAATATGTCAGTAAGAAGTAAAATAATATGAGATAGGGATGGGCAAGTAGATATATAAGGGGCCTGAATAAACCCTAGAAAAGGGAATTAACGAAAAAAGAGTAAAGATACGAGTTCGAAAGACTTTAAAGAAGAAACATGTGGCATAAATAATAAATATGTATCGATAGCAGTCAGGTAATGGATTTTCGCCAAGCACTCTCAGTCTTCTTCGAATATGGTCCCAACCACTTCACTGGAATCCAAAAGCCTAAATCATCCCCGACCAACTAGTGCCCGTAATAATAGCCTAGCCTACTAACTCAATAATATCATTTTTATCGTTGGGCGAATAGTTGATACCTCCCTTGGACATTTTCCGGGTGGCTTAAAACATCACTGAATTGAAAAATATATCAATTTATCCCCTAAACTAACCCATGAAGGTCCAATTACCCCTGCTCTTTAATTTATGTTAGTTTTATAACATAAAATGCTAAGAATCCATAACATCCCTATAATTATCTATATTACATACTAAAAAAAAGCCTTCATAAAACTCATGGCAATCCCTCCAAACAGTTTTGATGATAAATGACAAACCTTTATTTTGACAAAAAGAATTATTTTGCATTTTTTCTAAAATGACAAAGTTTAATTTATTACTCCAATTGTATGAACTATTATATTTATTTAGCTACTTGGATAAAGAGGAAAATACAAAATAGAACCTAAAACCCAACTAGAATATTTTATAAGGCCAAACTACATATTTGTTCTATATAAGGCCTACATTAATTTTTGGATTTGAAATTTTACCTATTTACCCTTGATCACTATTTTTATTTTTTAATTAATACCCTTGTGCAAAGGTGCAGACCTATTTTCCCCGAGGGTACGTATATGCCGGTTTTTAATTTTTGTAATGTGATTTTTTATATAATTGAGTTCTAATATCATTTTCGGTTTTGTCTATCTCAACGTCCATTTACTGTAACCTAGGGGTTGTACCCAAGCCAAGTCATAAGACCTTACCCGTTTTTGTCCATGTCCAATCGATGTACCATGGGGGTTGTACCCTATCTACTCAACTTCACAATTGCAGATACAAAAAAACAATCAAATCATTGGGATGTACCCTAAGCCAAAAATAGAACAGAAAAAAAAAATCTCATGGCTAGACCCAAGGCCTCGTTTTACCTGCAAACAAACGAAGATTTAAATCACAAGCGAAAAACAACAAATCTGAGATGGTAATTGAGAAAAAAAAACTTACTAGATCTCAGATGTCGAAGGTGGAGGCTCAAGGCGAAGGTCGAGGTTCACGATAAAGGACTTCATGGCGGCGGTAATAAAAAAGCCAAAACTTTAATAGATCTGAAACGACTTTCAGATCTGAGAACGTTAGTTTCATTTTATGGTAGAGAACGTGACACTGTGACGACGGTTTTCTTCTCCAGGAGAGAAGCGGCGGGAAGGTGGACGGGTGCTTGTGCAGACAACGCGAAGGAGGTGAGATCTGGTGGAGGGCGGAGTGTAGGATAATGGCGGGGCTCTGGTGCAAAAGAGCGACGATTTTCTGTTGTAGGATGGTGGGGAGGTGAGATCTGGTGGCGTCGGTTTTCTCGAGGGTATGGTGAGATCCGAATGGCGGCGAAGATGGAGTTGGGATGGTGAGATCCGAGTGGCGTCGGTTTTTGTGAGCAGGAGAACGGTAGGAAGGTGAGATATGGTCCACGAACGGCAGTTTCTGGTTTAAGAGAGTAGCAGCAAAGGTGGAGGTGGGATGGTGAGAGTCGAGTGGGACGGTAAGAGAAAGAGTGTGAGAGATGAGAGAACATAAAGGGTTGGTTTTATAATTTCCAAAACCTAATAGGTTTTTTTTGGTTTTCACAGTGATTAAGAGGGAAAGGTAAGAGGTTTTTGGGCTTTTTTTTCTTTTTAATTGGGTTTCAACTAGCTGATTAGGATTAGACTTTTGTCTGTGAATGTTAAAGTCATGGCCTTAATATATAATTAGTTTTTTTTAAATCTAACTTGCTGCCAAAAAGTATAGACAGCATTAGCTTAATTCTTTTAAAACTTTAAAACTATCAAGTCGGACGGTTAGCCCGCGCGTCTCTGAGGACATGTCCGATCAGAATAAAAATCAAAGTATTTTTATTTTTTAAATAAATTTTATTAACCCAATAATTATAGAATTGAATTATTTGACTCTTTATTAATTTTATTTTTTTGTCGATAACTCTCTATTTATTTACTAAATCTAATCTTGTTTTTTATTTTTTCAAATAATAATTACAGAATTTTATACTAATTAAATATAGTTTAATTTACAATATTATATATTGTTTAGTATATTTATTCTCAATTATTATATATTGAAAATTGATAGTTCCCAAATAATTACGAATCCTCAAATTTCATTTCCAAAAAAAAAAAAGGAAAATTCGTCATACTTACTCATAGTTTAAAAGACAATTCCAATTTAAACACGTTGTCATATTTACCTTCCACTATTATGCATAATGTCATTTTAATTTTTTTTATTATATAATATTCATAATATATTATTTATTTATTTTCTTTTCTTTTTATTATAATATCCGGCCACCACCACTGACCAGTGACCACCACCACAACCATCTCATGCATTTACCACCGACTATCAGTACCACCTCACACATTTTCCACCGACCACCACCCCCCACCACCACCCACCACTCCCACCACCACCCACTACCCCCACCACTCCCACCACCACCCACCCAACCACCCACCACCACAACCACCCCAACACCCCTACCACCTTTCCCACCACCACCATCTCCACCCCTACCACCACCCCCACCTACCACCATCACCACCATTATTCTCCGTCGACCACCACCTTCACCTATAACCGCCACCGACTAGTTCCGTCACCACCAACTAAATCTATCACACGTGCGTGATTTTTTTTTTTAAAAAAAAATTCATAACTAATTTTAAAAAAATCGTAAAAATAAAAAAATTGCATTTTTAGACGAGACAAATTAATATTTACGTATATGGTTTTTTTAATTTATTTATTTATTTATGTTTGATTGATTTATTTATTTACTTTGATAATCCGTTTTGTGTTTGCTATAACACACAAAAAAAGATTTTCTAAATTACAGAACACGCGCGCGTCCATGAATTTTTTTATAAAAAATCATAATCAAATCCAAAAAATCAGAAAAATTTAAAAAAAATTATTTTTTGACGGGGCAAGTTCCTATCTACATCAACAATTTTTTTCTTAATTTTTTGATTTTATTTTTAACTTTCGATATTCAGTTTTTTGTGTTCCTACAGTACACAAAAATATATTTATGTATTACTGTAACACACAAAATCATAGAATCAATCTAAAACATTCTATTCTTTAACAAAATCATTTTGTCTCTTTATTAATTGCATATTCCCTATTCTTATTTGTTTTTTACTATCTTGATGTATTATCTTTTTGTCCAACATCTTTTTGTTATTTGTGTGTTGATCTAATAACAAAATAGTTATTTGTGTATTAAAGCAACACACAAAATCATGTATTCTCTTTTAGTCATGCCATGTTTAGTCTGTGATTTTGTGTATCACATGAACACACAAACCGACCAGTTTGACTGGAAGAGAAAAAATGAATTTGTGTGTTACTGTAAAACACAAATGTATGTATTGTGTATTATAGCAACACACAAAATATTAAAGAAGGGTTGGACAAAAAGTTAATACATCAAGATAGTTAAAAACGAGTACAAATATTGTATATGTGATTAATAAAGAGAAAAAACGATTTTGTTGAAGTAGAGAATCCTTTAGATTGATTTTATAATTTTTTGTGTTACAGGAATACATAAGGAGATAATTCCCAATTAATTACACTTCCTCACTTTTCATTTTAAAAAAAAAGGAAGGAGGAAATTACTTCCTTCTTACTCACAAATTTTCAACTTAATTCTCAAATAAGCACATGGTCATATATACCTTCCATTATTGCCCTTATATGGTTTTTTATTTTATTATATATTTATATTTAATTTCTGAATTTATTTTTTCATTTTTTTAAATAATTTATTTTTTCATTTTTTTTTCGAAATTTTTTTTTTCGAATTTTTTTTTCAAGATTTTTTTTCCCCGGAATTTTTTTTTCCAAATTTTTTTTTTTTGAGATATTTTTCCCCGAATTTTTTTTTTCATAATAACATGATGTAGGATTAGTACATATGAAATTGTGTGTTAAAGTAACACAAAATCATATGTGTTGTGTGTTGCATGAACACCCAACATGTATAATATTGAGTTGCTTAAACACACATAAATAACAAATTGTGTGATACATGAACACAAAATCAGATAGACAGAATATTAATGTACATGTAGGCTGATTATGTGTTCATGCAACACGCAATTACTGGAAGTATGTGTTACAGTAACACACAACAGTATAGGTTTTGTGTTGGTAAGACACACAATGCGTTTATCATTTACAGTTTTGCGTTGCTTAAACACACACAAATAACAATTGTGTGTTGCAGGAACACAGAATAAGATATTCAGAATATTTGTACACAGTAATAGATAATATTGTACAGATAGTCTGAACATCTGATTGTGTGTTAATGTAACACACAATTGCTTGATGTGTGAGTTACAGTAACACAAAACAGTATGGACTTGTGTGTCATTTACAGTTTTGCGTTGCTTAAACACACACAAATAACAATTGTGTGTTGCAGGAACACAGAATAAGATATACAGAATATTTGTACACAGTAATAGATAATAGTGTACAAATAGTCTGAACATCTGATTCTGTGTTAATGTAACACACAATTGCTTGATGTATGAGTTACAGTAACACAAAACAGTATGGACTTGTGTGTTACTACTACACATAATGACAAAATCTTCGGGAAAAAAAAAATTTAGAAAAAAAAATATTTCGAAAAAAAATATTAAAAATAAATAAATATTTTTAAAAAAACTAAAAAAAATAAATAAACATTAAATTATAATTAATAAAATATATAATTAAAGTAATTAATAATAGATGGAAGGATATTTTGGTAATTGGGTAATATTTTGTGCTTAATTGGGAATTAAGTTGAAGTTGTAATTAATAGGGAATATTTACATTCTCCGCGTAATTAATTAGGCGTTGCCCCATACATAAATATATTTTGTGTATTGTAGGAACACATAAAATTGAATATCAAAATTTAAAAATAAAATAAATCAAATAAATTCTCAGATGTAGATATATACTTGCCCCGTCAATAAATATAATTTTTTATTTCTTCTGAATTTTTTGGATTTAATTGTGATCTTTTATATTAAAAAAAAATCACGAACGCGCGCGTGTTGTGGAATTCGGAAAATCTTTTTTTGTAGCAACATATAAAACGGATTATCGGAATTAAAAATTTTAAAATTTTAAAATTTTAAAATTTTAAAATTTTAAAATAAATAAAAAAATTCAAAAAAATTCATATACTTAACTATTAATTTGTCTCGTCCAAAAATGTAATTTTTTTATTTTTACGATGTTTTTAGAATTAGTTATGAATATTTTTTTTTAAAATTTCGCGGTGTGCGTGTGATGGAATTAGTCGGTGATGATTGGTGGTGACCGAATTAGTCGGTGGTGGTTATGGGCGAAGGTGGTGGTCGGCAGAGAATAATGGTGGTGATGGTTGGGGGGGTGGTGGGTGGGGAGGGATGGTGGGAGTGGTGCGGGTGGGGGTGGTGGTGAAGAAAATAAATAAATATTATATAATAAATGGTGAAGATTATAAGAATTAAATGAGATATATATATATATATATATAATTAAAGTAATAATTAATAGGCTTATGGATATTTTTGCAATTTTCCAATTTTTTTATTAGTTGGAAATTAACTTGAAGTTGTAGTTAATTGAGAATAATTTCACTTTCCGCGCAATTAAGTAGGCATTGCCTCATATTAAAAAAATAAAATAATGGCTAATAAAATACTCAATTTGTCTTATAAAATAATTATTTGTTTTGAAATAAATTTATGATGAAATGTCAAGAGAATATTGTAAATTAGCCTAACGATTGACCTTGAAAATCTATAATTAGCTCTACAAATATATTTAATATTTAATAATATGGTTTTCTAATGTTGAAAATAATTATTTTATAATACTAATTGTGTATTTACACTATTTACTATTTGAATTTTATCATAAATATATTTAATATGAATAACTATTTTATAAGGTTGATGGTATATTTTATTAGTCATTATTTGATTTTTTCAAACACATAATAATTAAAAATTAATTAATTAAAAGATATATACATATATTATTAAAAATAAATTAATTTCAATTTAATTAGTAAAAAAATTTGTAGTTATTATTTGAAAAATTAAGAAATAAAATAACTGGCCAAAAAATTCAATTTCATAACTATTGGATTAATACAATCATTCAGATATTCTCATTTTCTATATAGACAGTCGCACGTTGAGTCAGCACGCTGCATGCAACTAGCTAATGTTTTTTTTGGTTAGGTAAACAGTTGTATTAATAAAAAAAAAAATTGTACACTACACAAGAGAGTTACCTACCTAAGCCAAAAGGCTAAAGATAGCAACTAAGAAGCTATATACGACTACCTCATACTAAACTAATACAAGCTAATTGCCTGCCATCATCGATAAACGAATAATGAGGGAACAAGGAAAATAAAATAGAAAAAATGCACCACTTTATTTCCTTGGTAACCGTCTCTCTAGATGAAGATTCACCTCTCATATCTAGGTGATTTCTCGCTTTCCAAATACAATACACGGTAGCTCCGAATCCAATCTTCCATACTTTTATCCTCCAATCTTGTCTAGCTTTAATCTTTTTAAGCCATTTCAAAGCACTGAGAAACATGTTCATCTCCTTATTCAATCATAGCCAAGATTTTATCTCAACCCAAATAGCCCTCGAATAAGCACAATATAAGAAGAGGTGTTTGTTTGACTCAAAATCTTCCCCACATAAGTCACAAAGAAGATCTAACTCCAAATAAGTAATGTCATCCTTAGTTTTAAACCTCTCTCTCAAAGTCGTCCCCACAATAGTTGCATGTTTAGGGAAAACACACGAGTCTCAAATGATATTCGCGCAAGGTTTAATAAAATATTTCCGACGAAATAAATCATAATGTTTTTTATGTAAAGAATAAAATATAAGTCATTTTTTATTTTATTAATATAAAACTTCATTTTATTTTATTTGTCTTTTTTTTTTTTAAATTGATGAATAAAATAAACTTATGACTTTTGGCTTTTCATGATCCAACATTAATCCATCCACTAATTTTATCTTAATATTTTTTTATTAATCTTATGCAAATGAAAAGTTGTAACACTTTCTTTATTAACCATTTGCAAATGAAAGGTTGTAACAACTAGTAATTCATTGCCATTAAAAAGCTTGATGGGAGCTTGGCTATATAAACTAGAGTTTTGGTCCCTAAACTCAATTCATTCACACAAAAATTATACACCATCTATAGTTGAATGCTTGAGAGTTTGGAAGAACAAAACATAAGGAAAAGTTTTTAAGACATCAATGGCCGGAGGTATCATTACTCCTTTTCGATCTATTTATTTATTCCGCATTTTAGTTTGATCGATTTTTCTAACATTTGGTATCAGAGCCTAAAGCATACCTCTGCTTTGATTTAGTTAAACTTTTATATTTTTTGCTTAGTTCATGGCTAAAGTAATTTAGCCAAAATAATTTTGCAAAATGTTTTTTTTTGTGTTGAATCTAACATGTCCTACAGTTGAAGATGATTAGAATCCATGAGACATTTTAGTTTTCATTTAGACTTATGGTACTTTTGGATTTTTATCCTTAAGTTTTACATCGGCCTCCAGGTATTTATTTATATATATATATATATATATTTTTTATATTTATACTTCATGTACTTTTATTTTATGAGTATAGTTAGGTAAACAAAATATGAATAAAATATATGGTCTATTTTATTCTATTTTTGTTATATAGTTTTATATACTCAGAAAATTTTAGTATGGTATATTGAATTGTCTAAGTGATCAACATATTTTATTTAATCAAAGAATAGCCACAACATCTTAGTTGAATAAAATATGTATTATGGTATAAGATCACATAATGAAATTAGACATGAATTGTAATTATTTATTTTAATATAATAATTTTATCCCACAGGAATATTATTATATTTAAATAACTAATTAGGATAAAATATCAAATTATTCATAATTTTCCAACAGGAATTATGACTTAATAATTATTTGATAGTTTTATTATTTAGTAATGATAAAATATTTTTATATATTTTGTCATATGATTATAAATCTTATTGAATTAAAAATTTAGCCCACAAGCAATTTTTATGTCTTAGATTTATTAGATCATGATTTGCATTGGTGAAACATGATATTTATTAATAGTCTATTTATTAATAAGCATGTAATCTTTATTTGCAGCATCACAACCTGTTAATTTTTCTGATATCCGTAGTGACATTCCCGAACTTAATGGGGATAATTACAAGTCATGGAATGAAAGAGTTCTCCTTCACTTAGGGTGGATGGACATAGATTATGCTATTAGGAAAACTGAACCACCTGCTCTTACAGACAAAAGCACTCCAGCAGATATTGCACTTTATGAAAAATGGGAGCGATCCAATCGCCTCAGTGTGATGTTTATTAAGACAAAATTAGCAGTAAGCATCCGTGGTTCAGTAAATCACCATGATAATGTCCAAAATTTACTTAAAGCCATTGATGACCAGTTTGTCACTTCAGACAAGGCTTTAGCAAGCACTCTAATAATGAAGCTCTCTTCACTTAGGCTCACAAGTGTTAGAGGTGTGCGTGGGCACATCATGCAGATGAGAGATATTTCGGCTCAACTTAAGAATCTCGAGGTACAAATTTCCGAGTCTTTTCTTGTGCACTATATTTTGAACACCCTTCCAAATCAATATGGACCTTTCAAAATCTCCTATAACACACATAAAGATAAATGGTCAATTAATGAACTCATGACCATGTGTGTTCAAGAAGAAGAACGGTTGTTAATGGAACAAGGTGAAAGTGCAATGATGGCTACTCAAGGAAAAGGCAAACCAAAGAACAATCAGAAGGGGAAAGATAAAATAGCACCTCAAGCTGATATTAAGAAAGAAGCTAAGTGTTTTTTCTGTAAAAAGAAAGGACACATGAAGAAGGAATGTGCTAAATTCCAGAAATGGCTTCAGGATAAAGGTAATCCTACCTCGTTAGTTTGTTATGAATCTAATACTGTTAATGTTAATATTAACACCTGGTGGATTGATTTTGGTTCTTCAATCCATGTTGCCAACTCTTTACAAGGTATGCAAAACCTAAGGAAACCAGTGGGCAGTGAGCAATGCATCTTGTCCGGTAATAAGATGGGTTCACATGTGGAAGCCGTTGGAACATGTTATTTATATTTAAGTAGTGGTTATGTTTTGAAATTAGAAAAGACTTTTTATGTTCCAAGTTTTTCTAGAAACTTGATTTCTGTTTCCAGACTTGTACCTTTGGGTTATTCCTTTACATTTTCAGAGACATTTTTTAGTATTTTCAATAAATCTGAATGTGTTGGGAATGGTATTTTGTCTGAAGGTCTTTATTGCATTAATTTACAAAACAATGCTACTAATAATAATTTTCATGTCCAAATTGGTACAAAGAGGTGTAATATAAATGAGGATTCCTCGACTCTATGGCACCGGCTCTATTGAAAGAATCAAAAGGTTGGTAAAAGATGGAGTACTTAGTACTCTAGATTTTACCGACTTTGAAACTTGTGTGGATTGCATTAAGGGAAAGCAGACCAACAAGTCAAAGAAAGGTGCCAATAGGAGTTCAGATTTATTAGAAATCATACATACAAATATATGTTGTCCTGACATGGATATGCATGGTCAGAAATATTTTATAACCTTTATTGATGATTACTCACGATATATGTATCTCTACATGCTTCATAACAAGAGCGAAGCATTAGATGCCTTTAAAATATTTAAGGCTGAAGTAGAGAATCAATGTGGAAAACATATAAAGATTGTGAGATCAAATAGAGGTGGTGAATATTATGGTAGATATACTGAAGATGGACAATCACCTGGTCCGTTTGCTTATTTTCTCCAAGAGCATGGGATTGTTGCCCAATACACCATGCCTGGTTCACCAGATCAGAATGGTGTAGCAGAAAGGAGAAATCGAACATTATTGGACATGGTACGGAGTATGCTTAGCAACTCCAATCTTCCTAAAAACTTGTGGATTGAAGCTTTAAAAACGGCAGTGTATATATTAAATCGAGTTCCAACCAAGGCTGTCTTAAAGACACCATTTGAATTATGGAAAGGTTGGAAACCGAGTTTGAAACATATGCGCGTATGGGGATGCCCGTTTGAAGTCAGGATTTATAATCCACAAGAGAAAAAACTGGACCCAAGGACCATCAGTGGGCATTTCATTGGATATGCTGCGCAGTCTAAAGGTTACAGATTTTACTGTCCATCTCACAACACTAGATTTGTAGAATCAAGAAATGCAAAGTTTCTTGAATATGACTTAATCAAGAAATGTAATTTCTGATTTTGACCATTCAAAAATTCAACCTCCCACTTCAAGTGATAGAATGAATATTGTTCATAACACCCCTCAAGTACAATCTAGTGCTGAACGTTCAATCGTTGAAGAACCACAAGTTGTTGACGATATTCTGATAGATCAAGTTGTTCATGATGAACCTAGTAACTATGAACAACAAGTTGAACCTCATATAGATAATGATGATACAACATTAAGAAGGTCTACTAGGTTTAAGAAATCATCAATTTCTAGTGATTATGTAGTATATCTTCAAGAATCTGACTATCATTTTGGAGTTGAAAATGATCCTTCTGACTTTTCACAAGCCATAAGTTGCAAAGAATCAAATTTATGGTATAATGCGATGAAAGAGGAAATAAATTCCATGAAGAACAATGATGTCTGGGAACTTGTGGAATTGCCTAATGGGGCTAAAGCCATTGGTTGTAAATTGCTATTTAAAACCAAGAAAGACTCATTAGGCAATATCGAGAGATACAAAGCCAGACTTGTTGCTAAGGGAATTACTCAGAAAGAAGGAATTGATTACACAGAGACTTTTTCTCCTGTATCTAAGAAAGATTTCTTACGCATTATTTTAGCATTAGTCGCAAATTTTGATCCTGAGTTGCACCAAATGGATGTGAAAACGGCATTCCTCAATGGAGATCTAGAGGAAGAGGTTTATATGAAACAACTTGAAGGTTTTATCTCTAGCGCTGGTGAGCAGTTAGTTTGTAAGCTTAAGAAATCCATATACGGATTAAAACAAGCTTCCCGTCAATGGTATTTTAAATTTCATGGAGTAATTTCATCATTTGGATTTGTTGAAAACCCCATGGATCAATGTATATACCAAAAGATTAGTGGGAGCAAAATTTGTTTTCTTGATTTTATATGTGGATGATATTTTGCTTGTGACTAATGATAAGGGTTTGCTTCATGAGGTGAAACAATTTCTCTCCAAAAATTTTGATATGAAAGATATGGGTGAGGCGTCTTATGTCATTGGCATTAAGATTCATAGAGACAGATTTCAAGGTGTCTTGGGCTTGTCTCAGGAAACCTATATCAATAAAGTTTTAGAGAGATTTCGGATGAAGGATTGTTCACCAAGTGTTGCTCCCATAGTGAAGGGTGATAAATTCAATTTGAACCAAACCCCGAAGAATGATTTAGAGAGAGAACAAATGAAGAACATTCCATATGCTTCTGCTATCGGAAGTTTGATGTATGCTCAGGTTTGCACAAGACCTGATATCGCATTTGTAGTTGGAATGTTGGGTAGATATCAAAGTAACCCATGTATTGACCACTGGAAAGCTGCAAAGAAAGTAATGAGATATCTCCAAGGAACCAAGGAGTATATGCTTATGTATAGGCGAACAAACAATTTAGAGGTGGTCGGATTTTCAGATTCTGATTTTGCCGGTTGTGTTGATTCACGCAAGTCAACATCTGGATGCATTTTTATGATGGCCGGTGGAGCTGTGTCATGGAGGAGTGTCAAACAGACTATGACTGCAACTTCTACTATGGAAGCTGAGTTCGTCTCTTGTTTTGAGGCTACCTCACAAGGTGTATGGCTTAAGGGTTTTGTATCTGGACTTAGAATTATGGATTCTATCTCTAGACCATTAAGAATATTTTGTGATAATTCAGCAGCTGTTTTTATGGCTAAAAACAATAAAAGTGGAAGTCGAAGTAAGCACATCGACATTAAATATTTAGCTATAAGAGAACGTGTTAAAGATAAAAATGTGGTCATTGAACACATTAATACTGAATTGATGATCGCTGATCCATTGACTAAAGGCATGCCACCAATTAAATTCAAGGATCATGTAGCGAGTATGGGGCTTGGTCCCATCATGTAGTGTTTATTTGTATGACACTATCTTTAATATAATTATGATATTTTCTCATATACATTGCGCACCTTAATTTTATTTGAGAAAATCATTTAGTCAGGACCAAGAATAAACATATAGTTTATCCATTAAGTATAGTTACAACATAAAAAATAAAGAGATAAATATATCGTGATACATGGAAGATACTACTCTCTCATTATTG
Organism: Nemophila menziesii; assembly: GCA_029959085.1. NCBI lineage: Eukaryota > Viridiplantae > Streptophyta > Magnoliopsida > Boraginales > Hydrophyllaceae > Nemophila > Nemophila menziesii. The sequence continues at coordinate 22,829,056 of JARWIR010000016.1, read as the reverse complement.
GAGGACTTATAGCCATGATTCATATATTTATGATTAAGATAAAATATCAAGTATAATGTTTGGATCAAGTGGGAGAATATAAGTCATTTTTTATTTTATTAATATAAAACTTCATTTTATTTTGTTTGTCTTTTTTTTTTAAATTGATGAATAAATTAAACTTATGACTTTTGGCTTTTCATGATCCAACATTAATCCATCCACTAATTTTATCTTAATGTTTTTTTCATTAATCTTATGCAAATGAAAAGTTGTAACACTTTTTTTATTAACCATTTGCAAATGAAAGGTTGTAACTACTAGTAATTCATTGCCATTAAAAAGCTTGATGGGAGCTTGGCTATATAAACTAGAGTTTTGGTCCCTAAACTCAATTCATTCACACAAAAATTATACACCATCTATAGTTGAATGCTTGAGAGTTTGGAAGAACAAAACATTAGGAAAAGTTTTTAAGACATCAATGGCCGGAGGTATCATTACTCTTTTTCGATCTATTTATTTATTCCGCATTTTAGTTTGATCGATTTTTCTAACATAATATTCCTTACTTGATATCCCATGTGTAATGTGACTCGCATTTCTCGAGAAAAACCACAAAGTCAAAATACTCTCCCAACCTTCCACTCCTAAAAGACCCAAGCTCTCAAACATTTTTCAATAAAGGAGAATCACCCTTTCTTGGATTCCATTCCCAAAATCCACAAGTTTGAAAATATTTCCCATGTATACATTTATTCCAAAATGAATCATTTTTTTCTACAATTTTCTAGTAATGCTTTGTTCCATGTTTTTAAATTTTTTAACCCAAATTCACTTTCATTTTTAGGTATACAAATCTTGCTCCAACTAACTTGAGGAGGTTTATTCTTCCAATAAGAATTCCAACATATGCTAATCATACGATTACGAACACCAATCGAAATCGGAAAAATACTAAACCGAAAAAAAAAAATCTTAGAGAACCATCTAATTAGTTCCGATCTTCTTGAGTTCCAACCTTCTTGCATAAGAAAGAATATAATGGAGCTGCTATCGTTACTTTTTGGCGGTAGGCTATTGTTAAAAAAGAGAGTTTTTTTTAATCTTAACACTTTTTTTATAAATAATTGGCAATTTAGCATAAAAAGGAAAATAATTTCAGATTTAGCACAAGGGCTGTATCTTGAACACAGCCCTTAAGCAAAATTGTAAGGGCGGTCATTCAACCACCGCCCTTAATAGAAATACAATTTTGCCTAAGGGCTGTGTTCAAGATACAGCCCTTGTGCCAAATCTGAAATTATTTTCCTTTGTATGCCAAATTGCCAATTATTTATAAAAAAATGCTAAAGTTAAAAAAAACTCTAAAAAAGACTCTATATAATTGCCACTTGGACAAATGACATGAATTCTGTACAACTTTTTACCGCAATGATAAAGTACACACGAAGTTGTTTAGGGTGGGACTGTGTGGGAAGGGGAAGGGGAATGCGTGAGGAGGCATTTTTCATACGCGCCAAATCAAAGTTGATGGAAATGTGTAATGGGTTGATTTTGAATTAATGAACAGGGACTTTGAACAAAAAAAAAATTAATGAACAGGGTCGGGATATCTTCTTGATTTCAATTACGATCATAGTCGTTGAGAAATGCTCTCATCTCTCTCTAAAAACCCTCTCACTTAACCACCTCCCCCTCCGTCACCACCACCACCACCACCACCATAATTTTGCCTTCACCAGCCCCCTTTCCACCATTTACTTGATTAGAAGCTTTCCTTATTAAGAAATCAGAGCTCCTATCAAGCCCCCCTCCCTCATCTGTTTCCTTCTCGCTCGTTTCTCTCTCTCTCCCTCTCTCTCTCTCTCTCTCTCTCTCTCTTTCTCTTGTTTTTCTCTTTCGCTGAACATTCATCACTTCATGATGAATTTCTATTCTACTAAACACCCCCTAGCTGCAAATAATAAATTTGTTATCTCTCCTGAAACAAATACTAAATACAAAGCTTTACAAGAATTTAAACTTCTTGGAAGATTACTTGTACGGGATCAAACTAATTTCATTTTTATCAAAAATCACATAAACAAGTATTGGAATCTGAAGGAAGAAGTTGAAACAGAGAAATCAGCTCCCAATACAGTGATTATTAAGTTCAAAAACGAGCAAGATCAATTAACTGTGTGGAATCAAAGGCCATGGACTATTATGGGAAAACACTTTGCTATAAACCGTTATGAAAAAACATCTGTAGTTTCTCATACTACTCTTTGGGTCCAACTTACTGGTACTCCTATTAGCTTACTTACTGAAAATTGTATTGGTAACATCATGAGAAATTTTGGAGCTGTTCATCAAATTTCCCTACCGGAAACTCAAGTTATTGATGATAAATCGATTACTAGAGTCCAGGTGGATTGGAATCTCGATTCTCCTATTATAGCTGGTATTAACTATTTTGAAGATGAAATCAACAAGTTTTGGATTGATTTCAAGTATGAAAACATCGGTCAAGTTTGCTATGGTTGTGGTTTATTTGACCACGAAGAATCAGACTGTGGAAATCCCAAAATCAAACCCAGAATTGGTAACTGGGTAAAAATCTCTACAAAAGGCCCATCAAAATCAACGGCCCTCTTCAAAGAAAGAAACGCTATAGCCACCGGAAAACTCATATCTGGTGGAAAGAAATTTTTCAATCCGAGTTGGAATCGGAAAATCGGTAAATCAAACTCAACGATTCCTAAGAAAGGTACAATTGCTATGGTACCAGAATTCAAAACGATACAAAACAAAGGTACTATTCTCAATAGTGACAAAAAAGCCACAAACCTATTTATTTTTGGCGAAGGACAAAGTGATGGTACAGGTAGTGGCAAGAGTGAAGACAAGAAAAGTACGATGAAGATGGAAGAAGACAAGAGAAAGGGTAAAGCCAAGAACATCTCGGAGTTTATCCAAAAAGAAATGGGCCTAAATGAGTTAGCCCATCAAATGGTTACTAAAATAAAAAATTCACCGGCCCGCATAGAGGATATTGCATTTGGGTCATTCCCCAGCCCAAGTCAAGGCGGCCCCTCATCACTTATAAAAAATTCTCTTAACCCGGGACCAGCCCAAAACCTCAACAGCCCAAAACAAACCCAACTTAGTCCTAACACTAACCCAACTACCCCAATCTTATCTGCACTAACCATTCACACCCCCTCTTCGAACATTATCCAAAACCATTTCTCCTCTCTCTCTCCACCGTATCAGAACCCTAGCCCCCAGTCTCCACCGATCCAAATCTCCGATAACCCTTCTTCAAACCTCACCTCTCCACATAACCAATCACCTGCAAACATAATACCCTTAGTAAATACCAAACAAGACGAACCTAGTGTTCAATTAGAAAATGAAAATGAGAACTCAAGCTCGACTCACCTACAAAATATCGATGAAGAAATGGTTCAGACTAGAATATCGATCCGAAGAGGCTATAAAAACAAAAAAGGAAAAACGGTTATCAAAAATGAAAGGAGAAGCAGCAACATTTGGAGATTCAGATCCCAAATTGAGGACCCCATTAGAAGACTCGAAATGGAAGGTCCGGCTGCTAACTTAAATGCTCAAAATGAAGAGGTTAACCCTTTAATGATTCAAAGCGAGGATGCTACTACTCTGAATGCTGACTCTCGGATGGAACATCATCTTGAAGAAGGCGAGGTTTGCGGGATTGACCTTTCTCAATCCCAATCAAGTCAATGACACACCTGACCTGGAACGTTCAGGGGATTGGCACCCCCCTGACGGTCCAGACCCTTCTTGATATCTGTACAAGGTATCACCCGGAGGTAATCTTCCTTTCAGAAACTAAAAATCCCTTCTCTGTAATAAAAAAACTTGAAAAACCCCTTAGAATGTCTTTAATTACTACAGTTGAACCTGTGGGGTTAAGTGGGGGGTTAGCTATTTTCGCTAATAAAAATATCTCTATCAAAATTATTAACCAAGATGTTAATTTCATTCATTGTGAATTTACTAAACCTGATGGCTTAAAATTTTATACTACATATGTATATGGTGCCCCAGTGGAAAAAAATAAAGAGTTGTGCCTTGAAAAGATTAGGAATTGTAACCCGGGTAGTAATTTTGCGTGGAATATTATAGGTGATTTCAATCTTATTCGCTTCTCTTATGAAAAACTGGGGGGTAACACTAACTATAAAAAGAGTATGAAGAAATTTAATAAATTAATTAGTACACTCAAGCTTATTCAACTGGATAACAAAGGATGTGCCTTTACTTGGTCTAATAGAAGAAACAAAGAGGAACTTATTAAAATGATCCTTGATAGAACACTATGTAATGAAACTTGGGCCTCTCTTTTCCCTAATGCTTGGGTTAATGCTTTACCTGCCCTAGGATCAGATCATAGTCCTCTCATACTTCATTTTGATGAAAACCTTAACAAATCCTATAAAAGATTCTATTTTGAGAACTTTTGGACAGAAGAGATTGAATGCCTCGAAATTATTAAGAATGTTTGGAATTCTAGGAAAAATATTAAAAGCATTACTAAGGGTAATCTTATTACAAAACTTACAATGTGTAAGAGAATTCTTACAGTTTGGAGTAAAAGAAAATTCAAAAATACTAAAAAACAAATTGATCAGTATCTTGATAGGCTCAAAACTATTACTAATAATAAGTACACCTTAGATTCTGATAAGGATGAATATAATTGGATTGTCAAAGAAATTGAAACTCTTTGGAAAAGAGAGGAAGATTTTTGGGCCTCCAGATCTAGACTCAATTGGTTAAAAAAAGGGGATAAGAATACTTCTTATTTCCATGCAGCTACTAAAGAAAGAAGATATTATAATAAAATAGTTTCAATTATGAACGATGAAGGAATTTGGTTAAATTCTCAACAAGAAGTTAACCAAAATATTCTAAACTATTTTAATAACATCTATAATTCAATAGGCCCTAGAGATTTCTCTCCTATTTTAAATATTGTTCAATCTAAGGTTACAAAATTTATGAATGAAGCACTACTTAAACCTATCCTTATTAAAGAAATCGAGAAGGCAGTCTCTGAACTAGGAGCTAACAAAGCTCCAGGTCCAGATGGCTACCCTGGTTTCTTTTTTAAAAAATATTGGAATATAATTAGAATTGATGTTATTCGCATTATAAATAATTTCTGGTATAACAATGAAAGTTTAGAGGACCTTAATCATACCTTTATCTCGCTTATTCCGAAAATTGATAAACCAGGAACTATTAAACATTATAGACCTATCAGTGTGTCTAATTTTATTTATAAAATAATAGCAAGATTATTGGTAAATAGATTACAACCCTTTATGTGTTATATAATTGATGAAACACAAACCGCATTTGTTCCTGGAAGAATTATTCAAGAGAATACTTATATAACACATGAGGTGAGTAATTATCTTAAGGAAAAAAGAAACTCTAAAAATTTTAGTATGATGGTTAAGGCTGATATTCAAAAAGCCTATGAATTTGTAGAATGGGACTTCTTATCCCAACTTATGAAAAAATTGGGTTTTGATCCCAATTGGATAAAGAAGATTATGAATTGTATCACCACTGTTACTTACTCCATCTTAATTAATGGACAACCTATAAAACTTAAAAAACCCCAAAGAGGGTTAAGACAGGGAGATCCCCTATCTCCCCTTATCTTCTGTCTTATTACCCAAACCCTCACTGATCTGATTAACCACAAAAGGGATAATGGGCTTTTAGATGGTATAAAAATCTCTAGAAAAGGGCCTACCTTGACCCATTTATTATTCGCTGATGATAGTATTTTTTTCTTAAAAGCGAGCTATAAAGATACTAATAGTTTCAATGATATTATTAATAAATTCGCGTACTCTACTGGCCTCACTCTAAATCTTAATAAATGTGGAGTCAAATTTAGTAATAATACCCCAATCCATGTTCAACATACCTTTGCCTCGAGAATTAACATGAAAATCAATAATAATCTGGGCCCCTACCTAGGGCTGCCCACTGATTGGGGCAGATCCAAAGTTAAAGAACTTAATTTTCTAGTAGAAAAGGCTATTAAAAAGACCTTAAACTGGAAAAACCTCTTTCTCTCTGAAGCAGGTAAAGAAGTTTTAATAAAATCAGTTCTTCAAAGTATTCCTAACTACTTTATGTCCTCCTTTCTACTCCCAAAGAAAATTTGTGAGTCTATATCTATGAAAATAGCTAAATTTTGGTGGAGGAAAAATTCAAATGGTGGAATTCATTGGTCCAATTGGACTAGCTTAACACTTAGTAAATACTCTGGAGGCCTAGGTTTTAGAGACCTCAATATTATGAATATATCTCTACTATCTAAACAGGCCTGGAACTTACTTAATAATGAAAACTCTCTTTTATATAAAACTTTACAAGGAAAATATTTTCCTAATGATAACTTCCTCCATGCGAGTTTAGGTTGTAAACCTTCTTGGGGTTGGAGAAGTTTAATCATGGGAAGAGATGCATTAAGAAAACACCTTACTTGGAAACTTGGTAATGGAAAAAATATTAATCCCCAAAGGGATATTTGGTTTTCTCAAGATATGGTTTTGAAAAAACCCAAAGATACTACTATTTCTAGAGTATCTGAATTTTTCCTTAATGGAGAAAGAAAATGGGATCTAGAAAAAATAAAAAACAATTATGAAGAAGCTGAATATCAAGAAATTATTAAGACCTTTATACCCCTTATTCCAACTCAAGATATTTTGGCTTGGAACCTTAGCCCTGATGGGCTATTTTCGGTTAAAAAAGGATACCATAATTTAAGGGAAGAAAAATTAAAATTGGAATCAGCCTCTAAAAAGGCTAACCCCTCTTCCTCTCACGTTACAGACCCTTTGGTTTGGAAAGCTGTGTGGAATATGAAAACTGCCCCAAAAATAAAAAACTTTATTTGGAAGGCAATTAAAAATATAATTCCTACTAACGAGAATTTATACAAAAAGAAATGCAAGGATACTAAACTCTGTCCTATATGCAACATAAAAAATGAAACGGTTGAGCACTTAATTTTTTAATGTGATTGGGCCCGTGCTACCTGGTTAGCTTCCTCTTTAACCTTAAGAATCTGCAACCAATCCACTAGTTTGGATGTCTGGATGGCAGATTTTCTTAAAGCTATAGAGAACCAACCAAAACAATCACTTTACTCATTGGAAAAGGTTTGTACTTTGATTTGGCAGATATGGAAAGATAGAAATTCTTTCCTTTTTAATAATACTAAGCTGAATCCTATCATGACCCTTGAGAAAGCTATGGCTTTGTGGCGAGATTATCTTCCAAATGTTACTGATAAGGATAAGAATGCTTCACCTATAAACACTTACACCATTTGCGAGGAAGGTACCTTACCAAAAACCCCTAATGATGTAAGTATAAAACTGAAGGGAAACAAATATTCCACCTCAGGGAATATACCTAATCCCAATAGTAAACAACAGATTAAAACTAGCAAAGAACATACTAAAGATAGTAAGTGGACTCCTCCACCCTTAAACTCTATTAAGATAAACTGCGATGCTTCGTTTACTAAAAACAATACTACTATTGCTTGTGTTGCCAGGGATCATTTAGGAAAGCTTATCAGATGTGAAGCATGGAGAATTAAAGCTAGCAATCCTCTAGAAGCTGAAGGTTTAGGAGTTCTTAAGGCATGTCTTTGGGCGAGAGAACTTAACAACTTCCATTGCATAGTGGAAAATGATAACCTTCATCTTATGGAGCCTTTAGTTAGCAATTTTGCTTTTAATTCTCCTTGTATTACTAATATTGTTAAGAGTATTTATTTCATTTCGGAAATATGTAATCCAACTTTTTCTTTTATTAGAAGAAGTGGAAATAGACTAGCGGATTGGGTTTGCAAAAATTTGCCGTATGGTGAGTCTCATGACTTTTGCGCAAATCCTCTCCCTTCTAAACTTGTTGAATTGTTAGGCCTTGATTTGTCCCCGGATGGGATAGGCTAACTTCTTTTGTAATATTTTTGGGTATCTATATAAGCGTTTAGAACAAAAAAAAAAAAAAAAAGAACAGGGTCGGTTGGGTTTTTTGGTGTTTTAAAAGAATTAAAGTTCGGAAAAAAATTTCAAAGAGAAACAAACATGACATCTTTACATGTCTTGACTCTCCTGACACGACATGCATTTGTGTTTTAGACTTTTAGTGTACCTATCTTCCTTGTCATATATATCTCTATATAATATATATTTATTTAAATTCAAGATTCTTTAATCGTGCAATGGAGCTGCTTTTGTGTTTGCTACATTTTGCTTCACCTGTAGTTGAAGCAGAATATCATGTGTCCACATTCATCATTATTTTATCCAATTAATTAACCAATCATTTATTTCGTGGAACTAAGATTACTACTTATTATCCGAAAAGTATATTGGTTTTATGGTTTCCTTTTTTCGTCGATAGATGTTTTCTTTTCTGATAAAAAATAGATGATTTATATATAGAAACAAAAATACAATCTACATCATACTAAAATATAATACACCCAAGAATATATAAACAACAAAGAGAAAAAATATAATGTATTGTTACAATGAGAAGGAGAAAATGAGTCAAAAAACACCTCATTACTTTAAGAGATATTCTAGATATTAGCCAATGTAAGTAGAAAAAAGAAAAGAAAAAACTGTGTAGCATTTTCAAGAATTAGCTACTTCTATAGTTGTATATATAATTTTTCATAAATACATTCATATAAATAACTTATTTTTCTTCTCTTTTAGGAGTTTCCAACTTTTGAAGTTGGATAAATTTTTTCAATTCCCTATTTAATTCAATACAAATTCTCTTTTATTTTTTATTTGTTAATTAAACTATCATATTGTCTTTTTCATTCTTCACCTCATGATCGATGGAATTCGTTTTAAAGTCGTTTTTTTTTTTGCGAAAGCATAATATATTAGATAGATAGTTTCAAAAGATTACAAATCATCCTACACCTATAGGTTCACAATCACTCGATAAGATGTCAACTACCCGGGGTTGAAGGTGAGAACTCCAATTACCAAACAAGGTGCTTAAAAACTCATGTTTAGCAACCTAGTCAGCTGTCTTGTTATCTCCAATGATTTATTTTGATTCAGAAAGCAAAAATAGAGGAAAAACAAAAATGCAGAAATGACAGAAATGAAAATTAACAGAAAACCTGTTACCGATCGAGGCTAGGATTGGATCCTATGTCTTTAAGGTTTATTAGCCACACACTGGTGTCTTACGTTTTGTAATAGCTTCAACCTCCAGGATACAACGATCAACACTGCAATTATCAGACACTTGAAATTTTGTAGAAATTTGAACCTTAAATGGTGTTTAATCTCTCTCTCTTTTATGTTATTTGTTTGAAAAAAAAATTGAATGAATGAAAACTTGTTTTGGCCATGTATTTCTAGGTGTAGATGCACTTGTTTAAATCTAACCCACAACGTTTCAGACATGGGAGATGACGTTTGAGGAAGAAGATGTTTCAGAAAGAATTAGAACGTTACAACGTTACAATTCAAATTAAAATGATAGCCCAAACCCTTTTAATTTTTAAAAAGTATAGTCCAAACCAAGCTAAGCCCAAACCCAAAAGTGAATGCCCTTAAGGGCCCAATTCTTAAGTGCTAAGAACTTTATATTGAGTGACTATTTTTTTTTACTAGTTCATAAAAACTCTTCGTATACCTCAAATTTAACACTCAATTTCTCATTCACCTTTCATTTCGTTTACACAAGTAAATATATAAAATTCATTACCGAAGTAAGGCGAAAAACTTTCGTTTTTGTCCGGACTTATAATGAGGTCCGAAACCCAAGGAAAAAATTGAGTTAAAGTAAGAAATTTCACTTGGGTAAATTACCCAAATGACAAAATATATTAAAAAAACATCGATGACATAGACAAAATAAAAGAAGTTCAAAAATTAAACTTATGGTTTAAAGCAGGCCACCTATTAATTATTGATCATCAATATTCTTGATAGTGGATGATCTGCACCCGATATATTAATCGTTTTTAATGGAATAATTCATATTTTTAAGTTTTTTAATATATATGAAAAATTCTGAAATGTCACTTGCTATGAAATGGAGGTACTACTTTAAATTTTCGAAGTTGAGTAAAGCAAGGCTTGTAAAGTGTATTATTTATTTTTGAGATTATTATCCAAAAGGACTTGAACACACCAATTCAGGACCTAACAAGATCGACTCTATATCCTCTTCTTACTAAAGACCACAAACTAATTTTAACACTAGAAGCCAAAAAACTAATTACCTTCTTACCATTTTTTGTTTTTTATTTACCTATATATACTAACTTTTATCAAATAAAAATTAAAACATAAAACAATCTCAATCTCTCCTCTCTCCTCTCTCCTCTCTCCTCTCTCCTCTCTCCTCTATCATCTCTTTCTCTCTCTTTGAAGCTCAACCCTCTCCTCCAAAAATCCATGGAGCTCGAAGTTAGGGTTTGAGTTCCGGCATTGAAGCCGGATTTGTGATGAAGTTCCGGGAATGAAGCCGCCACCTGAGGTCCGGCGTCGCTATGAATCTTTACTGACATGGTTCGAAGACAGAGTAGAAGACATGTTTGTGGCCAGCCTCCATTATCGATAGCAGCAGGTTATCAACGATCCAACTCCGGCGAACTCGTTATTACCCATGACAGTGACGCCGTTCTCCTTCGTGAAGCACATATATGCGCCGCGCGAGGTGGTTCGACTTGGTGTTGCAACCTGCTGGAGACAACGATTCCGAGCTGCTGAAGGGACTTCGACGGCAGATTCCGAGCTGCTGATTCGCCATTGCTGTGAAGATCTCACGGAGTTTTACAGGTCCTGCCATGGAACGGGCGAAACTCGAACGAAGCACATTTTTTTTCCAGATCTGGTCAAACGAGTTTAGTTAGGTTATTTTTTTTCTTTTTTTCCTTGTAATTATAATGTAATAATTTTATTTTTGTAATATAAAATAGATTTTTGTATTAAACTCAATAACTTTTGTCGAAATGCTCAGCACTTTACTGATTATACGAGAAATGCTCAGTAAATTTACTAATTATATGAAAAACGCTCAACAAGTTACTGAGCGTGCTCACTAAGCAAACGAGCATGCTTAGTAAAGTCATTCAACAAAAAAAATCGAATACTCAGCAACTTTTTTCGACACTCAGAACCTTTCTCCGATACTCAGTAACTTTTTTCATGCTCAGTAGCCCATGCTCAGTACCCCAGGCTCAAAACTATTTTCTACGCTTAAAACTATTTTCCACGCTTAGAACTTTTTTCCACGCTCAGAACTTTTTCCGGTGGTAACCGGCGGTGGTCGGCGGTGATCGGAGCTTGAAATTATTTGATAATTAATGAAGGAGTAGAGAGAAAAAATGATAAGAGAGGAGAGGTTTAATGGTAATTGAGGAGAGAGAGTAATGGTAGTAGAGGAAAGAGAAGATATTTTTTTTGTTTTATATATACTAGAAGGGTAGTTATGATATTAGACATCTTATTGGTCTTTAAGAAAGAGAGATAAATTTACTAACTGTATGTGTCATTACAATAATTTTCATAATCTCGTAGGTGATTGACCCTTTATTTTTCACTTTAATAAAACCGTTTTATCAAAAAAAACCGTGCCTTTTGAAAATAACGTGACTGTTTTTCAGTTAGATTTTAAACTTTTGTTTTTTTGTCAACAGATTTTATATTTTATAATTACAAAGTGTTAGATGTGGATGTTTGGACACCCTTAGCCCAATGATTATCCCCTTTGCAAAGGAAAGCGGCAATCATGGGTTCGACCAAAAAAAAAGAAATTAAAATTCCACGGCCTTTTTCCAAGTACCAATACAATAAAATTTTAGGAACCCATCGTGCTTTGCGAGCCCAAACACAAAAAGCTTCCGTCCAGAAAAAAACAACAAAAATAAAAAAAATCATCAATCTCAAACTTTATACTCTCTATTACTACGTACTTTCTAAAGATGACAAGGATTCAAATTTTTACAAAAATATCAAAAATATAATTACTGTTTATTACTAACTTTCAAAACCATAACCGATTATTTGGTTTCGGATTTTTTATGGTTTTATGGATTTTAACCATAACTAAATAATAATTTAATAAATTTATTATTCTTCATCAAATAAAAACCACATATATAAGAAAAAAATTCAAAGTATATAAAATATTGAGTTGATATTTGATTAAATTGTATATTTACTATTTAGTTTGACTAGGGCTGCTCAAACGAACCCGAAAACCCGTGCCACCCGACCCCATCCGACCCTATGATACCCGAACCCTACCACCCGAACACCCGTTAGTAGGGCTGCAAATAACCGATACTCTCACCAAGGGCTCGAATTTGAGTTTGCTAAGGGTTTGTTTGAGTTCGGCTCGTTACTTAAACAAGCCAAACTCAAGCTTTAAATTCAAGCTCGTTTACTAAACGAGACAAACTCAAACCTATATAAGCTCGACTCGTTAAGCTCGTGAACAGTTTGATAAGGGTTCGGTAAGAGCTCGTTAATAGGCTTGGTAGATATATTTAATTAAAAGTTATATATATATATATATATATATATATACAAAAAGTCAAAACTACGTAAAACTTTTGTATATGTAATTAATCGTAACTAAAATATTTTATATTTAATAAGTATATTTTTTTTTTATATCTAATAAATATACTTCTAGTATCTAGGGCTGCAAATGAACCGATACTCTCACCAAGGGCTCGAGTTTGAGTTCGCTAAGGGTTTGTTTGAGTTCGGCTCGTTAGTTAACAAACCAAACTCAAGAAAGCTAAAGTTCGGTTTGGCTCGTTTCTTATCAAACTCAAACCAAGCTCAAGCTCACTAAAATATTAGCAAACAAACTCAAGAAAACTAAAGTTCGGCTCGGTTCGCTTCGTTTGCAACCCTACCCGTTAGGGTTGAAAATATTTTTTTTGGGTTTGGGTCGGATTGCGGGTCGGGGTCAGCCCAAACCGCAGGTACCCAACCCGATCCGAAACTGGGCTGTTATAAGTTTTTTTTTAAATTCGTCTGGCCATATAACACTTGGCCCATTTGTTTACTCATATCCCGTTTGGCCCATTGACCCCATTGTATATGTAACGTTTGGTTAACCTAAATCCCATTACTGTCTCATTTGCAACCTACTCATCTCTCGGCCTCTCTATCTTTCTCGAGAGAACCTTAGCGCTGCCAACAGTCCATCTCATCTAAGATCCCTAATCTTATTTACAATGGGTGTATTTATGGATAAATGTCATTGTCTTTATCAAATCTTTCTATTACAAGTTTAGATAGTTTCAGATTTGAGGGTTACCATGGTTACACATTCTTAATCCTTACTTAATGGGTTCTAAAATGGCTATATAAGACATGGTTACGTTTCATAATTTGAAAACCCATTTTTCAGGTATGATTTTTTTCCCGAAATTCCTACTTTTATACTCTTATAATTATATTAATTGGTTCCATGTATAGATCTATCTGATTATGTGTGTTATTATAAGAGGCTTTTGTTGATTGTTTGTTTATCTTTTTTGGGATATTGGTGAGTACTTGAGAACAGAGGATGATCTTTAGATGTTATTGTTGTTGAAGGCTTTTATTTGATTCTTGTTTTCTACTCTATTCTTACGGGGGTGATTTTTGTTTGTCACTTGGCTGTCACAAGTCTTTTACCTTAATTGGAGAAAGTATCAGGCAGATCAGTATATTTACCTTACAGAACTCATCACATAGAAACGTATCTGTACAAAATTATAAATTTAGTATTTATAAATTATGAACAATACAAAGAAAAAAAGAAGAGCTAAAGAATACTTACCATGGACTTTTGTTACATCAATTACACCTCGACATTTGACAAATAACATTAATTCAAACCCCCCATTTTTATTTTTTAGTACGTGAGAAATGAATTGGAAAGTTCCCATTATTGCTTCTTATTCACTAATTTTTTGTTATTTGTTAAATTTGACAGATTATTATGGCTGAGTTGAGCGAGACTAACAGTGAGTCCACTATAACAAATTTTTAGCCAATAACCTAAGGTATAAATGCATCTTTTTATTACTTACAAGTTATATTAGTATAGTTTGCATCTCCCTTTTCCCAGGATTACATAATATAAGTTGTATGAGGAACGAATGGTTGAGTTGGAAACATATTATAATTGTTATTTGTAACTTGTAAGTATTAAAATCAGTTCCTTGTATCTAAGAAGTCCCTAACTAGTAACTATATTAAGCCGATGAAGATATTAAATCTGAGGCCTATTTCACTGCCAATGATGAAAACAAATTCCGAGGCAAATACTAAGGTGTTTCTTCTCCTTTGTATGGTATAATTGCAGAAAAATTTAAGCCCTTGAAGTTTGTTTTGGAAGCATTCAAGCAAATGCACCCACAGTTGTACATTTTAGCAAATTAATTTGCACAGGTTGCATAGAATGTAATTTTTTTTTTTTTAATATTTGGGACTTGTAATGTAATAATTAGTTTAGTTAAATCTTGGCTTGTAGTTGTATTCAATGTATTGTACTGTAATTTTGGAAACTTACTATTTTTGGAAATGCGCTATTTTAGTAAGTTACTATTTATGGAAAGTTTGACTTTATGTTGACCAAAACCGAACCCGACCCAAATTCGACCCTACCCGCACTAATACAACCCGCGTAGTTTACAAAAATTAGAATAGGGTTAGGGCTTTAATAATTAAAACCCGACAAAATCGGATTGGGTGTAGGTTTGGCACTTCAGGTCGGTTAACTGACTCGTGTGCAGCCCTAAGTTTGTTAGATCTAGTATTTGGATTTTGGTTTTCAAGTTTTAGTATATCTAATTTAACCTAGATTATTATACAATTTGAAAATATATATGATAATAAACGGTTTTTGGTTATTCGGTTTTATTTTTATCGAAAACCATAACCTAACGGTTTTAACCATTGGTTACACTTTTCAAAATAATAATCTAATGGTTTTAACCACGATTATACAATTCGGTTTTAATCGGTTTGGTTATCATCGATTTTGGTTTTTAACTGCAACCACTTCCATCTCCAGTACTCCCACATCATAACTCTGAGTGTGATTTTAGTAATATTATAATATAATAATAACAGTAGGCTTCCATGAAGTTTTGGTGAATTTTTTTTAAATGGCATTACAAAAACATTATTCTTTTTCAAACATTTTTCTTCAAATTATAAGAAATTGAATTTTTTTCATTAAAACAAATATTAAATTGTTTTTTAACAAATAATTTATCCAAATTTATTTATTTAAATAATAATGATGATTGCATTTATTGTCTTTATCGACCACACCTCTATCGATCGTCAATGTAGTACTAGAGACGGAGATTTTCACGAACAATAATCGTCTCGAAAATTTTAAAAATAAATAAATTATTTAAACCTTTTAGCGAGCGCGAGTGTGGTTACTAAAGAGGTACTAACCATTAGCTACCACGTTACTGGTCACTAATTCTATGTTTAAAAAAAAATTAAAACGGCCACCGAATGGTCGCTAGTATCCAGCAGGTATCAACGACCACCAAAGTGGTCGGTGAAGGAACATTAAGAGAATAAAAAAAATTCAGCCAATATCATTATTTTGATATATAAGTTATTCTATTAAAATGCACTAAAACCACACTTAAAGTTATGGTCTGGGAGTACGTAAGAATTCCCCTCTACTATTAATAGTTTCTCTATTTTTCAGATAAACCAGATCAAAATGATACTCAGTATATTTAAATAAAAAAAATTAAAATTATAGGTTCAATCCTATCACCTATTAATATAGAGCACTTCACGAATAAACTTATTATCATCCATAAAAGAAAGATAACAATACATATCATATAAATTACGAAATGTATAAAATTTTTATTTCTTTGAACATGCCTTCATAAGATGGGTTACACTCTCAAAAGTTAGCTTGTTTCTTACTCGTCAAGTAAATTACACCGTTTTCAAAAATGTGATACACCCGTTTTCTTTTTTCAAGTATTTCCATCTTATATTTTCTTTATTTATTAAAAGAGTCTGAAATGGTACTCATAGCTTTAATGATACTAAGCCACTTTCGAGAAAACTCTTTATTTCATCCTTTAGTCTGAAACTTCCTATAACAAAGGAGAGTCCGTTCTAGCTACTTCTCATTTCCTGCACTTCGATTTCTCAAATACTCCCCATGTACCCATATAATCCACAAAAAATACTTTTGTTTTAAAATGATTATCAGCAACATTTTCATAAGTAAGTCTTTGTTCCAAACTCCTATATACTTCAATTCGAGGCCTCCCTCATTCTTCTGAGTATGAATTAATTTTTATTTTATATATAAAGACTTAACATACAAATAGAAACCCCGTAAAATAATATAGATTTGATCTTTAGCCCTAGTCGAAATCGAAAAAAATGCTCAACCAAAAACAATCCACCCTTTATAGAAATGATTAAATAAGCTCCAACCACCCTTCATATGACAAAGTTGGGGCATTCCAAGATCGAATATAGTTTTCCAACTTATCAGTGAGTGGCTGGTAATCTCTTATAAACAATATTAAAGCTCCAAGTGGCACCTCAAGATAGCGAAAAGACATAACTCCCTTTATGAGTTTCAAAATTTCTAAGATTTCCTCAAGTTTATCTTCTGTGATCCCCACATAGTAAATATTTGATATGAGCACATTCAACCATAGACCTAAACACTTTGAAAAATGCTTCAAGGAATCCATAATTACTTTAGCAGACTCAAGATCTCCACTTTGTAGAAGTATCCTATTCTTTCAAAATCTACCAAATGGTGGAGACCACACCTCATAAGACCTCTCATTCAGAATGTTATAGCCAAATTATTGATATTATGCACATTACACCCAACTTTGGAGCTGCCACCATGACCTCACCACCGACGCGACCGTGATAAGGGGCCTAGTGCCTCGAGATATGTTTCCTTATTAACCTTTTTTGTTTTTATTCTGGTAATGTAAATTGTTTGTTAAGTTTTATTTGATTTTGTTCACTTTCTGAGGCTGGGGTGGGGGTACTCGTTGTCCTCATCCCCATTTATGTGTTTATTTCTTTAAAAAAAGATAAAGACAAAAAAAAATATTGAAAAAATATTATAGTAAGGAATAGATGTTGAACCTGAAAGCGTGCCCTAACGAGTCAATGGTAGAACGTAACTTTTGAAATGTCCATAAAGTGAAATTTTGTAGATAGAATTAATAATTAAGCAATGCAAAGACGATAAGTTTGAAGGAGGTGAGAGTGAGTGGTGTGTGGTACGTGAGGTCCCGACCTAGTAGAAAACCACTTAATTGCTAACTTAAAGTGAAAAAGTCACTTAGCTAAGAAAATGTCTGAGGCGTTTATTGTTAGCCCCGAGTTTCCTTTAGCCTTCTTAACTAGTATCTATAATTATTCGTCGTAGCTTCCTTTGAGCCTTTACCCTTTCCTTTCTTAGCCGCATAATAAGCTTATACCCCTTAGTTTTTAAGACATGACAATATAACCCACCCTTGAGTCATGATGCCTTAAGACTAGTTGTCTTTGAGCTTGAGTTTGGTGAGGTGAATGTTGGTCCCGGGATAAATATTTAGGTGGGTTGAGGCTTATATAGCGCTATGATGATGCACTTTCGTTGTGATCATTGCCGGATTTGAGAGATAAAAGAAATAAAAAAAGTTCAAAAGTAAAAATATATATGTGAAAATAAGTCAATAGGAAAACTCACACAAAACGAGTTTCCAATTGTACTTAAAGATATGTGAATAAATTCGAATAAAAGAATCCGACAAGTGAAGAATTTGAATCATCGGGAATCCGTTTTGGGAACTTTAAGGGATTCGTGCTATTGCATCAAGGGTAATGATCAAACACATGTGTGAGGGTAAACTCAAGCTCTAGGGATATTAATTGATGGCTAGTGAGGAGAAGCCAAAAGCTCATTCTAAACTACATAACTGTATAACATCCTAAGTTAGGCCTATGATATAACCTAATACCTCAAAATATTTGAGTAGAATTGGAGTAGTTGAGTGGACCATTAGACATTTTGTGAGGATGAAGAACAACATATAACCACAATTTCAAATTAAGTGAAAACGACCTCTTCTTGCATCGCAAAGCTAATTTATTCTTTTTGTATTGTGAAAATTATCTGTATGATAAACGTATTTGTGGATTAGTTATAAGGCATCATTTCATGATACTCGTTAAGTATCACTTTGGGATCATTTCTTGTTTTTTCCTACGTGATTAGTTGGACCTCATTCTTTAGTTTTGTACTTATTTTGTCGGGACGACAAAACTTTGAGTTGAAAGTCTTGATGTCTCATTTTTGTGATATATTTATAGGGTCACAAGACTTAATTTTTTGGGGTTATTGGAATTACTTGAGGGATTATTCCCTATTATGTGAAATATTCTGAGTTCTTTGTTATTCTCAAGTACTTTGGTACTTTTGGAGCTTTTTGCGTTAATTGTTTGTTAAGTGTGTAGCTCTTAGGTACTCGGATGATACGAGACTCTATGATGATACAGATAAGTTAAAAATTCAGAGTCAACTCCAATTAAGGCATGAAAATAGCAAAAAGTCACTTTAGAGAGTCACGTGCAATTGCTGGTAAAACTTTGAAGTCAACTTGAGATAGTCACCAAACGTATTTGGTGAGGTTTATGATCAATCCCTCTTAGATCAAGATATTCATTTGAGCCGGGAGCGTGTGAGAGGAAGCAGATCGTGAGTATGGTTTGTTATGCTAATGTTACCACCTTGACTCGAACCTGTCCAGATTTGCTAGAAAATGTTATTGGGTCACTTTTGACCCACCCAAGTGGGTCCCGCAGGCCGCAACCCAAAAATATTTTTACACTTTAATCAGGTGAAAATTAAGAAGAGAAAAACACAACTTTTGAAAGTAATTAGAAGCACCTGGTTCTAGAGCAAGAAGAAGGAGAAGTTAACACAACACCATTCCACCTCTTTTCATCATCCATTTCCATTAGACTATCATCACTATTGTAGTTTCTTCTACTTTTCTTTGCTTAATACGTTATTTTTCATTAATTATTTTATTTTCTTCCATTGGTATGAAATGATTCATCATTAGCTTGAGAAATTTTATGAATCCTAGGTAATTATTTACTGTTTTTATGTAATTTGGGGTTGTCGTTTAAAATTATTTGATATGTTTTACGTTGAATATGAATTTTTGTTAAAGTGTGTACCTATTACTCTAACCAATCTAGTGGGTTAGCATAGAAATTTGATTATTGTCTGGAAAGGGGGCTGAAATATGGAACGTATAGACTAACTTGATAGTCAATAGGAATGTCGTCTATCATCTAAGGGATTTAGTAAGGTTTCTTGAGAGATATCTCTAGAGTTTGGTGGCCCCTATCTACCCGGGAGGGACTTATGTGATAGTTGAATCTCGACTGATGTGTAAAAGTCAAATTCGCCCTTAAAACAAGAAAAGGTTAAATCATGTCTAATGTGGATTAAGAGAATTTCTTAAGCTAACTTCTAATCTATTTTATTAATATTTTCACTTTAGTCCTTTGATATACTTGACTTTCATATTTTGCAATTTAGTCCTTGTATTTTTATAATTAGAAAAAACCCCAAAACCAATATAACCTTTGCTTTTACATTTTTGTCATGACTACCACCCCAAATACTTAATGAAAACACAATATTTAACTCTTTAGTCATAGCGGAAAACAATAACAAATTACTTAATTTTACTACTTGGGATGACTCGTACACTTCTGAGAAGCCATCCTGAGTGTGGGCTTATCATCACTCCTCAGGGCACACTAACACCTTAGCTGAATTATTAATTCATTTTAATATATTGTGAGATAAATTAGGGAGTAGTTTCTTATCAGTGAGTGCAAAAGGGAAAAATCATGAATAATGTAATACTTGGATATATATGCGGGGATATTTCCAGCTAGAGGAGGGTATTAGTGTGATACTCCTTCAATGGTCGTCAATCATTCTCTCATTCTAGTCATTCTCTCATTCTAGACTATTTGTTCGAAATCTTCCTTATATGTTCTATCATATTATTCGTGGCAAGGCAGAAGCTCAATCCTTTAGTAAAGACCTAGGGTTTCATAGAGCGATGCTTGAACTTATCAACAACATATAGATGGACATGAAATTATCTATCCATTTTTACTTTGGTAGTCATCTTTTACACTCTACTCCACTAAATAGTTGACGGAAGATACTTAGGAATCATTAATGTAATTATTGAAAAATAATTGAAGTAAAATCTAAAGCTTTAATTAATCATTGTAAAGTTGTTACAATAATCCTAGATCTCCACCCTAAGAGGTGGAGTATAGTTGTTCATCCTAGTGATGGAAGCAGAAAACTATCAACGATATTTTATTGGTTAGTCGTTATGTTATTTTTCCCTTCTTAAATAAAGAAGAATAAAGGAATTGACTAACTAGTTTAATTATATATAAAAAAAATTAATCTTACAATAACTAACTAATAAATTAAAATTTGTGATTATCTCTCCAGTCTTCTAATTCTCTTGGACTCTTATTAGACTTGGACTTTTCTATTTTTGGGCTAGCTTTTGAGATAAGGTCTTCTAGCTATGTTTGACTAATTAGAGCTTTGATACGGTCAGATTCAAATCTGGTCCATATGAGTCCCTAGTGATGGTCTATCTTGAGTCTTCTAATTTCAGATTGAGATCTAATCTTATAATTCTTCTTTTAATAACTTCTAAAAAGAGCAACTTCTATATATAGCTTCAATATCACCTTTTATACCCCATTTTCTCCAAATGGTCTAGAATCTGACTTATACTTGTAAAATTAAAAACTAAGGGGATGTTTGTTTGCACTTAATGAGATCTTAATCTGGTTCATTAAGACACTGGATCAATAAGACTCTTTGTTTTTCCTGACAAATTCAGATCTGAATACCTCTTAACTGGTCTGTTTTATTAAGATTTCAAACCAAGTATGATTCATTCAAACAATGTCTCTTAACAGAATAAGCTCTATTCAACATTACGTACTTAACACTTAAAAAAATCAAACGACACCTAACACATATATTGCGAATACAGAAAGATGGTAGGGAAGAAATAAAACATACTCCCGAGGCTATTGACTTGCATGATCAATACCCAAGATAGGGTGCAATGCTTTTCTTGTATGTAAACTTCTTGTATCACCAGTTTCGCATTCCTTTACCTCCTAATATGCTCCATCCCAATTAATCATACAACTCTAGAAACCTCTTGTCCTTACCTTCTCCAATTTTGTTCTTGAACACTCTCTCATGTGAAGGTGTTCATCCAGGAATCTTTGTTGTGGCAACAGCGACTAGCGTCCTAGAAGCTTTGCTCATCTCGAGTATATGAGTCCCGATTTGGAGAGGTTGTGGTGTTTTTTCCTTAAAAGATATAATTGCTTTACTCTTTGATTTCACCACTGTATGCTTCTCTCTAATTACTTGACCCGTTTCCCCCTTTTCCTTTGTTCCTAAACTTGCACCAATCTCAATTGGTTTCTTCTTGATCTCACCTAATACCTTGATTTGATTCTTCTTAATCTCCCTAATCACTCGATAATATCTTTGTTCTTTTTGGCTTCTCTTTTGACCTTAAACTCAAAGATTTGAACACTCTTGATCTACCTTTTGATTATAGGCAATTAAGGTGTTGTTTGGGTTAGGAAATGTGTAAGAATGATGATTCTATATGTGGGTATGATAAACTCTTACTTGGATGGTATGGGTTTGAAGAATTTTGGAAAAGTATTTAGAATTTTTGAATTTTGATTTCTCGGATTCTAAGTGTTTTGGATTGATTTGGATGGATGAAACTTGTTAAGAGGAATATAGGGAAAGATTTGGGTATGAATCTATGGTGATTTGGTAGTGTTTTGATGTGTGGTGGTGTGATAGAGGTTTGGTGAAGCTTTCATGGTGTTTCATCATGGAGTTTGGGTATCTTGGGTAAGAAGGAGGCTTAAGTTTTGTAATATAAAGGTGAAAAAACCTCCTTTTTGGTCAATTTGTTGCGGCATGAACCGGGTTCCCATTTTGCAGAGACCAGGTCCCGTTTAGCTCTCTGTTGCGCACCGTCACGACAGACGACGCTGTCAAAACCGGGTACACGTTTGGTAGTGACCAGGAGACCGGTTTGTTTGACTTCTCCATTGGATAGATATAAAATAATACACGTTTTAGGCTTAAGAAAAAGTGAATTCTGACATCCGAGCGTAAAGTTATGACCTTGTGAAGTTTTCTCAACGCTGCTGACCTCGAACTGTTGCGACATTTCTGAATGGACCGCTAGGCTGGTCATGGGAACGGTATACTACTCAACCTTCTGTCCTATACCGTTGCGACCCTTATGACTCAAATGAAGACACGGCCTGGGGACCGTCTAGCCTCTCAGAAGGCCGGCATGCCGGTCAAATCTTCTAGCTTGGACCGTCGCGACCCTTGTGACGCGAATGACGACGCGGTTGTTCGGCCGGCTAGCCAGTGTTATGGCCGGCATACCGGTCAGAGCATGAAACTTTCTGCCTTAGACCATGTTGGAGACCTTTGCGACCCTTTGACTTGGGATGGCTAGCCGGTCGTGTGACCGGGTTACCAGTCCGTTGTTCTAGACCTCGAATTTTCGCGAACTCTTTTACCGCAAACTCAATTTCTACTTAACTAGCATATAAAAAACACTTCTACCTTACTCATTACTGCAATACTTAAAAAAAACAACTAATCTAAACATAACTAAACCATAAAAAGTTGTAGGTTGTCTCCCAGACAACACTTTTATTTAACGTCGTTTAAAGTTCGACGTGTTACCTTAATTATCTTTTGATTATATAGCCTCCCCAAAAGCGAGTGAGGTTGTGCATATCTACTATCCGAAGCTTGTGAACCTTATTTTGTTGAATTTCAATCTGTTTTGCCGAAACAACTCTTGTAATGGAAAAACAGACCCATCCACAAATTCTTGAAACCCCGTGGCCTATTCTCTTGCTTAGGGGCTTTCCAAGCAAGCTCATAGCCAACCCTAATCTCATTTTCGACCCTCTTCTTCACGGGTTTAATACTTTCTTTTTAATTTCCTTGGTTAGAACTCGGAGTGTTGGGACCTCACGTGACTCCTCATGCTTCTCTTCCACAAAGTGGAATGTTTTGGATTCTTCTTCAGTTTGGAGAGTCACGGTTCCCTCATGAACATCAATTATGCTGTGACTTGTTGCCAAGAATGGACGTCCAAGTATCAATGGAACACGTTGGCGTGCAATACTATCAAGAATAACAAAATATGTAGGTATAGCTAAAGTACCTACACAGACAAACATGTCCCCAATGACTCCCCCATGGCTTTATCGTGGAGTTGTCTAGGAGCAGCAAATTGATGTCTTTTCATTTGGAATCTCCCATGCCTAACTTCTCAATCATATTCTTTGGAATGATATTTCTACCTGATCCGAAGTCATACATCGTTTTAGTTTCGAAGTTACCACCTATATTGATTTGGAGGTATAAAGCTCTCGGATCTTGCATCTTTGGTGGTAGCTTCTTTGGAACATCTATCAAGCCTTCTTTAGTATGATCCACTGTCTCGACCTTGACCTTTACACTCTTACTCTTCTCGGAAGAATTCTCTTTGAATATATTTGTTGTTGTAGGCTCTTTCTCAATTACCTCGAGTACACGACTGTTGAATTTTTCTTTGCTTAACGTCTCAGACTTAGTATTCCCCACTAAGATATGTAATTCTTAGGAGATATGGTGGTGATAGAAGCGGATTGTAGGCGGCATCTCCGCCTTATTCTCTTATTTTCCAACCTCTTTAACCCAATCTTTGATCGTCACGTTGTCTAAGTTAAGCTTCGTGGGCTCTTCTTCTGTTGGAATTTCTACTACACCCGTTGCAGCTTCTTCTTCAACCTTATCCCAATATTTGATTGTTACCTTGATTAAGTTCAACTCGATTGGCGATGATGGTTGTGTAGGTGGTGGCTCCACCTTACTCTCTTCTTCTTGCACCTTTGGTGCAATTGTCTCTTCTTTCATAGTTTTTTTTCATCTTTTCCAACCACATACTCAGAATCTTTTTCAACCTCCTTCTCATCTTGATTCTCAATAATTACCTCCTTTAAGCTAAGCTTGGTTGGTTCTTCTATGGATGAGACTTTGAACCCAACATTTCTATCGCCCAATTTTGTATATAAATCTTGTTGTAATAGTTGAACAATCATAGTGAGTTGTGTTAGTCTCTGCTTCGAAGCTTGATTTTGTTGGAAAATGACATGTACTAATGATTCAGTCACATCGTTATCCACTTTGCTTTTGCTCATGTTATCAGTTGGAATCTTGATGAATTGTGTAAGAGAATATATTGAATAACTTAACTTCACAGCGTGTTCTACGAGTTTTTCAGCAATGTGTTTCATGCTTGTTAGTGTTGGTTCCATGAAATTATGTAGGTTTTGCAAAACCTTATTGTAGGAGACTTCTTGTGGATTATGCATAGGTTGTGGGGGAGCTTGTACTTGATAGATCAAACCTTCTTGATAGAAGTTTTGACTTCGTGCCCAATGCATATTTGTATTCCTTGTTGTGTGATAGTTGTCCATAAAATCCTGAAAATAAATTAAAGGAAACGCGTAAAACTAAAAACAAATAAAAAATTCTACACTAAATAAACACAATGACTAACTATAAAATCCTCGGCAGCGGCGCCAAAATCTTGGTGGTGGAAAAGGTGTGATAAATAAACAGATAAATAAAGATAATAATAATGGATATACACCCTATATAGCTAGGCAAGCCCGTCAGGATCACTACCACACACTAGACGATTATGTGGTGTTGTCAATAATTGAATCCTCCGTCAAGGTGTCAACTCAATTCCTAAGGGCAGTCCTAAGATTGGACAAATCTATGGCTGCAATAAGTCAAAGCACATAACACGGATATACGACACGCTCAAATCAATTAAAATAACAAACATTATTTCTATGATTTGATAAAGTAATAACCCAACCAATTAATATATAAAACTTCTAGAATAAAAGGTTAGAAATATATTTAAGCCACACACACACACACACACACACACACACACACACACACACATATATATATATATATATATATATATATATATATATATATATATATATATAGCTGATTACCCTAATTTATAGAGAAGGAGAGATGTAGAAGAGAAGTTGCCACTCTCCAGCTTCTTGCTTCTTGTCTTCCTCTACAGGTCAACTTGCTTCTCTAGATGATTAAACTTGATACTAAGGATTAAAAACTGAGAAAGGACAATGTTTACAAAGGTATCTGGACAATGTTTACAAAGGTATCTAGCTGTATTTATAGGTGCTAGGTCAAAATCTTAGAGTGTAAGTAAAGTTATTGAAGTCCTGTTCCTTTTCAAATTCGTTTCCTAAAACATAGGACATGATAAACATTCTAGATTGATTTGGTCATATCTCCTTCGTTACTTTTTATCGGATTTTAGCGTACTTTATATGGAAATCACCGCAATTCAAAGATCTATCAGATCATACAAGGGCTCCTCTAAAGTCATAATAGATTTTCTGCAGTTCTCAAAACACTGGATGTCTTTACAGCATGACAGATTTATTTAGCAGTTTTTCCTTTCTTAGATGTCACCTTGGATCTTATTTCTTTAACTCCTTGAACTTTAATTTGGCATCTAATTTGTTTCCTTTTACTTAAGAGTTTCACCTTAACACACAAATTATACCAAAACGTTATAAAAGTTATAAATCTTTAAATCAAGGCATGAATTAAGAAATTATCTAATAACACTGAAAATTCCCTTAACAATTAACATAATATATCTAAAATGATGTCTCATGATTTGATCAATTCATTACAAATATGGAGACATCACTAAACTTTCCCGACTTGCAGCTAGCCACCACGCTTCTTGCATGCGAAATCATTCAAAACCCAATAGTCACCTCCATCATTTGAATTTTTTTTAGTATAAAAATGTCCTTTGCAGAGTTTCTCCTCTCCCAAGTCACTGTGATTTTCTCACGACTGTTAACCCTATCGCATAAAACCATATTTCTGTTCGTGTGCCTGACATAGCCATTATTTTGCTCCAGAAACTGTTTCTCAATGCTCCACATAACATTCCCCTATTTCCAATATATTTGAGTTCCTCATGAGTACCAATGCTGACCCAACTATTAAAATGTGATCAAAGAGATTTTTCTTTGCTTGCATGTGATGATTTGGGTGAATAATCACCCTTCACTAAAAAAAACTAGATAAATTGTTTCCAATCTAATTGCGAACTATCATACTTAAAAGAGTAAATACACTGTTTACCCCCTGAACTTTGGCCCGATTGACAGACTGCCCCCCAAAGTTTAAAATTCGACTAGTTGCCCCCTAAACTTTAACTTCGTGACTCGATGCCCCTTGTGACCATTTTCCGTCAATTTTTTCCGTTAACTCGCAGCATGGGTGCCACGCGCCGTTAACTCGTGAATCGTTGCCCCCTAAACTTTAACTTCGTGACTCGTTGCCCCCTGAACTTTTTTTTTCAGAATTATTTTGACTCGTTGCCCCCTGAATTTTTTTTTTCAAAATTAATTATTTAAAAAATCATTTTAACAGGGGCAAATTTGGTATTTCAAAACTTCTTCTCCATGATCTTCTTCTCCAAAGCTTCTTCTCCATGAATAAAGCTTCAAAGCTTCAAAGCTTTAAATCTTTAAATCTTCAAATCTTTAAATCTTTAAATCTTCGAATCTTCAAATCTTCAAACCATAGATGACCACTACGAGCTTCTAAATTACACTATAATTAATACAAAAATCCAGTCTCATCTTCTTCCTTTCTCCCTGTCGGTCTTCCTGGCGCACGTTAGCAACAGCTACCCCATTTTCTTTGCTTCGTGATCTCTCAGATTCATTGTTGCCAGGTACGGTTTTGTAACAATACCCAACATCGAAAGTTTTCCATTTTATCACTTAGATCTGTAATTTTTCTACTTCTCTTCTTTAATTTTTGTATATTTTTCTTGAATATATCATTCATTTAATTGAAAATCAATACCAGAAAGAATAGATTAAAAATTTGATACAAATCGTGACTTTTTTTGGGTCTCCCATTGGTTTTACAAAAATTGATATAATGAAACATAACATGTTCACGTTTAGGTTGACAATATCAAGAATCAATACCAACTGTACAATGTATTGTAGCAAAAACCTTGACTCGAATTACAAAAGTAAAACGAAAAGATCTTGCGTTTTGAATATTGGATGTCAAGTTTAATGAATATTGGAAGAAGAATTTAAAGAAAGAAGGGTATGAAATTAATGAAGAGTTTATTCATGAAGATTTTTTTATCAAACTTTCTCCACTAAAGAAGAAGAAGTGTAAAATACCCAAAATACCCATCTTTAAAAAAAAGGATATAATTAACAATTTTAAAAAAAAAACTGGGGGGGGGGGGGGGGGGCAACTAGTCACGAAATTAAAACTTTAGGGGGCAAAAAGTAGGGGGCAACTAGTCCACGCGCGCGTGTAATGCACGCTGCGACTTAACGGAAAATTTGGACGGAAAACAGCAAAAAGGACTAACGAGTCACGAAGTTAAAGTTTAGGGGGCAACTAGTCGCATTTTAAACTTTGGGGGGCAGTCTGTCAATCGGGCCAAAGTTCACGGGATAAACAATGTATTTACTCTACTTAAAATTAGAAGATAACAAAAAGAAGTGGAATAGAGAAAAGAAATATAAGAGAAAAGGGAAGAAAGATCGAAATTATTGACAAGGATCACAAAGTTAAGGCCCAGTTTGGTTTGTGAAAATAATAAGTATTTTTTGTTTCCATTTTCTATATTTTTTAAATTTTTAATAAAAACATGTTTGGCTAAAGAAAATGAAAATAATTTTAGAAAAATTGAATAAAAACGTTGCTATATTGGAAAACGTGAAATCGACGGTTTCCATATTTTCTAAAAATATTAAAATAACAAAAATCTTTTTTTGAAAATATACTTTGAAAACAAAAATAGAAAATATTTTCACAAACTAAACCGGACTTAAGTTTTTTTATTTTATATGTGGATGATTCGGGTCACCTTACATCACACGATGACTAAGTGTTACTAAGTTTTTTAAGGGGCATTAGCTTTATAAGGCCCAATGGCCAATTAACTTTGTAAAATAAGTCCCACTACTAACTAAGTAGTTACCGCCCAACTAAAGAGCACCAAATACCTAAAAACCCCTCCCCTATCGTATTAACACAGTGAAATACCCAAAACCAAAACCCCCAACCCATATAGCTTCTCCTCTCAACTCACGATCTACCTCCTCTCTCTCTACTGTGATACCTCTCCCCTCCCCTCCCGTCGAACCACCCCACCACCAACAACCCTACTACCTCGTCACCCCACCATCACCACCAGATCTCACCTCCTCTCCCGATGACCTTCCCCTTCCCCTTCACTCCTGCTGACCTCCACCACGAGGAGCTGCAGAAACCCACCCTCACCAACACCGAAACATCACCAGCCCCAACCCACCACCGCCTTCATCACCAACAACATCTCGGAGAAGACCACCACCACCGCCATTTTTATCACCGAACCACTACCGCCCACCCCCACCCCCACTGCTGCTATGCTTCGACAGCCACCATAAGGGAGGCCGGATCCCACAAGCTCTCAACCCTCGAGCCTTCCAGATCTACGCCACCATCACCGTTCAACAAGCACCACCACCAAACCCTCGCCAGTGAACTGCTCATCCAGAAAACTGCCGCTGCTGCATCGGAGCCCCACCTTCTCCACCACCACGCCAGATTCGCGCCACCAGATTCACCACCACCTCCTTGACCTCGCCATTGAACTGCTCAACCCTTCGCCTGACTCCTCCGTCACCAGGACCTCGAACCTCCTCCGTGAAGAACCAGATCCAGTTTGTCGCTCCTCCATCGTGGTGCCTGCAGCGTTCGTATGTCCAGCCACATTTGGCTCAAACGTGTTAGTGGGTCCAGCCCCATTTGGGCTTAAGGTTTTTTTTGTTCAGTAAAGGTACAGCCCCCTGTGGGTTTTGTTGTATTGGGTCCAGCCCCATATAGTTGTATTAGGTAATGGGGCTGGCCCATTTTGGTTTAAAGTGTTGTTTTAGATTGTAAATTTTTTCTTGTTCAACATGGGTACAGCCCATGTGTGTAATATGTTTGTAATGGGGCCAGCCCGGTATAGGTATAAAATGTTTGACCAGTTTCTCTATTTTATTAATGGGCCAGCCCCATGTAATGTTTGGCAATAATGGTACAGCCCTGCATAGTTTACATCTTTTTGTTATGTTAATTGTACAATACAAACATAATAAAAACAATCCATTTGATATATATAAGGTTATTCTTAATGGGTACAGCGATTTGAAGAATATGGGTCTGGCCCCATATATAAGAGGGACTTGGAAAAAAAAGAATTAAAAAAATCGTTGCAAAAAATGTGTTGGGTCTGTACCCATCACGTTATAGTGTAGTTCGTGGTAGTAGGTCGGGATGGGTCCGTACCTATAAAGAGGAAGGGTAAAATTGTCAAAATACAAACCAGCAAAGTTAGGTATAGGCCTTTAAAAAAAGAAAATTCTGGTTGGGACTTAAAACAAAAAGTTGGGGAGTTTGGGGGTGTTTTTTACAATTTCCTCGTTTTTTAAAGAAAAAGTGCAGAGATGATTTCCATACCAAATACTTATGAGTAATGATATATAACACCCAGAATCATACTATCGAAATACCACCCAATGATGTGGCATGAATTGGTTGGTAATAAATCGTTAATTAGATTAAAAAAAATTAACAATTTATATCCAACTAATTCATGCTATACCATTGGGGCGGTACATAATCATTACTCAATACCTTATTTGCTAGGGTGAATTAGTTTATAAGGCCTTTGGCCCTTTCTCTTTCTTTTAAACGTCTAGCTTCCTAACTACTAGTTGGGAGCCCAATTAATATGGGCAAAAAAATCCAAAAACCCCCTCCCCTATCAATATATAACTGACCTCTCTTCTCTCTCAAGCTCTCTTCTCTCTCACCAAACAAAACCCTCATCCCCTCCTCTCTCCTATGTTCTCTGTGATCGAACCAACCCACCACCGCACCCCTACCCTCTCCAATCTCTTTAATATCATACCACCCCACCACCACCTCCCATCCCCACCCTCATCAGCATCAAGCAAAACCCACCCACCCATCCTGCCGTTGCCCACCATCATCAAAATCATACCCACCACCGACCCGCCATGGGTGCAGACCCGCTCTCCATCTCCAACACCGTCAAACATCATCACCATCAACAACAACCCACTGTCTCCACCACCATCAACATCGATGGCCTCCATGGAGATCTAGAGGTCCAGCAAAGCCACCACCAATATTCGCACCACCACTGACCCGATGCCGCTCTGCACCAAAAGCCACCACCAATATTTGCACCACCACCATACCCTTCATGTTCATCAACAACCCTGCACCACCACTGACCTCACCGCCTTCCAACACGGGCTGAAAACCTACCCACCATGGGTCCATCCCAAGAAAAATATCCCCCTGGTCCAATCCAATTGAACCCTGTTGTGGTACAGCTCCGTCAAATGATTTGGTCGAGAAATCCCCCTGGTCCAATCCAATTGAACCCTGTTATATTTACTTTTATTAGTTTTTTTGTCGAGCTTTAATTAGTTAGATTCTCCTAATAATTTGTTTGGGCATTGATTTACTGCAGATGGACCACCCTGGTAATTATACATTCAGACCGTACAAAATTGACACAAAGGAAGTGTTTTACTCCACTGATGCCATGGTCAACCTCCCCCCTCTATGGTGTAAAAATATGTAAGTATGACTAATGACTTAATTTTTTTTAATAAACAACGTAAGAAAAGATGTAAAAAACACACCGTAGGACCGTACCTATTGATAAAATGGAATGAATGAAAACATACCGTATGGGTTCGTATCCACCACGAATGAAGGTAAAGGAGTAAAAACTCCAACCAAAAATTTAAAAGTTGACTTATAATGGATGTTTTTGTAACTTCAAAGTATATTATAAAGTTCGAGGATTTTTTGAATGTAAAAAGTAATTTTCTCTATTTGCTAGCATGTCCTTATTTACGACCGGTCGACCAAAACAAAATTACGACTACCCAACAAAAAAATAAAATAAATAAATTACGACCACACATATGCTCCTAGTTCCATCTTCCATGTTGCTAAATGGTGAACTATTCTTTTGTCACATGCTAAATGGTGGACAAGTTATTGGGACCACAAAAGTTTCTTCATTGATATATATGGGCAGTGATCCTTGTATGGATAAAAGAGAAAAAAAGAGGTGGTCATTAGACTGAAAAGTATGATTTCGATTTTCTCCTATTCTTTTTATACCAGAGACTTATTTTTAGACTCGGTATCATAAATACGGTTCGAACCTGTACCATCTAAAAAGATAACTCAGTATCCTATTCTTTTCTCCTAGTGCTGGGATATCCCAGATGGAGGATTATTGTTTTTATACGGACCCGCCTAAAGGAATTTGGAAGCTTCTCTTACGTGATAGCATAGGGTGGAAGTCACCACGTGCTATATTTAGTGTAGATTTGCTTTCTGATGTAATAAATTAGTTATGTTTCACGATCCTTTGGGGATCTCCCTGTAACAAAAAAAAAAGATAACCAAAACTCTAGTCAGTTAAGCTAATTCTAACTGATTAATTTCGATTTTCTCTAGTAGAAAGAAAAAACAAATAAATCTATCAAAAAATATCCAATTAATCTTTTTCTTTTTACATTTACACATTTGATATTTATGTGTTGTCCTTCCTTCATCTTTTATGTGAAGTTTATATATGAAAGTTTTAAAAACTAATTTTTCTTTTAAATAATTTTTTTTATTTTTTTTATTTAATACTACATAAGACTCCACCTAAAAGATAAAAAGATAAAAAGTGATATATTGCATTACTCTTATGTGTTACGAAATAATCAAATCCTACAAAATATGCGATAATATATAAAATCTTTAAATAAGTTACCAAGGCCACCGTTTTAGACTTCATTAATTTGTTATAAAAAAATTCTTTAATTTTATCTAAATCAATAACTTATAGTTAAAAGAAGTCTAAAAAAATTGACTTTAAATAAATAAACATATTTTATTTTTTTAGACTATATATAAGTAAAGAAGTTAAAGTTAAAAAAAAAAAAACCATCCAACTTGTAATTTTTTTTCATTAAAACAAAAATAAAACAAATGTTAACCCTGGTTATTATAAATGTTAATTAAGCTATTAAAGAATTCAATCACCGTTCCATACGCGCATTCTGAAATGTTGATGTTAAGTCTAATGCACTTAGCAAGTTTAGCCGCGACACCATTGAGTTCTCTCTAGATGTGCACAATTTTCCATCCAAGGAATCGATTCACCCACCTCCAACCCTCGTTGACCATTGGGCGAATTTTCTAGTTAATTTCTTTTTTTGAAAAAACACCTTAAATGATTTCAAGGTTATTAGAGTAGAATGAACAACTTTTTTTTTGATACGTGGGTTCTAGGCTAGCTTTCGCACTCCCAACTAGTCCCACGGAGAATATGTCCGCCCTCCCCAAGCATACCCCCAAGCACGTCAGAACTATGTGTTTTGAGAGAAATTCGAACCTTGTACCTCTTGGTTGAGAGACAGAGTCCTGGCCAGTTGAGAATGAACAACTCTGTATGTTGAGATCTGCTGTAGACTTCACGGCCAAAAGAACGACCCACATTTCTCCCTCTACGACAGAATTTATCTTACCTCCCCTAGTAATCTTATGTTTAATTTCACCGTATTTAGTGATAGCAATTGACACCATGCTAGCTGGCTCCCACAATTTCCAGGATGAAGTGTCACTAAGTCAAATGATATATGCCTCGTCATTTAAAACCTCATTGTTTCCTGTGAGATCTTTATCACCATAATTTTCTTGACTCTGTCCCCCCTTCCTACCCCCAACATTATCACCAAAAAGACGTTTCAAAAGGTTTTTAGTCCGGTCATTTTATTTTTCAAATATTCCATTCATTTTTCTCATAGAAACCTTTCATTCTGGCTTTCCAAATATTCTACAGCGTACCAAAAATTGTGGTCGTGACCAGTTTTCTGTCCTATTCATTATTGGTGTAGCTAGTAATCGTATCTTGTATCCAATCTCCTACCTTCCCTTCGAAGTTATCCTCTATTTTACATTGTAGTTGATTGTTGGCCCAGACGCCTTTATTAAAAGGACACTTGATGAAAATGTGTTTGATGGACTTTGCTTCGGCTTCGCAATCAATAATTTACATAGTTGTTTTTTTGTTCCAATTTCATTATAAAAACAAAATAAGAAGGTTACAAAAGTTAGTCAATCCCTCTAAGGGAATTGTTGTTTAGGAGGATATTCGCGAATTGGAGGGTCTTAAAATAATCTAATTACCTAACAGCTTGACATAGAGCTCATATTTGGCAACCCAGTCCGCTGCAAAGTTTCCTTCTTTAGAGATAGGAACAAAAGACGGGCTAAAAATTTTCAGTAAAACCATAAATACTACTTATGATCTTACAAATACTAAGTTTATTAACTAGAGAGAATGAAGTGAGAGAAATCATAATAAAAGAAGAGTCATTCTCAATTATGACGCTTCCAACAGGATAATATCCAATCAACTTTGTCGCTTTCAGCACCCCTATAGCCTTTGCCTCATGGATTGGTTTGCACAAATAGACCAAGCGTTACCTGTCAAACAAATGTCATTAGAATCGCTTACAATGCAAGAAACTACCGTCCCCTTAGTACTAAAGGCTGCGTCGTAGTTTTTAAAGTGGTTTGGAGTGAGAGGTTCCCAACCCTTCTTATTTTGTCTACTTACTGACTGATTACAAATAATCCAATTATTAACAGTATTTATGTATACTATTATCCTCATTATTAATCCAATTATTCACCAACTTACCCACATAATCTTTATCAAGAAAGTTAGGGGTATTGGGATGTAATTTTCTAAACATTTATGTCCAAGTTCATATAACAAGTGTGAGAGTTTGTATATGGTTACAAATGACATTATTATAATTAATATTATTCACCCTTTACAAATATGACAAACAAAGGCACAAATAAATTCAAATATCATATATATATTAAATTCCCCGGTTATCTATTTCACTGTATGACTTAGCCAAGTATTTAGTCTACTGGTGCTATTATTACTAGTTTTAATACTTAAGGGGTTAGCAAACCAGATGCTTTTTTCTCATGGGTATTCAAATAATAGGTGTTCCACTGTTTCTGGTCCATTGTTATAAATTTTACTAGAGTCGTACTTGCTAAAATTCTATTATTATATTCTCTTCAGTTGGGAGTAAGTTTTTAATAGCTTTCCGTATGAAATTTCTAATTTTAGGGGTGATTTTTATGTTCCAAATAATAGACACACACATATATATATATATATATATATATATATATATATATATATATATATATATATATATATAGTGTTTTACGAGAAAAGAAAAGGTCGTGAATTTTTTTTTTTGATGTATGGGTGTCTGGGCCAACTTACGCGCACCACGACTATTCACATAGAAAATATACACGTCTCCTCATGCATACTCCCACTTAATCAGAACTAGGTTACCCATGTTCAGGGACGGGACTCGAACCTTGCACCTCTTGCTTACCCCCTTTAAGGGCTCAAGAAATAACAAGGCTGAGGGGATTCGAACCCTGTATCTCCTAGATGAGAGACAAGGTCCTGGCCAATGAACTAGTCCCAATGGTTCGTATACTTTACTTTTAAGTTTTGATCATATATTATGCGATGTATATACTCTATGATGGATCAATTGTTACTTTTAATTTTGTAACGATACAAAAGGAAATGAGTATGGTTATTTAATATTAGACTTAGATATATATATAAATGAATTTACATAATCTTATTCGGTATGAAATAATAAAGTTTACTAGATAAATTTGTATAAGAAAATTCGTTTCGAAATTTTACGTCACGGAACATTTCTGAACTAACAATATTGTGAACTAAATTTTTACGAAATACTATAAATTTTTTTTTTTTTTGTCAAACGAAATACTATGAATTGTTGATATAAAAATACGATTCATGTTCCACTGTCTATATACTATTTTCTGAAGTAAATGGAACTACATTTCCTGAAGCGAATACAATTGTTTTCAATATCTATGAAATTGGTGTGATGGTTACAAAAATCGAGTGAATTAGATATAATATTTTTTTTACTAAAAACATTCCTTGAAGTTAATGGAATTGTATTTCTTGAAGAAAATTTAACCTCTTCCAATTTGTCTGGAATTGACATCGTGGTGACCCGAGTCCAAATTCAAGATTGAGGTCGAATAAGAACTAACTTTTGATTCCTTAGTGGTTTAAATAATACTAAGAAATAAATTTCTTACCACTAGAAGGGGAATAATTAGGAATATTATGAAAGTGAAAAGTCACAAAAAATAAGCCATTACGAATTGTTATCGATATAGTGAAATTATATACCGGTCGCGTACATGTCATATGCTAAACCATTTGATCTATCTAATTTAAAATTTGAATGCCCAAACGTTATGTTATCTTGTGGTACGAAATTGACATAATTGGTGAATTATTTTTTAAAGCTATGTTGTAGAAACCGCCGCATAGGTGCCGCCTAAGCGTCAACTCCCCCCTCAAGCGCCTACACCTAGTAAAAATGGTAGGAGTTTTTTCTTAGAGCCTTAGTAATCGTGGAAGAGACGCCAATTAATGGTCAAAAGAGGCCACCTATGCCCTATTCTTATTTTTCTTACTCTCAAGAATTCCCGAATTGATATTATAACTCAATTAGTATTTTTATATTTATTATAGTGTTGTTGGTGGAAATTTACGAATTAAATAGTTAATTTGTTATAATTACTAAGTATATATTACTAAATATACGAAATTACGTAGAAGGATTTCAAAATCGCCTAATCCCACCTAGGCCCAGTGTACTCTTGCCTAGGCACTAGGCCCGGGTTGGCCGCCAAGGTTTCCAAACCTAGTTCTACAACATAGTTTTTAAGTAAATCCCGAAGAAATTTAATAAATTTAAAGGATATTTTCCGAAATGAGTATCTTGTGTAGACCAAAATTGTCTGTAATAATATATGTCTTTGCATTGTTTTCTGAAAGTCACACTAGAAGTGTGTATTATAAAAGTTGCATGCTCTTTCTTTAGTGTAGTATCATACAGGAATACGACTAGTTGAAACACACCACGTGCAAAAGAAAAATATCACGATCCAAATAGCTTTGTATTAAGACATGATTGACCTGGTCACCCATGGACAGTAATGATATGTCGAATAATAGAGAACTCACTTTGTCTCTACCAAAAAGAACCAAAAGATTCTTGTGCCAAGTCACTACCCATATGTTTTATATTCTCTAGTAAAGTTTATTAACTATCACAACCGATGTTTTAGTGTTTATGTTGAATCTGATTATCTTTCTATTATTAGATATCTTGAATCCCTTAAAGTTGATGTCTTAAAACACGCTTTGCAAAGTTTTACATAAAAGAGATGAAATACCCCTTATTAGTTGACAGACAAGGCAACCTGAAATTGTGTGACAAATCGTAGAATACAATTTATTGTCTCATATCGATGAACGAACTAAAGTATTAGAAGTTGAATTTCAAAATACGATTCATTTTCAAAATATTACAAATAATATACAAAATGCATTCATATATATATATATATATATATATATAATATTCTGAAATCCTATTTGTTGTAAACGCTTTAGCATAGATTATTGTCCTTATGGACATATAATAAATATTCCACCGAATGCATCCACCAATGGTAGACCTGTTATACATCTAACCAGTGCATAAAGCGTGGTAGATCTGTAATGTATATAATCTCACGAGTAAATGAAAAGATGGTAAAATTTGTGGAATGTGCACATATGACAGGAAGTACTGAGCCAACTAAAGATGGAACATGCATTATCCATAAATAAAGTATTAGTCCTTGACTGAATACAAGAAAAATTATGTAGATTATTTGTCTATTGATAATCTATGAAACTATGGGACAATTCATGGATTAATGTATTTTCATTTACTATATCGCTTGAAATAAATAATTAGGATCCTAAATCACAAAGTGGTGAAATATGTCGACAATGATAAAAATGATAACAGTGAATTTTGAAATCTAAAATCCTTCTTGTATTCCAGAGATTCCAGTAGAAATATAGAATTAATGATGGGAATACATCCTCATTCTTATGTTATTGATACAGGGTAGTGATAATTAGGTGGTTATTAAGTTCTTGAAGAACACAATAAGTGCTCGAAGAACCATAAGTGTCTGAAGCATGACAGGTTTCCAATCACACAAGGTGTTTGAAGCATAACCAGTGTCTGAAGCATGATACGTGCCTAAAGTGCTTAAAGCGTCTAAATATTACGTCCTAAAAATTGAGAAGCGACTGGAGCATAAAATATCCCAAAGAACACAATGTAATTAAAGTACGAGATACAAAAGTCAGAATTATGAAAGATTACTCGAAATAATTGTTATCATAATCCATTTTATAATGAGACGTATGCGAAATTTGTGTGTTGTACTCTTTTTCCTTCACCACGGTTTTTCTGTTAGGTTTTCCTGGTAAGGTTTTAAAGACACAAATTGTATATGTGTCATACCTAGGGATGTCAATGGGACGCGGGTTTGTGGGTACCGCCACACCCCACTTTAAACGGGGTAGGTTTTGAGGTACTAAATGGGGCTTGGTGCGGGTTATAGGGATGGATTTTCAAAACCCGCACGAGCGAGGCCGGGTTGTGGGGATAAGTATTCCCCACCCCGCAAACCCTCCCCGCATGTATATAATATATAAGTAATATATTTTATTTATAATATGTACTATATATTTAAATTTCAATAATATTATTCAAATCAAAGTTTGTGTGCGTCTATTACAACACACAAAGTTTAAATTATTCAAATCAAAGTGCAACTCCAAGGGGATAATTTGTCTAAAAATCAAAATACAAATGAAAATTCTGAAGAATGAAATATTTGAGAGTTTAAAAATAATAAAATTTGTAGTAATAAAAAACATGTGAACGATCAAACTGAAACCTGCGGGTAGAACCCACACCCCGCGGGGAATAAAAGAGCGGGGCGGGGCGGGGTGTGGGGAAGAACAACGGGTGGGCGGGGCGGGGTGTGGGGCTTCTATTTTTTTGCGGGGCGAGGTGCGGGGATAGGTAAACCCGCCCCAAACCCGCCCCATTTATATCCCTAGTCATACCCCTAAAGAATGACATACTATTTTTTTGCGGGGCGAGGTGCGGGGATAGGTAAGGTTTTAATGAGACATATCCTTAAGAGAATATCCAAGGGGGAACGTTATTAAATATTATTTAACTGGATATTCATCGATAAAGTCATAACTTGTATCACGCAAATTCAAAATGGTTACATCAAAGGTGACATAACAAAACATATATCACTAAAATTTCTATGCACGTGAACTACAAAGCAATGGTGATATATACATTCATTATTTACAACCAATAACAAATTTTCAATTTTTTTTACTTAAGTAGTACCAACCACAACATTCAAGATTTTTATGTAACTACTCAGAGATGTCTTGCCAACATCAGGGGAACATAAGCAATATATTGTAATTTTCTTTCGTCCAAGTTTGTATTTCATTGTATTTTCCTGATAATGCTTTAACAAGGCAGTGTTCCATGATGTCTTGTACACGTGAAGGGTAATTAATACGTGTTGCACTCTTTTTTCCTTGACTATATTATATCCCATTGGGTTTTACTAGCAAGGTTTGTAATGAGGCAACATCGAATACACATGAGAAATAATATCCAAGGGGGAGTGTTATAATATATCCATTAGTATGTCTATAATTTCATATTGTGTAACTTATATCCCTTCACTTCCTATTCCTTGTAACCTTATACTTATTCCTACATTGATTGTACGTCTTGTATCCAAGGGTGGGGTCAGTATTTCTTTTGTAGGTGGGGCCAAGGGGGTTCGGGGGCACCGACCCCAAATTTATTTTTTTACTTATTTGCAATATAGGTCCATATATTATAAAAAAATGCAAAAAAAATCCTTATATTATATAAAATTTCACTATAAATCTCAATATAATATTTTAAATTGATTA
Organism: Nemophila menziesii; assembly: GCA_029959085.1. Classification (NCBI taxonomy): domain Eukaryota; kingdom Viridiplantae; phylum Streptophyta; class Magnoliopsida; order Boraginales; family Hydrophyllaceae; genus Nemophila; species Nemophila menziesii. The sequence goes on along the minus strand of JARWIR010000016.1, from coordinate 22,789,674 downwards.
CCTTTATTTAATACAAACATATAATTTATTAGAAAAAATAAAATAATTATAAGTCTAATAAAATAAATTTTAAAACTGAAGGACAAAATGAAGGTTCTAAAAATTTAGGGGCAAAATAGGTTATAATTAATTATTTTTTATACAGGAATCTTTTTTTTTTTTTGAAAAAACTAGGGGAGGCCATGGCACCCCCTGTGCTTCATGTGGCTCTGCCCCGGCTTGTATCATCCTATATAAATGACACTTATATTATTATTCAATAGTGAGAAAGTTAAACTTATTTATATTATCTTCCATGGTCTTACCTATTTTTTAACACAAGTAACATGTGAAGTATTAGTTGTATTTAAAAGAGATCGTCTGAGCAACAAAAGTTGGATTAAGTGAAAACGAGCTAAGTAACCCATTAATCAGTCCATTCCTAGGCAGACGCACATCAACTTTCTAGCATATTTGTTAGGTGGTTTGCTTCTAGGATCGCCTAGGCAACCCGTCTAGACGACCAAATGGCTGATTTATAGAACACATATTAAAATAGATAATTTTGTAGAGATATTCTCATTATTTATATCCATAATTTGTTGAACTCACTATAAATTCATATCTCGTCGTGGTGGTCCTATTGAGAAGGCCTTATAAATTTAGAAAACACTCGATGAGGCTGAGATCCAATGCTCTTAATGATATTAGGACCATAGAAGTGTAGTCTACTCTTGGTAGATAATCGTAAAGATCACCTATGTGTTAAAAAAGGGTGATGATTGAGGAACTGATAACTACCAACGGGTAGAGTATGTGATGTGTGGGGGCAACGAAAGAACGCCAAGTTCAAGAGTATGTTAACTTGACAAGATTTGGTGGTTGCCTCACTTCACTACGTGTCAATTCAAATCGAAATATATTGCCACTTAATTACAATTCCCCCAACTATGGTTTGCACAGAAACATGTTCACCTCTTCTCTCAGAGCCTGAGTGGGGATATGTTGGAAATTAAAAGACTTTTTAATGGTTCTTCATGCTCTTGGGAAAAGAGAAACCCGGGAGTCTTTTTTTTTTAAATACCCACATCGAAAATGGAGATGGGAAAATTATTGGTTTATAATATTTTATCATTCTATACATTTAAAAAGGCTTAAGACTATGGAGACAAAAGGATAAATGGGAATAACCCGCACACGCGCATCACCACCACCCGCCTGGTCCGATGCCAGTGGTGGCGTGGTGGGTCGTGGGCGGAGTTGAGGAGTTTTGAAGAATCAAAAAATAAAACCTTGTTTTAAAGGGGTTGGTACTTAAAGACTTCTGTAGAAGGTAATACATAATGCAGTAAAGCTCCCATTCCAAACCTGTTGAAAACGTCTAGGATTAAAGCCCCCGCTTCAGAGACTCTTGCATTAAAGAGGCTCAACTATTATAGAGGTTACACCTACCAACTAGATTTGTCCTTCACCAAATGCAAGAAAGGAGTCAAGTTTCATGTCATACTTTCAAAGCAACAAAAAAAGTCTGCCATTATTGGGATCATCTTTATGACATGGCACTTATATGAACGTTATTCTAAAGGCTCTTATATCCCCACCTCTATATAAACAATACTTCGGTAATTTGCAAAACAAAAAACAGAATTCGAACATACCTGATGTCTCCATGTATGTGATAGATTAATTTAGTCACGAGACATTATTTTAGGGGTATTTAGTGCTTATTTGAAGTTTCCCCCCATTATTTGATGTTTTACACTTTCTTGTCTAGCTTTGATGTTTATGCCATTTCTAGAGTTTACATGCATAATTTGTGTGTTAAGTGTGCATCTATAAGGTAATTTGATTCTAGGATACTCCTAGATGATGATAAGAAGTGAACAATCAAGCTTACCCCTTGGTTATGGCGGAAAAGGCGACCAGTTTTAGAAAGTGAAAGCATGTGTCAGCCAGATTTGGAAAGTAGATTGTTCGAGGTGCCACACGATATTGACAAGGATTTTGGCGTATCCCTTTCATATCTAGATAGGATTTAAAGCCAGGAATGCGTAGGATATGATGTTCGTGATTCAGAGCTAAATTGAAAAAGTTATGTAAATTTTCGCTGCCATGGTTTGAACCAGTCCGTTCTTTAGTAAAACGTTTTTGGGATGGATTAGGCAATTAAAAAAAGCCCACAATCCATAAAACGTGATGGACCTTATAAATATCAAGTCTTAACATTAGACAATGATCTGAATCATGTATACACTTTAGAAATCACTTGGAGAAGAGAAGAAAAGAAATTTGTAAGCAGTTCATATCATTCAAACTCTTCAGTCCATTGTTCATCAATAATTATTAGAGTAACTTTATTTTTTTTATAATCTGATCTTGAATATTATACTTTTAATTGTTAGTTTTAGTTTCCTTAGTACGAACTAAATAATAATAGCTTGATAACGACAATAATGTAAGAATTCCAGTTTTATTTTATGCTTTAATTGGATTGGGAGATTACATCTTTAAATTAAATTGTTAATTTCTATTTCTTTACAATATGTATTTGTCGTATATTCCAGCCCTTTCTCTGGCCAAGTATAGGACTGCTCTTAGTAATTAGGACGGTCACCCTTGACTGAGGGTTCAATTATTTAAAACGATACATAATTGTCTAGTGTGTGGTAGTGAATTTGACTGGCTTGCCTAGCTAGATAGTCAATAGGGTTATATTTAACCACTGATCCTTGTGTAGGGTCCCCTTACCCAAGCCCCCTAGTAGTGTTGAGGTTGCCTCCTAAGCTACCTTGCCGGGAGTTAGGATGAATTTAGAATCCCGGCTATTGCGTGTTTCCACAATTCTCCCTTTGACAATAAAACGTAAGATAGATACTAGTGGGGGATTACTAGCGAGTTCTCGAGTTATACTCCCATTCTCTCCTCCTTCATTCAAATAGTTTTCCTTAGTTTATTTCCCAATTAATTAATCTTATTTGCATTCTAGTTATCTAAGTAAAAAACCAAACAATTATCAAAGCGTATTTAATTTAGTAGCTCTTTCTACTAGGATTGACCTCTGTAGTCCCTGAGAACGATACTCGATTTACTTATTTATTACTTGCAAACGATTCGTACACTTGCGGAAAATTTATCCAGTTCTCTAGATTTGTGTACGTTTCTTGCATTATTTTATCACACCTTTGGAGACGGCAACCCTGGAAAGCTCAAATTCTTCCTTTACTTAAATCATTTATGAGCAATAGAGTAGTGATAAAATTCTAGTTTGAAGATGACGGTTGCGTCCAGACTATTTTTTTTAATGCAAGCATTGTGTTATTTTTCACTCGATTTTTTGGTAATGTTGTAAGTTGTGTAAGTCATATTTCTATTTATTGTAATAGTTGTTATTTCTGATTTTTGAAATATAAATTGTGAAAGTCCTAGAGGGGGGGGGGGGTGAATAGGATTACTAATAGGATTAATGCCTAATTAAAAATCTTTTGGACAATTATAAGTATTAAAGAGAAACTTCTAAGTCAACCAATATATCAAACTCTTAAGGGATCATACAATGGATAAGCTAAGAGGTTCGATATATAAGTGATACAAGTAAAACGAGTTTCTAATCTCTTACTACTCTAGATGACAATATGTTAGATAAACTAGATAATCAATATCACAATATTCATACTAGCATATTATCAAACATATAAAGTGCGGAAAGTAAACAGAGTAGGGATAGAAAGATACACATGATTTATAGTGGTTCGGTTTCCCTACATCCACTACCTAAGGAAGCCTCCTTAGGATTTCAAGCTTTTCACTAAGCTCCCGTGTCTCTCTTAACCGGGTCGAGAACACAATAACCCTTACAACCTCTTCGATAACACGAAGGACAACCTCTTCGAAACCACGAAGGAAACTCTTGTGTAATCACAACACAAGGACACCGAGTATACTCCCGATACTCTAATTCTCTCTTAATCTATCTATTACAAGAACTAGACTTAAGAGGATAAATACAAAGTGTTTAAAGGGTGAAACAACTTTGCTAATGAACTCCTAAAGAGATGATATAACTATAAGCTTAAAACTTCTCTTGAGTTGATAATAACTTTGAAGCTCCTTTGATTTACTCCTTGAACGAGTAGATATGACAATTATAGCTCTTGACACCTTCTAAGATGATAACAATTAAGCCCCTTAGTGTATATGGGTTGAAGGTGTGATTGTAGCCTTGAAAGACCTTCAATTTATAGCTGCAAAATGCTCCCAACGGTCATAAGACTTGTCTCCAACGGATATATTAATATCCCCAACGGATATATTCCTTTTGTCTTCATTTTGCTGCAGGAAACCCTAATCTGCGGTGCACCGCGGGGTTGGTCCGGTGTACCGCACCAAGCTTGCTAAATTCACTTGCTCTCTGACGAGCTAGCCCCCTGGTCCGCGGTGTAGTCCGTGGGCTGCGGTGTACCGCACAGAAACTCCAGTGTACCGCACCAAAGGTTTAAAACACCTTCTAGTGAGTATATCTTTTACTATGATGCTCGGATCAGAAAACCTTCTTCACGAGAGTTGTAGAGAACATCATTCTAATAAACTTTGTAGTTGATCACTAAAGCTAATTCTCAATGTACACAAAGATAAGGCTAACAGTATTTGTATGAGAATTAGTTTCTTAAGATAAAACAATAAAGCTTTGATCTAAATGATAAATAATGTGTTTTTGATGAATTAGAGTGCAAGATAGAATATGTATAACAAGAATAATTAGCTCACTAAACACAAGAGGATTTGTCACATTAAAACAACCTATTAAGGGAGGCTATATGCCAACAAATTGTTAAACCAGTTTTTCAATCAGTTTATATTTTTTCAACAACTTAATTTGTTGGTAGAAACAAGAAACATTGAACACATTAAATGTTTTTCTAATATATATTTCACAAATCACAAACAAAATAACGATTACACAAAAATTAAATATAAAACAAAATTTACACAGAACCAGAAATTCAAGTGATAATACTAAAGTGCTTGCATCAAAAAAGATATTTCGGGTGCACTGGTATGTTAACAAAAATTATCATTACTCTATGCTAAAAAATGAGTAGCGAGAGGAAAAAATTTAGAGTGCTTTATATTTCGGGTACAACCGGTATTTCCGAACTAATTTTAACAGTACTCTATGCTCATTAACTAACCCCGATACTACTGTTTACTCGAAAATAATTTAATACGAGAGAGAGTTACGAGAGTTATTCTGGGATTGGTAAATTTACTTCTACCTTTGCACTTTATGGCTGGTCATAAACGTTCATCACAATATAAATACCTGTTTCAAAACTAATTTTATAAATATTTTCCAAGACTCCCCACGTCTATGCCGTCAGGCCGGACTAGCGACGAGTGTAATATACGCGTGGGGTATTCTTATTTTTTTTTGTCTAGATAATATAAAACCTTTTAAAATATATAAAAATATAAAATATTATAAACCAATATCTTTCTATCTTTATTTTTTATATGAAACTTTTTTAATTTTTTTTTCTTAAGAAATTTTTCTGAAAACATGGAAACATCTTTAAGAATCTTTAATTTCCATCAAATATCATGAAACTTTCATTCTTTTTCGAGATCTATTTTTAGTCATGTTTGAGATTAATTGATATAAAAAGCCTACCCGTTTTAGAAAGGAAAAAAACTAATCATGTGTCGAATTATTTCCTTCCATTAAAGGATACTTTATATTGGAACGGTTTTATTAAAACCATTGCATGACGACAATTAGTCAAACTGCGCTTGCTTTTTTTTTTTTTTTTTTTTTTTTTTTTTTTTTTTTTTTTTTTTTTTTGTGACAGAAGCCAAACTCGCCAAACATTTTGGACTTTCGGGATACAATTATTTTTCAGACGACATATCCATATCTCCTCGACATGTGTTCCAAATATGCTCACACAATCATTTTCAACTCTAATACTAATAGTAGCATTACAAATAAAATAACTTGGTAAAATTTTTAATTCGATAGTTTTAATCAAATAAAACTCTCCCACCAACTAGAGCAATGTGGGACCTTAATCATAAAGGTAATATAAAAGTGTTCTCAGTAATGTTGTCATAGGCTCATAGTACTCTCTACTCTAAGAGGAGAAACATGGAGAGAAAAGTACTGAGCGATAATGGAGGAATAAATGGTAAGATTTTAGTTCCATTATTTGAGAGGAAAGTAGCAAAGGATAGAAGTGTTTATAAGTTGTTTTCATCAACGATATTCTTGGGTATAATCTTCATATGGTTATATAGAATATTATATGTTCCAAAAGTCGGAGAAGATGGAAGATTTGTATGGATTGGTATGTTTACTTCAGAAGTGCTTTTCGGTGCTTATTGGATCATCACTCAATCCGTTCGTTGGAATGTTACTTTTCGTATCCCTTTCAAGGATAGACTCTCACAAAGGTTAACTTTCTCCCTTATGATTACTATATGTGAATTTGTAAATATATATGTTCATTAAATTTTAAACCAAATAAATCTAAGAAACATTTAACAAATCAATCACAGTAGGTGCTTTAAAGTATCTTACTTCTTAGCTAGCTTAATACTAGTTGGAATCTTCCATCCAAATCAAATGTTCAAAGATAACTAAAAAAGTATAATTAACAAATTTAACTAAAAACACGCTAACGCTAATTTTTCACTATATTAATTCACAGTCTGTATTTTTCAATTGAGATCTTAATACAACTTAAGAATCATTGAAATCTGAATTAGTAAAAAAGAAAATTATCTTATTTTACCTTTTCTCAATTAGGTACACTGCTATATTAAAAGAAAAAGTTATCTTATTATTGTTAATTGAGTGTCTTAATAAATATAGAGGGTAATATATCTTAGCCAAAAATATAAAGTTTGGACTTTTTTTAACCATCTTAAATAATTAACTAAAGTTATCAATTAATCTACTATATTCACTTATTAATTATTTACAGTATCTTTCATAATCAAACATGGAAAAAATATAAAGCGTAATATATTTTTGCCTATTGTTCCTTTTTAGTATGGTGAAGAATTTAAGTGGCTCTCCGTTGTGTTAAAAAAAAAAAAAATCAATGGTCTAGAATTTTTTGAGAAAATTTCATTTTTAGGCCATTAATTATGGCCTAAAAATATTTTTAGGCCAAACGTTTCAAAATTTATATTTTTAGGCTAAAGATGTTAAAAAAGTTCAGTTTTAGACCATTTCACTAATTTTGTAAGATATTTAATAAATTTTAAAGGTAATTTAAACATTTTAGATAGAGTTTCTAGTTTGTGATGCGACCAAATAAACATATATTTTATTTGAAATACTTAAATTGTTTTTAAAATAAATAAAATATCTTACAAAATTAATGAAAATAATTTAAAAATAAATATTTTAATTATGTTTAATTTAAAAATATAATTTTTAAAATGTTTGATCAAAAAATATTTTTAAACCTCAACTAACGGCCTAAAAATGAAATTTTCTCAGTTTGTCTATATTTATAGAGGAATATACGTTTTGGGGCCTAAAATTCAAAAAAGAGAATTTTAAGGGCCCAGATTTGTTTTATGTTTTTTAAGGGCCTAACTAGATTTTTTGGCTGGTTAGGGTCACGTTTTAGGGGGTTCGCACCCCCTTTTTTTTTGATTTTTGGGGGGTAGATCCCCCTATTTTATTTTTTAAGTTGGATTTTCTCGAGTTTTAATTTTTGGGGGGTCCACGCCCCCCGTTTTTTAAGTTACGTCCATATTGTTCAAAGTCCATATTGTCCAAGTATTAAGGGTAGTCCAAAACAGGGGGATATACCCCCTAATTTTTCAGTTTGCCCCCCAAAGTATTTGATTACCCACTAAAATACCACAATACCCCCTAATTTTTAGTTAAGTCCATATTGTCCAAACCACCACATTACCCCCTAAAATACCATGTTTGCCCCCCAAATAATATCTTCACCCCTTAATCTCCTCTAATTACCCCCTAAAATATCAAAACAAGGGGTATATACCCCCTGATTTTCTGATTCTGCAAAAAGGCACCCCTGAAAAAAAAAAAAAAAAAACAGATCTGATGGGTGTGGCTTCGTCGGGATCTCGCTCTGTAGTTGGTGGTGGGCCTCGGAGTGAAGAGAATGAGGGTGGTGGTGGTGGGGATCGGAGTGAAGACCAGCAGGTGGTGGTAGGGTTTGCTGGTGGGTGGGTGTTGCTGGTGGGGGGTTTGCTGGTGGTGTAAAAACACAGGAAGGGGGCTGCGAGGGTGGTCCTCGAGGATGGTGGTGGAGGTGGACCTCGAACTGGCGGCTAGGGCTTGGTGGTGGTGTTGCTGGACCTCAGGGGGCGGCGAAGGCTTGGTGTTGGTGGCTCGTCTTGGTGGTGCTCGAAATCACAGCAGCAGTACTGGATCTCGACGGCAGCAGTGGTGGCTCGTCGTGGTGCAGCAAGTTGACGCGGCTCATCGCGGTTGCAGCAGGGTGAAGCAGCTCGTCGCGGGTGCAGTAGGGTGAGGTGGGGCTGGAGAACTCGTCGTGGACCCCTTCTGGAAGCAGATCTGGTGCAGCTGTTGGTGGTGGCCTCGAACGTGGTGGTGGTGGCATCGATCTGGTTGGGCTTTAGAAGATAGCAGATCTGGTGGCGATTGAAGGAGGCGTAGGTGTCGTGGTGGTGGCTTGGCTCGATCTCGTCGGTGCAGGGTGGCTCGGAGCAGTGAGGGGGACGGGGGGTGTTGAAGGTCCTCGAGGAGGCTGGTGGTGGCGGGTTTTCTGGTGGGTTGCTGGTGCTGGTGCTTGTGCGGTTTTGGAGGGGGTGGTGCGGTTTTGGTGCGCGAGAGAGAGAACAATGGGGAGGGGTGGGTTTATATTGGGTTCTTTTAGTTGGATCCCAATTGAATTGGTTGGGTTTCAAATGAGGCCCTTCTTTATAACATAGATGTTATTTTGGGCCTCTAAACCTCTTTTACCCATATTTATATGGTATGTCGTCTAGGTATATTATGGACTCCAAAAAGTAAAAACTTTACAAGTTACCACACTACCACATAAAGCAAAAATGGGGGTTTTCTATTCTGGTACACATGTGGCAGGTATGCTGGACGGAGTAGAGATTTTTTTTAGACAATAAAAAAAAATTCTATTTAAAGTCTAATTTAAATTTTTGATTAGTTTTTTTTACTTTCTATCATTTTTAATTTTTTATTACTTTTAATTATAATTTTTATTAATTTAATTTTTGAGTTTTTATTTTTTTAACTTACTGATATACATTTTCGGTACATTCACGGGGTACGTACTTACATTTTTTATGAGGTACGTAGCTATATTTTTTATTTGAGTACGCACCTATTTTTCACGGGGATACATACCTGTGACTTTTTTGTCCATGTCCAAGCCTAGGAATACGGTTCTTATCGAGCTTTATCCATGTCATGTCAATGTTTAGTAGCGGTACCCTATTGGCTGTACCCAAGGGGATATACCATACAAAATCCATTTCATACTTGCATAGGAACAGGAAGCAACAAGAAATAGGATTAATAGGTTTTATTTAGGTTTCTTTTAGATTAGTGTGAGTTAATATTGTCAAAATCAAAAGTCACAATGCATTTAATTAGAAGTAATTAGCTGTCCATTTCTCATCCCAATTTTTAATTATTTTTTAGAATCAGATAATAAGCTTATAATTGATGGACCAAACAGACTAGACCCTTAGGGATGGACCCTAAGGGTCGGACCTTAAGGGGCTGGACCCACCTCATTTGTCACCTGCAAACAAAGAATAATGGTTAATGGACCCAAACACGTTTTAAAACTCATTTAAACATCATTAAAAAATAAGGACTGGACTCATGGGATATGTACATGGACCCAAACACGTTTCAAAAAAAAAAAAAAAAAACGAGCGCTGAAGGGAGCACGAGCAGATTTGTACCCAAGTTTTTTTTGTCTAAATGCTTATACAACCCAAGTTAGATATGGACCTAATAGAATTTATTTTAACAATGGGCTGGACCCGAGTCCTGGATGGGTCTGGACCCACGGTTTGGATAGGTGTGGACCCACGTTTTGAATAGGTGTGGACCCACGTTTTGGATGGGTATGGACCCACGGTTTGGATGGGTCTGAACCTACATAGGGGGCGGCATTCTGTTCGAGATTAGAATGGATCAGACCTGAGATGGTGAGAAAAAAGACCTCCGGCGGTTTTCTTGTGTAGGAGCGGCGGTGGGAGGGTGATAGAGAAGATGATGGTGCGGGTTTTCGGCGAAGCAGATCTGAAGGTTGGTGGAGATCTGAACGAAAGACTCCAGATCTGGTGTTGGGGCGGCGAATTCAGAGCGCGGCGAGATCATTTCGTCGTGGTGGAGAAGATCACCTCATGGTGGCGGTGGATCTGAGCGCAGAGGCGACGGAGGTGTGTTGATGTCCAGATCTGGGGGAGAACAATGGTGGCCTGGTTCGCGAATGGGATCTGAGATGGAAGACGAGATCTAAACTGGATCTGAGATGGAAGACGGTGGCCTGGTGGCCTAGTTCACGGTCTTCACGGTGGCGGCAATGGTCATCTTTAGGCGAGGTAGGGTGAAGAAGGAAGGGGTGTGGGAGGGGGAAGGTGGAAGGCTATGGTGGAGCAGTGGGATGGGGGGTAGTTGAGAAGGTTGGAAGGGGAAGAGGAAGAGGAAAGGTGGCGGGCATGGTGGAGAGCTGGTGGGGAGGCGAGTAGGAGCAGAGAGAGAGAAAGGGTAGAGAGAGAGAGAGGTTACAGAGAGATGAGTGAGATTTGAGAGGTTCGGTGGAATACTATATGGTGTTTTTGTTTTGATTATTTGTTATTCAATGTGGGGAAAGGGTGTTTTGGGTTTTGTTCCCCATAGTAGTTAGGTTGTAATGGGAAGTTTGGGGTTGGGCTTTAGTTTGTTAAGTTATATGTTGTGGGGTTTCAGAAAATAATTTCCCCTTATAAAATATTAAGGTCGGTCCTGTCATTTAAACAACCTAAGAGGACATTTAAAATGATTGTTGTTTATATAATTTCTTTTTGTAAGTATAATAATTAAATATAAGAAAAACAAACTAACTAAAAGTTTTAGATAATATTTGACATTATCAGAGTAAATAGCTATTTATGGTTCATACCTTTTTGGTCAATGTTTGACCAATTTTTTGGCTAGATAAGAGTAATGATATAATACCATCAAATTATTCAATGACGTGATGTGAATTGATTGGTTATAAATTGTTAATCTATATATTTTTTGATCTAACTAACGATTTATTACCAACCAATTCACGCCACGTCATTGGGTGGTCTATATCCTTACTCTTTAGATAATATTGAAATATATGAATTATATGGGATAAAGAAGGTGTACTTGTTAAAAGAAGTCTAATAATTGTTAAATTAAGCCTTTAATAATTTTATTTTAATAAAAAATATCTAATAAAATAATTATTTATAGAAAACATCGTTTTTATATTTTTTATACCTTTACTATCCTTATTATTATATATATTATTTTATTTTTAATACAATATTTTTTTTAAAAAGGTGTATTTGCTAAAAGATGCCTCATAAAAGTACCTAATTATTAAATTAAGCCTTCAATTATTTATTTAATAAAAAATACCTAATGAAATAATTATTTATAGAAAACATCCCCTTTATATATTTTATACGTTTACTACCCTTATTATTAAATATATTATTATATTTTAATACAATATTTATTTTTAAATATTAAACAAATAATAGGGCACCACCATCACCACCATGTATTTAACCACCACAACCATCATCACCTCCACCACCACACCCACCACAACCACCATCACCACCTACTACTAATTCCATCACACACGCGTGTCTGTGAAATTTTTTAAAAATCATCATAACTAATTCTTAAAAAATTTGCATTTTTGGATACAACAAATTAATATTTACGTCTATGATTTTTATTATTGTTTTGATTTTTTTTTTGCCGACACGGATTTCCATCTTTAAAACATGAAAGTTCATGTTCAAAACATGAAAATCACTTTTTGAAATAGTATTTTTTTTTCCGCAGACACGAATTTTCATGTTTAAAACATGAAATTCCGTGTCTGCGAAAAAAATTAAAAAATTCAAAAAAATTTTATAGACGTAAATATTATTTTGATTTATCCAAATATATAATTTTTTTTGGATTTTTTTTGGATTAGTTATGAATATTTAAAAAAAATTCACGGACGCGCGCGTGTGTTTATTAGTGTTTGTTATGTTTATTTTTCTAATTCCATTTTTCTTTTTTTGATTACTATTTATAGGGGTATTTTGGGTGATGCATTTTTTAATAAAGAGTCTTATTATAGGTATCTTTTTAAAAAAATAGTTTTTTTAATAGGCATTTTTTGATAATTGACTCTTTTAAAAATATTAAACAAATAAAAGGATACTTCAACTACCTCCACTAACATGTATTTAACCACCACTACAGACACCACAACAACCACCACCACCACCTACTTCTAATTCCATCACACACGCGTGCGTCCGTGAATATTTTTTTTAAAACCGTTATAACTAATTCTAAAAAAATCAGAAAAAAAAATGCATTTTTGGATAAAACAAATTAATATTTACGTTTAGGATTTTTTTTTGATTTTTTTCCGCAGACACAAAATTTAATCTTCGAAATAGTGATTTTTTTTTTCGCAAACATGAAATTCACTGTTTAAAACAATGAATTTTGTATCTGTTAAAAAAATTCAAAAACTTCAAAAAATTCAAAAACAAAATCACAGACGTAGATATTATTTTTCTTTATCCGATTATGTAAATTTATTATTTTTTTGATTTATTTTAAAAGTAGTTATGACGTGCGCGTGTATGATGGAATTAATAGTATTAGGTGGTGGTGATGATGGTGGTTGTGGTTGTTGTTCTTGTGGTGGTGGTGCTTGTGGTGGTGGTTGAGGTTGTAGCGGTGGTGGTATTAATAGGGTGATGGGGTGGTTGTGGTGGTGGTAGTTGTAGGGTTGGTAGGTGGTGGTGTTGGGGTAATGGTAGTTGAAAGTTCTAATAGGGTAATTAACAAAGTAATTAAAATGATTATACAAAAGTATTTTTGTTGAAGAATGTTTTTAATAAAAAATCTTATTGATGGATGTTTTTAGCAAATAAGTTTTTTAATAGACGTTTATAGATAAATGGCTTACACCATAGGATTTTGATTTAAACTAAATAACAAAGATGAAAACATGTAAAAAGAATTTATAATATAATATATATATATATACCATGAATAAATTTGAACACTAAAAATATAAAAATGATATGTATATATTGACGTTGATCACCCCTCTTTGTCAATTTCTTCATCTCACTTTCAGCTTCGCCTTAGGTGGCAAAAATAACTAAGTAGTTGTGTATGTCATTTAATAGTACAGTATTAATGATTATAGCTCAAAAGAAAAACATTTATCCTTTGCCTAAAGTGTAGGGGCCTTGTGGTACCGAACCTAGCATAACTGATATTGTAGAACAATATCTTTTGTCAATCTTCTTCTTTTTTTGTCAATATTTTCGTCTTACTTCCATGTGGCTCATGTGACATAATTAAGTAGTTGCGTATATCATTCAAGTGTATACAATATTAATGAATATTGCATGTAGCTAAAAGTAACTTTTTCTTTTGCCTAAAGTGTAAGAGCCCTTGTGGTAAGTGGTAACTGTAAATAGTTTATATGTTTACCGTGTCTAAGAATTTTAAAATTTTTACATGTCACATCAAGACAGTGATCAAGTGAATGATTTATAAGCTTACATATCCTATAACTCTTGGAGTTTTTTTCCCCGTATGCAGATACGAGAAAACATTACCAGATGTTGATGTCTTTGTTTGTACAGCTGATCCTATAATGGAGCCACCATCTTTGGTAATTAATACAATATTATCAGTTATGTCATTTAATTATCCTCCTGGAAAATTATGCATATACTTATCAGATGATGGAGGCTCAGAATTCACATTCTATGCTCTTCTGGAAGCTTCCGAATTTTCCAAATATTGGTTGCCTTTTACCAGGAAATTCAATATCGAACCAAGGTCCCCTGGAGCTTATTTTGATAAAAGTATCAATTTACAAGATGAAGATGAAGGCTTTGCACAAGAATGGTTTACTATTAAGGTAATGTATTCACCATTGAACTGTTAACTCTTTAAAGAAAACAATGTGAAATTGTTTTATCTTTTTCCCGTTTCCCAGAAACTATACGAAGATATGAAAAGTAGGATTGATTCAGCCATGGAAAAGGGAAGTACTCAAGAAGAAGTAAAGAGTCAACATAAGGGATTTGCAGAGTGGAATTCCAAAACCACTAAGCAGGATCATCAGTCAATTGTTCAGATATTAATCGATAGAAGGAACAACGATACACTTGATATCGATGGATTCCAGTTGCCTATGTTAGTGTACCTGGCAAGAGAAAAAAGACCACAACAACCACACAATTTCAAGGCTGGATCCATGAATGCATTGGTACACATATATACATCGCGTTAATAATCTTTCAAATATCGAAAACATTTCTAAAAAAAAAATCATTTTTGCAGATACGCGTATCAGAAGTGATAAGCAATGCACCAATCATCCTAAATTTGGATTGTGATATGTACTTAAATGATCCAGATGCATTAAGAGAGACATTATGCTTTTTCATGGATGAGAAAGAAGGTCATCAAGTATCGTACGTTCAATATCCGCAACGTTATGGTAACAACACGGAGAATGATCTTTACTCAAATATTGGAAGAGTAGTAAATAAGGTTTGTCTTATAAATGATAATCTAACTTTCTTTTCTTCTTATTCTCTTGATGGCTAAAAAATTCCAATTTTGTGTACGAAGATTGAGCTTTGTGGTATGGATGGCTATCGCGCAGCTTTATATTGTGGTACAGGATGTTTTCATCGCAGGGAAAGTCTCAGTGGAAAACCATTCACTGGAGATCACAAACTTGATTTAAACAAAGATAAGCATGAGAATAGAACGGTCCAGGAATTGGAAGAAATAGCAAAAGTTCTTGCAGATTGTGATTACGAAAAGGGAACTCAGTGGGGGAACGAGGTGATATCTCTTAATAATACTGGACATGAAAAGACATGCTAATGAAACTTTAATAACTCGCAGATGGGCTTAATATACGGATCTCCAGTAGAAGATATACCAACAGGTTTAAAAATCCAATGTAGGGGATGGAAACCAGTTTATTATGATCCGATTAAAAATGCTTTTATGGGTATCGCACCATCGACCTTAGATCTAGCGCTGATTCAGTACAAAAGATGGTCTGAGGGTATGTTCCAGGTTTTCATATCAAAATATTGCCCTTTCATATATGGCCGTGGAAAGATTGAATTTGGTGCTCAAATGGGTTATTGTGTTTACCTTCTTTGGCCTGCTATGTCCTTCCCCACTCTCTATTATGCTGTTATTCCTTCATTGTGCTTGCTCCGTGATATCCCCTTATTTCCTAAGGTAAAGTAACATGAACATATTTCTAAAATATTTTTGTAATCTTATGGTCCTCTTAACATATAGTTTTCCTGTATTTGTCAGGTATCTAGTGTGTGGTTCTTGCCCTTTGCATATGTTTTTGTGGCGAATTACACTTACAGCTTAGTTGAAGCTTTATTTTGCTCTTATACAGCAAAGGGATGGTGGAATACACAAAGAATGTTATTAATTCGAAGAACAACTTCATTTTTTCTAGCTGGTATTGACACGGTTATCAGACAACTAGGTTTCGCTCAATCATCATTTGTTCTTACAGCTAAAGTGACCGATGATGATGCACTGAAGAGATATGAGGAAGAGATAATGGAATTTGGAAGCGAGTCTATCATGTTTACAATGAGTGCGATAATTGCAATGATAAATCTTTTCAGCTTGATGATTTTGGGAGTCAAGAAAGTTGTTTTTGGTGCATCTGTAATGGAAGTTTTTGAGCATTTCGCTCCACAGATGATTCTTACGGGCTTGTTGGTTAGTCTTAATCTTCTTGTTTATCAAGCTATGTTCTTTCGCAGCGACAAGGGCCAAATACCATCTTCAGTTATGTTCAAATCCATTGTTATGGCTTCAGTAGCCTGTTTGATTTCAATGTACTAAATAGTACATCGGGAGTGAATAAGTTGTAATATCAGACATGGCTAGCTATGTGTAATATGGAAAATACCATTTTGCCAACTAGCCAAGAAGATTTAAATAATGACAATGCATTTGTTAGGCATACGCAACAAAGTAATAGTAAGTAGGGTTTTAAACCCTACGAAACTTTCGGCTAAAGACATTTTGAAGCACGAGTTTGTATTTTATTTGGATTTAGACAAGTAGCGCAAAGTAGCAAACGAGTGGATGCATGGAAAATAAATGAAAGACTAGCTCCAAATGCGATAAATTTATATTATTCCTCACTCAAAGGAATAACTCACATGTTTTGATCTAACTTTAAAGCTTTGGATACTGCTTGCTCTAAAGTGATAACTAAACTACACCTATTAATTATGTTTGAGTTGTTACGGATGTTCTAAATATTTGTGTCCGGGATAACTCACATGTTTTGATCTAACTTTAAAGCTTTGGATAGTGCTTGCTCTAAAGTGACAACTAAACTACACCTATCAATTATGTTTAAGTTGTTACGGATGTTCTAAATATTTGTGTCTGGGAAATTAGAGCTTAGTTGGGTGCTTTCATTATGTATGAGCTCAGCTGCATGGTTATATCCCGATTTAAAGTATACGGCCCAGGGTAATTATGGGGCTAAACAAATTTGTCAGTGCAAGGTCGACATATGGAAGCTAGGGTGCATGGATAGCACTACCAGCTGATCTCGTCCTTACTTTCCTTAACTTGTTTCTCATCCCGCATTCTTGTGTTTCCAATTGGTAAGATACACATCCATTAACGGTACATTATTTTGAGGTTTGGTCAGTGTTTGCCTGGTTAGCCATGGGTCATTCCATATTAAGATCGATATCACACCCATTCGTACCTATTTCACTTGGCATTGAAAAAACTTTGTTTTCACTCATGCTACTTCTCCATAACTACTAGGGATGGTTCCCTTCTGCTCGTTTCCTAAAAAATGATTTTCAAGTAAAAAGAACACATTTGAAGGTCCGAACGACTAATTAATCTAGACAATTCATTATCCCCTACACTTGTTTAGTTTAAACTTTAATGGGGCCCGCTGAAGTCTTGCTAGTGTTACTCATTGATCTGTTGTATTCTCTATTGAAATTTGATTTTTGATATTATCATTGTTCCCATAGACAAACACGAAAAAGATAATAGATCCATTTACAAGAGGGAGCACAAAAAAAACAATGGCGATTCATGTCAAACGAAGGTTGTTGGAAAAATTCATATCATTAACCAATCAAGCTGGAAAGGACCCGTAGACATGGTAGGAAAAGTGTACTTCACGCATCTGGACTACTTTTCTTCTTTTTTTTGGTCGAAGTGGACTACTTTCGGGGTTTTGAACTTATATTTTTATAAATTAATATCCAATAATATCTAATTAAAATGAATTGAATCAAGAATAACTAAACAAAGTCTAAAATTAAATTTAATATCTAATAAATTTATAGTTATCAGAATATATTCATAAAAGGTCAATATTTGACCATAAAAAATATGTAGGATATTTACCTGTTAAAATTTTAAACATAAAATCGTGATGAGTTTTATTCATTAAAATCTTGTTATTTATGGTTAATATATTATATATGTGTATGTATATATTATATATATAGTCAATTATCTTTAAAATTAAGGGTATGGTTAATATATTATCTTTCAAGTTGAACCTATGTTAATGACTATACTATTTATGAGTCTCATTAAAAAAAATGAAAAAAATCTCCATTATACCAAAGATAATGAAAAAGTATCACTAGAGTCATGCCTCATCTCATATTCTTTTCATCCAAAAATCACGCTAGACCTGCGACCGAATCATACAAATTTATATTACACTCTGCCCAAAAAGGCCATTGAAGATGATAAATGATTTT